>CM053580.1:383540546-383576805 GCA_028627135.1 Pseudochirops cupreus
GTGTGGCCATTTTCTATGATAAGATGCAATGTTGTGAATGTTATATTGTGATATATTGTAAATGTTTGCCTTGATTTGTAATGGAATAAATAGAATGTTTACTATATTTTGTAATCCAAACTCTAAAAGCTATTCACAGTGGCATTCTTTTGGGAATCTGCTGGTGCATGGCATTACAGGCATTAACAAAAGTTTCTGACACCTGGGTGGAAGCCCGTGCAGAGCCCACATGCACTGTGGAAGCAGTAGCAGCATCTTTGGGAGCTCTCAGCCCAGAGATGGTAAGGAGTTAAGACAACTGGTCAGAAAGAGATTACAGGTGACCTTTGGTCCTGAGTACAGCTGGCACTGACTGGCAACTCTATTGCCCATGCATAGTTCTGGGTCACAGCTCCAGGGGGGAAAAGGAGCACTGGGGGTCACTCATAGGGAATCAGAGCCTCTGTTCCCAGTTCAAGGCAAAGAGAATGCTTCTGTTTGTGGCTGCAGGGGACCAGGGGCCCTTCCTGGGTAAATATAGGAGCACAGATCAGGAAAGCAGTGACCATACCTCTCCCAGCATCATACCACCTTGGAACTACCAAAAACTTACAGAACCTCAGAACTAACTCTGAAAATGGCAGCATAAAAAGGCCTGAAGTTTGGGACAGTGCCTTCCCACCCCAACCAGGAGCAGAGTTTTATGTTAACATAAAGTTCAAAGTCAAGAAATATGCTGGAAAAATGAGCAAACAATAAAAATTAATTTGATCATAAAAAGCACCTCTCGTGGCAAGGAAGACCAAACTCGTAAGATGACAACAATGCAAAAACAGCTACAATTAAAGCCTCAAAAAAAAAAGGCTAATGAACACAAGCCCAACAAGATTTCCTGGAAGAGTTAAAGAAAGAAATGAGTAATAGAGGAAAAATTGGAACAAGAGAGTGATGCAAGAAAATTATAAAAGGAGAATGAACAGACTGATAAAAGAGGCACAAAAAATACTGAAGAAAATATCACTTTAAAAAACAGAATTGGACTAAGAGTAAAAGAGAAACAAAAACTAACTGGAAAAAAAAAGAATTCCTTAAAAAAGTAGAATAGGCCAAATGGAAAAAAAGATACAAAAATTCACTAAAGAAAAGAACTCTCAAAGAAACAGAATTGGCCAAATGGCATGAGAGGTAAAAAATCTCACTGGAGAAAATAAGTCTTTAAAGATTAGAATTGAGCAACTGGAAGCTAATGACTCCACAAGACATCAAGAAACAGTAAAACAAAGTTAACAGAATGGGAGAATTGAAGAAAATATAAAATATCTCAGGAAAAACAACTAGTCTGGAAAATATGTCAAGGAGAGACCATTTAAGAAAACCTGAAAGCCATAATCAAAGAAAGAACCTAGACATCATATTTCAAGAAATTATCAAGGAAGATTGTCCTGATATGTTAGATCAAGAGGATAAAATAGAAATGGAAAGAATCCAGATCACCTCCTAAAAGAGATCCCAAAATGAAAACTCCCAGGAATATTATAGCCAAATTCCAGAACTTTCAGGTCAAAGAGAAAATACTTCAAGCAGCTAGAAAGAAACAATTCAAATATTGTGGAGCCACAGTCATGATCACACAAGATTTAGCATCTTCCATGTTACAGGACTGGAGGGCTTTGAATATGTTACTCTGGAAGAAAAAGAAGCTTGGATTACAACCAAGAATAATGTACAAGGAAAAGAATATGATCCTTCAGGGGAGAAAATAAATATTTAATGAAATAGAGGACTTTGAAGCATTCCTAATGAAAAGATCAGGGCTGAATAGAAAATATGACATTTAAATACAATAACTTAATAGAAGCATAAAAAAGTAAACATGAAAAGTAATTATAAGGGTCTCAATAAAGTTAAACTATATTTCTATATGAGAAGATGATTCATGCAACTCCTAAGATCTTTATTAAAGCAGTTAAAAGGCACTGATGTGAGTTGATTATATTGGAATGATCTAAAAAAAATGAAGGGGTGAGACAAAGGGGGATGCACTGGGAGAAGGAGGAAGGGAAAGGTAGAATGGGTAAAATTTTCTTACATAAAAGAGACATGCAAGGAAGAGCTTTTATAATAGATGGGGAAAATAGGGGAGGAGTGGTGGGCAATGCTTGGACCTCACTCTCCTAGGAACTGGTTCGAAGAAGAGAGTATATATATGTATGTGTGTGTGTATTTACACAGTCAGTTGTATGTAGAAATGTAACTAACCTAATAGGGAAATCGAGAAAGGGGTGGGGGGATGATAAAGGAGAGGATATATTAAGAGAGAGTGATTAAAAGCAAAACAGACTTTTGAGGAGGGACAGGATGAAAAGAGAAATAGAGAAAGAAACAGAAGAAAATGGGATGGAAGGAAATACACAGTAATTGTGATGAGATGAGCTCACCTGTAAAACAGAAGCAGATAGTAGAATGGATTGGAAGCCAGAATCCAACAATATGTTGTTTATAAGAATCTAATGTGCTTCAGCTGAATTTTCAAAAAAGGAAGAGGCAGCAATCATGACCTCAGACAAAACAAAAGCAAAAATAGACCTAATTAAAAGAGATAATCAGAGAAACTACATTTTGCTATAAGATACTTTTTTTTTTGCTTTTTTTTTGTTTTTGGAGGGCAATTGGGGTAAAGTGACTTGCCCAAAGTCATATGGCTAGTTTTTGTGTCAAGTGTCTGAGGTCGGATTTGAACTCAGGTCATCCTGATTCCAGGGCCGGTGCACTACTCACTGCACCACCTAGCCTCCCCTTGCTATAAGATACTATAGACAATGAAGTAATATCAAAAAAGTTTTACAGCAAGTTTTTCTGATAAAGGCCTTGTTTCTCAAATATATAGGGAACTGAGTCAAATTTATAGAAATAAGAGCTATTCCCTAATTTATAAATTTTCAAAGATTAGGAAAAGGCAGTTTACAGAAGAAGAAATCAAGCTACCTATAGTCATATGAAAAAAAAATGCCCCAAATCACTATTGATTAGAGAAATGCAAATTAAAACAATTCTGAGCTATGACCTCACACCTATCAGTAATAACAAATGCTGGAGGGGATGAGAGAAAATAGGTATATTAATGAACTGTTTGTGGATGGTGAACTGGTCCAACCATTCTGGAAAATAATCTGGAACCCTGCCCAAATGGCTATGAAAATGTGCAGACCCTCTGATTCTGCAATTCCACCACTAGATCTGTATCCGAAAGAGATCATAGAAAAAGGAAAAGGATCTACATGTACAAAAATACTTATAACAACTCTTTTTGTGTTAGTAAAGAATTGGAAAAAGAGGGGATGTTCACCAATTGGGTAATGGCTGAACAAGTTGTGGCATATGATTGGGATGCAGAACTATTGTGCTATAAGAAATGATGAGGGGGTGGTTTCAGAAAAACATGGCAATACCTAAATGAACTGATGCAAAGTAAAGTATAAAGAACCACGAAATCATTGTGTACAGTAAGAGCAATGTTGTAATGAGGATCAACTGTGAAAGACTTGATTTCTCTGATCAATACAACAATAAAAGACAATTCCAAAGACTCATGATGAAAAAATGCTAGCCACTGAGAGAAAGAGAAAGAGAGAGAGAGAGAACTGAAGGACTCTGAGTGCAAACTGAAGTATAATTTTCTCACTTTATTTTTAAATATGGCTAATATGTAAATATGTTTTGCATAATTTAATATGTATAATTGATATCACATTGCTTGCCTTCTCAGTGGGTGGGAAAGGAGTGGGAGGGAAAGAGAATTTGGAACTCAAAATTTAAAACAAAAGAATGATAAAAACAAATAAATAATAAATTTGGGAGGGGTCCTGGGTGGGGGGAGAAGGAGAGTTGTGAAAGAGAGAGAAGAGAAACCACCCATAAAGTTGTGTGACATTTGTCAGAAAATGCAGAAGTTGTACTTTTAAATCCCATAAAATTGCTGAATTCTTCAATATTAGTGACATTAATAGGAGACCCTTTAAATGTTTTCTTCCATGTTCTTCCATGAATTTTCATAAATTTTACCATGATTTCAGAATTACTACCACATCTTATTCTCCCCCATTTAATCTATGTGTCATCATTGTTCTTCCCATGTACATAATACTATATTCTCCAGAATGATAGAAAAGTAATTCAGGTCCAAAAGAAGAAACTGCTTTCTAGGCACTTCAGGGCAATTGCTAGATTTTACAAATGATACAAAAGAGGCTCTAAGGGCTAGGGAAGTGACAAGACAAAAATGTCTGCTTAGAGAAGTATCTAGGGTTACCAAATGCTACAACCCAAACAATATTCTATACCAGAAGTTTTTCAACTTTTGTATCATGGACCCCTTTGGAAGTATGATGAAACCTATGGACCCCTTCTTAGACACACACACACACACACACACACACACACACACACACACGTGCGCGCACACACACACATGATTACAAAGAAATAGATAACATTTTAATACAGTTGTTGAAATAATTTTTAAAATTAATTCATAGTCCCTGGGTTAAGAATAACCACTCTATACTAAGTAAATTCAGAAAAAAAGTATAGCTAATTAGGAAAGAGCAGCACCTGGATATGTTGAACACAAGAATTAGTGTTTCTCAAACTAAGAGTCTCCTCAACTTCATCATATTCCGTATTAATCAATTTCTCCTTCCAGCCTCATCTCATTAACTTGTTTCCTGCCCATCCTACCACTCCCTTCATCATCTCTCCTCCTCTCTATAAAGTCTCAAGCTTAGATAGATGAAGTCCAGTTTAAAATAGACTCCTCATTTCGGAAACATGTAGAATCAGGGGAAGATGTTAATACTGTGTCCCCCTTACACGAAAATGTGATAATTGGTGGTTGAATTAATTAAATCCTACTGTACTTTTTTTTTTTAATAAAAGAAAGTTGGAGGTATCTTTGCTGGAGCTGAGAATAAAAATAATTGCCTTAATTACTAAATACTTTTAGAAATATGTATGTAGGGTATATGTCATATAATATGTTATATATGTATATTTATCAGGATATATGTAATATACATTATATGAGGAGAATCAGCTTCCATTTTCATCTCTGCTATGATTCCCTTGGTAACTTGCAATTTAAAGTTATATGAGTCTTTAAAAATCAATTAGTCCAAACCTGTCATTTTATAATGGAAACCAAAGGCAAGGAAGGGTCAGTGACTTGCTATAAGTCTCGAAGAGGACAAGAATGTGTCTACCACAGTGCTTTGCATACAGCAAGTACCTAATGAATATTTGTCAAATTGAATACAAAAAGTTCAGCAAAAAGTTTAATATTTGTAGATTCCATTCTGGTGAAACTAGAAAGCAATGAGATGAATTTATATTATCTAAAGTGTCTTCCAGCAGTAGATTCTATGATCCTAAAAGTAACTAACGCAAGTCAGTCCCAAAGCATATCACCCTCCGAGTTGTAATTACCAGCAAAACAGTCCTTCTGGGTGTATAAAGGGGTAGAAGATTTGAGAAAATCCTTCTGCGAAGTTTTTTTTAGAGAATCTAAAATTAATAGCAACATAAGTAGTATTTACATTGCAGCTTGCTGTTGTAATTCAGACATTTCAGTTGTGTCAGACTCTTTGTGACCCCATTTGGGGTTTTCTTGGCAAAGATATGGGGGTGGTTTGCCATTTCCTTCTCCAGCTCATTTCACAGATGAGGAACTGAGGCAAACTAGGTTAAGTGACTTGTGCTGGGTCACAAAACTAGTAAGTGTCAGAGGCCCTATCTGAATTCAGGAAGATGAGCCCTCTATCCACTATACCATCCAGCTTCCCATATTTTATTTAAAAGTTTGTAAAACACTGCAAATATCATCTCATTTTATCCTCACAACAACTCTGGGGAAAAGGTGCTATTATTATCCCCATTTTACAAATGAGGAAACTGAGGCTAAGGAAGTTTAAGTGACTTAGGTCACAAATCTAAGTGTCCTCATCCTATGTTAGGCAGGTTCTATTGTTACCCCATTCTACAGATGACAAAACTGAGGTTGATGGACAGAGGTTCATACAGCTAAGTAACTGAATGGGATGGGATCAGAATTCAGGTTGTTCCGAATCTAGGTTCCGAGCTCTATCCACAGCACTACTTACCTTCTTCGAACTGATCAAGACGTGTTTACCGAGTGCTTTTTCTGTGGCCAATGGCATGGTATAATGGAAAGAATACTGGATTAGAAGTCAAAAGGCCTGAATTCTAGTCATGTGACCTTGGATTATCCTTTTCACTATGGAGGCTCAATTTCTTCCTCTGGAAATGTGGAATATAACATCTGCCTGCCTTACAAGTTTGTTCTGAGGATCAAACTAGAATGAAAGTAAAAACTCTCTTTAAAAAAAACCAGTAAAACATGAAATAACTCTAATGTATTATTATTGTTATGGGTCCTGTGGAAGACGCCAAAGCAGTTTCAAGTATGCAGCCTCTATCCCTGAGGAAATTTTTTTGGTCTGATTTAAAT
The DNA here is from genome assembly GCA_028627135.1 of Pseudochirops cupreus. NCBI lineage: Eukaryota > Metazoa > Chordata > Mammalia > Diprotodontia > Pseudocheiridae > Pseudochirops > Pseudochirops cupreus. The sequence goes on from CM053580.1 coordinate 383,547,049, forward strand.
TCTAACTTTGATTAATATTGTTATCCTATCCCTGATGGATACCTGAAGAAAATATCACACTGCTAATAGCGACCAATATCTGTGCATACAGATGTGGACAAAACTGTTTATCAATTAAATTCAGCAAACTTTTAAGTACCAACATTCACATCAATATTTTTTCATCATATGTATATGTGTAGGGATGAGAACTGGACCTTTGATGATTCCACTGGCATTCACAGCTCTCTGATAAAGAAACAGCTTTAACAAGGTAGGTCAACACACCTTCTCTTCAATTTATAGTCAGAGAGTGACCCAGACTCCTCCGTGGTTACATGAGTGCCACAAAGCAGTCACTTAAGACCACATAGCCAGCATGTCGCACAGAACAGTCTTCTTGGCTCCATACTCAGAACTTTAAAGTGCATATAAAGTGCTTTGCAAATGTTAACTCAATGGGTCCTTACAACATTATTATTACGACATGATATTATTATGCCCATTATACAGATTAGGAAAGTGAGGCACAGAGAGACTATGTGACTTACCCAGAGTCAGACAGCTAGTAAGTAACGCATACAGGATGGTTAATATCTGTGAAGCATAACTGTGTCACAGACTTTGAACTCAAGTCTTTCTGGCTCCAAATCCTATCCACTGTAAAACCTAGCTATCTATCCAGATGTGTATAATATCCAGATGTGTATAATATCCAGATGTGTCATAATATATTTCTATTTACATTAACTTCAGATAAATATAGGTTTCATGGAGAATATTTTAAATTACAAAGTTTTTGACTTTTTTAGTGTCTTAATAGCTTGAATCACTTTAAACCATTGAAATTCTGAAGAATTCCTTTTCAGATACAAATATAAAGCACAATATTTCATTTATTGATCTGAACTATCTTTCCACATTTTGCAACTCCAAGACATAACCACATTAGTTTTTTAAAGGTCAGTCGTTAGCATTTAGTATCAAACTTTCACAGCATAGAAAAATCATCTCTTGATGGAGCTAATTAAACCAAGACCTGTCCTACCTATGATATAACTAACATGACCAATCTCGGGAAAGTAGTGTCATTACTCATAAATATTACTATAATTAAGCTCATGTTTAGTTAATCATTTAAGGTTTGCAAAATATTTTGCAAGCATTATCATGTTTGAACTCACAATAACCATATGGGTTAGGTATTATTTTGATAATTTTGCAGATGAGATAAAAAAAAATGTGTCTGTAAAGGTTACATGACTTACCCACTAGCATCATTCAACTAATAACTGTCAGGGGAGGGATCTGAGTGAAAGCCTGCCTGAATCTGTATACTATATACCAGGATGCTCATGTAACTAGAGAAAGAAAACAAAACTAACTCCTGAAGTACTCAGTTTTCATTCTTTCTGCACCTGGTTACTCTTCTTATTTAATGACATTCCCGGCATAGTTATCATTGATGATTTATATGGATTATAGAGAGTTAAAGTTCCAAAGTCTTACAGAATTCATAGAGAGACTTCTCAGGAATTTCTACATCCAACACTGAAAACTCTCTGGAGGCCCAAAAGGTCACCAAAAATTTTTATAAACTTGAATTTTCTTTCTTCCTTAGCTCAAAAAGCATTTTTTTTGTCCTTTTTATTAAGATGCTGGTGCTGCACTTCACAGGGAAAAAACCTCACTCCTATATTTCCATCATCTTTTCATTACCTTTTCTTTTTTTTACTTTTGAATGTTTTTTTTTCTAATCACCTTTTTCTTTCCATAAGTTCCTCTCTTCTACACGCATGACTTTTTCAGGCACCAACATTGTCTTTGAAATCCAAATTGTGACAGCAACTCTAGAGTTTTTATTACTGGGCATTAGTTATGGGTATGTCCTATTTTATGTAAACGAAATTATATAATGCAAAGACTCCCTTTCTTATATAATGAATACAGGATAGTTAATATCTGTGAAGCATAACTATGTCACAGACTAAATACTGGGTTAGAAAACAACAAATTGAGCAAAAATCCTACAAGCTTACTGTTCTGGCAATCAAGCAATTTGAATTTGGATGCAGTTTGGATCCTTAAAACACCTCCTATCTTCTCTGCAGAGTCAACAGATCAACAGACTTAAAAATCAGGCTAAAAAGTTCAAATGCATTTAACTGAGCTCCGGAGAAAGCTAAAGCAAACGAGATCATGCAGGAAAAAAGTTGCGACCGGAGCTACACCCTTCCCCCCGTGCAAAGGAAAAGCAAACCTCTGTAGTCTCAAAATAACTCTCGCTTCCTTTTCACTAAAGGACTGGACAGCTTATCAGATGTCCGAAAGCCCTGTTCCCCAATAACTGTATGACCAGCAACCCTGAAGACAACCCCCACAAAACTCTGCTTCCTCTCCGGCCAGAAATGTTTAAAAAAGAAGAAAAATTAAGTTTACGTTTGGTGTCGGTTCAGATATCGAGTAAATCATGTTTAAAAGATTTGGATGTAGGATTCTGGCTCTGCCCCTTGCTACCTGTGTGATTTTTCCCTTCTCTGGGCCTTGCTATCCTTATCTGGAAAAGGAGATGACAGCTTCCAGCTCTAAAATATCTAATTCTGCTACGTTCTCTGGGGATCCCAGGGCAGAGGACTGATTGGATTTCGCAAGCTGATAATTCCCCTGATAGACCTCTGCCCCTTTATCGCCCCCCACCCGCACAGAGAAAGTCAAGGGAACTTCTCCTTACTTTCTGGAAGCAAGCAGGAGGCGGAGAAAGCCTAGCAACCTTTTCAACCTGTCGGAGGGACGTCCCACAACATCCACTCCTCCTCTCCCTACCCCCTCCACTCCCCGACCGTCACACACAACTCTAGAGAACAGCGTTCAAAGCAATCCAACTATCCAACTCCGCACCTCAGACCAAAACAAAAGCCAAAAAAAAAAAAAACCCCAAACAAACCCAAAAATCTTTTCCCCGGGCATTGTCCGGTGCCCCCAGCCCGCGAATCCCCAACACCACGCCCCTCCTGGGCTCAGCGCCCGCTACAGGTAAAGCACCTGCAGTGATTTCCCGCACACACACCATCCCCCGCGGGTCAGCTTTGCAGCCGCCCACGCGTTTTTTGTGTGGCCAAGAAAACGGGGCGGGGACCCGTAACCAAGAGACCTAAGGATACCTTAGTCAAGGGCTGAGGTGGCAGGAAGGGGTAGCAGCTTTCTCCCCACACCAGCTGGCTAAGGGATCCTGCCCCCACCTTTCTTCACTGCGGGCGCTTTTCCTGCGCCCTCAAACAAACACACACACACACACACACACACTCGTCTCTCGTCAGTCCTTAGGCCAATCGGCAGCTTTTCGGCCCTTGTCTCAGCACCGTTCTCCCAGCAAACAGAAAGCGCTTGATAAATGTTTGCTGACTTGTGCAAATCTGTATCTGGCAGTTTGAGCCCCTACCAAAACCTTTCCTCTTTAAGCAGTCCGGGGAGCCACTCCCTGAGACGCCCATCCCATCCCGATCCACCCGCCGAGTCCCACGATCCCGCTCCACTACTCACCCTCCTGGTTTGGAAAGTTGGGGTGCCGCGCTGGAGCTCCACGGTGACTTCAGCCCAGTCCTAGGGAGGGGTGGGGAAGGGAGTGAGGGAAGAGAAGCCCAGGGAGGCTTTGGGGAAGGGGAAGAAGGGAGAGGGAGAGGGAGAAGAAAGGGGGACGGGGATCGGGAGAAAGGTTTGGATGGTTCTCAAAAGAAAGGGGAAAACCCTTACTCTGTCGTGGCTGTCGGAGGCCCAGCAGGGATTGAGGGGTGGCCGCTCTTCCCTGGGCCAGGAAAAAGTCTAGGGCAGCCCCAGAGTTGCAGGGCAAGCTCGCGCACCCAGCCCCTGGCAGGCAGAGAGGAACTAAGCTGGGTTTCAGGGGGTTGGCTGAGAGGTTCCCAGCTACTTCCTGGTATTTCGATTTGCATACACAGCCTTCAATGGGGGAGGTGTCCGTTGGGTCTTCTTGGCTTAAAGTCTTACACTTCTATGTGACCATCCCGAGTAGTTTGGGGCGGGGGGAGGGAAAGAAAAACCGAGCAAAGCAAAGTGAAGACTGGTCACTGAATTGAAGCTGCAACTCGGGGACTTTCAGATGAGGGAGGGGGGCATATCTATAGAATTAGCCTTGGAAGGGATCTGGGAGAGTATCTACCATCCTAACACCCCTGATTTTACAGATGAAGTCACAGATGGGGTTGAGTAGTTAGTGGCAGAGACAGGATTTGAATTCAGGTTTGATCATTTGGGGGTTCTTTCTGCTACACCAAGCTGCCTCTCATAGAAGGGAAAAGGAACTAGAGGGGTTTGACATTGAAATCATGAAATGGAGCATCTTGGCTAGAGATCTGGTCTCAGAATCAGGAAGAACTCTGTTCAAGTCCTGTCTGAAACATAATGGCTTGTGTGACACTGGGCAAGTCACTTCTCGGTAGCCCAGGCAACTCTCGAAGACTATAAACTGCTATGCGGGTGCAGCTAGGCATGGACGGAGGGAATTCCCTAATCCAATAAAATGACTGGGCGGTTAAAAACAAACAAAAATGGATGAAAAGTTAGGATGCTGGAGTACATAACGATCCATTTTACCCGAGATCCAAATACTTAAACGGTTTGCCCACCGTTACACAGGTGAAGCAGTGTCTGGATTTGAACCCATGTTTTCTTCAGTGCTCGTTTCACTCCACCGTGACTCTAGATCACATCCCACCCTCCTTCCAGGAGTTAGATGTAGGATTTCGATAAAACCATACCTATCCTTCACTCATTACAGCTTAGCACTCCCTCAGCTGTGAAAAGCTCTGGACAATCCTTCTTCTTCCCCTTAGGGCAGTTATAACCTAACCCCAAAGGAGGCACTGACAGCACGACTGGACAGGTGTCTTTAGAAAAATCCCACCTCGAACTCCCTAGCATACCCACAGCCCTTTCCTTCAGATCCTTTCCTGTGACAGGAGCCCCTACGAAGGTAGGTTGTCCAGTCCAGGGAAGTAATAGATGAAGAAAAGCTCTGTCCTTCCCTTGCCTCCTTTTTCCTTTGGGATAGAACAAATCTCACAGAATTATTCCACATGAATGGGTTCTCACTCATTAAATTACTTTTCCCCTGAAATCCAACCCTCTTCCTATCTCTGCTATCTCTGTTAAGGGTCATCACAATCCTTCCACCCACCAGGTTTGAAACCCTGGGGTCATCTTTGACTTCTCACTTTCATTCATCCCACACAATTAAGTAACTGATAGATCTTGTCATTTCTAGATCCACATTACTTGTCATTTTGTCCCCTTCTCTGTTCTCTCCTCTCACACCAACTATTACCCCATTTCTGGCCCTTATCATCTCTCACTTGAAGAGTTTAATAGGATTCTGATAGGCTTCCTGGCCTCGTCTCTCTCTCCTGCATTTCATCCTCCCACACATGCCTAAGTGGTTTTCTATAAGCTTAGGTCTGACTAAGTCAGCCCCAGTACCTAGTAAACTCCAACAACTATTTGTTACCTCTAGGATCAAATATCAAGTCTTCTGTCTAAGGATTTAAAGCCCTTCACCACTCGGCTCCAATCTACCTTTCTAGCCTCATTATATATTACTCCCCTTCATGCACTCCAAGGTCCTCCCAAACTGTTCTTCTTGCTGTTTCTCCTGCTCATACAAAACACACAACTAAAATATTCAAACATGAATAGAAAATTAAGATCTAATGTAATGCATTAAGCAGAATCAGTGAAAGAAAGAGGAACGGATTTATATGGAAAACTTACTGCTGAGATGAAATCAGAGACAAATCAGAGACAATTTTGCTTTTGTTGTTGCTTTGTTTATAGTGAATATCAATATACCAAGAAACATGACTCCTGCTGAAAAGCTCTTGTGCTCACTGACAGTTGCGACCTATTAATTTGATTGTGACATTGTATATCTTTCAATAGAAAAGTATCCAAACATGAAATTCACCAGCTTGGTTAACTATATAGATCAAATTAATTTAACGAATACTAAACATTACAAGTCTACCCTGTTCCCTAGGACATAAAAATTTGTTTATTTGGTTTTGTTTTTTTTTTTTTTAGCAATGAAAGATATTCAATCATACTATTCTCAAGAATGAATGCATGCTAAAATTTTTTCTTTACTGACAGAAGTGCATAATCTACCTGCCTCTCCTCCTATCAGTACTACTTTAAATTTTTCTGCATGACTTTCAAAGACATCCATAATTTTAATACCACCAGGTCTAATAAGTGAAAGGCTCCTAAGCAAGGAACTGGGCATAGAAAGTGATCAGATAGCTATGACAAGAGTCTGCTCTCAACAACTAACAATTCAGTGGGTTTGAAAATTAAATTAAAGTAAATATAGAAATTAGAAATTTAGAAAAACATAGAAATTAAAATTTCTATAGGTCTTCAGGGTTTGGGAAGCATTTTACATAAATGATCTCATTACTTCCTCACAACAACTCTGAGACAAATGCAACATATACAATTTTCCTCATTTTCCAAATAAAGCATCTTCGCAACAACCCAGTGAAGTAAACACTACAGATATCATTACACCAGCTTTACAGGTAAGGATACAAAAGCTGAGAGCTAATCATATAACTAAGGTGTCTTGCGGTCTTGTGCCTGCCTCTGTCTAGTTCTCTAGCCACCCTACCCTACTACCTCCTGAGTTCTACCTAGGAGAGTAAGATGTCACAGAATCTGAGTTGGAAGGAACCTCCAATACTTGGCTAATAATCTCCTCCACAATCTAGATTGTGTCACTTTCATCTTCATCCTCTGATTTGTTCAGTTTAATTCAACTCAAGAAACATTTGTTAAGCACTTGCTATCTTAAAGACCTTCAGTAAAAGGGAACCTTCAATCTTCAGAGACAATCTTTTTATCTCTCAGAAAGTTAGGATGTTTTCTCCATATCAAGCCAAAATTCCATTCTACAATTTCCACATGTCGTTTCTGGTTTTGCCTTCAAGGCAAGAAGAACAAGCATAATCTGTCTTCCATCTAACAATCCGTCAAATGTTTGAAGCTATCATGGTTTCCTATGTGTTCTCTTCTCTAGGCTAAACATCTTTGGAGCCTAACATTGTATGACTTTCTGTCTCCTTCACCATCCTGGTTGCTCCAGTTAGACGGCATTGTTTGAAAATGTGATGCCCCAAACCGAGCACAGTACTTCAGATGTACTTTTTCCAGAGAAGAATACAAGAGGACACTTAAGTATTTTTGTGCATTCATCTCAATATTTGATTGGAGTATCAAATCCATCAGTTCAGATCACAACTCATCCATGTCTTCTCATCCTGTACAAGTTTTGTTCACGTCTTGTCAAAGATTTTTCCATAGAGCATCATCGCAACATTCTGGAGACTTTCCTCCAGGTCTTTTTATATTTCATGGGTACACTTGTAGCATTCGAGATATCCATCTGTTATCTCATATATGATCAGCCTGCCTTTTTTTCTGATCACCTGTTGTATGTTTCCTCAATTCATTAATTTATGCCACTTCTTCAAAGGTCACTATTGGAAGTACATTGCTATCTATTTCCATGCATCTCTCCATTGGCCTTTGTATCACTCACAATGCTGATTCTTTGGAGACTGTGTTCAAGATTTATAACCGTGTAGCATTATTAGATGAATATTTGTTTTTTTTTAATTGACTTTTTTAAACTAAAGGTCAGCTTAGGATTATTGAAAGAAAGATTCAATATATCAAATATAGTCAATTCAATTCAATAAGCATTCATTAAATATCTGTTGCATACAAGATGTTAAACTATCCAGGTTACAATCTTCTTCTCATTTAATCCTGGGCCATACATAGTATCATTTGTAGTTCCTGCTTCAGGTTTATGTGCTGATAAGCTAATTAGATGGACTAACAGTCCTACTGTCTTCCTCCTTCATAGTTCATACTTCATAGGTTCATAGTTGAGAATGGAATACAAACAAGTATGCATTCTAAACTACTATTGCCATTGGCTACCATTAATTACCTAATGACCTATTAATAAAGTAGTTCTCCATTCTTTAGTAAGTTGTTCTCAGACAGCAAAAAAGACAGCAACAACTGAAGACCCAGATCCCTGGGGTGCTTTCCAAGAGACCTCTACCAAGCTGACATCAACTTTGTCTGAGTCCTGTCATCCATTCAGTTCTGAATCTACATAACTGTAGTGTGATCTAGTCCACACCTCCCCATCTTGACCACAAGGAGAGCATTAGAGAGTCCATCAAATGCTTTGTTAAAATCTAGGTGTACTACATATAGAGTATTCTCACCATCTGCTTATCTATTGATCATATAAATTTAAAGGAAAAGAAATGAGATTAGATTGGCATGTAGAAATGCTGATTATTTGTTACCAACACTGTCCCCTTCCCTTAATTTCACAAACCATTCCTTTAAGAAAACATTCTAGAATTTCATCAGGAGCAAGTTCATCAGCTTGAAGTTTGTAAACCTTTCCCCCTTTTCATTAAAAAAAAAAATCAAGATTGTATTTGCCATATTCTCTTCTTGCAATATCCTTGTTCTCCAAAATTTTTTCAAAGACCATTGATAGCAAGTAGTTCAGTAGTCACATTCACCATGTTCGGAGCCCTGGAATATAGCCTTTTTCAGCCTAATGAGTTGAATTTATTAATAATAGTAAATACTCTCATACCATTTCCTCACTAATCTTTATTTTCAACCAGGAGCTATTATCTACTCTTTTTCTTCCCTCACCTTCTCAGTCTAAAGATCTTTCTCTTTGGCAAAGAAAACAAAAGTTGAGTAGATCTACCTTTATTTTGTTATCCCATATAATCCAAAAAATAATCTACCCTTGTTTATTTGCTTGTTTGTAGCCATGTTTCACTACCAACATAGCTATTAAAAATATATTTTTGTTGTCATTCCTCACATTTTTTCAGGATTATGACATTTTTGGAGGTATACAACTTTTGTTATATGCCCCTATCTTTTTCTTCCATACAGGTTATTTAAACACCTAAGTTGGTTGATTAATTACTTTTGAATCCATACTGATTCATAAGAGGTTCAGGCAAAGTATTATGAGAAAGTTGAGGAAGTAAAGATCATTTTCATCTTGAGGGTACATCAAGAAGAGATGACAGAAGGCTTCATGGAGGAAGAGGCACCAGAGTTAGACCTGGAAGCAAGAAATATCAACAAACAGAGGGGATATCTGTTGCATTGCATAGGGGTGGGATGGGACAGCATTAGGCAGGGTGCAGAGATAGAAATGGATGAAATGTGACTTGGAGAAAGAGAACATTCCAGACTGGTTGGAACGCTGACTACTGTAGTATAGGTTAAAGTTAGAGAAAGGCTGGAAAAGTAGATTGGAGCCAGATGATTGACTCTGGACAAGTCACTCAACCTCTTTGGACCTCAGGTTCTTTACCTGCAAAATAAGGGAGGTCCTGTTCTTTAAGGTCCCATCTAGTTCAAGACCTTTTTAAATAAAGGAATGGCTAAGAGATGTAAAGGATGGGTTTCCAGAGCAGATAGACTGAAGGAAAAGGGACTAATTAGAAGGTCAAACCCTTTTGCCTAAATTACAAGTAACATAGGTTAGAATAGATAAAGGCCTGGATGAATATGGAATTTGAAGGAAGGGGGATATATGTGAGAGAGATTGTGAAGACAGAAATGACAAGAGTGGAAACTGCTTAGATGTGTTAGGGTAAAGAGAGAAGAATAAAAAATGACCTGGCCCAGGTGACTTGGAAGATAATGATGCCATTAACAGAAATAGTGAATTGGAGAAGCGGCTTTCATAAAAAAGATGACAATGAATTTATTCTGAACATGTTAATTTTTAGGGGCTAGTAGGATTTCCAGGTAGAGCTATCCAGTCAGTTGTGTATAAAGAATTAATACTTTGCTTAAAGGTTGGAGTTATAGATCTTCAAGTAATATGTAGAGAGTTGATAAGTAAAGCACAAAAGTAGATCAAGTCAGTGAGAGAGTGAGTATAAAACAAATGAAAAGAGCCAAGGACAGAAACTTGGAGGACACCCAAGACAAGGAGTCACCAAAAAAAAAAAAAAAGAAAAGACAGAGAAGCCAGCTTCATTTCCATGCTTTCACTTAAGTCTCTTTGCATAGAATGCCTTCCTTTTTTCTCCATCTATCCCAAATTTATCCATTCTAGCAGTAGTAAGCTATAACATAAAGAACAAGAGATTTGAAATCAAAAGGCATTTATTTCCAAGTTCTACTTCTTGCTAGCATTTTGACTTTGGTATTGACTTTTCTGAGCCTTGATCTCCTGATCTCTAAAATGGGAATACTCAAGTCAATAGCTGTGCTGGAAGGTCATCAGGAAGGTAAGTGCTTTCTAAACTACAAGTATCCCTTCCACATCAATGGGATTAGAAGCAGGGACACCCTCACTCCCCAAATCTGGAAATTTTGAGTAAATTTTTTGGCCTTCCCTTGGTACCAGAAGTCTGAATTGTTATGGTATTAAAAGATAAAATATGTTGATATTATATGATACTACACATATATTTTATGCATTTCTGGGTTTCTAAACTTATTTTGTGTTGTCTGCTGACCTTCATGTGTCATCTGCAGCTTCCACAAAACTCCAAAAACCTCCTGTTTAATTTATCATGCCAACCCTCGATATATCGAAACTATGATGGGGAAAATTGGAATGTGGAAGGAATAATGTATGAAGGTCAAGTGTGTTCACCTTGGCCATTTCAATGTCATACAATGTCTTTACAGCCTGCTTGATCTGATGCTTGTTGACCCTATTAAGAACCCCTACATTGATGAACGAGTTTCCATCTACATCATTGGAGGAATAGCCATGGACACCCGGAATATTGAAGTCATTTTACTCCTTAGAAAACTGACCTTCTCTACAGAGTCTTCCCTTACTGTTCCAGTTCTCATTTAACCACTTCTCTCCTTCTGAATGAGGCAGCTCGGTGACACAATGGATAGAGTTCTGGCCCTGGAGTCAGGAAGACTCATCTTCCTAAATGCAAATCTGGCCTCAGACACTAGATATGTGACCTTGGATAAGTCACTTCACCTAGTTTGCCTCCATTTCCTCTTCTGTAAAATGAGCTGGAGAAGGAAATGTCAAACTGCTCTAGGATCTTTGCCAAGAAAACACCAAATGGGATCATGAAAAGTCGGTCGTGTCTGAACAACAGCTTCTGAATTCTTCCTCTCTTGTTTGCAGTCAGTACTGCTTAATTTAGCGCTTAATTACGGGCCGTCTTGTGTTGTTTATGTTTGCCCATGTGGGATGATTTCTGTGCCTTCACAGCACCTTGCACAGCAATGCTGAGCACGGGGGGCTCGTTTCCTAAACACTTGTTGATATTTTATTTGTTGCAACAATATTAATATGTGGAACACAGAGTGCTTGCCCTTGTCTCTATTTGCAGAGACAAAGCATGCTTAACGAAAAAGAATAAAGAAGTCTTACAAAGTACTGAGTAAATAGTAAGTAACAAGCTTATGAGAAAAGACCAACTGTATCATGTAAATCAGGGAAGGCTTCTTGGACCATCAAACAATTAGTCAATCAGTTAACAACCATTTATTAATCACCTACCTCCAAGCTAGGCTCTGTGTTAGGTGCTGGGGATACAAAGATAAAATGAAATGGTCTCTGACCTCAAGAAATTTGTAATCTGGTGAAGAGAGACAAAACAGTCATCAGTCTGGGGCAGCTAGGTGGCGCAGTGAACAGAACACCAGCCCTGGAGTCAGGAGGACCTGAGTTCAAATCCAGCCTCAGACACTTAACACAAAAACTAGCCATGTGACCTTGGGCAAGTCACTTAACCCCAATTGCCCTCCCCCCCCCCAAAAAAAGCAAAAATAATTAAATAAATAAATGTAGGTACTTACTATGTTCTAGGCATCGTGCTGAGATCTAGGGATACGAAGAAATGCAGAAAACAGTCCCTGCCCTCAAGGAACCTCTAATTCTAATGAGGGAAAACAACATATAAATCATGAAGCCCACACAAGATATATACAAAGTAGAGGAGCTGACCTGAAAAGAGAAGTCATTAACAGCTGGGAAAATGCATAGAAACCTTCAGCAGAAAGTGAAATTTGAACAAACTCTTGAAGTAAAAAAGAAACTAGAAGGCAAAGGCAAGGGGATGGGGTATTCCAGGCATGAGGGACAGTCACTACCAGGAGTGGGGAACCTGTGGCCTCGAGAACACATGAGGCCACAAGTTCCCCACCCCTGGTCAATATAAAGGCAAGGAGATGGGAGATGTAGTGTTGCATGAGAGAATCATTAAGTAAGACCATTTGACAGGACTATGGGATTCATGAAAGGGATTGACACTTATAAGAGAAAGTGCAACAAGTTTTAGAAAAGATGCTGAGGGATGTCAGGTTTCTGTAAGTACCAGAAAATGGAAGGAGTTTGAGTGAAATAGGTCCAAGATAAAGGGAAGTTTGTTTCTTATGGAATTCCAGGGGACATGTGAATGGGACAGAGTTGAAATAAAAGAAGATAAGTGAATGGGTGGCAGGTTTTAGGGAGAGGAATGACTTCTTCCTCAAAGATTTGAGATCATTGGGATTGGAAAAATAAAAGGAAGTAGAAAATTGCTAACCACTAAAGGGAAAAGTCTGAGCAGTCAGAAGTAGAAGTTAGAACATTCTCAGCCTCAGTGCCCTTCGAGTAGTCTGGCATGGCCCTGGTAATTTTGTGGCAAGTTTTGGTTGCAGTTGTCAGGCACAAGATGACTGGCCTACTCTGTCATTTGATAAGTTGAGTTTTTAGTATGATTTTAGAAAAGGTGATGAGGTATAGAGAATGACCTGCAAGAAAATCATTCTCTAGATCAATGGATAGAGGACCAGGTATCAGTGTATCACTAGTTTCTTCTGCTTATGCCTTTGGACATAGAGCCTGACTTGTCTCCTGATGAACTCTTATTCCCTATCCTTCAGATTTGGTAAAATAAAGTAGTAGTTCTTCATGCCTCAAGCACTAAAGAGAAAGAGAGCTGAGGATAGAAGGCGCAGAATGAAGGGAGAAGGAGGAATGAGTTCTTTGAGTATATAAAGGTTTGCAGAAATAAAGATAGTAAAAATTTTGTATACCAGTACAATGTCTAGCAAAGGCAGCTTCCAAGGTTTGGATTACCAGCATAGCAAACATTTATTTATTTATTCAGCAAACATTCCCAGAACAGAGAAAGTCAAAATACAGTGTAACTTGTTCCTTTAGCAAGTAAGTTCTCAATTCAATCCAGATACTACTCCACCCCTAGAAAGTGCATTCATTTAGTCAGTCCAAGTCTCTTCTCAAATGGAGACTAGTCTCCAATCATAAACAAAGTACATTCTTTTGGTCAATCACAGGGCACAAAAAAACTCAAAGGCTTCCCACCCCTAAATCTCAAAAGGGGCAGGAGAGCACAAAAGGTCATCTACCCTTAAGTTACAACAAGGTTAAGCTCAGCATTGAATACCCAAGGAAAAGGCCTTCTTTCATCTTCACTCAAGGCAAGCCCTCAGCAATCTTAGTTCCTGGGGAGACAAGGCTCAACCAAGCCATAGCCAGTATCCTCATCAAGTCACTCTCTTCCTGTAGAACAGTCCCAGAACCCCTGAAAACATTAGGAAGACCCTCTTTCAGGATTTCTGTGAAGGTACCACAAGAAAATCCTCCTTCAGGGCTTCTGAACCAACAGCCAGATTCCAGGCCTCTACAACAGCAGCCCTGTCCTTCACCATCAGGTGAATCTGGCAAAAACAATATCAAAACAGACAGACAAAATACTGGCATTACAGCCATGCCTCCTCAGTTCTTGGCAGCTCCAGGTGGCAGTTCTCAAAAGTCCTGGGCAGTTCCAACGGGCTCTCAGCAGTCTTTCTCTCAGCAACTCAGCCTCCACAATACTGGATGCTGCTCTCCCAAAAGTTCTTCTGGCCTCCTCTCGGCTTGGGCCACTCTCCCAATTCATGGCTCCTCCCAGTTCAGCCCTCTCTCTTCACGTCAACAAGTCCATCCCACAAGTGGGATTCACAAGCTCTGGGTTTTAACACTCAACCCAAAAACCAAGCCAATACAAACCAAGCCAAATTCCATTACCATTATAACCAGTCAACATTTGACACAGGTCATTTCTCATCTGTGGGCTGCTTGTTGGAGCTCCGAACTTTATCCTGTCCTTTTCCTTCCCTGCCCTGCCTTTCCCTGTCCCTATCTCTAATTAAATGTCACCATGGAGATGGTGATTCACCCATTGCCATATTTTCACTACGTCAGGCAGAGCAAATGATGGCAAAGCAGGATGGGAAGCAGAAGAGGCAAAAATTAAATGCCAGTTGTCTTGTTCTTTAGGAAGAGAATAGGCAAGGCCAGCCAGTTCTAGGCAAAGCATTAAAGTAAGTGAAGTTTTTCTTTAGTGCCTTCCCTTTCGGAACCTATTTCCACTGCGTTCCTCCCATTACTCCCAGCAGCGTCCCCACCCCCTTCCATGACCCATGACTCCAGATGTTGGGAATTTAAAACCCAATCTTCTTTCTATTCTCTTTCCTCTCTCATGATTGACTAACCCTCATGGTCAGGAGCATGTTGGTTGAATATGAGGAGGCTCTCGGCTGGGATTGCGGAAGTCAGATACAGAACTTATGAGTATGAGTTTGTGAATGTGAAATGAAGAGAAAGATAAGGAATAAAATGAATAAATGAAAACATTCATACTTTTATGGTCACCGGAAAATTAAAGAAAATAAAAACTATAAAAACTGAGTTTAGTTGTGTACTATTTCCAACATTATTAATGTGTAACTATCAGGGAATAAAGGAACAACTATGTGGATTGTTGACTATATGGTCAAATTAACTTTTTTATGTTATATTTGATTATGATACTACTCATAAGTGCTCTGACCACAGCTCATACAACACTGTCACCTTCTCACAACTTTAAAAAGAATAAAGGAAACATTAATTGTATTCAGCAAACATTTATTTAACATTTAGTCTTGCACTGTGCTAGGTCCTCAGGGGAAAGATCTGGTTTTACTGAGAATATGAGCAAAAGTGACACCATTCACATTTAGTAAAACTACATACACGACTATGATTTATCAATAGCAAAGCAAATCAGTAGTGAAAAGGGTACAACAAGGGCATATGGACAGTGTAAGACATTGCTGAGTTCCACTTTTTGCCCTGTCTTGGGATACACGTAGCACAAATCCAACTCATAGACTGGTTGTCTCTGCCAAGTACTACAGATCGATTTGAGTGCATTGGCCCACCCATGCACAGCCTTACCTTCTTTTATAGCTGGGAGTAAACAAGTGCCTCTGATGTGCTTTACAGATTTACCACTTTCATGCAGCACTATGGCTGTGAACAAAAGCCTTTTGAATATACTGATCATAAATGATCCTTACAATAAAGGTCACCTGAGTTGCTAGAGTCTCTTTGGCACCTTATGACTGAAATATATTAATCCAATAGTTAATATGGCAATTTCTATCAATGGATCTGTCCTACTACCTACTATCCTTTCATTAGAAAGGTCCAAATTTGGCTATCTGGCATCAGGATACAAACTTTGGTAAGCTAACAGCTCCTGACTCTGGGTGTGTCTTGCATTGTTAGTTTAGTAAGTTTATATATAATGTTCCTTAGAAGTTCTATTTATTTTTATGTTATTATAAAGTTCCAATGATGCTACTATACTAAAAATATAACTATCCTATCACAGCCTGTTCCTTGTTTATACTATTTGTGGTTTGTTCAGACACATTTTAAAAATCTAGTTGTAAGGGATGGGTCAGAATTATGAAGTTGAAAATAAGATCCAGGAAAGTTAGATGTTAAGAATGTATTCACACTTACTATCAGAAGAAACTTGATTATCATTTTAAAACTAAATTACTCATGTAGTTTAAAAACTGAACTACAAATGGGAACTAACATGGGAATTTCAGAAAGTATTTTTAGATGTACTGAAACCATAGCAAGTTGCTATATCTAACTAAGCTTCTGTGGACTAGTATCTCTGTTGTGAGGGCTTACCAAGCCCTTTTCAGGGCTGCTCATCCACTTTTGGTGTTTACCACCCAACTCTCACCTGTGACTCTAAGAAGCTGTAGAATGCACAGCAGCCATACCTCAGTAAAACCATCTCAGCAGAGGAACTAAACCAGGTTGAGGATAACTGACAGACCTCAAATCTGTTGGTGAGTTAGGGGGATGTCTACCCCAAGCATGTGAAAACTTCCCTGAAACAAGTGGATGAGAGCAATTTGTTCCACAAGCCATGAAAAAGGCTGAAGCAGGAACTGTGGAGCCCTTAGAGGTTGGTCAGACGTTGAAGATGCCAAAGTCATCCACTGTATCCTGGGCCATCACCAGTCATCTTGACTTTTGTCTTGGAATTGGACTTCAGTGACTCTGAAAGCGAGAGTGAGGCTGATGACTTTATGCAGCTTTGCCTCACCTAAATCCAATTCACAGCAGGTCAAGATATCAAGCTGGTGATGTCATTGGTCCTTTTCAAAAATGTAAGCCAAACAATAACAACCTAGCTCAGGAAGATTGCTATGAGGATCAACAGTCCTACTCCTTTTTAAACCTTGTAAGAGGTTTCGTGGTGGTGGTGGTAGTGGTGCTTATATATGGGAGGGATGTGAAAGGGCAGCTTATGGAAAATGAAAAGTGTTCATGTGTGCCCTTTTAGAAAAGGTTAAGAGAATGAAGCACAAGAAAATATTTTTCAAAACAATTGGTGTCGGAGGGGTTGTGGGAAGATGGTGTCCTAATTATACTGTGATCAAACTATCCATCAGTCCAACCGTTCTGGAAAAGTTTGGAATTATGTAAGATAAGTGACAAAACTGTTCATATCCTTTGACCCAAAGATACTGCTACTGTGTATATTCCAACAATAGAAACAAAGGTCTAAAACATTAATGCCAGCATTTTCAATAGAATCCAAGAACTAGAAACAAAGTGGGTGTCTATCAGTTGAGAATGGCCGAACCAAACGAGGTGTATAAATGCAATACAATGTGATTGTGCAATTAGAAACAATGACCATCGGGAATGCAGAAAAATGTTGATGACTTCATATGAAGTGATACAGAACAAAGAAAGTTTTTTTTCTAAATGTTCACAAACCACTCAAATCATCCCTTTAATAATATTTAATCTAGCGGCCTCCAGTGACTCTGGACTCACGTGGTCAGAGTTCAACCCTAGGTGCTTTTTTTTTTTTTGCCTCCTTGACCCCACTTGGAGTTTTCCAGAAAAATCTCTGAATATACTTATGGGATAGCATAGGTCCCACTTAGATTTGCTCAAACAAGGTAAATGACAAGTCCCCAAGTCATACTTAGGCACTGAGGCCACTAAATTCATACTGGGTATGAGACAGCCCTTTATTTTATCCTACAGAAAATGCATAAGGCACAAAGGACTCACTGAAATCCATGGAGAGATACAGAGGCATATTAATGAAATATTAGATTTCCTCTGATTAAGGTGACTACATTTGGGGGCCTTCTATACAAGCACCTCATTTATAGTAGACCTATATTGTACAAGAAATTCATGACAATAGCTGGAGGGGTGGGGGGACTGGCAAGATCTAGGTCACTTGCCCTTCTCCACAGCCTTCCAGAAATAGTGCTCATTTATGCTACCCTCTTTCTTCTCCTGAGTATACTGTTGAAAAACTCTCCCTTTGCCTAAACTCTTAAACTTGAGAACTATCAAACTTTAAGTTAGGGATATGGGAATGTTCTTCCAGCATCTCCCCTCTAAGGTTGCATGGAAGCACATGTATGCCTCTGCCATGTGCTTCTGCATTACTTCTATCAATATCCTAGTTACTTTGAGAGCTTTGAGTAGGGAGTATTCATCCAATTAACCTAGTCTCTGATCTATGCTCAGAAGAGGAAACAAAAGTAAAACATAGCAATAATTTGAGGTATAAGAACCTGAGACCACCAGAGCAAGTAGATGCAGCTTGTCTCATCTGCTTTTCCTGTAAGTCAACATTGATTGTTCCAGTTAGTGGAAGAAAGAAATCCCATCCTTTCCTGTCTCCCACTTATTGCAAGAAGTCATAACGTAAAAGGAAAAGAGGGAGTCCTGAGAAGATGGCAAGAATTTATTTTACAAGGTTTGGGCTGATTCTTAGTTGTTAGTCATCAGAGAGGAGGAGGCAGGGGATCACTGGAAACCCATCAGAGCAGTTTCCTGTGCTGTCTCGACAAGGCTTCAGTGGACATGCCTACCCTGAATGGGTGTCCTTCTCTCTCAGACACCAGCAGAGAATGGTTTGTACCGTGTAATTTCATCAGGTTGATTGAGGAACTCATAAATTTAATTATATCCTCAATCCCCTTACAAATAGATTTTAGGATTTTCCCAGGAATTAAAGTCAAGCTCACTGGCTAAAGTTTCCTTTGTGTTCTTTAAAAAAAATGAAACATTTTCTTTTAGTCAATCCTGTATCTTTTCTGCTCTCTGTGATCTTTCAAAGAATACTGACCATGATTCGGAATCACATCTAATAGTTCATCTAGTACCATGGAATGCAGTTCTTCTAGGTCTGGTGAGTTGAACCTATCAAAGGCAACTAGCAGCTTTTGCTATTTTCCTACTTATATTTGGCTTCAACTTCCCATTAGCTTTTAAAAAAAATTCTACCCTTAATCAGTCCAAAGATCATTCTCCTTAGCAGAGAAAACTGAAGCAAAATTAGTTGATATTTCTGCTTTCTCTCTGTAGTTTTTCATCATGATACCCACTATGAAAATCGATCTTAACCTATCTTTGATCTTCCCTGCACCTCCAATATATCTTTTATTTTAAAAGCCCTTGTTTTCTTAGATAAAATTTATTCTATAACAATGTGCGTTTATAGTGCATTTCTAACTTTAAACACTTAGACAAGAAGACACGATTACTCTGAACAGACTAATTTACTGCAAATAGACAATTCACAGACTCACAAAATCTGAGAGTTGAAAGGGATCCCAAAGTTTATCTAGGCCAATCCATACATTGATAAGAATTCATTCAATCTGTAATCTGTTGAACAAATTGTCTTCTAACCTTTGCTGAAAGACTTACAATAAGGGAAAATTTACTATTTCCCAGAACAACTTACTGCATTTTTGAACAGCTTTAATTATTAGGAAATATTTTTCTTAATAAAATTTAAATCTTCCTCTTTGCAGATTCTACCCATTGCTCCCAGTTCTCTGTTCTCTCTGAGGCCAAACCAAACAAATACTTTTCCATGAAAGCCCTTTAAATGCTTGAAGATAATTGTCATGTTCCTCCTTAACTACCCTTCTCTCCCTCTTCTCTCTCCTTTATCTTGTTCTTTATTCCTGCAATCTCTTTTCAAGTGACATAATCTCAACATTCTTTGTCGTCTTTGTTGCTCTTCCTCTCCAATTTATCAATTTAAAAATATTTAATGTTTGTTTCAACCTGTGAACTCTTACATGGAAACTCCCTCTATCAAAACAAATGGTAATTCTTTAATAATTTATAGTCCTAGAGAGCTGCCTTTGACACTGAGGTTAAGTGGCTTATCTCTGCTTGCACAACTAATTTGTATCAGAGGCAAGACTTGAACTCAGGTATTCCTTACTCCAAGGTAGGCCCTCTATCCACTATATCATGCTGCCTTTCTAGTTCATCCTAAAATGTGGCAACCAAAATTGACACAACAGAGGCAGCTAGGTGGTACAGTGAATAGAACATGGGTCCTGCAGTCAGGAGGACCTAAGTTCAAATCCAGCCTCAGACACTTAACACTTAATTAGCTGTGTGACCTTGGGCAAGTCACTTAACTCCAATTGCTTTGTCTTCCCCCCTCCAAAAAAAACCAAACCACACGCAAAAAAGCCTGACACAATACTCTAAATGTGGTTTGCAGAGGGTAGAGTATAGTGAGTCTATATTCATTTGTATGTCTAGTCAATAGACATTCATTATCTGCTCATGTACAATATAGTACAATCCATCCTCCTCTCTACATTCACTCTGCTATCCCCTGAGATCAGGCCTTCAATGCCTCTCATCTGGGTGACTTCTTGATAGATTCCTGAGATATTTTAGTGGGGATTGAGAGGAGGAAGGGATTAAAAGTGATATCAAGAATATAATACGGATTACTTCTCCCATCACCAAAAATCTAGTTCAAGTCCGTATTAGCTTATTGCAATAACTAACTCATCTCCATTCTTTTTTTTTCTCCCCTGTAACTCTATACAGGTAATTTTCTTAATCTCATTTCTGTTCAAACAACCCAATGGTTCCTCATTGCTTACTAAGTAAAATTCCTGTTTCATATTCAAGATTCTCCATAATCTGTTCACAACTTCCCTTTCTAGCTTCATATCAAATTCTTTGCTCCAAATTGGACTACTCATCATTGGAAATGATT
This sequence comes from Pseudochirops cupreus, assembly GCA_028627135.1. NCBI lineage: Eukaryota > Metazoa > Chordata > Mammalia > Diprotodontia > Pseudocheiridae > Pseudochirops > Pseudochirops cupreus. Next base: position 383,567,499 of record CM053580.1, read on the forward strand.
GCTTCATCCATACCTCTTCTCTTGAAGTTTCCTATAACTAGAGAATCCTCCTCCAAAATCTCTTTAAAAGTATATTTTTTACAATTTTCATTAGCAAGTGTGAACATTTGAATGTGGAGGTGCTTGAACAAGAGAGCACAAGAAAAAATTCTAAGAAAATGAACACAAATATAGAAACCAAAAACCATGATTATCTCTGCCTATATTTGCTCTTATTTATCAATCACCAATCTCACCTCTGAGATGTCTGTATTGTTCTGAATGCAGCACTAGCCGAATCACCTTTGTTTTCCTAATGTGTTTTTTCTTTTATATATTATGTAAATAGTATAAGTTTATCATTATAATTATTTTTAGCAATACAATTATAGAAAGTACCTGTATATGTTATTTTTGGTTCTGCTTTTTTCACTTTACAACGTTACATATATCTTTCCATGTTTTAAAAAATTCTTTATACTCATTTTTTCCTATGGTGCAGTAATATTCCATTACATACATATGTCTTAATTTTCTCAATTTGTTCAATCAATGGACACCTACTTTGTTTTCAGTTTTTCCTCTCCCTATTTCTACCTGTTGAAATACTCCCCTTTCTTCAAGGCCCAGTTCAAATGTCATCTCCTCCATGCAGTCTTGTCTGAGCCCAGTCACTCAGGTTCATGACCTTGGAGACGCCTTTTCATCATAATCTCCTGTCCATTAGATTAACAAAATTGGCTGATTCTACCTCCATGATATTTCTGGTATCCATCCTCCTCTCTACACGCACTCTGCTGTCGCCTCAGATCAGGCCTTCATTGCCTCTCATCTGAGTGACTGTTATAGCATCTAACTAGTATCTCTGTTGCAATATTTCCACTCTGTCATAGAAACTAGAAAGTTTCCAAAATAATTTTCCTAATGTACCCTTGTTTCAGAGGGTCTCTTCTTAAATAAAGGAGTTCAGGGACTTCTAAATTTCTTTTGATTCATCTTCCTTCACCCAAGTAAAGCTTTAGAATATTAGTATCTGATCCTTCCAATGTCACTTTCAGCTCTCCTTATAAACACTCAGGCTTACAAGGCAAAAAGCCTAGATTAGATTTTATATACACAGTAAAGAACACAAAAAATCACTTGTATTTGTTCCTATTGATAGATAGGAGGGCCCCTTGCCACATTTTGGTGTGTATGTCTTTCCCCTTTATAATCCCTACAACCCACAGTAATAATAATAGTACTTCCTGCCTACAAGTTGGGCTAGGTGGCACAGTGGATAGAACACTGGGTTTGGAATCAAGAAGACTCATCTTCATGAGTTCAGATCTGACCTAAGACACTAGCTCTGTGACCCTGGGTAAGTCGCTTCACCCTGTTTGCCTCAGTTCTTCATCTGTAAAAATGAATTGGAGAAAGAAATGGCAAACCACCCCATATCTTTGCCAAGAAAACCCCAAATGTGGTCACGAAGAGTCAGACAGAACTGAAATGGAAGAGCAATCCCTGCAAGTTACCAGGTGCTAAGGATATAGAGATGAATATTGGCGTAAACTGGTGGTTCTCAACCTGTGGGTTGAGACCCCTTTGGGGGTCAAACAATCCTTTCACAGGGGTCACAGGGGTCGCCCAAGACCATTGGAAAACATATATTTCTGATGGTCTTAGAAACCGAGACACAGCCCTTCTATCCATCTTCAGGCAGGTCCACCCACGTGCCCATACGCTCACATATGAGTATTAAACGGTCTTGGCATTGGGAAGGTTGAGAACCACTGGCATAAACCTTGCCCTCAAAGAGCTTAAAATCTAATAGTGGAACAAGATATGCACACAAATAAACTCTCATTTGATTTTTCCCATATTATACTTGAGGAAACTGAAGCAAGTGGACGTAAAATTAATTATTCAAGGTCACACTCTAGTAAGTGAATATGGCTACATTTGAACTCAAGTCTTTCTGACTCCAGGCCTGATACTCTATACATGCTTCCACTTAGTTGCTGGTACCTCCCCAGATAAGACTCAGTGATGGAGCAGATCCCAGCTGTTCCTGGTGCCATTTGCCATGGTAGTTCTCCCTCCATCCCTCCCTACGGTATCTTCATTCCCAGAAGGTATCTACTGATTCCTCTTGCCCATTACTCCTATCCACTGTCATGAGCCTCACCACTGTCCCTGCATTCTATTCTGCTTCCTCCCATTCAGCTCTTACTCCTCAATACATTTTTCTCCTATTCAGCTCTCTAACTATAGATGCTTCAAAAATCCATTACCCTTCTCCATTCCAGCAGACATCAAGGATCCTTCTCACTAATGTTCAACTCTCCTTCCACAGATGCTTTCTGACATTTTCTCCTTCTCTGTAGGACATTATGCCGACTTTCGAACAGGATAACCATGTGAGGATTATCTGGAATCCCAGTTGACCATCTTGTAGCTCTATTTACTTCTTCTTCTGTTGTTTTATAAAACTTCATACCCTCCAAAGGGCGTGTTCAGGTGTTCTGAGAAGTTTTTTTACTCACTTTTTTCAGATAGTTTCCATTTTCCTGTTCCTAGCCAAATTAAGATGAATCATCCCATTAATTTCCTCCTTCCTCCAGGCCCCGAGCAATATACTTTTTTGTCCTAGGTCTTTGGGAGGTTGGAAGAATACTCTAGCTCAGGGAGGGGGGAATCTGAGGCCTTGAGGCTGCATGTAGCCCTCTAGGTCCCCAAAGTATGGCCTTTTGACTGAATCTAAACTTCACAGAACAAATCCCCTTAATAAAAGAATTTTTTTCTGTGAAGTTTGGATTCAGTCAAAAAGGATTTGTTCTAGGAAGTTTGGATTCAGTCAAAAGGCCAAATTTGAGGACCTAGTGGGCCACATGTGACCTCAAGGCAGAAGCTTCCTCACCTCTGCTCTAGTTGTTCCAATTATCTTTCCATTCCCAAGTTCCATCAAGGTAATTGGGATGGGCCCTGCCAATTACACCACATCTGCTTCAAAAAAATCACTTGTAGAACATACTCTGGAGTTCTTTTCCCAGCCCCTATCAGTGTTGGGTGGTTGGGTTCTCAGAGTTAAGCTAACTTCTCCCTCAAAATTCAATGAGATCCTGAGGCACTGGGAAGGAGAAACAGTTTTCTAATGCTATAGACCATGAGTCCCCAACCAGCATGTCCCTACTACCATTATGACTACCATTTGGCATCAATTAGTTAGCCAGACTTAATTTGCTTTTAGAAAGGATTAAGGTGATAAAGTAAGAACATTTAGTGCAATCGCCCCCAAAACCAGAGGCACCCCTTCCCACAAACACATACAGAGTGCAGGGTAAAGTGGTTTCAAACTTAGAGGAGGCTCCCCATAAATGTGGCATAGCTTTCTGCTGGGACACTTCTAATGTCCTGCAAATGCCTTTCTTTAGCATATTGTTTGTTCTTAGTTCATGAGGCAGACAGTATCTCCTGTCATTACTATTCTGGAGATGCTAGGATGCCAATGAGAAGTAGAAATTCTTTGTCCCTCTGAAGTTCATAAAGTTCCTCTGTCCCCAGCTCTGATCAGAGGCTCTACTCTTTTCCTTGTCCCCAAGCAACATCCTCTCAGGCTAGAACTATTCTCTCTTTGAAGCTTCTAGAGCAGCGGTTCTCAACCTGTGGGTTGCGACCCCTTTGGAGGTCAAAAGACCCTTTCACTTTTGGAGGTCACAGGGGTGGCCTAAGACCATCAGAAAACACATATTTCCGATGGTCTTAGGAACCAAGACACTGCTCCTCTATCGTCTCCAGGTGGGTCCACCCACATGCAGATACGCCCACATACGAGTATTAAAGGGTCGCGGCATTAGGAAGGTTGAGAACCACTGTTCTAAATACTCAGAAGCTTGGGTTCTGAACTAGCTTGTTATTTTATAGAAGACACCATAGGAACTGGCTAAAGTTTCCTCAGCAAATACCAATATACCTCCTATGTAGCATAACATCACTTCATCCAACATCTTTCTTTATTCCTTCCAAACTGATCAACTAGGTTGTTTAAAACTTAGTTTAATTCTTTGACTGATTGATTCAATAGAGGTATTTTTGGCTGGTTAAGGTATCATGCTATTGCATTTTCTTGGCCTACTTTAAGTGAACAGATGAATATACAGCTCAATCAACCCTTACCTTTATATACGAGAAGAGGGAGGGGCATCAAGTGCACCTGAAAAACCAAGAATCTGCATATCCTCATTACATCCAGGTCTGATCATGTTATCATTCCCTTGCTCACAGAACATTGTTGTTGCCCTTCTTATAGGATAAAATATAAACTACTCAGCCTGGCATTTATGGCTCTCCCTAATCTGGCATCAACAAATGCCTTGTTTCATTCTAATTCCTTTCACACATTTTATTTTTCAACCGTAATGTCCCTTGATATATTTATCTGACTCTGCATTTACTGTCCTTTGTGTCTGGAATGATTCCCTCCATATCTATGACTGCCGAAATCCTCTTTTTTCAAGGTCTCACTTAGGTGCCACCTCGTCCATGAATCCTGCACAGATATCCCTAGGCAAAAGTGATCTCTCACTTTTCAAATTTCTTAGAGGACTTTGCCTGAACCTCTTATTTTTCTTCTATCGTATTCTACCTTGTATTCTACTTAATTATTTGCATACCTTATCTCCCTATTAGATTTCTGAGCTTTTTGAAGGCAGAGATTATGCCAAGATTCATCTTTATATCCTCAGCACCTATCAGGAAACTTGAATATAGAAGGTACTTAATAAATGTTTGTTGAATTTGTTGATGGAATAAATCAATGAATTCTTACCCTAAGCTCCTAAAACTTTCTCCATGATTTGTTTTCATGAATATTTTTGTATTGTGTTTGTGAATGTTTTGAGAATTTGAATGTATTGAACAAAGAGGTCTCCTCCCTATAATAATAATTGTAATAATAAATAATAATTAGCATTTATATGACATCTATTATGTGTCAGGTACTGTGCTAAGTGCTTAACGAATATTACCTCATTTGATCCTCACAACAATCCTGTGAGTTAGATATGATTATTGCACCCACTTTACAGTTGAGAAAATTGAGGCAAATAGAGATTAAGTGACTTGTCCAGGGTCACACATTTTCTCTCTGAAGTAAAATTTGAACTCAGGTTTTCTTGACTCCAGACACAGAACTCTACTTGACTGTGTCACCTTGCTCTCCACCCCATCTCCCTCTCGGATGTGTGGGAGACAGGAGTTTCCTTTGAATATCCAAGTATTGCCATCTTGGGCATCCCAAGTTTCCTTTTTTCCCCAGTTCGCAGCTTTTAGAGTACTGTCAGTCCTTTACGCATTCTATCTCTTTATTGGCTCTCATGAATCCTTTGCCCCGTCTGCAGTTTTCTGAGGACAAAATAAAGACTGTCCTCCATGTGACATATTTGTCATATTGATTACAGAACTGGGAACCCCAGTAACTGCATTTGCTGAAATAGGGACACAAACTACATTTGGAAATTTTCCCAGATGAAATTCTGATTGGAGATGATGAGTCAAAGGAAATTACCTTTTATATTAACTCCAGTCTATGGGATCATAGCTAGAAGGCTGGGGGGAGTGGTGAAAGGATGGATTATGGGGCCAGAACGTAAATGCAGAGTGAAAGAGAAAATGGCTTCAAGCTTAGAGAGTAGATAGAGCCAAAGAGTAATTCATAGCTCTAGAAAGTCCTTTTGCTTGAGTCCTCACCATGTTTCCCTCCTATATAGTGTGGCTTTTTTGCTGATGTCTTTGTAGAGGCTTGAATCTGTTTCCCTCCTGTGTCCCATCTGTTCACAGCTTTTGAGGCAGACAATGACAGCCACCAGCTGCTGATGTTCCAGGGATGCTTCTAGGAACACTATTGAAAAAGTCCAATCCTTCTGTATCTTCTCAGTACAAACAAGGCTGGGGGAGGAGGACAAGGCTGAGGGGCTCTCCTTTTTCCTCCTCTACTGGCAAGAAATTCCTTCTTACTGGAAAGTCCTCTTCTAATACATTTTTCATTTGAATTCCTCTGTGTTGGCAGATACTCAAATCTCCAATTCCAACTAGCTTGATGGTTTTAGACAGGTGCCAGAGGACATGACCAATTCCCTCAGGCAATCTGAACAGATTTCTTATGGAACTTAAGGAGGCATCCAGGCCTTCTTCACATCTAGTGAACAAAACAGATATATTCTCACAGGCTAAGTGGGGATGGGAGTGGTGCAAATTTCTGTGCTTACACAAGGTGAATTTGAAAGAAAGTATGGCCTTTATAACAATACAATGCTACTTAAAGGATCTACAAAAACTTTATAAGCATAGGTACACCTTTTGTTACTCTCAATACCTTTTCATCTTATGTCATTCTAATCAAATGAGAGAATATTTCTAAAGAGCTTAACCAAGTTCTTGGAACATATGAGGCTTTATATAAATGCTTATTCCCTTTTTCCCTTCTCTTCCTTTCCCTTCCCTTCCCTTCTCTTCCCTTCTGTTCCCCCTCTTATCTTTGTCTTTATTTATGTTTTATTTTTCCCCAATTACATGGAAAATAAAATTTTAACACTTTTTAAAAAAAAGTTGAGTTCTACATTCTTCCCCTTCCTCCCTCCCTTCCCCCTTATCCAAGATGGCAAGCAATCTGATATAGGTTACACATGTGCACGCATGTAAAAGCTATTTCCATATTAGTCATATGTGGAAGAAAACTCAAACTAAGAAAGAAAGAAAGAAAGAAAGAAAGAAAGAACGAAAGAAGGAAGGAAGAAAAGAATGAAAGAAAGAAAGAATAAGAAAGAAAGGAAGAAAGAAAGAAAGAAAGAAAGAAAGAAAGGAAGAAAAAGAAAGAAAGATAGTATGCTTCAGTCTGTATTCAAATACCATCAATTCTTTCTCTGGAAGCAAATCACATTTTTCATCATTAATCCTTTAGGATTGTCTTGGCTCACTGTATTGCTGAGAATAGCCAAGTCATTCACAATTGTTCATCATACAATATTGCTATTATTGTATACAATGTTCTAGTTCTGTACACTTCACTCTATAAATTTTACATAGAGGGCTACCATGTAACCTACCCAATTAAATGGTTGTCTATTTGGATCATTTTAATATATTGGAATATTCTCAACACATCTGCTCCCGACCTTTCTGGTTGGATGTTTCCCTGATGTTATCTTTTATATCACATTGTTGGGAATATGGTATAGCCTACTTACATCCATCACACTTCTTTTCATTGTCCTTTGGGTTACCTGTAATTTTAATTCTTCTGGAGTGGTTGCATTCCCTGACTTGCTGTCTTATAGTCTCATGAGCAGGATATCAGTGTTGTAAAAGATTATCTTTTGCAAAAAGTTCGTATATTGGAGGTATTAAAAACATTGTTCCATTTTCTAAATGAATGTTCTCTTGTTACTCAACTCTTGGCCCAACTCAGGATTGTGTTCAGTTATGGGTACCACATTTTAGAAAAGATATTGATAAGCTAGAGGGTGATCAAACCATGTGAGGAAGTCAATTCAGTTCTATGTATTCTAATCATTATAGTATGTTAGTTTACCACCATGGAGCTGTTTTTCTGCTATTGGCAGAAAGTTCTTTAAGGTAACTTTATCCTAGAGGAAAAAACGTCCACATGTGCTGAGTATACATCAATAGGATGTTAAGAAGATCATTGGTTAGAATGGTAAGAAGATATAAAGCAAATCAGGCCTTCATCAGCTGCCAGACACATTCCTAAGCTAGTCTAACTAGAATAGCTAGTGAATGACAGATAGCAGGAGAGTCGGAAGAAATAAATTTTGCTCCTGGCTCTGCTTACTTACTGCCTGTGGGCAAATCAGTTTCTCTGGCTGGAAGTCTCTTCGTTTATATAATGAGATGTTTAGATTAGATAACCTTTCAGGTCCTTTCTATCTCCAGAATTCTGAGACCTGTGCTAAGCTCTGGTCTAAGAAATAAAAGTTTGTAGTGATAAAACCAAACCCAACCCAGCCCAATCCAAGGGAAGGAGATTAACACTAAAGAGCCCTGAAAAGACATGCTTTCTGAGAGGCATGAAAAGACCACTGAATTTGATTTCACTGAGACCTGAGTTCTTAATCCTGGATACGTGACTCATCTACATGACCTAGAGCAGGTCACTTACCTTCTCTAAATTTCAGTTTCCTCAACTATAAATTGGACATAATAATGGTAGATTGTTGTGAAGATCAAATGTGCTGTTGTGATTGTTCAATAATGTATGACTCTTCATGACCCCATTTGGGTTTTTTTTAAATTTTTTAAATTAACATTCATTTATTTTTAGTCTACATCATTCATTTCCACAAGATTTTGAGTTACAAATTTTCTAGATTCTTTCCCTTCCTCCCTCATCACCCACCTCCACTGGAAAGACAAGCAATTCAATACAGGCTGTACACATGTAGTTACACAGACCATCTCCACAATGGACATATTGTGAAAGACTGACCATATTTCCCTCCTTCCTATCCCACCCCACCCCCCGTTCCATTATCTACTTTGTCCCTGTCCCTTTACAGAAATGTGTACTTCTAACAACCTTCCCCCCTACCCTGCCCTCCCCTCCATCAACCCCGCTCTCATCTCTATCCCCCTACTCTCCTGTAGAGCAAGACACCCAATTTAGAGTGTATGTCATTCCTTCCCTAAGCCAAATTCGATGAGAGTAAGGTTGACCCATTCCTTTGGCCTTCCTGTTCTTTCACTCCATTGTAACAATTATCTCTTGCCTCTTCTATATGAGATGATTAACCCCATTTCATCTCTCCCTCTCTCCTCTCATTCTATTTCTTTCCCATTTCTCAATTTCATCTTTTAAAATATCATCCCTTCTTATTAAATTGATCCTGTGCCCTCTGTCTACGTACACATATGTACACACACTCACATATGTATTCATATGCATATATATCCTCTTATATAGACATAGACATATGTGTATGTATATATGTATATGTATATGTGTATGTATATATATACATACATTTATATCCCCTTCACCTATCCTCATACTGAGAAAAGTTTCAAAAGTTACAATTATCGTTTTTCCATGTTGGCATGTAAATAGTTCAACTTTGATAAGTTCCTTATGATTTCTTTTCCATGTTTACCTTCTCATGCTTCTTGTATTTGAATGTCAAATTTTCTATTCAGTTCTGGTTTTTTCAGCAAGAATGCTTGAAAGTCCTCCACCTCATTGAATGACCATATTTTCCCCTGAAACATTATACTCAGTTTTGCTGGGTAGGTGATTCTTGGTTTTAATCCTAGCTCCCTTGATCTCTGGAATATC
>CM053580.1:383586695-383600298 GCA_028627135.1 Pseudochirops cupreus
GTGTATACATATATAAACACACAGATACACATATATACACACACATATATATATATATATGTACATATACAGATAGCACATTAACACACATTTTCTCTCTCCCCCTTTCCCTCCCTCCCTCTCTTTCTTTCTTTCTGGTAGCATAGAAGGCTATATATTTTAAATTTGATATTAATCCTCCATGATTCCATTTGAAGAACAAGAAAAAACATTCTTTTTAAGTGCATAGTTATAGACTGGGTACAAAATAAAATGCCACTGAAACAAAATGACATGTCTAGGAACATCAGGTGGCTAAATCTTTAAAAGAAAAGTCCTTGATTTCCCTTTAAATGCTAAAGTTGTAGTAAAAGAAAAAACCATCAAGAAAGGTGAAAAGAAATCAACACTAAAAATGCAAAGATCACAGTGGAGATGTGTTTTATTTAAAACAAATAATCAGCCATAGTATTTAAAATCATCTTAAGTCAGGTTGCAAATTAAATGGGAATTCATCCTAATATGGTCCTCTGCCAGGGATCTCAAATTTCTACTTTTTTTTGGTGTTTTATTGCAGCCATAAGTTAAGCAGGTTTTTAATATTTGATTAAAATGTTGGGTACCTTTCAATCTCACGAGGACCAAAAACGTTTAGATGGGTTGGAAAAACTATGCAGTGACTACAGGATGTCCTGTTACATTTATCTTGCTAGACAGACCCATGACTCACTATGAAACTTTAAAGATCGGAAACCGTTTTATTGTCCCTGGTTCTTTTCCTTCTCATAAATATTAAACATAAATTTGATACGAAGCTCAGGCAACATTAGGGTCGATACAGAGGTAACTGTTATCTAACGTTAGCATATCTTTCAACAGTATTTAGACACAAGAGAAATGACTTCGGACGTACAGGTCGTGGTACAGTAAAATAAACAGAAATGACACCAAGCACAAAATGCCACATTTCTCTCAACAGCGTTAGTAGTTCCTCTTAAGCTAGCCTCAGACGACAAAAATTTCTAGACTGAATTTGTTATTTTTAACTTCTTTTTTCTTAAAGATGGGGGACTGATGAGCAAGCTCACTTTGAAAACCACCCGGGGACTCCAGAACTGGGGACTAACATAGAGCAAGAATAACATGGCTTGAGATTTTTACAGGGGTTGATAACAACAATGATGATGATTTTTATGTTTCATACATTGCTGTGAAATTTCTGTGTTTTATTATTGAACGTGATGTTCTCAATATGCTGTTGGTGATGAGGTCCTTGCTAAGCTCTGAATTGTTTATGGCATTGTGTGAATTGTATTGAGCCATGGAGGACTACAATACTTCAGTAAAATCCGTAATAATGCAAAAGAGGTAATTCTCGCCATTTGTGTTTGGAATCTAAGTGAAATACTAAGTGAATGAAAGATAACATGTTATGAAGATTTTGACATGCAGCTGGGTTGAATTAATTCACCAATATGATGATGAGCCCAGTCTAGAACGGAGCAGGAGAAGCAGATCAGGGAAATTGCATGGTATTTTCAATGATACCAACCTGCATGCCACTAGTGATAAAATCCCATCTAGTAAACACCATTATTCTCCTGGTACTGCTACATGGCAAAGGATCAAGAAAGAATTAAAAAATCTTTTTAGAAGAACTAAACTTAGACACCCAAAGAAGAATGGAAGAAATGGTAGATGTAAATGATTGCATCAGTGATAACTTGTACCAAGCAGAGCAAAAGACATGTCTGACTGAAAGGGGGGGTGAAAGAATTATATAGTTAGCATAAAAAGCAATAGATGGACATGCTGATGAAATTCATTGCTACCCCTAAGACAATTAAATGAACAATAGGAAGACTTCCAACTTATTGGCTTGATCATCTCAAGATTTATGGGAAAATACTAGTTTGGGGGTCAGAAGGCCAGCCTTTACAACCTAGGTAACTTTGGGCAAGTCATTTAAACTTCTTAGGATTTAATTTCTTTATCTATAAAATGAGGGGGTTGGCAGAGGAACACTGCATGCAGTAACAACAACATTGTGCAATGACCAGCTTTGATTGACTTAGCTCTTCTCAGCAATGCAAGGACCTAAGACGATTGCAAGACTTCACAGAAACTTGCTATCCACTCCAGAGAAAGAACTGTGGAGTCTGAATGTAGATTGATGCATATGATTTTCCCTTTTGTTGTTTTTTTCTTTCTCATGGTTTTTCCCTTTTGTTCTGAGTCTTCTTTCACAACATAAATACTGTGGAAATATGTTTAATATGATTGTACATGTATAGCCTATATCAGATTGAATGCTGTTCTGTGGAGAGAGGAAGAGAGGGAGGGGGAAAAATTTAGAATTTCAAAATCTTATAAAAGTGAATGTAGAAAACTAAATATAAATAAAGAATTTTTTAAAGTGAGGGGATTGGACTACATAGTCTCTGTGGTCTCTTTCAGCTGTGCATCTGTGATCTTGTGTTTCCATTTTGCCATGGATAAGAATCACTCAAGGTAAGAAGGTGAGGAGGGATCTCTTTGGTGGTAGAGAATCTATAATGATAAAATAAAGAGCACCAGCTGTGTAGTCAGAGGACCTGGTTCCGATCCTACCTAAGACATTGTGTACCCACAACCTCTCTGGGCCTTAGTTCATCACTGGCAAAATGAGAGGGTTCGACTAGATAGCCTTTGTGTTCCTTTCTAGTCCTAAATCTATGATTTTATGATGATCATTTAGCTAAATAGGCACTTTTTTCTTCTTCCACCAAAATAAAATGAAACAAATCTTCAAAGAACATACACGACTTGACCTTGTTCTGCCTTTCCAGTCTTGTTATACATTATTCCCCTTCTAACATTCTTCAGTCTAGTCATACTGGTAGTGGGAGGGGAACAGAAGGGAAGAGAATGGGAATAAGCATTTATATAACACCTACTATAACCCAGGCACTAAACTAAATCCTTACAAATATCTCATTTGGTATATCTCATCACCATCCTATTCACTAATCTTCACTCAGTCTCTCTAGTGTACTTGGCATCCTCCATGCCAGGAATGTAGTCCCTCAAAACCCAGCTTAAGCATCACTTTCTACATCATTTTCAATCACAGAGAAGTAATACCCAGACCACAGAAAGTGAGAGGTCAGTCTATAGTCTGTCCTAGTCAGACCAATCATATCTAGAGTATTATGTTCAGTTCTAGACACCACATTTTATTTTATTTCTTTTTTGAAGCAGTATCTTAAATATATAACAATCGACTGGCCTCAGACACTTAACACAAAAAACTAGCCTTGTGACCTTAGGCAAGTCACTTAACACCAATTACCCTACCTTCCTGTAATGCCATGCATGAACAGCTTCTCAAAAGAATGCTACTGTGAACAGCTTTTAAGGTTTTGATTACACAGCATAGTGAACACTCCATTTATTCCATAACAAATCAAGACAAACATTCACAACAAATCACAATACAATATTCACAACATTACATCTTATTACAGAAAATCACAATAGAGTGTTCACAACAGCTTAACATTAAAATGGCCACATAGTTTTCACCAAAGTGGTCACAGTATTTAGAAGAAAGAACAAAAGAACAATTATCTGGTATTCCTAAGGAGGTTTGCCTCCTTACTTAGTCATTCAATCATCTCAGAATACAAGTCAGTCTTCCATTCATGGGATAACCTTAGGTTAACTTAATCAGTCACTTATCTAGCAATCAGTCACTAAGTATCTCTAATCACGAAATACAATCATTAGAAAATTACACAAATCCTCCACCCCTCAGTGTCTAGTAAACTTCAATTTCATCACCCATTGAATATCCAAGGAGAGGCCTTTTCTTCATCTTGACTCGAGGTGGTCTCTCAGATTCCCTGGATCCCCTTCCATGGTCCTAGCTCCTACCTGAATCCACCAAACAGTCACCTGGATTCAGAAGCAGACAGCTCCCAGGTCCTTGTCCAGTCCTCAGAGGTAGACAGCTCCCAGGTCCTTGTCCAGTACTCAGGGCAGTCCCTGGCACACACTGCAGTTCACAGGGTCCAGCACATCTCAAAACCTTCACAACTTTTGTTGCTGAGAATTCAAGGATCAACCAAGCCACAAACAAAGTCTTATCCTTGTCATGCTTCTTCAGTCCTCCAGCAGTTAGGCTGGCCGTAGGACCCAGAAGAAATCTCAGCCTTCTAGGCAGCCTTTTCGGCAGCAACTTTCAACCTTCACCAGATTCTGGTCTCATAGAAAACTCCAACTCAGTTCTCAGTCTAGCAAGTAGCAGCCCAGCTTCCAGATGCTGGGAAAATTCTGCTTCCTCCACCAGGAGCTGCCAGGTGAAGAAATTCTTGATTCTGACTGTCTCTTCTCTGGGCCTCTTCTTAAATACACACACACATACACATTGTCTTCCTGTCTCAGCCAACCCCTTCCTGTTATGTCAGCAACATGAGACAGAGTTCACACCTTCTGTTTCTTTCACAGAGGTACTTAGCCCTTACTTAGTTACTAAGGCTAAATACCTGCTTACTTGATATAACAAAAAAGGAGTCTTCAAATTTAAATGAATTACCATTACACTTCCCCCCTCCAAAAAGCAAACACACACACACACACACACACACACACACACACCAATTAACTGGTGTATCACAGCATCCACTTTATATGATTTCTGTCCCCAAATCATTTTTTTAGTCTCTTCCCCCTCAAAGAATTCTAACAGTTCTGTTTTGATTTTTTAAATATTTGAAATCTGTTAAAAGCTCATATTGGAGTTAAGAGAGTGATTAAAATACAATAATTCCATCAACATTTTCTTCTTTTTAATTTATTAATTCATTTTCAATTTTCACATTCACTTCCACAAGTTTTAAATTTTCAGCTCCTCCCTCTCTCCTCCCTTCCCAAGGCAGTGTGCAATCTGAGATGGGCTCTACACATATATTCCTATTAAACACATTTTCATATTAGTTATGTTGTATAGAAGAATTATGATGAATGGGAAAAACCACAGGAAAGAAAACAAAACATAATAAAGAAAAACAAAAAAGAAAATAGCCTACTTCATTCTGCATTCTGACTCCATAGGTCTTTCTCTGGATGTGGATGGCATTTTCCATCGTGTCCTTTGAAATTGTTTTAGGTCCTTGCATGACTGAGGAGGGCTAAGTCTATCAAAATCAGTTCTCACACACTGTGGCTGTTAGACACCATATTTTATAAAGAACATTTAGAAGCTGGGCCAGGATGTCCAGAGGAGAATGACCAGGATGGTGAAGGGTCTGGAGAATCAAGGATGCTAGCCTGGAGAAGGAAGGTGGAGGGAAGGGAGAAGCAATAGGATAAAAGAGCTGAGGGGTTAAATTTGTTTGTCATGGCCCCAGAGGGCTGAATTAAGAGTAATCTCTCTAGACCCAAGTTTCCTCCTCTGTAAAAAGAAGCAGTTGTTATTAGATGCCCTAGATAAGGTTGAGTGATATACACAAATTCAGGTAGTGGGGGGGGGAGGGGTAGGATTTGACCCTAGGTCCTCCAAAGCCACTATGATTTCTATCATCTCCATGCCCTAAAAATTAGAGCTATTCAGAATGAAATGGGATGCATTGCCTTATAAGGTATGAGGCAGGAGTGGGGAACCTGTAGCCTTGAGGCTACCTGTGGCCCTCTAAGTCCTCAAGTGTGGCCCTTTGGACAATTCAATTAAAGGGCTGCACTTGAGGACCTGGAGGGCCACAGGTGGCCTTGAGGCTGCAGGTTCCCCAGCCCTGGTATGGAGTTTGCTTCTGTGATAGGCCTTTAAACAAAGACAAGATGACTACTTGTTGGGCAGTTTAATTATCATCTCCATGAAGATGACTCCTATATCTCTATGCTTATTAGTCTCTCTCCTAAGCTCCAGTCAGAGATCTTTAAATGCCTATTAGACATGTCCAGCTGATTCCCTATGGGCATCTCAAACTCAACATATGCAAAAGAGAATTAATTATCTTTACTTCTAAAGCTGCCCTTCTTCTTAACATCCCTATTTCTGTTATGGCCACCTCCATCATTCCAGTCTCTTGGGTTTCTAACCTTGCTGTCTGGTCCGTCATCCTTGACTCCTCAGTCTCACTCCTTCCTCTATCCAAAAAAGCTGCCATTACTACCTTTACAATACCTCTCCCATCTGTCTTCATTTCTTCATACAACATATACCATATACCACACCCTCGCCCCTCCTCCCCCACAGAATTGCCACCCTACTTCAGGCCCTCACCCTCTCTTTCCTGGACTATTGCAAAAGCCTCTTGAGGAGTCTCTTTGTCTCTATTCTCTCTACATTCCAATACTTTCACCACACTTCTACTAAAGTGAAGTTCTGACCACTTCATTCCTCTACCAAAAAAACTCCAATGGCTCCCTATCATAGCCTTTAGGATCAAATATAAACTTATCTACTTGGTTTGTAAAGTCCTGAACAACCAGACTCTGTCTTACCTTTCCAGTCCTGTTATACATTATTCCACTTCCCACATTCTTCAATCAAGTCACCCTGGCAGTCACACTGTGGTGGAGGGAATGTGAATAAACATTTCTATGAGACCTACTATGAGCTAGGTACTCTGATAAGTACTTTCCAAATGTTATCTCATTGGATATATGTGGAAAATAGTGCTTTAGCCGAGTTTTGAAGGAAATAAGTAAAGCTAAGAAGTGGGGAAAAGGAGGTAATCCCAAGCACAGAGGATGCCAAGTGCACTGGTGTGATAAGAGATTGAATGTGGAACAGCAAATGGGACAGTGATGAAATATGTTGTCTGAGATAACGTTTTTCAAGTACTTCAGTAGGTGCTTTTAGCAGGTGCTTTAGTATATGCAAAGCTTCCTAAAGACTTTTCTGGTTTTTCCAGGATTTTTCCTGATTTTCCATCCCACAATCTTGTATTTATTTTGTATATACTTATAGATGCACATACTGTCTGTCCTGATAGAATATAAGTTCCTTGAAGGCAAGAGCTGTATCCACATCACTGAGCATAGTGCCTTACACATAATAAAGACCTTGCACATAGTAGATAATTAGCAAATATGTGGCAATTGAATGATTGATTTTTTAGGGATGGTTTGGGCTAGTTGGCTTCTATGTTCTCTTTAAATTCTATAATTCTATGACTCCATAATTGGAGGGAGTAGAATTTGATACTAGGGAAAATTAGGTGATCAGCTCAAGGCATGAAATAATAAGAATTTGTGTTTTGGTACTATTAGCAAGAATGGAAAGAAACGGATTGATGGAAGAGAGATTTTGAAGTAAGAATGCACAGGATGTGAGGGGATGAAGGAGAAGTAAAAAAATACATTCTGAATTTCTAATGAGGGAGACAGGAAAATGAGAGTTTTGTGAACAGAACAAGAAAGTCAGGGGGAGGAATTGGCTTGGTAATGGGGAAAAGGGAAGAAAAAGTTGGTAAATGTGGTTTTAAACATGAATTGTAACCTTCAGTGGCTGGCCTAAAAATATTTTCTTATTTGTTAAATGGGTTGAGAATCAAAACAGGAAGTGATGCAGAGTCCAGTGCTCAACAATTTTCAAAGGAGATTTAAGGGATGGGTATAGACGAACTGCGTGAGTCTCCAGTCTGAGAAGCAGCCTAGCTAAATATCAAGAGACTTGTAACTGTGTGGTGATGGTCTTTCAACCACAGAAGCTTCTGATGACCAATCCTTTAAAGCCTAAGTCAAATGCCACCTCCTCTAGGTTCTAGTCTAGTGGGATTGCAATATGCATCAAGGAGGGAGCACCCAAGCTGAGAAAATCATGGATCCTTAAGGTATTAAGTATTGCAGGACAGGAAAAGTAGAAAATATATTTTTCTCATAGCAAAGAACTGGATGCAAGGTAGATACCAATCAAGTGGGCATGTTCAACAGCATGGTATGATGATGGTCAGGAAGCAGTAGTAGTGTTCCGAGTCTGAGTTGGACTTACAGTGACTTCTCACCAATCGGAAGCCCGGAGTAACAGGACAGAACCTACTTTGGAGTGCTGGGTTGGAAGTGCAGGCTAGAGCAAAGTGTAAGGAAGCTAAGGCTTAAGGAGTTTAAGCAACTTGCCTCAGGTAACAAAGACAGGAAGCAAGAGAGAGGAGATTTGAACCCAGGCCTCTGAATCCAGAATCACTGCTTTTCCCACTATATGATGCCACCTTCAGGCTATCCCATGTTAAGAAGGAATAAAGGGAAAGAAAGAACAAAGATATGGTCACCTTGTAAATTTATTTTGAGATTAAGTTAATTTTGTTCCTTAACTCTATGACTGATGTTATTATTACTCTATTATCGATATTATTATTATTACTCTATTAGGTATCCTGTGTTTAATCAATAAGAGCATATGAAAAATGTATATCCACAAGAAGTGGAAATAAGTGAATCACAAAGCTGATCATCCAATTCACTTCATACCTCAAGAAAGGAAGGGTGAACCTCATTAGAAAGACACAGAACTGAGACTATTGAATTTGCATAATCGTAGGCAATTTTATATGAAGAATTTGCTAATGTAGTCTTCTTGTTGTGGTGGTAGTTGAGTTGTTTCAGTCATGTCTGTCTTTGTGACCCCAATTGGGATTTTCTTGGGAAAAATACTAGATGGTTTGCCATTTCTTTCTCAATAGCCACCCAAACTCAAAAGAAAATAATGAAGAAGGCTATACTTTCTGGCTTCAGACACTTACTAGCTGTGTGATCCTGGGCAAGTCATTTTACCCTGCTTTTTCCTCAGTTTCTTCATGTGTAAAAATGAGCTGGAGAAGGAAAACCATTCTACTACCTTTGCCGAGAAAACCCCAAAATGATGTCACAAAAAGTCAAATATGACAGAAATGACCTAATGACAACAAAACATTTTCAAAAAGTTAACCCACTCAGGAAGGTAGTTTGGTGAATTGAAAAAGAGAATGAAGCAGCAGTCAGGAGACCTGTACTAGCTACGCTCTCTTCCTTTCCCCATACTGACCCCTTGGCAAACCAGCTCAACTCTATACTGTGTTCTTCTCTTGAGTCCCTCGTCACCCTTTCATACTGCCAATATTGCCCTGCCAAGCCTCAACCTTGGATCACTCCCACCATCTGCTGCCTTCACTCCTACACATGTGCTGCTTCGTGAAGCTGGAGAAAATTGTGAAATCCTGCTGACTGGGTCCACTACAAATGTATGCTACATAACCTCAACTGTGTCCTCACACCTCCAAGACAATCCTTGCTATTCCGTTCACCATCATGGCTCCTCCAAATCTTTTCCTCTCTCCTCAAATCTCCCAAGCCTCTCCCCATTTCTACCATCTCAGATGAGAACCTGGTCTCATATTTCACTGAAAAAAATGAGGCCAGTCACTGAGAATTTCCTCTTCTTCTCCTCTCAGCCCGCATCACTTAGATGCTGTCTGCAACAATCTCTTCTTTCCATCTATTCATTAGCTCTAGTTTATCATGTTTACATCATATATTTATCTAGTTGTTTTCGTTGTATCCTCCAGTAGACTATATGCAATTTGAGAACAGGGAGTATCTTTTGTTTTTTTTTCCCACTGTATCTCCATTGGTGCTTAATAAATGCTTATTGGGGGCAGCTAGTGGCACAGTGAACAGAGCATCAGCCCTGAAGTCAGAAGGACCTGAGTTCAAATCCTGGCCGTAGACACTTGGCACTTAACTAGCTGTGTGACCTTGGGCAAGTCACTTAATCCTAATTGCCTCCAAAAAATAAAAAAGGAGGGAAAAAAAAATAAATGTTTTACTGACTTAGGAATCAACATGCAGGAAAGCACAATGAGGGGTCCTTTTTAATGACTTTTTGTAAGTATAAAGATATTTCAGGCCAGTAAAAGGCTGCTCTTTGTAGTATGTAGATATTTATTTTGTGATAAATTGAGTTACATTTTGGTCCACTGAAGACTTAAAGACTCTAATGGACAGCAAGATGTAAGGGTTGCAATTTTTGAACTTTCCAGGATGAAAAAGGAGTTTATTTTGGCTCTGATGTACAACAAGTAAATTTTGAGGTGAGTGGAGTGGAAGGGTGGCCAGGGTGACACATTTGAGGATCGTGAGGACATTGTATTCCTCAAGGGAAAAGAAGTGTCTAGAAGACTGGAAAGGGGATAGGTAAACTAGGTGGAAATGTATTGAAGATGAATTTTATCTCAATCAAATCCTGACTGTCAAAGAATGTCAGTAGCTTTTTCAGCACCAGTCCTGCAACTTTGAGCTTAAAATTGTTTTCGCTTTAAGAAGTTAGGTCTATCGTCTTAAAAAATTTATCATAAACTCAACAAGCATCGAAAATACTAATAATCATATAAACACACAAGAAATGCAAACTTTCATAAAATCTTATCATTTAAAAAGACAGAACTGACTGAATTAATAGAAAAAGGAATAACCAAAAAGTGTTTGCGGTGTTCCTAACTCTATCAGAAATTCCATTACCTTTGGTTCTAGTTACTTTTGTTTTGTTTTGTTCACTTTTTACACACACATACACACATACACATCCCACACCACACCACACAAACACGCGTTTACATGTATATGCAAACAAGTAGCTCTATATAGTCAAAGTGAGTACGTCATTCCGCTGATTTCACTCCGTAGAAAATTCTCTACAACTTCATGTGTTTGCATACCATTTTTTAATAATGTCATACTATGATCAGTCAATCAGTCTATATTTCATAGACGTCATCTATGTGCCTTGCACCATGCGAGGCACCTACTGGAGACACCAGAGCGAAAAAGAAAAAAATCCCTACTTGGAAAGTGCTGCTGCATGATGCCATTTTCTATTTGCCAAACAAATAAGATTGCTTCAATTCTTTGCCATCACAAAGAAAGCATTTATGAATACCTTTGTACAGATAGAACCCCTCCTCTTATTTATGAAATTTTATGCCTTTTATGATAATATCTTAACAATGGAATTACAACTTCAAAAAGTATGGCAGGTTTTGTGATTCATTGCTCTGTTATACTTCTCTCCAAAATAGTTGCACCAGTCCACTGGGAATTTTATTACAGTTAGTTTAATATTTGATTTGGTTCTTTAATTTCTGCTGTCATAATATAGGGCGGTTAGGTGGCACAGTGGATAAAGTGCCAGGTCCAGAGTCAGGAAGACTCATCTTCCTGAGTTCAAATTTGGCCTCAGGGGCAGCTAGATGGCACAGTGAATAGAGCACTGGCCCTGGAGTCAGGAGAACCTGAGTTCAAATCCAGCCTCAGACACTTAGCACAAAAACTAGCCATGTAACCTTGGGCAAGTCACTTAACCCCAACTGCCCTACCTTTCTCCCTCCAAAAAGCCAAAAAAAATTTAATTAATTAATTAATATTTTAAAAAAAAACAAATTTGGCCTCAAACATTTACTAGCTGTGTGACCCTGGGTAAGTCACTTAACCCTTTTTGGCTCAGTTTCTTCATCTATAATATGAGCTGGTGAAATAAATGGCCAACCACTCCAGTATCCTTGCCAAGAAAATCCCAAATGACGTCATGAAATGTTATACATGACTGAAAAAAATGACTCAACAACAACAAGAAATCAACAGTCACCACCCGGGTGCAGGTCCTCATCCCCTCATGCCTGCACTATTACAATAGACTTCTGGTTAATCTTCCTGCCTCAAGTCTCTCACCGTTCCAGTTTCTCAGCTGTCAAAGTGACCTTAAAGTAAAGTTCTGACTACATCATCTCCCTATTCATCAAACCCTGGTGCCTCCCTATTGTCTCCAAGATCAAATATTAAATCCTCTGTTTGGCAATGAAAGTCTCTAATAACCTGACCCCTTCCTATCTTTTTAGTCTTCTTAAACATCACTCCCCTCCACATAATCTGGGTCACAGTACGCTAACCTCCTCGCTATTCCTTAATTTTTTAAATTTCATTTCATTTTTTTGGTTACAGTTTAAGTTCTGAACTGTCTCCCTCCCTTCCCACCCTACTAAAGAAGGTCACTATTTGACACAGATTTATAAATACATGTAAAACCATATTACGCACACTTCCATTTATCAGTTCTTTCTCTGGACAGATGGGAGGCATCTTCCTTCATTGGTTCTTTTGATTTGAGTATTTATCATTTGATTTCAGTATTTATAATACTCAGAATAACTTCATCATTCACAGTTGTTCTTCAAACAATATTTCTGTTACTATATACAATGTTCTCTTGGTTCTGCATGTTTCATTCCTCATTATTAAATGCACCTTTACATGTTTTTTTCTAAAATCAACCAGCTCATCATTTCTTATAGCACAGGCTAGTATTCCATCCCAACCATACAGTGCAACTTGTTTAGCTGTTCCCCAATTGATGGGCATCCTTTCAATTTCAAGTTCTTTGCAACCACAAAGAGAGCTGCTATAAAAATTTTAGAACATACAATTCTTTTCCTTTTTCCCTGATCACCTTGGGAAACATATCTATTAGTGGTATTACTTGGTCTAAGGGTATACATAGTTTTTAACTCTTTGGGCATAATTCCAGATTGCTCTCCAAAATGATAGAATCAATTCATAGTTCCACCAACAATGTAGTAGTGTCCCAATTTTTCCACATCCCCTCCAAAATATATCATTTTCCCCTTCTATCATTATAGCCAATCTAATAGGTGTCTGATGATATCCCAAAGCTGTTTTAATTTGCATTTCTCTGATCAATAATGATTTAGAGCATTTTTTCATTTGCTGTTCCTTACACACAATGTTTCATCACCTGAAGCTGTGCATTTTCAGTGCTTTCTTACATGCCTTGACTGTTCTTCCTCTTCTTTACTGTTTTACTCTCTTCAAGTCCCATCTAAAATCCTCATGTCCAAAAGAAGTCTTTCCCCAGTCCCTCTTAAAGCTAGTTCTCTAGCTATTGCCTCCGTGCTTTCTCCCAATCTATCCTGTATGTACATTGTTTGTACACAGTTGTTTACTTGTTGTCCCTGCCATTAGACGGTGTCCCTCCTCATTGCTGCTGTTGTTTCCTTTCTCTGTATCTCCAGTGCTTGGCCCAGTGCCTGGCACACAGTAGGCACTTAATAAATGTTTGTTCTCTTTATTTGACTTGACTCTACCGACTGTTCCAAATTTTTTCAATTATTTTCCTCCTGGAGAATCAAGCCAAGATGGCGGCATAGGAGAAGCAAGGTACAGCAGCTCCCACACAGCCACTTCAAAATACCCATAAAATATGACTCTAAACAATTTTAGAGCTTTAAAATGCACACAAACTTCCTGCTGAAGGCAGCTCGGCTAGAAGGGACCATCTCAGTGCTGGGAGCTAAAACCAGCCCAGCCTGAAACCATGGTGTGGCCCTGGGGGTGGCCTGATGAGGCGAGCCCAGCTGAGCCGAGCTGCAGCTAGAACTTCAGGAGAGCGGATCAGCACCAGCTGTGGCAGTTTCCAGAATTATCAAGCCATAAGAAAAAAGGACTAAGTGAAAGGTCAGTGGAACTTGGCTAAAATTGGGGGAGAAAAGCAGGTCTGGCCAAACTGCCTCCAGGGCAATGAAGCAGCAGAAGCGGAGGCCCTGCAGCCACCTCCACGTTGCTGCTTCAGAGCTCCTGGCCTGCAGACTGCAGGGGG
>CM053580.1:383600798-383623671 GCA_028627135.1 Pseudochirops cupreus
CTTTGACCACATGTGCTAACTTCATCACTACTGGGTTGGCTTTGACTTTCTGGTTTTGGGACTCAGTTTTCTGGTATTTAAATGAATGCACTATCTATATTTCTTATGTAGAGAGCCTGTTCCATTTTGTGATTAATAACTATATCAGCATATTTATAGTTACTGTAGGCATTGTGAATACTGCATTGCTGATACACAGGGTCACACAGGACATAGCAGTTTCCACATCGAAAGATTGGAGAGATTGGAATATGGTATTTCATAAGGCAAAGGAACTCAGACTACAACTAAGAATCAGCTATCCAGCAAAATTGAGTATAATCTTTCAGGCAAGGAGAGGTCATTCGATGAAATAAGGGACTTTCTGATGAAAAAGCCAGAGCTCAATGGAAAATTTGATCTCCAAATACAGGCAGGACTCAAGAGAGACATAGAAAGGTAACCAGGGAAAACATACACACACACACACACACACACACACGCACACACACACACACACACACACACACACACATTATTATTTAATAAGAGCAAACTGTTCACATCCCTGTATGGGAAGCTGATACCTGTCAGTATGGAGAATTGTATACTTATTGCGACTTTTAAAAGGTATATATGTAGATAGAGGGTATGAATATAAATTAACCCAAGTGATAATAAAAAACCTTATTAAGGGGTGCGAAGGTACTGTAATGGGAGAAGAGAAAAGGAGGAGGCAGAAAAGGGTAAATTATGCCACACAAAGAGGTATTAAAATACATTATAGTAGAGGGAAAGAAGGGAGGGAGATGAACATCTTATGAGCTTCACTTTGATTGGATTTGGTTCAAGGAGGGAATAACACAATCAGTTAAGTGTAGGAATCTGTCATGAAGAGGCATAAAACTTATAATAGAGGGAAAGAAGGGAGGGAGAGGAGCACTGTACGAGATTTATTCTTAAATATGCTTCATTAAGTATAAAAATATATTGTGCCCTACAGGCAGTAGAAGGGGGAAAGGGTAAGAAAAGGGAGAAGGTGGTTAAAAGGGAGGGAAGAAGTAGTAAGGGGGAAGGGTAGGAAAAGGGAGAGGGGTTGATAGGGAGGGAATTCTGAGGGAGGTGGCGGTCAAAAGGAAAACTCTTAAGGAGGGGAAGGGGGAAGGAAGAAATAAAAGGATAAACAAGGGAGGGAATAGAATGGAGGGAAAGACACAGATAGTAATCATAACTGAGATTGTGAATGGGATGAACTTTCCCCTAAAACACAGTTGGATAGCAGAATCGATTAAAAACCATAATCCTACAATATGTTGTCTACAAGAAACACATTTGAAACAGTGGTTTACTGAAGTAAAACATATTATGCTTCAGCTAAAGTAAAAAAAAACATTTCAGGGTTAGCAATCCTTATATCAGATAAAGCAAAAGCAAAAGTAGATCTAATTAAATAAGGAAGAAAACTATATCTAGCCAAAAGGTACCATTGAAAATGGAGCAATATATTACTAAACATATATGCACCAAGCGCTATAGCATCCAAATTCCTAGGAAGTTAAGGGAGTTAGAGGAAGATATAGATAGCAAAACTATACTAGTGGGAGATCTCAATCTCCTCCTCTCTAAACTTGATAACTCCGACCTCAAAATAAACATGAAAGAAGTTAAGGAGGTAAATAGAATTTTAGAGAAGATAGATATGATAGACCTCTGGAGAAAACTGAATGAGGATAAAAAGCAACATACCTTCTTCTCAGTGGTACATGATACAAACACAAAAACTGACCATGTACTAAGGCATAAAAACCTCACAATTCAGTGCAGAAAGACAGAAATATTAAATTCATCTTTCTCAGATCATGATGCAACAAAAATTATATGTAATAAAGGGCCATGGAAAGATAGACTAAAAACTAATTGGAAACCAAATAATTTAATCCTAAAGAATGAGTGGGTTAAACAAGAAATTATAGAAACAATTAGTAACTTCATTCAAGAGAATAACAATAATGAGACAACATACCGAAATTTGTGGGATGCAGTGAAAGCAGTTCTTAGGGGAAATTTTATGTCTCTGAATGCATACATGAATAAAATAGAGAAATGGAGATCAATAAATTGGGTATGTAACTGAAAAAGCTAGAAAAAGAACAAATTGAAAATCCCCAATTAAATATTAAATTAGAAATACTGAAAACCAAAGGACAGATTAATAAAGTTGACATTAAGAAAACTATTGAATTAATAAATAAAACTAAGAGCTGGTTTTATGGAAAAAAATAAAATTGATAGACCTTTAGTCAATATGATTTTTAAAAAAGAAGAAAACCAAATTAACAGTATCAAAAATGAAAAGGGTGAATCTACCTCCAATGAAGAGGAAATTAAAGCAATAATTAGGAATTACTTTGCCCAATTGTATGCCCATAAATTTGACAATCTTAATAAAATGGATGAATATTTACAAAAATATAAATTGCCCAGATTTACTGAAGAGGAAGTAAAATACCTAAATAACCCCATCTCAGAAAAAGAAATTTAACAAGCCATCAATGAACTCCCTAGGAAAAAATCTCCAGGGTCAGATGGATTTACTAGTGAATTCTATCAAACATTTGAAGAACAATTGATTCCAATACTTTTCCCAAATAGTTTGGGAAAATTGGAGGAGTCCTATCAAATTCTTTTTGTGACACAAATATGGTACTGATACCTAAATTGGGAAGAAACAAAATGGAAAAAAAAATTATAGACTAATTTCCCTCATGAATATAGATGCAAAAATTTTAAATAAAATATCAGCAAAAAGACTACAGCAACTTATCATGAGAATAATACACTTTGATCAGGTAGGATTTATTCCAGAAATGCAAGGATGGCTCAATATTAGAAAAACTATCAGTATAATTGATCATATGAACAACAAAACTAGTAGAAACCATATGATTATCTCAATAGATGCAGAAAAGGATTTTGACATCCATTCCTATTAAAAACACTAGAAAGTATAGGAATAAATGGAGTCTTCCTTAAAATAATAAGTAGCATCTATCTAAAACCATCAGCATATGTAATGGGGATAAGCTAAAAGCATTTCTAATAAGATTAGGAGTGGAACAAGGATGTCCACTATCACCCCTGTTATTCAATTTGGTACTAGAAATGTTAGTGGTAGCAATAAGAGAAGAAAAAGAAATTAAAGAAATCGGATTAGGCAAAGAAGAGACTAAGCTGTCACTCTTCACAGACAATATGATGATATACTTAGAGAATCCTAGAGAATCAAGTAAAAAACTACTTGAGATAATAAATAAATTTAGCAAAGTTGCAGGATATCAGATAAATCCACATAAATCCTCAGCATTCCTATATATCTCTAACAAAATCCAACAACAAGAAATAGAAAGAGAAATTCCATTTAAAGTTACTGTAGACATTATAAAATATTTGGGAATCTACCTGCCAAAACAAACCCAGGACTTATATGAACAAAATTACAAAACATTTTTCACACAAATAAAGTCAGATGTAAATAATTGGAAAACATCAGTTGCTCATGGGGTCGAGCTAATATAATAAAAACAACAATTTTACCTAAATTAATTTAGATATTTAGTGCCATATCAATCAATCTACCAAAAAATTATTTTATAGAGTTAGAAAAAATAATAACAAAATTCATCTGGAAGAACAAAAGGTCCAGAATATCAAGGGAATTAATGAAAAGAAATGCTAGACAAAATGGCCTAGCCATACCAGATTTTAATCTGTATTATAAAGCAACAGTCATAAAAACTGCTTGGTACTGGGTGAGGAATAGAGTAGTGGATCAATGGAGTAGATTGGGCACATGAGACTCAGCAGTCAATGACTATAGTAATCTACTGTTTGGTAAGCCCAAAGATCCCAGTTTTGGGGATAAGAACTCACTATTTGACAAAAACTGCTGGGAAAACTACAAAATAGTATGACAGAAACTGGGCATAGACCAATATCTTACACTGTATACCAAAATCAAACCTAAATGGATACATGATCTAGGTATAAAGGCTGATACTGTAAGCAATCTGGGAGAGCAAGGGGTAGTTTACCTGTCAGATTTGTGGAAGATTTTATGACCAAACAAGAGTTAGAGAACATTATGAAATGCAAAACGGATCATTTTGATTACATTAAATTGAAAAGCTTTTATACAAATAAAGCCAATGTAACCAAGATTAGGAGGGAAGTAAAAAATTAGGAAAGAATTTTTACAACCAGTGTTTCTGATAAAGGCCTCATTTCTAAAATACACAGAGAACTGGGTCAAATCTATAAGAATACAAGTCATTCCCCAATTAATAAATGGTCAAAGGATATGAACTGGCAGTTTTCAGTGGAAGAAATTAAAGATATCTATAAGCATATGAAAAAATGCTCTAAGTCAGTATTGATTAGAGAAATGCAAATCAAATCAACTCTGAGGTTGGGTAAGATGGCAAAACAGAAAAATGATAACTGCTGGAGAGGATGTGGAAAAATTGGAACACTAATGCATTGTTTGTGGAGTTGTGAACTGATCCAACCATTCTGGAGAGCAATCTGGAATTATGCCCAAAGGACTATAAAAAAAAGTGCATACCTTTTGACCCAGCAATACCACTTTTAGGGCTGTATCCCAAAGAGATCATAGAAGTGGGAAAAGGGCACATAAATACAAAAATATTTATAGAAGCTTTTTTTGTGGTGGCAAAGAACTGGAAAAGGGCACATATATACAAAAATATTTATAGAAGCTCTTTTTGTGGTGGCAAAGAACTGGAAATAAAGCCATTCCCCATCAATTGGGGAATGGCTAAACAAGTTGTGGCATATGAATGTAATGGAATACTATTGAGCTATAAGAAATGAGGAGCAGACAGACTTCATAATAACCTAGAGAGACGTATATAAATTGATGCTGAGTGAGGAGTGCAGAACTAGGAGAACTTTGTACACTAATACAGACACATCGTATGTGTGACAACTAATTTTGATAGACTCTCAGCAATACAAGGTTAGAAGACAACTCTAAAAGACTCATGATGGAAAGGGATATCCACATTCAGAGAAAGAACTAGAGTCTGAATGCAGATTGAAGCAAACTTGCTCTTTCTCTTTTGTGTGTTGTTTGGTTTTGTCCCTTCTTTCTCATTGTTTACTCCATTATAATCCTTCTTTACAACTTGAGTAATGTTTAATGTAAAGGTATTTGTAGAACCTATATTTGATTACATGCCACCATGGGGGGGGGAGAGGAGGGATGAGAGGTAGGGGGAGAAAATGTGAAACTCAAGAGATTGTGGAACTGAATGCTGCAAACTAAAAATAAATATGTATTTTTAAAAAGAGATAGAAAAAGAAATTCCATTTAAAATAACTGTAAACAACATAAAATACTTGGGAGTCAACCTGCCAAGACAAACCCAGGAACTTTATGAACACAATTACGAAACACTTTTCACACAAATAAAGTCAAATCTACACAATTGGAAAAATGTCCATCATTCATGAGTAGGCCAAGTCAATGTAATAAAAATGACAATTCTACCTAAATTATTTTATTCAGTGTTGTACCAATCTGATTACCAAAAAAACCTATTTTATAGAGCTAGAAAAAATTGTAACAAAATTCATCTGGAAGAACAAAAGGTCAAGAATATGAAGATAATTAATGAAGAAAATGCAATGCAAATTGGCCTAACCATAACAGGTCTCAAACTATATTTTAAAGCAGCAATCATCAAAACTATCAGTTAGTGTCTAAGAAACAGATCCATGGAATAGATTAGGTACACAAGATACAGTAGTCAACTACCACAGTAAGCTGGTGTTTCATAAAATCAAAGCCTCATTCTCTGGTATAGGAACTCATTATTTGACAAAATCTGCTGAGAAAATGAGAAAAACAATATGGCAGGTATATACCAACATCTTACTTCACCAACAAAATAAAGTCAAAATGGAAAGATATAAAGATATATGGACATATGGACATAAAGGATGATACCACAAGCAAATGAAGAGAATAAGAAATAGCTTCTCTGTCAGATCTATGGAAAAGGGAAGAATTCTTGACCAAACAAGAGACAGAGAGCATTATGAGATGTAAAATAGATAATTTTGCTTATATTAAATTTAAAAAGTCAGCTTGTTGGGCATAATTCCAGATTGCTCTCCAGCATGGTTAAGTCAGTTCACAACTCCACCAACAGTGAATTAGTGTCCCAGTTTTTCTACCTCCCCTCCAATGTTTGTCACTTTCCCTTTCTATCATTTTGACCAGTCTGATAGGTATAAGATGATATCACAAAATTGCTTTAATTTGCATTTCACTAATCAATGTGATTTAGAGCACTCTTTTGTATGACTATATATGGTTTTGATTTCTTCATCAAAAAACTGCCTTTCATATCCTTCGACCATTTATCAATTGAGGAGTAACTCCTATTCTTATAAATTTGACAAGAGTTCTTTCTATATTGGAGAGAAGCGTTTCTCTGAGAAAATGTCCATAAAATTTTCCCCTCAATTTTTGTTTTCCTTCTAATCTTGGCTAAATTGGTTTTATTTATATGAAAACTTTTTAATTTAATGTAATTGAAATGATATATTTTTCACCTTACAATGCTGTCTTTTTTATTCAGAAATTGTTCCATCCATAAGTCTGATAAGTAATATGTTTTGTGTTCTAATTTTCTTATGATATCTCCCTTTCTATCTAAGTCATGTATCCATTTTGACCTTATCTTAATAAATAGTGTAAGATATTGGTCTATGCCCAATTTCTGCCAGACTGCTTTCCAGCTTTCCCAACGATTTTTACCCAATAATTAATTCTTATCCCAAAAGTTTAAATCTTTACATTTATCAAACATTATGTTACTATAATCATTTAATAATGTGTATTATATATTGGCTCTGTTTTACTGATCTACCTTTCTATTTCTATTTCAGTACCAGATAGTTTTGTTAAGTATTGCCTTATAATATAGTTTAAAATGTGATACTGCTAAACCTTAATCATTTATATTTTTCTATTAATTCCTATGATATTCTTGACTTTTTGTTTTTCCAAATGAATTTTGTTATTATTCTTTTTCTGGCTCAGTAAAATAATTTTTTGTAATTTAATTAAAATGGCATTAAATAAATAGATTGGGTAAAATTGTCATTTTTAGTATATTATCTCTTCTTATCTATGAATAATTAACATTTATCCAATTATTTAAATCTGATTGCATTTGTATAAAAATCATTTTATACTTATGTTCATGTTGATTACATTAAATTGAAAAGCTTTTATACAAATAAAGCCAATGTAACCAAGATTAGGAGGGAAGTAAAAAATTGAGAAAGAATTTTTACAGCCAGTGTTTCTGATAAAGGCCTCATTTTGCTCCTAAGTTTGTTTGGGTGGGCATACTCCTAGGTATTTTATTACTCTAAACAGTTACTTTAAGTGGGACATCTCTTGCTATCTTTTCTTGCAGGTTTTTGTTTGTGATATATAGGAATACTAATGATTTATGTGGATTTACTTTATATTCTTCTACTGTGCTAAGATTATTGCTTCAACTAGTTAAGTCTTTTGGGTTTTCCAATTATACAACATACTGTCTGCAAAAAGAGATACTTTTACTACCTCATTTCCCATTATGATTCCTTCAATTTCTTTTTCTTCTCTTATTACTATTGCTAGCATTTCTAGTAAAATATTGAATAATATTGACAATGGACATCCTTGTTTCAAACTTGATCCTATTGGGAAGGCTTCTAGCTTTTCCCCCTTAAAAATGATGGTTTTAGGTAGATGCTTCTTATCGTTTTAAGGAAAAATCCCTTTATACTTATGCTTTCAAGTATCTTGAATAGGAATGAGTATTGTATTTTACCAAAAACTTTTTCAGCTTCTATTGACATAATTATACTATTTTATTACTTTTATTATTAATATAATCACTTATGTTAATAGTTTTCCTTACATCAAACCATCTTTGCATTTCTAATATAAATCTAGTATAAATCTCAAATACGTTGGTCACAATGTATAATCTTTGTAATATGTTGTTGTCATCTCCTAGCTAGAATTTTATTTAGGATTTTTGCATCCATATCCAATAATGAAATTGGTCTGTAATTTTTCTTTCTCTGTTTTTGCACTTCCTGTTTTATCTTGTTTTATTTGTTGCATAAAAAGAGTTTGGTAGGACTTCTTTTCCTATTGTTCCAAATTAATTAGTATTGGATGGAATTAGTTACTTTTTAAATGTTTGGTAAAATTCACTTGTAAATCCATCTGGTCCTGATGCTTTTTTCTTAGAAAGCTCATTTATGGCCTGTTCAATTTCTTTTTCTAAAATAGGTTTATTTAGATATTCTAAATAAGAGAAGATTCTAAATAAGAGGAAACTCTTCTGTTAATCTGCCAGCCAGGCTGTCCCCTCAGATGTTCTTGCTACCTACATTCCCTCCTGTGATTGCAGACTTCAACTTATCTCTACGTTTTAATTAAAACCAGGGACTCTGCTCTCCTGTAAGTGTTCACAGCCATCATGGTCCTGCCCTTTGCTCACATATGTCTTCTCCTCCTCACCGGCAGCCACAGCCTGGGACTGGATCTGGTTAACACAGTTGGGTTTGGCAACCTGAGACAAGGAAGGGTCTTTCAATCTTCCCCTACTCAGCTCTCCTACTACCAAACTATCTGTGAGATGAAAGTTCCTGCCCCCAGGGTTTTTTGTTTACTGATTCAACAGAATCTGCCCAGAGATCTTTGTACTTCAATTGGTCCAATCCTCTGCCCCTAGAAGTTGAGTCTTTCCTATGGTCCTCTCCAGTTGTCTTAGGAGGACACCTCCTTGATCCTGACTTTTAATCATTTCTGCTGTTCAAAGTTCCCTTTAAGGAGATGTTTTGCCTTGTTTGTGGGAGAAATTTGGAGAGCCTGGTATTTTCTGTTTTCTCCCATCATCTTCCCATAATCCCATCCCACAAAGTGGTGAAAGAAGCCAACGTTAACTAAGGCTACAGAGGGAGAATGACTCCAGGCCCCTAAAACAGGTCAAAATTTCATTCAATCAAAAAGCTTCAAGTCATGTCCATCTGACCCAGAGTTAACAGTGGAAAGTACAATTGTCTATTCTGTCTTTATGTTTCTATGGGCATTAGGACAACTTAGCCTAGGTGACTGCATATTGGAGTCCTCTCATTCTAAATATAATATCAAACAATATGCATAATATCAAATAAAAACAGTTATCAAACAAGTTTACAATGGTCATATCCATTATTACCATTAATATTAAAGATAGTGTTAGAAATTCTAGCTAAAGCAATAAGACAAGAAAAATAAATTGAAGGAATAAGCATAGATAAAAAAGGAAACAATATTATCACTGTTTTGCTGATGATTGTAATGGGAATGGGAATTTGATTTGAAGATTTTCCCTGCTCCCTAATAGACTGAATGTAATCACATGGAGCCTGTGGTGGGGGGAGTTTGCTGAAGGGTGGAGCAGAGCCCACAGGAAGCTGGGAGTCAGAGCATCTAGATGGTGGGAGAAAGAGGACATACCCAGGGAGACAGCTAGGTTTGTGAGTGTGTTTGCCACATGCTGTGACAGTTAGGCTTGTAAGTGTTTGTTTGTGGGAAGTTTAAAGGATGGTGTGGCTTCATGCTGTGCTATGGTGTATTAACTTCTTTGCTACTATGATGGATTTTACTTTCTGGTGTTGGGATTTGGTTTTCTGGTGTCCAAATAAATGTTTTACTTCTGTCTTCTATGTGGAGAGTCTATTATAATTTTTATTGAGAACTATGCCATCATATTTACCGTTGCAGTTGGTGCTGTGACTATTGCATTGGCATAATGATATGAAGACTTACTTAAAGAATCATTTTTTTAAATGAAGAAATTGACAACTTCAGGAAAGTTGAAAGATATAAAATAAACCCATCCAAGTCATCAGCATTTCTGTATGTTTCCAACAAAATCTCAGTAAGAAGAGATAGAAAGAGAAATTCCATTTAAAATAACTACAAAACAGGACTAGATAAAAACAACTAGAAAACACTATGTAAATAAAGACATCTAAATAGTTGGAAAAATATTAATTACATATGGTTGAGACATAAAAGGTGAAATGATAAACAAATTTAAAAAGCATAGAAGAAACTACTGTCAGATTCAGAGATGAGGAAAGAGTTCAAAATCAAACAAGAGAAATAGAGGTTCTAGGAGGTAAAATGTATAATCTTGATTATATAAAATTTGAAAAGTTTTGCACAAACAAAACCAATGCAACTAAAATTAAAAGAACCAGGAAATTGGGAAATGGGGAGAGAATTGAAGGAATCAGTGAACTACTTGTGGCATAGAAATATAACTGAATGTTATTTTACTGTAAGACTGATGAAAGAGGTGATTTCAGAGAATCCTGGATGAAACAGATGAAGAGTTAAGTGAGCAGAACCAGAATAATGGTGTTTATAAAGGCAGTAAGTAACATTGCATACAAACAAACCCAAAGTATTTAATAATTGTAACCAGTGCAATAACCTTCCATGTTTCTAGAGGACCTATGATAAAACATATTTTCTCTTTCCTGACAAAGTGGTGGCAGAGTCAAGAAAGAGATACACATATTTGGACATAGTCACTTTGTGGGTTCATTTTGCTTGACTTATTTGTTACAAGATTCTTTTTTTTTCTTTCTCTTTAATGGTTTGCAATCTGGTTTCTCAAACCTGTCATTGGTTTACTAACTGTAGGACCCTGGGCAAGTCACTCAACTGTTGTCTGCCTCAGTTTCCTCTATAAAATGGAGATAATAAAAGCACCTATCTTACAAAGTTGTGAGGATCAAATAAGATATTTTTAAAATGCTTAGCACATTGTCTGACACATAGCAGGGGCTTAATAAATACTTGCTTCCCTTATTTTTCCTTCCCTGTCATTCTAGGCTGATTACATGTTATTTTCCCTCCTTCACTCTATGGCCAAGCCAAATTTATCCTACTTGTTTCCCATATATAACATTCTCTCTCAGTTCGAACCACTAAAAATAAATAAATAAATTTTTAAAATTGAACTACTTACAGTTGAATTGTCTTTGGAAGATTCTGAAAATCACCTGGCAAGATAAGGAACCAGACATTGAGGTCTTTCATCAAGCTGAACTGCCAAGCATTCAAACTCTACTGCCAAGAATGCAATTCTGCTGGGCTGACCATGTTGTGCAAATGCCAAACATAAGTTTGCCTAAAAAATTATTTTACAGAGAATTCACATGTTGCAGGCATTCATATGGTGGTCAGAAGAAGCAATACAAAGACACCCTCACAGTTTTCCCAAAGAACTTTGGAATTGATTGTGAGACATGCAAAACGCTGGCACAAGGCCATCTAGCGTGGTGCTCCCACATCAAAGAAGGCACTGCATTCTATGAGCAAAGCAGAATTGCTGTAGTAGTTCAAACGAAACATGAGATGTACAAATTTAGATATATCTCCCTCCCAAATGATCATATAGACTATTTATGCCCAAACTGTGACAGAATCTTCCAAGTTCATATTGGTATGATCAGACATCCTACATACTGACCCTGACATCACAATGACATTTTGGTCCTCTTGGACCATGAAGGACAAACAACAATAGGCTATCTATCCATGGTGTGGTCTTTTCTATGCCTAGGAACTTACATCCCCTTCAAGAATTAACTCATACTGGGACAGCGAAGTGGTGCAGTGAATAGAGCACCAGCCCTAGAGTCAGGAGGACCTGAGTTCAAATATGGCCTCAGACACTTAACACAAAAACTAGCCATGTGACCTTGGGCAAGTCACTTAACCCCAATTGACCTGCCCTCCTCCCTCCAAAAAGCAAAAAAATAAAATAAATAAAAAAGAATTAACTCCTAAAAAGACCTTTATTGATTCCCTCAATTATTAATGCTATCCCAACCCTATAATTAACTAGTATTTATTCTGCATGTATTTTTTATTTATGTATCTATGTAAGGGTTGTATCCTTCCTGACCTTCAGTAGAATGTAAGTTTCCTGTGGAAAAGAACTGCTTCATTTTTGTTTTTCTTTTCCCACCACTTAGCGCAGTACCTGACACATACTGGGTAATTCATAAGAGTTTATTGAATTAATGATGCTATTTTTGCTCTTAGTGATCATTGTTTCCTTTTCTAAATGTTAACAAACCATCTCTTTAATAATGTGTTCTTGAATTTTGCTAGGAATTGAAGTCAAATTCACCACCCTGTTATTTGAATGTTTCACCTTCTTCCTTTCTGCAAAAATTGGGGCATTTGCTCTTCTCCAATTCTACAGTACCTCTTCCATTTACCATATTTTTTTAAAGACTGGCAGCAACACATACATTATGCTAGGGGCTTACAAATATATTGCTTGTACCACTTCTAGGGCTGTATCCCAAAGAGATCATACAAGTGGGAAAAGGACCTGTTTGTACAAAAATATTTATAGCAGCTCTTTTTGTTGTGGCAACGAATTGGAAATCAAGGGTTTGCTCATCAGTTGAGGAATGGTTTAAACAAGTTGTGGTATATGAATGTAATGGAATACTATTGTGCTATGAGAAATGAGGAGCAGACAGACTTCATAATAACCTGGAGAGACTTGTATAAACTGATGCTGAGTGAGGAGAGCAGAACCAGGAGAACTTTATACACAATTGCAGACACATTATATCTATGACGACTAACTTCAATAGACTGGGCTCCTCTCAGCAGCACAAGGTTATAAGACAACTCCAAAAGACTCATGATGGAAAGGGATCTCCACATCCAGAGAAAAAACTAAAGTCTGGATGCAGATTAAAGCAAACTGCTTTCTCTCTCTTTTGTGTTTTGTTTTGTTTTGTTTCTTCTTTTTCATTGTTTATTCCATTGGTTATAACTCTTCTTTACAACCTGACTAATGTTCAATGTGAAGGTATTTGTAGAACATATATTGGATTACATGCCACCATGGTGGGAGGGGGACGAGGAGAAAATTTGGAACTCAAGGGATTGTGGAACTGAATGTTGCAAACTAAAAGTAAACAAATAAAAGAAAAAAAGAATATACATATATGTATATATATATATACATATATATATACACCTATATATATTGCTTGAATATGCTCATCATTCAAATTCATAAATCTGTAGTGCATAATTCAATGGAGTATGAAAAGCAGGATAGAATAAAGACTAAACATGTTGAACTCTACACCAAAGTGTTGTTGTTGTTGTTGAACATAAACTTCTCACATTATTTGCCCATTATTTGTCCAAATGCCTTTAGAAGTTGTTTTAATTCCTTCAAGTATCTGGGCCCACAATGATGCCTTGGAAGAATGAAGTAACACTTGTATGGTAACACTGCATTACCAAAAAAATTTGGGGCAGAGCAATTTAATGTAGCAAACTCTCACTTTAACACCACAGCCTTTGGAGTTTTCTCAGACCTATTCCAAGCTGGCTGAATCCCTCATACTGCTTCACCGCTCTCTCCTGGAGGTTTGTCTGTCTATTGAAATCTGGTTTGATATGGCATGGTATTTCTTTCTCATAACAATTTTTACCATACCTTTTTCTTTCAGAAAGATTCTTTCCTTCAGACTATGTCAATCACCCTAAAGCAATCGTGTTCAGAGCTTTTTATTAAGGCACCCCTAGAAGTAAAAATGTTTAAGCATGTACCTCATATATTTACTCATTTTATAAAATTTTGTACATGTAGTATTGCACTAATAATAATGTATAATGTAAAGTCTATTAAAAACAGACATTTTTAAAGGATGAGATATGGATGAAATAATGTTTGATACTAGAGTCAATGGGAAGCCACTGGAGTTAAGTGAATAAGGAAGTGACATGGAAAAAATCTCTTTGATAGTAGCGTGGAAGATGAATTGGAGAAGGGGGGAGAGACTTGAAGCAGTTAGACCAATTAGGGGTCTATTATAATCATCCAATTGAGAGGGATTGGGGGATGAAAGACTGAGCTTAGTTGGGTCATGGTTGTTTTAATGGAGACAAGGAGACAGGTGTTGGAAATTGGGAGGTAAAAAATGGCAGAATTTGTAAATTGGTTAGATATAGGTGAAGGATAAGGCAAAGAGAAAAGTTGAGTATGAAAATAAAGTTATTAAGAATCTGGGTGAGTGGAAGGATGGTGGTGCCTTCAGCAACACCAGGGAAGTTCGATGGGGGAAGGTTTGGAGGAAAGATAATGAAGTGACACCTGAGGTGCACATCACAATCCATCCCTACCTGTTCATCCTGTTTAACTCACTCTGTCCTATCCAAAATCAAGAGGCGAAAGTCAGTCAGTTAACACATATTTATTAAATACTTAATGTGTTCCAGGCACTATGCTAAGCACTGGGGATACCAAAAAAGACAGTCCCTATTCTCAAGGAGGTCACAGTTTAATAAGGGAGACAATATGCAAACAACTATGTACAAACAAAATATATACAGGACAAACTGGGGATAATCAACAGAGTGAAGGCATGGGCATTAAATGTAATCAGGATAGGTGAAATTTTAGCTTGGACTTGAAGGAAACAAGGGAAGATAGGAGGTGGATATGAGAAAATCTCTTACCAATCATTGCCTCTAAGCACAGAGACTGCCTTCCAATGGGGCAACAACACAGCCCCAAGGTATTTTGGGAGTTGGAGATGGAGGCGGAATTTTCCCAGGGACACCTAGGCTGCTGCTGCTGTAGATTTCACAAAGCCCTGAGGGGAAAATGTCTGTCTCAGAAAGCAGGGGTAGAAGTTGCTATCATGAACAGCATCAGCCCCAGGAAGAGTGGCAAAGTGTTGGAGATGAGTAAAGGTGGTTGTGTTGGAGACAAGCACCTATGATTAGCTATGGCAGCTTGGGTATGGTGGGATCCATTCTCCTGCCCTATGACTGGTTGATCATGCACCATTGAGATAAGGTTAAGTGCCTCATTTCTGAGAGCATTGCCTAGGAAGCAGAGATTTAACCTCTTGTATTTCAGCCTCCTGCTGGAGCCTTAAAGCTCTAACCAGTACCCTGAAAAAATAGAACTTTTAAAAGTGATTAATAACCAAAGCAATTTTTTTCCTTGTAGGTATGTGGAAGCTGGATGGTCTGAGTTCATCATAGGTGATAATTGAGCATACTGGATTGTCCACTGGTTTTCAAAATTGAATACGAAGACAAGAGTGGGTTGGATTTTCTTGTTGAAATGTTCCTTTTAATATCCCCGAGTCTCTCTTTAAAACCAAAGCCTATCTCTTTTAACATTAGTATCCCTCTAGTGATAGTTTCTGGCATTATACCATACCCTCCAAAGAATTAAACTTCTGAGCCTTCCCACCACTCATAGGACATCTAGAAGTCATGGCTGATATGAGTAGGCTTCAATATATTACAGATAAAGACAAATGGCTTCAACATATTACAGATAAAGACAAATTTCACTTTTCTTAAGCTGAGCACATAATTTCAGTCTATCCTTTAGAATGATCACTTCTCATTCAAAGTGCTAGTTAAACACACATAATTAAGAATTGCACAAGAAAAGAATCGTAAAGGAGACCACCAGAGAAATGCTTAACTGGAAAAGTTAGTGTACTTATCATGTAGTGAGATTAAAGGAAAACCAGTGGTCAATCCATATGTTCCATTAGTTATCTGCAGTGAATTTACATACACATTAAGTATTTATTAAATTAACATGGTTAATTGTTAATATCTCTATCTAAACTTTTTGTTTTCTTTTATGTATTTTTATAGTTATATTAATGCTTTTTTTTTGCTTTGTTATCACCTTTTACTAACTCTTCTCCATGTAGCCACCATCCAAGCATAATCCCTCATCACCTCTCACCAGGACTATTGCAATAGCCTTCAGATTGGTCTCTCTGCCTCCAATCTATCCTCCATTCAGCACCTGAGGTGTTATTGTTGTTGTTTTTGCATGTACATCTGACCTCCTTACCCTACTCCAGTGACTTTCTGTTAGCTTCACGGTCAAATATAAAGTCCTCTATTTGGCATTTAAAGCCCTTCATTGCTCTGTCTTTTCTAACCTTTCCAATCTTCTTACATTTGACTCTCACTGTATGCATCCACACATACTGACCTATTTACTATTCCTCACATAGGACATTTCCATCTCCAAGTGTTTCCACTGACTATCACCCCATGTGTAGAATGCTCCCCCTTTTTACCTCTGCTGTCTAGTTTTCCAGCCTTCCATCAAGACTCAACTCAATGCCCAACTTCTGCAGGAGACTTTTCCTTAGTCCCCCAGCTTTTAGTGCCTCTTCTCTGAGATTACTTTCCTTCTATCCTATGTCTTATGTTATTTTCATGTTCTCTCTCCCCAAATTTGAATATGAACTCCTTAAGGTCAGAGGCTGTCTCTGCTTTCTTTGTTTCTTCATTGCTTAGTATAGAACCTGACACAAAGTAAGTGCTTTAATAAATTCTTGTTGATTGACTGCTTCCATAGATTTTTTTAACCTCAGTCAATTAGTACATTGTGTATTAGTCTTTTTAGATAACTTCCCAATTTCTCTCTCAATAGAATTGTTTTCCTTGTTTTTTCAATATTTCATGCTTGAGCTAACTGACCTAGTAGAATTTTAGCTCACCTTCTCAGCAACAGTAGCTTACCTTTAGAAACCTTTACTACTTTCTCTTTTTCTCCTCCCCACCCCCCCACACACATTGGCCCACAGCACTGTGGAAAAACAGGCACTTTCTTAGAAGACTCAACTCCTCTTTTCAAGCAATTCCATCTTCATTCCTTTGTAGGGCTGATTTGGATATGCTTGCTATCTGCCTAGTCCTTGACCTCCAATCTCACCCGAAGTCCTTTGGAGACTGGAGATTTCCCACTGCCACCATTATCTTCTGTATTAACTTTTATAGAATCAACTGGTGATAAATGAGAAAAACTCCAATACTGGCTTAAAGCAATTGTGTTTAACCCAGTCAAGCTGGACTTCAATTTGTTTCTTGTATTTGTGTAGTACCAAAGACCCTCTCATATGTGGGTACCTTAAATCCATCCCAGACTGACGTTATACTGTGGAAGTTTCCACTCAAAGCCATAGGTCTTGAGCCCCCACCAATATATTATTGTTGTTTTAAATAGCCATAGGACACATTAGTTCAAAACATAAAACATGTAAACAAATAGTAGAAGAAAATGAGTGACAAGAAAGTCTATTCCCATCCCCTTTAACAAAGGGATATATTTTCCACAGGTTACTACACTCTTAAAGGGAAGGGAAGATGTGGAGAAACTTTACCATCAGTGTGACTCAGCCTTCTAATACTATCTGCAGTGGTTGCTCCTCTCTACTGCCAGGTAGAGCTGATGTTTAGCTACAATATGATTTCTTCCTCAATAGAAGGGGATCTGTCAACTATTTCATTACAGCTTCAGGGACTATTTTAGCTCTTTAGATACCAGCCACCTCCACTAAGTCAGCTGGCTAAAGAATTCCTTAGGCATTTTGTTTTCTTTTCTGAATTTTTCTCCCACTTTCTTAATCTAAATTGTTATTTTACTTCCTACTTTCATGTCAGTCTTAGTATTTTTTTAGTCCAGACTTGTGACTTCATTGGTGTAGAGAATTCCCTCTACCACTGAAGATAAGTCACTGTTCTTAAAGTTACTTTCTTACAGTTATCTGGATCTTTCAGCGGTTATGTGACTTGGCCTGGTTTACACAGCCAGTATGTGTCAGAGTTCAGATTTGAAGCCATGTCTTACTTACTTCACAATCAGTCCTCCAACCACCATCACATGCTGCTTCTCAATGCAAAGTATGGTCTATGAAAATCAAGGAGGCTGAATAGAGAACTCGAAAAAGGATGGGGTAACATTTCCCCTACTTCCCTCCCCCAGTAGCCAAATTCTGAACTGTCCACAAATGCAAGATTTATAAGTAACAGTCTGATTGATGGAGATGCCTCCATTTCATATCATGATTATCTCCCAAAGGAAATAGTTCTCAATTGCTTCATTGCATAATTGGTGGGACACTGTCTCTTAAGAAACAATGAGACATGAAGATATAACAAGCAAGCAGTAAATCATGAAAAGACAAAGTAGAGTAGGAATAAACATCTCTTAGATATCATCATGTCATTAAGTGAATTGCAATTATAATAATAATCAACACAGTTAATTTACAATTATTTTAAAACTTTCTCTTTTGGAATCCAGAATATTTTGGAACAGTATTCCAACAGTATACCATTGAGAAACCGTATTTTGAGCATAGAGAATTTAAAACCCAGTACTTTGGATATAAAAATGTAGTAATCCTAACAAAATGATAAAAGGAACTCCATCTTCTTTAGCATAGGGTCCTCTTCACTCAACCATCCTGACTTCCAAGGGAAAGATGATCCTTAAAGAATCCCTCCAGCCACAGCAAGCCTTCCCTTTAAACCAGGCGTTCTTAATCTTTTCTGTATGTCATGGACCCCCTTTGGCAGTCTGGTAAAGCCTATGAACCCCTTCTGATAATAAATATTTTAAATATAATATATAATAATATATAACAAAATACAAAATGGCATTACAAAGAAACTAATGATATTGAAATATAATTAGCAACAAACAAAAACAAATCCACAGACTCCAGTTAAGGACACCCGATGTAAACAATTCATGCACTTGAACAGCATGGAGATTTAAAAAAATAAAAAACCTTATAGATACCTATTTGCTCCCCTGCTGTTCCTGAAATTGTTTCCAGCACAACCAGGGTAACAAACACATTAACCCTCAGTAGCATGCAAGTTCCCTGAGGAAACAGATGCTTTTTCCCTGGTTTTTGTATTCCCATGATCTATAGCATGGTACCTTGAGCAGGACAGGCACTTAATATTTGTTTAATTGAACATCTATTATCTTCTAATTTGGAACTTCTCCTTATACAACAGAGCATTACATTAGTTCTATTGGGTGGATGATGAGAGAGAGCTGGCTGACTGACTTTGAAACCATGAATATTCAGGTTCAAATCTGATACAAATTGGTCGTGTGACCCTGAGCAAGTCATTGACATTCTGGGTACTTCAGACAACTGTGGAGGATTCGAGTTGCAGAGATGTTGCTGACCTACATTATCCCTGGGAGGTCCCTCCACCACTGAATCACAGCTCGCTGTTTTTATTGGGTATTCTATCAGAAAAGATCTCAAAGAGATTCTCTTCACAAATAGCCCCACCAGAATGAATGGCAAATTCTACAGTTTCACTTACTTTTCCTATATAGAGGAACCAAGATTAACCCCTAGACATATGATGAGTTAGTTCCAAAACTAAGAACAGTACATTCAGGAGTTTTTATTCCCAATGCAGTGCTCTCAGCTTTAACTAACACTTCCTCTCTCCACTCGTTTTCATTTACACATCATTTCTCCTTTTTGTCTGTGAGAACAGCAACACTCAGTATTCACATTCTCATGCAATATCTAAATTCACTATTAACATAAGATTCTTTACATAAGGATTTCCAATATAGTTAAAATATTAAATCACACAGAACTCTAAAGATGAGGTGTTGGCATCTATATTTTTCAGATGGAAAAATTTATCAAAAATTCTAATATTTTCATTTCCCTGATAGGGTTAATACCAATACCTAGTAAAATTCTGGTTTTCAGTTTATTTCCTAGATTTCCCCAATTCTATGCTATTTATAATTTAAAAAGATAATTTAAGGACTTAGCAAATGTATGGTTTGCAGTTTTCTGGGTCACTCCTTCCATGATATCTAACCAGTCCTAGACTTTTGACGGTGCTTAACCCCACCCTTCTTCCTACCATGCTTTCCTGTGGCCACGATGTTGCTGTGTTTGTGCCTTCCCAATGGAATCATTCTACTTCTTGCTTTAGGAAGAGGAGTCAAATCAACATTACCATCAGTCAACTGCTCTATGGCTATTATTTACCACCTCATTATTTTTCAACGCAAAATACCTTTCCTTTAAAACCACTCCCCTAGATAGGTTGTCTTCTCCTCTCAGAAGTGTGGGATTGGGAGTAAGAAAGATGTGTATTCATGTCCAGACTCTGACTCTTATTGATTATGTGTTCCTGGACAAATCACTTATACTCAATACCCCAGCCAACTCTCTAAAGCCCATAAACTGAAGAGAAAGTACATTGGTGAAGGAAGTAACCTCACTGGGAGATCCCTAACCTGATAGAAAGAAAAAAGAGAGATGTAGAGAGTAAAAACTGTCTTTTCTATTGGTATGCTGAACATTTTGTATGATACCTGGCATATACTTAGGCTTCATAAATTATTTTTCATTAATTTATTCATGTTTTTATTCAATCACTACTATATCATGTATAAATGGACAATTAGAGAATCTTACGATCAAAAGGCATTATTCCTTCATTTGGATCTTTCCTTTTATAAGCCACCTGCCATGACATTGGTAACCACATTGCTTAATGTCAATATCAGCCTATCCTTAAATACTATGTCTTATCCCCTAAAAGCCCACAAACCAATCCCCTAAGACTCTCCA
Organism: Pseudochirops cupreus; assembly: GCA_028627135.1. Classification (NCBI taxonomy): domain Eukaryota; kingdom Metazoa; phylum Chordata; class Mammalia; order Diprotodontia; family Pseudocheiridae; genus Pseudochirops; species Pseudochirops cupreus. The sequence goes on from CM053580.1 coordinate 383,621,373, forward strand.
CTACTATGTCTCTTCATTTCTAGGTCAGATACTTGCAGCTTCTATAATGTTACTACTGACATTACAGAATTGTGATTAGATATGTTATAGCATAGAGAAACCATGTGCCTGAATTGGGAATCTTCCCCATAGAGGACTCATATTTACCTTTGACCCTACCCATAGTAAAACTACCCCTCTGTGGTAAAATAACGTAACTTTCTGTCTTATTCACAGATGGTTCAAAGTTTAGTCAATAAATAATATGAACCAGAGGTCTTGATGTAAGGGAGGTGATTTGATTTCATAGAGACTGAGACCTGGTGGGATGAAACTCATGATTGAACTATGGCTGTGAAAGGGTATACTTTCTTTAAAAAAGAAAAACCAGGGTAAGTAAAGAGGTAGAGAGGGAGTGCTGTCAAGGAGTAGCATTAGTATATATTGAGAAAGTAAGCTTGTGAATAAAATCCAGGAATCAGAGAGGGGCAACATGACAAAGTGTATTTGGGTGAATGTCAAAGGAGAGAGAGAGAAGAGATTTTTGTCATTATAATATGCTACAGGCCACATAAACAGAAAGAGGTGATATATAAGGGTTTGGGAAACAGATAATAATAATAATAATAATATAATATAAGAACTTCTCTTATTCAGACACCTGTTGGATCTCTCTTTCTGTCAAAAACAAAGAAATGAATTTCTTAACTTGCTTCATAGTGATAATTTCATCTAACGACACAATTCTGTTCTGGATCAAATTCTTGTTAATAGGGAGGAATTCATTCATGGGGTAGAAATGATAGTAATCTTGGGAGAAAATGATGACTTCATACTAGAGTATGAGAAAGAGAAGGAATGAAATCTGTTCATAGTTAGACATATAGCCCATGTTTTGGAAAAGCATGTTTCAAAGAGTTTAGAGGAAAGATAGGTAGCATCTCATGGATAAAATGTTTTGGGGGTAGACAGCCCAGGAGAGAAAGTCTATGCTCACAAATAAAATTTTGAATTAAAAAAGGAAAACAGTTCCAATGAGGTCTAAAATGGTATTTATCTGAAGAGACTTATGTAGATAACACAGGGAACTCACCAACCACTGTAAAGATGATGGAAGCAAGGTCTATAGATATAGTGTAAAAATATTGTGAAGAAAGCCGAGGTTCAGAATGAACTGAGACTGGTGAGGGAAACTGGGAAAAAGAAAAAAGGGGGTTCATTTACCCATATTGGGAGAAAAGAAGGATCAAAGAAGTAAAAGAAATTTTGCTTAGGGCAAAGGGGATGATGACTATGAAGTATCTAGGTAGCACAGTAAATGTAACACCTGGCCTGGAGTGAGTATAGACTTGAGTTAAAATCTGCCCTCAGACACTGACCAACTTTGTGACCCTGGGTAAGTCACTTAACCTCTGTTTGCCTCAGTTTGCTCACCTATAAAATGGGGATAATAACACCTACCTCCCTGGGTTGTTAGGAGTATTAAATTATATAATAATTATAAAGTGGGGTGTCTTTTTAAAGCAGAAGGCATCCCCCTTAAGTTGAGGTCTCCCTTGATGAGAGAGGATCCTTAAGGATCTACCTCCCTTTATTGGGAAGTGTCCCCCTTAAACAACCATCTCCCTTGGGGAGGCCCTCCCTTGGGGGGCCAGCCCCCCTTAAACTGGGGTTTCCCTTTAGCTATGTCTCCCTTAAGGGGCTGAGGAGCCTGCTTAGTGTGCTGTTACCTGAAACAAATGCTTTTATTCAAGTTGGAGACTCCCTGAGCAAATTCTTTCAAGAAAACCTTGCGCCCCAACATCTTAGGGTGCCCCTGTACATCATCACTTATCATCCTGGTTCTGACCCTCATCACTTCTTATCTGGACTGTTGTCACATCCTCGCTGCTGGTTTCCTTGCTCCTAGTCTCTTCTCTTTCCAATCCATTATCTTCATGGCTGCCAAATGAATCTTCCTAAAAAATAGATTATTGCAGCGAAATGGGCAGAACCAGAAAAACATTGTACACAGTATCAGCAGCATTGTGTAATGATCAACTATGAATAACTCAACTCTTCTTAGCAACACAAAGATATAAGAGAAGTACAAAGGACTCAGGAAGGAAAATGCTATCTGTATCCAGATAAAGAACAGATGGATTCAGAATGCAGATCAAAGCATTTTTTTTTCATTTTATTCTTTCTTTTTTTTTTTTTATATGAGATTCTTTATTAAATTTTTTTGAGTTACATCTTTTCTCCCCGTCTTTCCCCCGCCCACCACCCCAAAACAGCCATCCCAGTATTTCCCCCTCCCCCAGTCTATTCTCTCCTCTGT
>CM053580.1:383624171-383664247 GCA_028627135.1 Pseudochirops cupreus
TTATTATTATTATTATTATTATTAACTACATCCAACTGGAACTTTAGATACACAGGCACTATAGTTGGGAGATCCATCCTGCCCTACTGAAAAGTCAGAGGGGTGAGGGGGGAAGACATAGGAGAGAATAGATTGGGGGAGGAGGGATACACTGGGATGGCTGTTTTGGGGCGATGGGTAGGGGAAAGATGGGGAGAAAATATGTAACTCAAAATCTTGTGGAAATGAATGATGCAAACTAAAATAAAATTTAAAAAAATTTTTTAAAAAAAGAATTTTGAACAATAATGGTGATAATGAGTTTTCTTACTTCACCCCTGACCTTACAGGAAAGGCTTCTATTTTATCCCTATTACAGATAATGCTTTCTGATGGTTTAAGGTAGATACTAGTCATTTTAAGGAAAACTTCATTAATTCTTATGCTTTCTGGTGTTTTTAACAGGTATGGATGTTGTATTTTGTCAAAAGCTTTTTCTGCATCTATTGAGATAATCCCATGTTTTCTGTTGGTTTTATTATTGATATGATTAACTATGCTAACAATTTTCCTAATATTAAATCAGCCCTGCATTCCTGGCATAAATACTTCCTGATCATAGTGTATGATCTTTGTGATATATTGTTGTAATCTCCTTGCCAGGATTTTAAGGTTTTTTCCGTCAATATTTATTAGGGAAATTTGTCTGTCATTTTCTTTCTCTGTTTTTTTCTCTTTTTGGTTTAGTTATCAGCACCATATCTATGTTGTAAAAGGAATTTGGTAGGACTCCTTCTTGGCCTATCTTTTCAAATAGTTTGTATACTACTGGAATTAATTGTTCTTTAAATATTTGGCAGAATTTACATATGAATCTATCTTGACCTGGGGATTTTTATTTTTATTTTAGTGAGTTCATTGATGACTTCTTCAATTTCTTTTTCTAAGATGATGTTATTTAAATATTCTATTTCCTTTTTTGTTAATCTGTGCAATTTATATTTTTGTAAATATTGATTCCTTTCAATTAGATTGTCAGATTCTTTGGCATATAATTGGGGAAACAGCTCCTAATAATTGCTTTAGTTTCCTTTTCGTTGGTGATGAATTCATTCTTTTCATTTTTGATGCTAGCAAGTTTGTTTTCTTTTTTAAATAAAATTTGCCAATAATTTATCTATTTTATTGTTTTCTTTTTTTTTTTTTAAATTTCTTTTGGCTTTTTGGAGGGCAATTGGAGTTAAGTGACTTGCCCAAGGTCACACGGCTAGATTTTTGTGTTAAGTGTCTGAGGCCAGATTTGAACTCAGGTCCTCCTGACACCAGGGCTGGCGCTCTGTTCACTGCACAACCTAGCCACCCCTTATTTTATTATTTTCTCCCCACAAAACCAATAGCTCTTAGTTTTATTAGTTCAATGGTTTTCTTATTTTCAATTTTTATTAATCTCTCCTTTGATTTTCAGATTTTCCAATTTGATTTTCAAGTGAGAATTTACAATGTTTTTCTTTTTTTTGTTTTAGTTGCATGCCCAACTCATTGATCTGCTCTTTCTCTATTTTATTGATATAGGAGTTTAGAGCTATAATTTTTCCCCTAAGTACTGCTTTTGCTATATCCCATAAATTTTGGTTTAAAGTCTCATTGTTGTTATTCTATTTTTTTGGCTTTTTTTTTTGAAGGGGAGAGGGTAGGGCAATTGGGGTTAAGTGACTTGCCCAAGGTCACACAGTAAGTGTGTCAAGTGTCTGAGGCCAAATTTGAACTCAGGTCCTCCTGACTCCAGGGCCGGTGCTCTATTCACTGCACCACCTAGCCACTCTGTTGTTATTCTCTTTAATGAAATTATTGATTGTTTCTAAGATTTGTTTTTTTTTTTATCCACTCATTCTTTAGGACTAGATTACTTAGTTTCCAATTAATTTTTAATCTAGCTTCCCAAGTCCCTTTATTGAAGGTAATTTTTATTGCATTATGATCTGAAAAGGATGCATTTAATACTTTCATCTTTATGGACTTGGTTTTGAGGTTTTTATGCCCTAATATCATGGTCTGTTTTTGTGTAGGTGCCGTGTACCGCTGCAAAAAAGGTATGTGTTTTTCTATCCCCATTCAATTTTCTCCAGAGGGCTGTCATATCTAACTTTTCTAAAATTCTATTCACCTTAACTTCTTTCTTATTTATTTTTCATTTATGTTCAACTACCTCTGAGAGGGAGAAGTTGAGGTCCTCAGATTTTACTATTTCCTCCTATAACTCAACTTCTCCTTTAAAAAAAATTGGTTGCTATAACATTTGAGGCATCTATGTTTAGTATTGATATTACTTCATTGTCTGTGGTACCTTTTAGCAAGATATAGTTTCCTGTCTTATCTTTTAATTATCTCTTTGCCTTTTCTTTGTTTGAGATCGTGATAGCCACTCCTGCTCTATTTTTACTTCAGCTGAAGAATAATAGATTTGTTCCAGTCCCTTACTTTTACTGTCTCTCTATCTGTGTGTGTGTGTGCGTGTGTGTGTGTGTCTGCTTCATGTTTCTTGTAAATAAGATATTGCAGGACTCTGTTTTTTAATCCACTCTGCTGTTCACTTCTGTTTCATGGGTGAGTCCATATCATTCACTTTATGGTTATGATTATCATATATTTCCCTCCATCCTATTTTTCTCATTTATTCTTCTGTTTCTCGCTCTCTTTCTCCCCCCTTCTCACCAGTGTTTCACTTCTGACCACCACCCCCATAATCTGCCCTCCCTTCTCCTAGTTTTCTTCCTTATCTTATGACTTTTCCCTCCTACTTCCCTACAGGGTAAGATAGATTTCTATACTCAACTGAGTGTGTATGATAATCCCTCCTTGAGTCAATTCTGATGAGAGTAGGGTTCAAGCAATGCTTTACCCCTTCCTTTCCCTTCACTGTAATAGGTCTCTCATGCCTCATCATGTGAGATAACCCCATTCTACTTCTCCCAATGTAATCCTCATTCTCACTCCCCCCTTTTAAAAAAATATCATTCCATCAAATTCAACCTTCACCCTCTGTCTATGTATACTCCTTCTAACTTCTCTCATAGTGATCAAGTTCCTAAGAGTAGCAAAATATCATCTTCCCATGTAGGGATGCAAAGTTCAACCTTATTGATTCCCTTTACCTGTTTACCTTTTTATGCTTCTCTTGAGTTTTGTATTTGAAAATCAAATTTTCTGTTGAACTTTGATCTTTTTTTTCATCAGGAATGATCGAAAGTTCTCTATTTCATTGAATGTCCATTCTTCCCACTCTCCATCGCCCAAATGATTTTACTCAGTTTCCACGGGTAGGTTATTCTTAGTAATCCTAGCTCCTTTGACTTCTTATCTATCATATTCCAAGCCCTCCATTTCTTTAACACAGAAGTTGCTAAATGCTGTGTAATCCTGATTGTGGTTATATGATATTTGAATTGTTTCTTTCTGGCTGTATGCAGTATTTTCTCCTTGGGAAGAAGATAGGGGGGGTTCTGGAATTTCATTATAAACTTTCTGGAAGTTTTCATTTCAAGATCTCTTTTAGGAGGTCATCAGTAGGTTCTTTCAAATTCTGGCTTACCCTTTGGTTCTAGAATATCAGAGCAGTTTTCATTGGTAATTTCTTGAAATATTGTGTGTAAGCTCTTTTTTGATTATGGCTTTCAGGTAGTCCAATAATTCCTAAATTATCTCTCCTGCATCTATTTTCCAAGTCAGTTGTTTTTCCAACTTCCCCCCATTTTTACATTCTTTTGATTTGATTTTATTGTTTCTTGATTTCTCATGGAGTCATTAGTTTCAGTTTGCCCAATTCTTATTTTTCAGGAATTATTTTCTTCAATGAGCTTTTGCATCACATTTTCCATTTGACCAATTTTGCTTTTTAAGGAGTTATTTTTTCTTCAGTGAAATTTTGTACATTTTCTCCCATTTTTTTTTGTGCTTCCTTTATCAAGATGTTGATTCTTTTTTCATGATTCTCTTGCATCACCTTCATTTCTTTTCCCAATTTTTTCCCTACCTCTCTTAGCTGATTTTTAAAATCCTTTTTAGAGCTCTTCTAGTAGTTTCTTTTTGGGCCCAAGACAAATTCATATTTTTCTTTGAGACTTCTCATGTAGGTGTTTTGCCATTGTCCTCTTCTGAGTTTTGTGTTTTTGTCTTCTCTGTCACCATAGTAACTTTCTATGGTCAGGGTCTTTTCTGCTGTTGTTTTTTTTTTCTTCTCATTTTCCACCCTATTTCATGACTTTTAAAGTTGGACTTTGCTCCTGAGGTGAAGGGGAAGCTTCTTGCACTGGGAGCATGGGATCTGGCTGCTGGCCTGCTGCACTGGTAGCAGGGGCTTTACAGCTGGTTTCTGCTGGTTTGCCCAAACAGTACCTGCACTATACTCCCCTTTCATTGGAGTGAGACAGACCTTTCCTGCCAATTTTCTAAGTTGTATTGGATTGGAAAATTGTTTCACCTCATCTTTTTGTTGGTTCTGTTGTTTCAGAATTCATTTCGAGGTGCTAATTTAGAGTTGTTTAGACGTGAATTTAAGAGAGTTTAGGTCAGTGTTCTCAACCTGTGGGTCACGACCCCTTTGGGGGTCGAATGATCTTTTCACAGGGGTCACAAGGGTCGTCTAAGACCATTGGAAAACACATATTTCCAATGGTTTTAGGAACCAAGACACTGCTCCTCTATTTGTCTCCAGGCAGGTCCACCCATGTGAAGATACGCCCACATACAAGTATTAAAGGGTTGTGGCATTAGGAAGGTTGAGAACCACTGGTTTAGGTGAATTCCTGCCTTACTTCACCATTTTGACTATAGCCTCAAGAAGGAAGATCATGTCAACATTTATTAATGATATTGGCCTACAGTTTTCTTTTTGTGTCTTTTTTCCCAGGTTTAGGTATCTGGGCCAGATTTGTCTCATAAAATAATTCTAGTGTGATTCTTTCTCAATTTTTGAGAATAATTTGTGAAGCATGGATACTAACTGGCCTAAACGTTTGATAGAATTCTGTTCAACTCTTGACACTAAAAGATTCCTTCCTCCCCCTCTCCCCACTCCCCTCCAACTCCCCTTTGGTAGTTCCTTTATATCTAGATCTGTTTTCTTTTCTAAGACTGGCTTAAGATTTCTATCTGGTCTTCTGATCATGTTTAGGTATTTTATATTTTTTAAAGGTATTACCCTATTTCTTTTGTGTTCTGTTTTGTTAGCATATAACTGAGCACAGTATGTTCTGATTATTCTTTTTATTTCTGCTTTTTCCCTGAGATTTCACCTTACTCATTTGCTATTCCATTGAGTTGATTTTCTGCCTTCTTTTTAGTAAGGTTAGGTAAGGGTTTATAAATTTTATTAGTCTTTTTAAAGAACTAGGTTTTGGTTTTATCATTTCTGTTTTTTGTTTCCAACTTATCTATTCCCCTCTGATTTAATATCTTCTCTTCTGAACTTATTTTAGGTTTGATTTTATAATTTAAAAAAATGCATAATCGATGCATGAATCCTCTTTTTCTATTTTATTAACATGTGCATTAGCTGCATCTGCATCCTAGATATTTTAGTAGTGTTGTTTCACCATTTTCATTTTTATTGTTGTTGTTCAGTGAATTTTTCAGTTGTATCTGACTCTTTGTGACCCAAGTTGGGGTTTTCTTGGCAGATATTAGAGTGGCTGGCCATTTCCTTCTCCAGCTCATTTTGAAGATGAGGAAACTGAGGCAGTTAACTGGCCTGCCCATGGTAACAAAGCAAGTGTCTGAGTCCAAATTTGAACTCAGGAATATTAGTCTTCCTGACTCCAGACCTGACACTATATCCACTGTACCACCTAGCTGCCCCTCATTCTCTTTTACTAGATATCATTTCTATGATTTGTTTTTTGATACACTCATTATTTAAGATTTCATTGTTAGGTCTCCATTTGTATCTCTATCTTTTATTTGTGGTCCCCGAACCAAAAAAACCTATTTTTATTATATTATGGTGTGTAAAGTATGTATTTACTGTTTTTGCCTTTTTACATTTGTTTCCATTTACATGTGCCCTAGAATATGATTTTTTGGTAAAAGCTCCATTTTTTTTTTTTGGATTGGGGAAGGCAAGGCAATTGGGATTAAGTGATTTACCCAAGGTCACACAGCTAGTAATTGTTAAGTGTCTGAGGTTGAATTTGAACTCAGGTCCTCCTGACTCCACCACTGGTGCTCTATTCACTGCTCCACCTAGCTGCCCCACAAAGCTCTATTTCTACAGAGAAATATGTATATATTTTTTTGTTCTCATTTGGAAGATATTGTGTCTTTTAGTACTAGTTTCTCTAGACATTTTTTCAGTTCAGCATTTTGTCTTTTATCTTCCTGTCAGACTTATCTAAAATTGATAGAGGAATACTGTCTCCTGTCACTATTGTGTCATTGTCTATGACTTCTTGAAGATCAGACATTTTTTTCATGAATTTGGATGTCAGACATTTCAAGCATTTTTATAACTGGTAATTGTTTTGTTGTCTAAGGTTCACTTTAGCATAATATTGTCTATTGTTTATCTCTTTTTCATTTTTGAACTTCATTTTTACTTTAATAGCATGATGGTAATTCCTCCTTTTTTTTGGATTCACTTGACAATAAAGTGATAATTAATAAATTCAACTAATCTGAAGGGAGGTATCTCATGGAAAGCTCTAAAGACCTATTTTTGGCCCTATACTGGTCAACACTTTTTAAATCAATGAATTATAGCAAAGTGAAAAGGTATGGAAGTATTAGTGAACTACAAACTCAGTAAGTCAAGTGTTAAGTCACAGTAAAAAAAAATGAATTCAATCTTAGGCCATCCTAGATGCATAGTGAGAGAGAGAGAGAGAGACAGAGACAGAGAGAGACAGAGAGATGGAAAGAATGATTCTGGCACTATCAGTCTACTCCTAAAGTAATGCATCCAGTTCTGGGTATCACATTTTAGGAAGGACATAACGAAAAACTAGTCCAGGGAGACCAGGAAGCAGCTACCTCACAGGATTGTTGTGAAGGTCAGATAAGAAATATGAAATCCTATTTGGCTTGTAAACCCTTTGTAACCAGGCTTCCTATCTTCCAGTCTTCTTACATCTTATTTCCCTCCAAGTACCCTGCAAACTAGTGACACTTGCACTCGTTATTCCTTGAAAAAGACTCTTATTACACATTTTGGCCAGCTGTTTCCCATTCCTGGAATTCTTTTACTCATTTTAGGCAGGAAATCATTCCTGATTGCCCTTAATCTAGTCCCTTCTCTGTGATTATCAACAATTTATTCCATTATCTTAGTTGTTTACTACTGTCTTTCCCATTGGAATGTGAGTTCCTTGGAAGTAGGTACTATTTTTTGCCATCCCTGATTTCCCCAGTGATTAGCACAGTACCTGGCACACAGTAGGCTTGTTGGCTTGACTCTCCTCTTCCAAATTCCCTTATTTTTTCATGGGGACCTTATCACCTGTAACTCATAGCCTTGATTTCATTCTTGACCCCTTACCTCACAAAGCCAATCTGCTGCCAAATTTTGTCAGTTCTAACTTTTACAATATCTTCTATGTCCCCATTCTCAGAACTACCACCCTGGTTTGCATATTGCTCCTGGACTATTGTAATAAACAGCTCTCTAATCATCTTGCCTCTTTCTTCCCACTCCATGGCTGTTACCTCCAGAACCAAACATCAAGACCTTTATTTGGAATCTAAAGCCCTTTACAGCCTGCGAACTTCCTACCTCTTTTGTCTTATTTCCCTTCATGCACTTTGTGACCCAGCTACACTAGCCCAGTTATTCCTTCTATATGAAACTTTCTCTCTTGACTCTTAGGCCTGGAATTCTTCTCCTCACCTCCATGTCATTTTTCTGAACTTTGTCCAGAACTCATCTTCTACAGGTGGCCTTTCTGTTTTTGTGTGCATACACATATTTATCTTGTATGTACAATTATGTCTTCTCCATTATAATCAGCTACCTAACTGCAGGGACTAATAATTTGGTCTTTCTTGGTAGCCCCAGAAATTGTCATAAATAGCACTTAGTAAGCTATTTATAAATGGTTGCTGACTGAGCACCACTTACTTATTTACCATATAATAATTGATTTTATTTATTCTCTCCTGTGGTATTTTACAAACCATTCGTTGCTTGTTATTAACTCTTCTTTGGTTACTGATTTTTTATGAAGACCAGCATTTCTTCCTTCATTTTCCCACAAGAAATTAACAGAAAAGAACAACTGCTCTGTTTTTGGTTTGTTTTGTAATTGGAAGGTGTTTCAAAAGTTGACATTCAAATATCAGAATACAGCAATATTACTTCCATCATTTAAAATGTTCTTCCCTCACCCCACCAAAATTTTACAATTTATCGAACTGACTTAAAGATAATTTTTACTTGCTTATGAATGGTCAGCTTGACACAATTTAAATTAATAATAAAACCTGTTTTTCTGTTCAAAGCAATTAACACCCCCCAACTTAAAAAAAACCCCTTCAGTAACAAAAAAAAAATCAGCTTTTAATGATGCATTTAAAATGCTGCTTAAAAAAAATAAAGCGGCTGCTAGTAGAGTAGACAAAAGTAGACAAAAAAGCTTAAACATAAACTGTAAGTATACGTCTGTGAAGCACACAGGCAAAACTGACTTTCTTTTACATTAAGAAGTCCAAGATTCCAATGAATTCTTACTATTTACTAAGTTATTTTATCTCAAAATTGATAATGACAACAGCTCTAAAAGAGTCAAGCCTATTTTATACACTAAAAACAGACTCTCAGTTGCCAAACAGAGTTCATGATGGATGGAAGGATAAAATGGAAGTCTTCTGGCATGAATGATAATCTAGTTACTACTCTATGTTTCCTTCTTTTAAGTCATTTTTAGTTGGTATGTCAGATGCTGTTCTTCGGATCAAGTCACCAAAATAAGCTGTGATTGTCTTCAATTTATTGTTAAGAAAATTTTGTTCTATTTCAACTTGTCCTCCAGGTCCAGCTAAAGATGCTACCTAAAAAGGCAACAGAAAAAACACATACATAATTGGAGTTTCAGAACAAATGTTTTGTTCATAGTACTTGCAAAACAGAAAGAAATTGGTTCTTTATTCATGCCCTTAAAAAGAACATGTCCAATACTCACTGCTGTTTCTTAATAATTAATGGTTCACATTGAAAAGACTGTGACACAAAATAATGCTGCAAAGTAATGGGTAAAGTTTTTGTGAGTCATTCTGTTGAAGAACATGATATCTACAAGAGCTTAGTGTAATTCCTACAAGTAAATCATTAAAACATGGCATAGTGAATATGGCACTGGACTTGGGAGTCAGGAAGAACTGTGTTCAAGTCCCTCCATGGATACTGACATGATCTAGGTTATATCACGTAACTTCCTTGTGCCTCAGTTTTTTCATCTGGAAAATGAGGGGGTTAGCTTTGATGGCCTCTAAGCCATTTTACTAGTTGTTAATGTTCTCTTTCTTCTCAAATTAGAGAGAGGGATAAGCACCAAATCTATTATTTCATTGGTAAAGGAAATTAGCAAGTGAGAAATTTACTCTTACCAATGCAAGTCAATCAGTCAACAAGCATTTAAGTGCCTACTATATACCAGGCATGGCAGGATACAAATATAAACAACTATAACAAACTCTATGTGCAAGTAATTTACATAGCACCTTCTCTGCAAATGTCAAATAATTACTCTGAATACTGAGAATTTAAGTGACTGTCTCAGTGCCACACAGCCAGTATCAGAGGAAGGACCTAAATCAAGCTCCTCCTTGCTTGCATCACAGCGCTTGATCCACTACTCGATGATTCTCAAATCATCTGATATTTATGTATAGGTAACAGGTCGATCGACGAAACTATTACAAAATAAATAGGTTCTTGACTCCATCATGACTGACTTCCTAGCAGCTGCTCTATTAGGTGGACTTCCGGGAGGCTGAGAAATGCTGACCAACGCCTACCAGTGTGGTAGGATTCTCTTCTGACCACTCACTCCAAACTGTGATACTATTTATCAGCCCTTTACTTCCCAGCTTCACTGTGCAAGTCACAACCTTTCTGAGCTTCTTTCCTTATCTTTAAAATGGGGATAATACTACTGATTTCTCATATGGCTGCTATATAAGGATCAACTGTATGTAAAGTGCTATGTAAACTTTAATGTACATGTAAATACTAGCTTTTCTCACCATTACCTATTTTATTACCTACATAGTGGAATGTAAGATCCTTGAGGGGCAGATACATGGTGCCTCCAATATTTATTTTGTCTGGACTGATGATTTCATGATATAAGGAGCTCCAGAGGATTTCCTCACTCAATACATAAGGATAACTGTTTTGCAACATAATAGTTTTAGAGATATGCCTGAGGCTCAAAAGTTTAAACTACTAGTCCTCAGTCATAAAGACCTGTTACCTATATGTAAATATCAGATGATTTGAGAATCATCTAGTAGTGGATCAAGTGCTGTGATGCAAGCAAGGAGGAGCTTGATTTAGGTCCTTCCTCTGATACTAGCTATGTGGCACTGAGACAGTCACTTAAATTCTCAGTATTCTAAGTATAAGGGATAGAACTTGAATCCAGGCGGTCCTGACTCCCCAACTCTATATATACTATTCCACATTGCTTTGCACTTTGAACAAAATACTTAATAAATATTTATGTACCTGGATTACACTTGGCTCTTGAGTAAGGCACAACAGAAGAAAACTGAGTAAATGAATCTTTAAATGTCAGATTGCTGTTTTATGTAAAGCACTTCATAAACCCTCAAGGATCATACAAATATTAGCTATTATTACTGTTATTAAAAATAATTGAATGAGAGTATGCTAGTTGAGTAACCACTAGAGGTGTCAGACCTGTAGAAGATTGATAATTTATGGATTTAGCTCTTTTGTGCATGGATATAATTTCATTTTTTATTTTAATACGCCAAAATAGCAATGCCTGGGAGTTAGCCCTATGAGTGGACAATACTGTTGTTGTGAGGTTTGTCTGCCTCCAAATATTTCTCTTACTGGCCTATCCCAGTGTCTTCTGAATAGATATCTGCAGAAGATCTCTGACAAAAATGTTAAATGTGCAGGTCAGCATATCACAATAGCAGAAAGAATGTTAAGGGCATGGGATAACACAGTAAGGAGCCCTGAGCAGCTAAGAGACGACAAGAGGGCAATAAGTAACGTCTGAGGTGAGGAAAAAGGAGACACCCTGATGCCAAACATTTCAAAACTTTGCCCCAGGGAAGGTCTCTGTGTGAGCATGACTGATTATAAACAATAGTACATACACATTTTCTTCAATTGTGACGGCATAGCATCACTAAATAGAAACAAACGTACCAACTAGAAAAACTGTGGTTGGTTACATTTACAAAGAAATTATGACCTATTTTAGTTTCGCTGGTTGGTATGACTTTATAATTTTTTTTGCTTCTACACCTTGCAGAAATCATAACTAAGCACTAACCAACACAAAGATGATGGACTAGAAATAGATCAAGTTAAACAATCTCAATGGGCCACAAACACCAAGTACCCACAGCAGCAACTGCCAGAAGGTAAGAAAGCTCGTTACGCATTACTAACAAGTATGTATTTAAACCTGTTCAACTTTTTTTTTACCTCAGGAGGAAAAAAGGCAGTTCTAGAAATAGGGAAGTATAACACATAACCCTATGTTATATTCTCAGCTTTTCAAAGGTTGCAGTTAGTGAGAGCTACCAAATGAGAAAAGGAATAAGGGAAAACAAGTGTAACTACAGAGAGAAATAAACATGAAGCGTATAGCAACGACAGCTATAAAGCTGTGAAGAAAAAACAGACCTTAAGACAAAACTACTTCGTTATCCAATAAAGAACTCGACATTTAAAATGAAACCAGAAGTTAGAAACCGTTCAGGAGGCTCAATTTGCAAGTGATAAGGAATGTTACATTATTTCTAATTTGGAACTTTTATGTCAGGTTTTTCTCACATGCATATACAAGAAAAGTTTTCTATCAACTGTTACAAATTTTTGTTAATTGTTTATAATAATTTCTTAGATTTGTTTCAATAATCCAAATTTCCAAACTCTCCTCTGGATCAAAGTAGAGGCTTAAATATTTCAGGGATCCCTGATCTTATCAGTGTGTACTTCCTTCTCTACCAATCAACTGACCATTTATTAAGACCCTACTGTGTCCCAAGCACTGTCCTATGGACTAAGGATACAAATACAAAAAAGGGGGAAACTTTCTCTACCCTCGAAGAGCTTCCATTTGGGGTATGTATTTTATATAAACATATGAAGAAGAAACACAGAAGGAATTAGAAGTTAAAATTAGGAGGAAAAACACTGCCAGAAAGAGGGGCATGAGCACTTTCTTTGTCTTGAAGTGAGGGATTCCATGAGGCAGAAGGGGGGATGGAGAGTGTATTGAAGGTACAGGGGGAAGAGTCAATAGGCACATATGAAGCTCCTACCATATTCTAGACCTTGTGCTAAATACTGAGGACACCAGGAAAGGCAAAAGATAGTCTTTTCTCTTGATAAGCTCACAACGGGGAAGGCAATATGTAAATAACTATGTACAAGCTATATATAGGAAACAGATGAGGAAGGGCACTAGAACAAAAAGAGTGCTGGAAAAGTCTTCCTGTAGAAGGTGGGATTTTAGCTAAGACTTAAAGGAAGCCAGGAAGAAGAGATAAGAAGGGAGAGTGTTCCAAAAATAAGAGACAGAAAACCCCACAAAGTTGGGAAACATTGTCTAGAGTGAGGAATAACAAAGATGTCACTCTCACTGGATGGAAGAGTAGGTAGCTTAGGTTGTGAGCTTGGGGGACTGGGAAATGGTATGGCCCTCAGTGTTAATAGGGGAGTTTGGCAGTGGGGAGAATTTCTGAGAAAAGATAATGACTTCATACTGGGAGGTATTAAGTTAAAGATGTCTATTGGACATCCAGGTTGAGATGTGTGAAAGGCAGTTGGAGACATGAGAATGGACATCAGGAGAGGTGAGGGCTAGTAAACAGACCTGAGAATAAGCAGCATAGAATTGATGAAGTCATTTATATAAGTATTATAGAGGAAGAAGAAAAGAGGGATTAGGATAAAATCCCTGTGGGATGCCCATGTTAAGTGGGTGCAATGATGGTGACAAGTGCTGGGTTTCACCTGGTGGTCAGCATTTTGGTAATAAGTCTCTCCAAACTTAGCCAGGATGGTCCTTATGAAGCCTGTTGCTAAACCTGTACTTAAACACTTTCCAGTCCGATTAGGACCTAGTGGACCTTATGCTTTATTGACACAGCTTTTGAGAACACAAAAATCACTTCTATACCACGAGGCATCAGACTAGAATGTCCAGTCCATGGAGATAGACACTTAAAAATACATATCTCTCTCTCTTTTTCTGTCTAGAAGATTTTCAAACATCCAAACAACACACTCAGACTGAGGTAGAGAATAATCAAATGTAAGTTTTGTCAGTTTTAGCTGAGAACAGGACTGAAAATGTGATATTGAAAGCTGGTGCTCATGGTTACTTAGGTGTATGAGGAATTATTTTGTCTCCAGTTAGAAAACTAACGTTGTTCTCAAAATCCAACAGAGAGCACCAGAAAAGCTTACATTTCATTATATAAGAAGGCAATAAATGATATATTCCATATTAAGACAATATTTTAAGAAGTTCAAGAATATTAAGGTCGAGTGAACCTAACACTATGAAATGAAGTATTACTGGTAAACACTAATAACTTTTTCCTGGTGGAAGTAGTCCCTTTGGAATGGGGAAACATACATTTATGCTAGACAGTATCAGATACTCTCAACCCCTTAAAAAGGGTAGGGTGGAATAATGACCAGTAGTCACGAACACAGTTCCTTGAGGGAACAGGATCACTCTCCCTCCAATTAAACAAATATGGGAAAAGTGGAATAACTGAAGAGGAAAGCAGAGGAATATCATCTCACTTAACCACTCTGAGCATCAAGTTCATTATCTGAAAGCACTATGAAAAGACTTAAAAAGCAATACAAAAATTCAAGGGTATCATTCTTGGCTGTAAAAAACAATTACAAGAAACAAATGGGCAGGGTAAAGAGTTTTCCCCTCCCCAGTATCTCCTTAAGAATTGAGATTTTGGGATTAAGATATGGAACACAAGTAACTAAAGGAAAGCAAAAGTGGGAGTTGAGCTTATTTGTAGTTACAAGGTTTGTTTATGTGAAACTGTATACAAAAGTTAAAAACACACAGGAAAAACTATAAATGAAGAAAGGAGAGAAATGATGAGTGCTGAAGAGATGCCCTTGTTGGAAGGCCATGGGAAAAGGCAGTAAATATTGTACTCAGGTTAGGAATGAGTAAAAAGTATCAAATGATTGGAATTTTAGATTTTAATGCTTAAACATGAAGTTTTGGTAGCCTGATTAAAAACATTTTTAATGTCCATGAATCAAAAAAGACTAACTGGAAGCTATGTGTCATAGGCATAAAAAAATAAAGAAAAATATTTGAAATACAAGGCTTCCAAGTATCCTTGATAAAAACACATTTCTAGTCAACACCATTAATATAATGAGCAACTCTGGTCCAGAAGAGATATAGGAACACTCTTCCCCCTTTTCTGAAAGATTTTGCTGCATTGTATTTTTATCATCTTAGTTTCTGCTATAAAGGTATGCTTCATGGGTGGAGTTGGGAGAGATATACTGGAAAATGAAAGTGATATAAAAGAAAAGATAACAAAAAAGTAGTGAGAAATTATCCTTGTTTTTTACATAATTGTATGGTCATAGCAGCTCAATTTCAAGCAATATAACAAGAAGTTTAGGGCTGAAAGTTTCTGTCACTTGTTACCCACAGGCACCTCCCTTCCCTATTTCCTCATCTTTAAAATAATAGTGGAGAGTGTCAGGCTTGTTGACTTCCAAGGATTCTTAGCTTTAAATCTATGGGACCTCTAAGATGATCTAGTCCAAATCAATAAAGAATACCGTTTTAAAGCAAACTTTTACTCTTTACCATGTTTCAAGCTATCCTTATCTTTCCTCTGCAGGCTTAACTGACTACGTATTATTTAGTTCCTTCCCCCTTTTTCCTTTCCTATTTATATTTTAATGATTTTAGAAATACTTTTAGTAAGTTGGTATAAAATCACACTGTCAAACCAACAAGTAACAGTGGTATGCAGTAAATTCATTTTAGCCAAACAATTATTTCCACATCAGTTTGGACTGCATTCTAGAACAAAGGACTGGGGAGCTCACTTAACTGAGTTTTAAGGGAGAAAAATTATGTAAAAGCAAAAAGAGTTTTTAGATTTCTTAAAATGTAGAAATTAGCAATTTTTTAACAAACTGGACCAAAATAAAACACTGAACTTCAGTTTTCTGATGTGATCTAAGTATAAGACACATAAGAAAGAATGAACGCAAGAATTACATAAAGGAACTAGAAAGTACTTATAAAAAAGCAATCTGTAAGTGAAAAAGCGATGAGAGAAATAATTTTTGGTCAAAGAAGAGAAGAAATAAAAAACTTCTTGCACTTGAATCCTAAATGAATGAAAAAAGTACTATGGTATAAAGGCATTTTACTTACTAGAGACAGAAAAATGGAGCAGAAAAAGAAAACTTTATTTCCCTGCGGGATGATTAAAATAAAAATACATAATAGAAATCTGGCTAAAAGCAAATTAGGCTAGGATGAAATGAGTATTTTACACTGTCTACAGATTTCATCATTGTTACAGTACCATCAGGGGGGAAAAAAATCTGAAATAATGGTTGTGCTTAGGAATGTACTGTAAAAAAAACCCAAAAAACAAAAAAAAACCCCAAAACTCAAAACGGAAGCAGAACACTCTTTCCTTTCAAACATGCAACTAATAATTATATAGAAAAAAAAAAGGCTGAGGACAGGAATTTCTGATAAATTGTTCTTTGGGACCTGAGACAGGAAACAATGTTTCTTTCAAAGTTTTCTAGATAACATTTTGATATTGCCTCAGTTGTCGTGGACTTTTTCATTTCTTTGTTCAAACATTTCTTCACAGATTAATAAAATGAGGGTACCTCTGAAAGGTTGTATGAATTGAGCTCATTCTTCTTTCTAGCAAAAAGACAGTATCACTAATACACATGGACATCTTCATAGTTTCAAAGAAAGGCCAAATCTACTTCTCTTTATTTTCTATGGGGAAGGATAGTGATGCTGAATGATTTCATTCGTGAAAGAGCAAGCTTTTCTTTCCCATCAATTCCCTGAACTGGATACCAGGAAAAAAAAATGTCTAAAACTTATATAACAAAATAAGTAAGACCATGAGGAAGCCCCTGGCTATTCATGTAGGGATTACATGCAGCAAAGAAGACTATGGAGCCTCTCTCATCTCACTGATGTTTTCCTGACACTATTTTAGAAAAAATCCATTTAAGAGCACCTGACCATATGTCAAGAAATTGGGTTTCAATTTTGACACCAAGACTTACTAGCTAAGCACCTTCTGAGCTTCATTTCCTTACATGTAAAACAAGGAGGTGGGCACACCATGAGCTATGTAACATCCTAATATTTTTAAGCAGGGGTTCTTAACTCTCAAACAGGAATTCTTAACTTCTTTTGGTACTATGGACCCCTTGGCCATATGCTAAAGTCTATGGGTCATTCTGGTAATAAAGTTTTAAAAATATATATGTTTTAAATGGCACAAGTTCATGGTTCTCAGGTCAAGAACTCTTGTTTTATTCATATGGTACAGTAGAAATATCACTGAACTTGGAATGAAAATATCTGAATTTGAGTACTGGCTTTGTTGCTTACTCTGTCACCTTGGACAAGAAAATTAACTTCTCTGATTCCAGTGTGATAATCTATGAAATAAGCATAATAATACAGTATATGCTCCATGGGGTCGTTGTGAGGATCAGCTTACATTAAATATGTATATAAAATGCGATATAAATGACATCTATAACAATAAGTCACCTCCCTTCCTTTCAGAAACACAGATTTTTTGTTTTCTGATTTAAAAATCCTAAAGTCTGCCTCCAATCTTCTTGGCATTAGCAAGCTGCACTTGCCAACTACACTTCTCAGGCAGGCAAATAGCTGTGACAACAAACAGATGAGCTTCTTTTGTATTTTTTAAGGCAGTGAAAAAACCTAATACTACCTGTAATGAAATCTGTCTCGCTCCATTGTTAAGTTATATAATCATTTGGTTGGACAGAGTCTAGTTCTACAAGTTTGCTATTTAAAAAAATTAATATGCTTAGGAGGCAAAGAAGTAAAGTATAAAGAAGTAAGAGATCAGCATGTGATTTTAAAGCAGTGGCTGAATCCTGAAAAGGGTAGGGGCCACTCCTTTGGGAGGGTGAAGGAAAAACAGGAAGGGGATTGTTATATAGCTCAATTACTGATGGGGTTCACAACATGAATATGATTTCTTAATCATATTCTTAATTTCAGTGAGGCCTCTTTGGGGAATGGCTAAGCAAACTATGGCACATGAATATAACGGAGTATCATATCATTGCACCACAAGAAATGACAAATATGAAGAATTCAGAGAAATTTGGAAGATTTGTTTTAACTGATGCCTCGATTACGTTCAAGTATAACTAGGAGAATAGGTTGCTTGATGACCACAATAATGGAAAAGAAAACAACTCAAAGAATTCAGAACTCTTACGTAGCATCCAATCCTGTCATCAGAGGGTTACTTCCTGCTTCTTGGCAGAGTTGGTGAAATGTAGGAGCACAGTGGAGCAATTTACATGAGTAAACACTAAGATTTTTTACTTGTTTTGGTAGATTGTAGTCATTTTAGTATAATATAGGATTCTATTAGGGATAAGGAGAAACTATTGGGAAAAAATGTAAAATAAGAGAGCACTAATAAAATTAAAAAAGAAAAAAGTTTAGATGTATATTCTATACCAAATATACTATAAGAAGTCAATGAGCTGATAAAGCAATTTTTTCAGAGAGAAAATTAAAATACATGACATTAAAACATATATGTCAAGAAACATTTCATGTACAGTATTATTTTTAAAAGTTTCTATCACCAAATCGGTTTTTAGAGTTAATCTTTGTTATGTATAAGATTCTATAACCCATAAATTGATCTGAGAAATAAAACTCTTCCCATTCTTTCTTCACTTCTTACAATTCCATAGGCTGCTCCTAAGATTGTCTATAGAAACCGGTGATTTATAGGACTTAGCATCCAAATGAATGACATTTTGGTCACATCATAAGAGTAATGTAAAGGCCAACTATATCTCAGTATTCTACAAGCCTTTGTTTATTAATATGACGATTTACAGGGAATTAATACTTACATTAAAAAAAAGAAAGCAAACCCTTTTTTGCAAAGTATAGGAATAAATGGAGTTTTCCTTAGAATAATAGGTAGCATCTATTTAAAGCCATCAGCAAGTCTTATATGTAATGGGGATAAACTAGAAACATTTCCACTAAGATCAAGGGTGAAACAAGGATGTCTACCATCACCCCTCTTTTATTCAATCTGGTTCTAGAAATGTTAGCAGTAGCAATTAGAGAAGAAAAAGAAATCAAATGAATAAAATTAGGCAAAAAAGAGACTAAGCTATCACTCTTTGCAGATGATATGATGATATACTAAGAGAATCCCAGAGAATCAAGTAAAAAACTTCTTGAGACAATAAATAAATTTAGCAAAGTTGCAGTATATAAAATAAATCCACATAAATCCTCGGCATTCCTATATATTTCTAACAAAGACCAACAGCAAGAGATAGTAAGAGAAACCCCATTTAAAGTTACTGTAGACATTATAAAATATTTGGGAATCTACCTGCCAAAACAAACTCAGGACCAATATGAACACAACTACAAAATACTTTTCACACAAATAAAGTCATATCTAACTAATTGGAAAAACATCAATTGCTCATGGCTAGGTCGAGCTAATATAATAAAAATGACAATTTGATCTAAATTAAACTACATATTTAGTGTGATACCAATCAATCTGTCAAAAAATTACTTTATAGAGCTAGAAAAAATCGTAACAAAATTCATTTGGAAGAAGAAAAGGTCCAGAATATCAAGGCAATTAATGAAAAGAAATGCTAGGGAAGGTGGCCTAGCCATATCAGATTTTAATCTGTATTATAAAGCAGCAGTCATCAAAACTACTTGAGTAGTGGATCAATGGAATAAAGTGGGTACAAAAGACTCAGTAGTCAATGACTATAATAATTTACTGTTTGATAAACTAAAGCCCTCAGTTTTTGAGATTAGAACTCACTATCTGACAAAAACTGCTGGGAAAATTGGAATATAGTACAGCAGAAACTGGGCATAGATCATTATCTAATGCCATATACCCAAATCAAGTCTAAATGGGTGCACAATCTAGGTATAAAGGCTGATACTGTGAGCAATCTGGGGAAGCAAAGAATAGTTTACCTGTCAGATTTATGGAGAAGGGAAGACTTCATGACCAAACAAGAGTTAGAGAGCAATATAAAATGCAAAATGGATAATCTTGATTACATTAAATCAAAAAGTTTCTGTACAAACAAAGCCAGTGTAACCAGGACTGAGAGGGAAGTGGGAAATTGGGAAAGAATTTTTACACTCAGTGCCTCATTTCTAAAATATACAGGGAATTGAGTCAAATCTATAAGACTATAAGTCATTTCCCAACTGATAAACAGTCAAAGGATATGAACAGGCAATTTCCAGGGGCAGAAATTAAAGATATCTCTAAGCATGTGAAAAAATGCTCTAAATCACTACTGATTTGAGAAATGCAAATCAAAACAACTCTGAGGTACCACATCTCACCAGTCAGATTGGCTAAGATGACAAAACAGGAAAATGACAAATGCTGGAGAGGATGTGGAAAAATCGGAACACTAATGCATTGTTGGTGGAGTTGTGAACCGATTCAACCATTCTGGTGAACAATCTGGAACTACACCCAAAGGGCTATAAATAATTGCATACCCTTTGACGCAGTAATACCACTTCTAGGGTTGTATCCCAAGGAGATCACAGAAGTCGTAGGAAGACCCATATGTATAAAAATATTTATTGCAGCTCCAAAAAATTGGAAATTAAGGGGATTCCCATCAATTGAGGAATGGCTAAACAAGTTGTGGCATATGAATGTAATGGAATACTATTGTGCTATAAGAAATGAGGAGCAGATGGATTTCATATTTACCTAGAGAGGCTTATACAAACTGATGCTAAGTGAGAAGAGCAGAACCAGGAGAAATTTGTACACAATGACAGACACGTTATGTGTGATGACCAACTTTGATAAAATGGACTCTTCTCAGCAATGCAAGGTAATAAGACAACTCTAAAAGAGTCAGGATGGAAGGAGACGTCTACATTGAGAGAAAGATCTAGAAAGAATAGAGTTTAAATGGAGACTGAAGCAAACTACATGCTCTCTTTCTTTTCCATGTTTGGTTTTGTTTCTTCTTTCCCATTGTTCATTCCATCAGTTACAACCCTTCTATACAACCAGACTAATGTCTAAAGTGAAAATATTTGCAGATCTTATACTTGACTGCATGCCGCCATGGGAGGTGGGGGGAAAGAGGGAGAGGAGAAAATTTGAAACTCAAGGGATTATGGAACTGAATCTCGTAAAATAAAAGTAAACAAAGAAACAAACAAAATCAGTGGCCAGAACTTTTCATATTTTATGCAGAAGAAAAAAATGACCCAAATATAAATGTTTAAAGTATGTTTTATACTATGGGTATTACCTAAATAAGAATACTAGTTTGAGAAAACAAATTCTTTTCAATTAAAGAATTTTCACTTAAGATTTTATGTAGTTACTACCTTTTCCCAGCCACTTTTTCATGGTGGGCAGGGGACAGCAATCTTAAGATATTAGAAGGCCACTGCCTGGGAGGCTACCCCTAGGGAGAGGAAGTGTATCTGGTAGCTTTCTGTTTGAAATAATTGTTAAAGTAGCTTCCTATTCGAACTAATTACTTTTGCTAACTAGGTGCTAAGATGAGTGTTTCTTCACATTAAGCATCTAAGAAGCTTAATTATTGAGGGACAAAACAGTCAGTACTAGAGCAAATAATCAGATGATTTTGGGGAGGGGACTGAAAGAAGGTTAAAGCCAATTCCTCTTAGACCCTCAAAGAAGTCTGAAGGAATGGTAGACTTGGAAAAGGCATTAAGAACTACAGCAAATTCTGATAATTCATGGTAGTTATATTCTATTGAATCACTGTGAACTCTGAACCATTGTTTCTTCTAGGGGGAAATACAGTGTTAAGCTTCTGTGAGTCTTTGGTTACAACATTTACATTAGAAGTTTCCGGAGTGGCCTCATGTACAGATTGGTAAACTTCCTCTTCCTTTTTCTGGATGTACTGTATTATTGATTCACTAAAATTGAACTCATGGCCAAAAGTACTATATAATTCATGCCTGGGTGAAGCTTATCTAACACATGTATTTTCCCCGTAAGACACATTACTTGCCCTCTTGTGCTTTGGGACACTAGACAGCAGTATAGCACTATGCATGGAGCCATTTTAAAAAGTGAAATCACCAACAAAATCATAAAACACGAAAACTATGGGACTAAATAGATCATGAAAATAACACTAATTCAAAGTATATGAGTTGAAAAAAGAAGGCAGAGCATCACAATGTTTGACTTCAGCTGGATGTTTGGTGTTTCAAATTTTCTGCCCCTCTGAGCATGTCTACAAATGACCATGAAAGTGATACAAGCATTCATTTTTGGGATACAAATAAATCTTAGTGAGGAGATGAATCTGCAAACACAAAATCTGAGAAAAATAAGGTCTGACTTTATTTAGTCCAGCACCTTCATTTTACAGATGAGGAAACTGAGCCCCATAGAAGTCTAGTGAGTTACCCAAGGATACAGAGAACAGTTCATTCTACTCTTACTGAAAATGAAGCTGAACTCAGATTCATGAAATGAAACACAGATCTCATGTATCCAGAAACCATTAGGGTTAGAAGGGTTTTAAAAACCACTTTGTTATACACCCTTATTTTTCAAAGGAGGAAAAGTTTCAGTTAGTTTCAGAGCAGGGACTAGAAACTCAAGCTTCCTATCCAGTGTTCTTTGGCCAGGTTATTGAAATCTGACCAAGGATCACTTTGGAGTACTGACCCCTCGATTCTACCTGGAAGTACTCTTGATGCCAAACTGACCTACCTTTTTCTACTATGTCTAGATTAGGTTTTCCTGAATGTTTAAATGTGTACAAAGCACATAACACCCTCAAAATTTGATTCATGTTGATTTGTTTTTTAACCTATCTTTTTTCTGCATGGTTATCACCACACGACAAAACCATTTTGTGGGGATTAAGTAGCCATGCTCTCCTATTATAGTTAGTAAATAACATTTATCTAGAAGCTTTAAATATGAATTGAGTTTTCCAATACAAGTCCATTTGGGAGGGGGTGTGTGTGTGTGTGTGTGTGTGTGTGTGTGTGTGTGTGTGTGTGTGTGTGTGTGTGTGTGTGTAGACATATGGGATGGCCAATACACGAGTATTTTGCTTGACTGTGTGTTTATAACAGAGGCTATTTTTTTCTTTTTCTTTTTTTTTCTCAAAGGGTATGGATAGGGAAGGTGGGAGACAAGGTATTTTTGATTGAAAAAGTTTCAAAATTAAAGACATGCAAGAGATTAATGAGGCAAGAGATATTATAACAAAATACAAGTTACATTGTTATAATTTAAAATGTACCAATTTTGTAGCAATTTAGCTATAAAGTTTACTGGGCATAGTTCATTGCAAAGAATAAATTACTTAAGTCTTATTAATATATGTTCTTATTGAAACTTTAACATATGAATTACAACATTTAGAAATGAAACCAAATAATGCCACTGTTTTGCTTTTTTAAAAAAGATGCTTCAGAAAAATTAGTTTAGCCTAAAATTTTATCAGAAACATGGGAGATAAGAGAATTTGATGTTTTATATTGTAATCCATGACTTTAAAATATGATAAAACAAATTGTTTGAATAATGTTTTGGCAAAGAAAAATCTCCACTTACTCTACATCCTAAAATAACTCCTATAGATTCATAAAGAATTACCATACCAACATCATATAGTAAAAAGCTAATGCAGAATTTATCTTTTAGGGGACGGACAGAGATTAGTATGGTCTATGATACTTGAAAATCATGGAGACAGAATTCATTTCTAAATGTAATGTTCTGTTAAGAAAAAAACTGAACAATAGGTTGCTATTTATGAACCCAGGGAAATGGACTCAGGAGGTCATCTGAAAGCAGTCTTGTTCCTCCCCCTTTCCTTCCTATTACCCAGTGCACTTAGATACTACCCCTATAACAGAGCCCACTTTCCAGCATTGACTCTATCTGTACAGCTAACTGAGAAGGAACAGCCCATTTTCCTACCAATACTTCTGGCTGCAGGCTGGTACTAGGCTCATCTACAGAGAAAGTTCTTTTTCTAGAGCAAAAAGTCCTTCTTTTTTTTTTTTTAAAGAATATTTTAAATATGCTTGATCTTTGGCAAAAAAACATGTAACAGCTTAGCCACATTCTGAAATAGATTTAGGTCACAGAATATAAAAGGAAATGTTGTAATTATAATACAAATAACTGATATTTGGACATCACAAGTAAATTATCAGATTCTGGTGGCTTCAAAAAAAATCTCATTTTACATTTATCCCAATTTTGGACCATAAAATGGCAAAATATACATCTGCCAGTACAAAAAGTAATTATCAACTTCAGTTTCTTAGGCAGTACTAAGTACTATACTTAGGCAATATTGGGAATGCCTGGCCAGTAATGTTTCTGGACTTAAAAAAAAAATCATCTTGAGTTTCTGAAAGCAGATACCTAGAATTTGGATCTTAAAGATTAAAGACTACATACATATGAGTACATATGTGCAAAGTACTTCAGATCAAAAGTTTCCTTCAACATTTATTTTGGTTACTTAAAAATAAAATAAAATAGCAGTGAAAGGAACAAAGCTTTGTATTTTTCCTAAATGCATCACAGATTTAGTTTTAAAATCTCAGATTTTTTATGGTTTTTAACAGAATCTAATATAAAGACTGGAATGCAAGCAAGGATTTAAGTAAAGCCACATGGTATTAAACATTTTGATAGGAATAGGATATGCATTCCAACAGAGATTTTCTCAGCACTCCAATGTAGAAATCCCACCCAAATATTACTATACAATGGGAATTTGTCCCACAATTCTGTGTATCCCCATTTAGATACATATTTAAATTGAAGGCTGCGAGTTTGACCTAAATCTAGTGAAAACTTTTCACTACCAATGTTAAAGAAAGACTAATTTTGTTGCTATTTAGCAATTATGATCTATGAGATGTTTTTGGTTAAATATTAGTCCCACCATTCACATTAGAGGTGTGTAATGCTATTTCATATCTGATAAATTTTTCTGACTTCTTTAGTTCCAGCCACCACTTCCAGGTCTAAGCAATGTCTGAATATATTAATAGTAGAAAGTTTAAAACAGAGGAGAAGGAAAACTGGGAAAGAAAAGTAAGAAAATAAAATATGAATGGGGTTAGGAGTAAATAATGGTAAATAGTCTTTGGTGCCACATAGTGGTATCAGGGCTAAAGGTGGCCTCCCTTCATCTGGTACACAGGGCATAATACTAGGAGTCAGATAATGTCTGCTTGGGCTCTGATACTTCCTGAGTACTGTTGGGGAAATGATAATACTTTTCTGTTACTCAGTTTCTTATTTAGTATATTAAGTATATTTCTTAGAGAAGCTGTAGTCTTGAGAGAATACAACAAAAACAAAATAAAATCAACCAAACAAAAATTCAGTTATTTCCCTGATACATTTCTCTACTGGAAATATGATGGTTAGAAATTAGGATTAGGTTAACAAATCATTCATTTAATTCATTTTTAAATCAGGTCAGAATTTTCCCCATAGAAAAAAAATGGCTAGGTATCAACTCATAATGAAGCTGAAATAGAATTAAAGAGTTCAAAGCTAGAAGGAAACCAAAGCCCAGAAAAATTAAATGGCCCAAGGTCATACAAGTAGTTAACAGACTCTCACCCTAGTACTTCTGCCACTACTCTCAGTTTGAGGAACAAGGCGCACATGAAGTACAAGAATGAGGATTTCCGCTCCCTGTCCTGTATCTAACACACACTCAAATAGACAAGAGTTTATTTTTAGCATTCTATCTCCTTCTCCTCTCCTATAAACCAATGCTAACTTGATGCTCAACTCTATCTAAAGTTTTTCATGGTTTAAAATTACCCACCTTTTATTCCTTCCCTTTAATCAAAACTTCCCTCAACTGTATGTTATAAAAACAATCTAACTAAATTAATATGCCAGCGATAGATGACTGGTTGATAGTCACTTAGTTTTTCCAAAGTCAGTTGTACTTTAGACAGCATAATTCCATGTGGAGACTGTCCTTGGGTCAGTTCTTTTAAGTTGCTCCTACTTTTCAGGGTCTTTTCTTGTCCTCTAGTCGAGAACCTACAGAACCTCTAAAATTCTTGCCTCCCTTGTTTATGGGAGCAGTTGATAGGGCAGGGAAATGGTAGCCATTCCTAAATGGGGAAAGACCAGAGTATGTGAACCTTAATCTATACATTTTTATAGACTATGTCATTCTAATATACTAGTCCTGGGGAAAATATTAAATATTACAAATCTGAAAAAAGTGTTAAGATTAAGGAATGGCCATTTTTTTCAAAAAATAGATATCTAACTTTTAACAGTAACTAAGAAAACAAGAAAAGTTAAAATGTTTCCATTACACTTTCAGAGTAGATACAAACATACACACGCATACATACATAAACATGTGTATACATACATACATATATACACACACACACACACATCTCCCTTGAAAATGTAATGGAAACATTTAAACATTTTTGGTAATTAATTATTGTTAAAAGTCAAATATCTGTTTTTTGAAAAAGATGGTACACACACAAACACACCTCCTTTTCTCAACTACACCTGCCTAATTAGATACACTAGACTTATGAATGACCTGGGCAGAATGAATGACTATTGTTACTGTTTCTGACCAAGGATCACAATATATGACAAGCTGATGTCTTCTGAATATTGGGTTAAAGAGGAAAAAATATGATTTTGCTTGTGTGGGTAGGTAGAGGAACCCAATCACCTTTTAATGATTTTTATGCATAAATCCATTCCAAATTTTAAATAAATGCAAAACAACTTTAGTACACAAGACATTTCAAAACTGGAAGCTACCTATGTTTTCTTCAATAGTAAGAGCAATGATAATTTTGTGGCTTATATTTTTTACTTCTATTGTTTATAGAGCTTTCTGTTCTCTACTCACAAGTAAAGCTATAACAGATAGTACTTTTAACACATTCTTCTGAAATTTACATATGACAAAGCAAAAACAAAAATAAAGACAAATACCCTCTTTTTGGTTGACGCCGAAAAAGAAACATAATTTGCCTAATGAGGTTAGTGTGCTCTGGTGTGTTAAACACACAAGCTGAAGAAAAAATAATAGGTGTGCTCTCCATCGAAGCTAGTTTATACTTTGTGTATCATTTTATTTTATTCATGGCATTAGAAAGTAAATATACTTAGGTGGAGGCAAGGCAGATTTTTCTTGACGAGTTTGTGACTTCTGGGCATATTTTAATTTTCTGGTTGATTTTAACTAATGGGTGTTGGGAGTGGACAAATTAAAAAACAATTCCAAAATATCAAAGAGTATGAAAATCAACATAATTTGTGAAGCAGTTGGTATGTCATCTATGCAACCACTGACATTTTAGGGGGAAAAAAAGCAGAGTCAAAGTGAAAATTTTCTGCTGAAATTTCTACTTAAATTAAACCTTAACCAAAATACTTGAATAAGTATTTACTTTCACCCACCCTCCTAATATTTTACTAGTATTGTGACTCCCTCTAGAGGCAGAAAATGTAAATAAAGTATAAGCGTTAAGACCTTTTACAAACAAAAACTAATGGTTTTACTTCCAACAAAACTAGTAATTCAAGTAAAGGCATATTACTATTTATGTTAACTCTTTCTCCCAAATACAAAGAAAAGTTGGAATCATTCATGTAAAAATAATTTTTCAATGTTCAGTACTATTTTAATGGTCAAGTACTACAATGAATAGATTATTTGCTAGAGTTAACCTGGTATTCAAATTAGCTTATGTATTTGTCACAGCAAAATAGCACAGCAGATATATGTAGCAAAGTTTATATAACCTCTTCTCAGGTTATTCAATGTGTAGAGGAGTGAAATACATGGAATATATAGCTCATTAAACAAATAGGAGATCTTATCTTGAAAGATGCCTAGTGAAATATTCAGTAATTTAAGACCAACAAAATTATTAGTGCATTGTGCAAGCACAGGATTTTGTCGGTAGAACAGAACATACACTGTTAGGTAAGATCAGCTGTAACTCTTACTTAGATTAAGTTTCACCACTGAAATTTTGCACAGCATTTTGATGCTCAGAAACTACTGAACTGAAAATATTTTTAAACTTAGAATGATTATGACCTTATGTGCTTGAGCTCTCTTAACTCCTTTCAACTCCAGATGAGAATATTTGCTTGAAATGTCACAAAAAAGATTCCTGACCAGTTTATAAGATTGACTAGATCAGGGATTCTTGACCTCGAGTGTCACAGAACTCTATGGCAGTCTAGTGAAGTCTATGGACCTCTTCTCAAAATAATGCATTTAAATGCATAAAATATATAGAATCACAAAGAAAACAAATTATATAGAAAAACGTTTTCACCATCCAACTTCACAGACTTCCCCCCTCCCCCCCAGCCCCTTAAGTACATATAAGAATGCCCTGGAGATCCATGGACTGTAGGCCTAGAAAGTCTCTGAGGTCCCTTTCCAGTCCTAAGATTCTGCCTGAGGAAGAAGGTTTTTCCTCAGGGAAGGACAATCTCCTTACCGGCAAGTTCTATACAATAGTCACAATACTGACACTTATCTAGAACTCAGAAATTTACAAAATGCTTTATCTATAAACACCTCATTTTAATTTTAAAACTCTATGATATCAGTAAAGATAATTATTATTATCATCCATATTTTACATATGAAGAACTGAGCCTCAGCAAGATGACTTGTCCAGTTACACTGCTTTTAAGTGTCAGAGGAAGGATCTGAATTCTTGTCTCTCCTGATTCCAAGTTCAGCATCCTTTCCACTATACCACAATCTATGAACACTTAAGCAATAAGCATTTATTAAGCAGCTAATAGGTGCCAGGCACTGTGATAGGTACAGCAGATACAAATATAATCAATAAGAGACCTACTCTGAAGAGCTCATTTTCCAGAAAAGGAAAACAATAAAAAGTATATAAACAATATTTATATACAAGATAGTTTGATGAGGCACTAGCTGTGGAGGGGAATGAATTGAGAAAAGCTTTGTGTAGAAGGTGCTGGCTGAATTTAGCCTTGAAGAAAGGGACTATATTAAGTGGTGGTGAAGAGAGAACACACCTGAGGCATGAGGTACAGCAGTGCAAATGCACGGAGGTGGAATACAGAATAGAATGTGGGAGGAACAGAGAGGAGTAAAGCTGCACAGCACTGTAAGATGAAGAACTGTATACCATGAGACTGGAGAAATAGTTGGGGCATGGTTGAAAGGACTTTAAAAGCAAAACAGAAAAGCTTACATTTGATTCTAGGGGCAACAGAAAGTTGCTAAAACTGAGTAGGGGAAGGATATGGTCAGATCTGTACTTAGGCAAAAATCATTTTGGCAGGATTATGGAGGATGAACTTGAGGGAGGTAGACCAGTTACGAGGCTAATGCTATAATCTAGGTATGAGGAGATAAGGGCCTGAACTAAGTTGATAACTGTGTGAAAAGACAGAATGGGTCAGATTTGAGAGATGTTATGGAGGCAGAAATGGCAAAATCTGGCAACTGATTTCATACATTAAAAAAAAGGAGAGTAAGGTCCTGAGGACAATGCCAAGTTACAAATTGGGAAGACTATAAGACTGGCGGTGCTTTAGATATAATAAAAGAAGGGGGGGAGGGGACTAGGGGAAAGATAAGTTGTTTTTAGCCATGTTGAGTGTGAAGTATTTCTGGGAAGCCCTATCTGAAATGTTTAATAGGGAATGGATGTGAGGTTGAAGTTCAGGGAAGACAGCAAGATTAGCTATGAAGATCTTAAAGCATTTAGATGATAGGTAATCCAACCGATGGGAGTTACTGAAGTCACTGAGAGTGAATAGAGAAGACTGGATGATTGAGGATAAAGACTTAGTAGTTAAGGTCTATGATCTGGATTAGGAACCACAAAAATAAACTAAAAAATAAACATATAAGTAGGAGAACCAGGACAGAGGAGTGTCAAGAAAGCTCAGAAAGAAGTGTCCAGCAAAGATGGTCAACACTGTCAAATTCAGCAGATGTATTCCATCCAGATGCTATTTCCAACTACATTTTATATGATAGGGTAACTTTTTTTTCTAAGAGTTCAACCCATGAAAATTTTAGCTGAGGAAAGAAAGCAGGGTATGGAAACCTAACGAAGAGTTTTCTTTCTGAGTGCATCCGAAAAAGTCAAAGTGTATGATGTGGGGGTTGTGAGAATTAATTTCAATATGTTAGCAAATTTCCCCTTTAGGCTTCTGGACTGGTCAACATTACATTATGCTGACATACATATAAACTCAATGTTTAAACCAAACCAAGCTTTTTTGCTCAAGCTTTAAAGAACCTAAGCACATCTAATAATGACTTAAGCAAACTGCAGGCACCCAAACCCTAAAACATCATAACAAAGTCATCTCACTGCCATACCTTTTTCTTCTACCCATACTCTCATAGATGTGTGTCCGTAATTTGATTCTTGAGTTCAAATGCATTAAACTTTTATTACATAGAAGCTACATGCATGATGGTACAGTACTGTCCTAAAGACTGGAATTTTTTTTCTTCTTTCAACAATATTTATTAAATACCTGCAATCCAGGAGCAGCTGAAGCAGATATAAGTTTATGTCATCAGTAAAAATGAGGGGATTGGGCCTGATGATCTGCAAGGTTCCTTCTAGCCCAAAATCACATCAACCCGTGTTACATATTTACCTTTTAACATAGTAAGTATGTAATACTCCCTATGTATGTTGCAATAAGAGTAACTACAACAATGGATCTACAAAATTTAGCAGAGAAAGTAGAGAGAATACCATTTTAATGATAATTTACCTGTGAAACTAAATCAATAGTTAAATCAGAAGGAGGCTTATCAATAATTCCTCAATCATAACCTACCTGGTCAATATCAGCATTTCTTGGGAGAAAATATACAATATTGTTAGTGATCATCTGGGACAGCCTAAAAATTTCAAATGTTGAAAATAAGTTAAGGAAAAATAACTGACACCAGTTTACTTCTACTAAATGATACTTAATTCAGCCAGTTAAAAGATGGTCCCCAATCTAGGCTGTAAAATGCTTTTATTGTGAAATTTAACAATAAATGATAAATATTAATAGAGTAAAATCCTTACTATAGAAGCAGTTAACTCATTTTAACAAAAATCTCTTCCAAACCATCAACTTATTTGCTCATGTCCCTGGATGAATTCAAATAAATTTTTAGATTTATAACACCAGTCATAGATTGACATCAGAGGAAATTGAGGCCCAGTGGGGAACTGCTGGCACTACAACTGGAGACTTGCCTATAACATATACTCCTTATGTGACTCGGGGAATGTTCCTCAACCTTTAATCCTCAGGAAATTACAGTTAGAGAGAAGGCTGCTTATATCAATGAAATCACATGTCTGCTTCAAAAGAACAAACAAGAAAAAGACGAAAAAAGTTAATAATGTTTCTTTATAGAACTTTACAGTTTACAAAACACCTCTTTTATTTGAGAATGCTTACAAATAATTACTTCAATGGATTCTATCATGCAGCTGAGTAGACAATATAACCATTCCTATATCAAGAGGCAGTGTGACTTACTAGAGAGAATGCTGGGCTTGGGAGCTGTGGGTTCTTATTATGCATCTGACATTTCAAATCTGTGTGATGGTGGGCAAGTCACAACTTCTTAGAATCTCAATTTCCTCACCTATAAAGGGGATAATAAAACCTGTAACTATCTACCTCACAAGGTTGTTGTTATGACATTGTAAACCTTCAAGGGTTATGCAAATGTGACTGGTATTTTAAAATTATTTTATCATTATTTTTATTATTTTATAATTATAAGTAAGAAAGCTAAGGCACAGAAAGGTTAAGTGCTTTTTGCCAAACAAATTATGTTATGTTAAATTGTAGTATTTTTTAATCTTGGAGTTCTATTTTTTGGGGGGGGGGAGATTATATGACTTAATACCCATAATATCCTCAATTACTTATGTTAAAATTAAAATAAAATATTAAAATACTTAAATATTAAAAATACCTAAGTTATTTAAACCATTACATAGGATTTAGTTTTCAATATGGCACTAGAATAATTTACCTGGAAAGACTGTAGAAAATGTGAAATTATTTATTAACCTAAAATCACAATTTAGCATGTGTCCCAATCAATATTACTATTTAAGAATGGATACAGGGGGTTATAGGCAAAGAGAATTGGCTCTGGAATAAAAGACCTTGGGTTCCAGTCCCATCTCAGAAGCTCACTACTGATGCCTCCTCCCTGTGTGACTGTGGGTACAACACATGAGCTCCCTAGGCCTCAGTTTCCCATTACTAAAATCAGGGGGGACAAGAAGGTGGGATAGATTAGAAGGCTTTGAAAGATCCCTTCCATAAATGACTAATAGTGACTGACTGCTCATTGTCTAGGTGGAGTAAAAGTCATTAACATTCTTGGGAGGCAAAAACAAAAAAGTCTGGTCCTTCAAGGACACCTAATTTACCCTCCTCATTTCACAGATGAGGAAACTGATGCCCAGAAAGTTTAAGTGACCTGTCCCAGGTCATCCAGGGAGCAGGTGGTAGCTGAACCAAGAACCCCTGACTCCAAACCCAGTGTCCTTCTCAATGGGAGCCTGCTGTTACATCAAACTACAAAGCCAGTGAGTCATATTGGGTTTCTGAGTCTACATGACACTGAAGTAGGGCTGTCTAGATTCTCTTGGCAGATTCCAAGGGAAGCCAGAGTTCCCAAAGACAGGGCCCTTGAGGCTCTGTGGTTTAAATTTGCCATAGATGAGGTGTGTCACCCACAAATAAGTA
Organism: Pseudochirops cupreus; assembly: GCA_028627135.1. Lineage (NCBI taxonomy): Eukaryota > Metazoa > Chordata > Mammalia > Diprotodontia > Pseudocheiridae > Pseudochirops > Pseudochirops cupreus. Next base: position 383,656,503 of record CM053580.1, read on the forward strand.
CAATGAAAAAAATCTGGGGCTACAGAACCTGGTTTGAAATCATAGCTTAGCCACTCACTATGTGTAACCTTTTTGGCTTCAATGTTTTCATTAATAAATTGAAGGGACTGATTTAAAGAAACACTAAGGTTCTTTTCAGCTCAAATTCTGTGCTGCTATGAGCTGGCACTATCAACAGCTTTAAAAAGTCAATTACTGCTTCATTTTTTCCATTTATTTGGGACAAAAACAAAAGAAAAAAACTCTCCAAAGATGCACACAACAGTTATCACACAGAAAATTTGACGCCCCTCTCCCAACGCAACTTTGCAATAAAACATAACATTTACCACCATTTCTAAGTTAAATCACAACAAGGACTTAGAAAGGATATCCATCTGGAGACATCATGGTTCTAATATCAAAGGTGTCTGCAGTAGCATAGTCAGGCCCTCCCCAAGGAGGGCTGAGGAATACAACGTCTGCCCTTAAATCTGAGGCCAACAGCATGAAGTCTCCACAGATGAACTCTATCTTATCTGCTACTCCATATACTTCTGCATTGTTGTGAGCAAGAGCAATTTTAGTTGGATCAATATCAATGGCAATCACTGGAAAAAGATAAAAGGAAAATAAGTGGATTTTATGAGCCTTGTGAGATGACATTTTATCTCTGCAATGATATGAATAAATCTTTTAAAGAATCCATAAATGAAGGAAAGAAAACTATGCCTATGATTAGGTTATCCAGTTACATATATCAAAGATGCAGATTTAGCTGAAATATTTACAATTTTAATTGTGACCAGCTAGGCTAGATTGAAAACTTTTTATAAAATTTCGATGACAGGTCGTTTGGGGATAGAGATTAGGTATCAGAAGAATAATGAATAATGATATTAACCTGTGATACTCAATATTCTAGTTGTCCAGAATGGTAATTAAATATATTTCTCTCGCTACATTTTTCTGAATCAAGTTACTTTCACGGTATTCAGAGTAAATCACAAGTAAGCTATGAAAAAGCATGTTAAAAGAATAGTTGGACTGAAAAGGAAATTAGAAATAGGCTTAGTGTTTTGAAACTTTTATCTAGGTTTTTGCAAAAGCACATGGCAATAGTATTTACAAAATCCTACCTACTCAGGGATGATTTACACATTTGCCTCCATTTGAATTTGTAAAGAAAAGGATGCTTACACAAACTCATTCTTCTATCACATGTATCAATTTACATGTATTTACTGTGTCTATCATGAACATGCAATGTGTTGAGTAACAAGCATTTATCACTGCCAAGTGTTGAATCAACGATATATATCTGTTATACCCAAAGTCCATAATGTTGAGATTCTCTAAAAAAGCACAAATAGTCTAAAAAAATGTAGATAAGTTTTTTTCTGGAAAAACAGTTTAAAGGAATTAAAGACTTTTTATGATAGAAATCTTCTTTTCCTGAGACTGCTAAGTGAAACACTTTCTGTTAGTTTTGTGTTTTTAATGAAGCTGATTTCACTTAATTTATTGCTATTTCAGAGTTAACAATGCTTATATAAGCTAACCTTGGTTTACCTACAGAAATTCTCATGAACCACTTGCCATAAAGTATGGACTACAAAAAGCTAGTACAGTACTTAGAAGAAATGGAAACATGATTTCCATGGTGGTCATGTAAATAAGTTATTAAATAATTCAATAGGTCATGTTTTCCATGTTTACAATTTACAAAGCATTTAAATAAGCTCATTTGATCTTTACTCCCCAATGAGATGGAGGTTTATTAATGACAACTTCAAAACATTAAAAGTAGCTTTGAAAACATCATCATTTCTGCAAAATAAAATCACTGCAGAAAATACACATCAACCAATTAGTTGCTACATAAAACCACGCATTTACAAGGACTGACTCTTTCTGTTCTAGATACACAAACAAGTAAGAGAGAAAAGACAGTATCTTTATCAATTTTTTAATCTGCTACATTTGTGGTCCAGGAGCAGAATGACAAATATGCTGACACTAAGGAGCAAAATGTTTTCTGACATTAAATCTAGTCTTTAAAACTGAGTGTTTTGAAAATAAGATCTGTCTGAAAGCAGCAGAGATTGTAAGCACTGATATTGGCCTGTGAAAGTGCTACTGAGAAATGCTAACCCATTGAATCTCTACTGGAATACAGAAAATCACAGCCAAGTGTAAAATCTTCCCATCTACACAAATATATGCATGTAAATAAATGTGTGTTTGTGTGTGTTTAGATAGTTCTCTGAATGAGAAAAATTCTGAATGAAATACAGGATATTTTCAACAGTATTTATTCTCTCTCTTTCTCTCAATGCCTCCAACACCCCAGAAATCCAGCACATTCTTTTACTAGGCACAACAAAAGGGGAGAACAATTACTTAAATATATTCCTAGCTATTTTACTATCTAACTCTTACAGAATCACCCAAACTTAAACATTTAAGACATTTTAAGTTCATCTTTTGTTTAAACAAGAAACTATTGCTTAAAACAGAAACTATTTTTCTATGTCAAGGATAACTGACCTTGTCTCTTCTGAGTGCAACTTTTAAGACACTGAATTTCTGAATTAAAACATTACATTTAGATTCTACAAAGCATCTGGTAGCAACATGGCTTTTTTAGTTAAAAGTGGTTGCAAATCTTTTTAGCGTTTAAATATGCTTCACTGTAAGCATTGCAGACTAACATATGAACATACAGTAATACAAGATGCCTCCATTTCAACTGTTCGAAGCAAATACATACAGAGACAAACTAAAGGAAAGTAGTTTTCTGCCTAATAGTTGATTACCTCTTTTTCCTGTTAGGGCAAACTGAATGGCATTGCCTCCAACTCCACAAAATGCATCTACTACAATGTCACAGTTGAAGGACAGATGGACACGCCCAGCAATGTGTTCGGCAATCTTCTCAGGTGTAACTGAAAACCATCCCTCTAAAGGGGAAAAATTTTTCTGGTCAAGTTGTGCAAAACAACAAGAAATCCAGTAAATTACTGTAAGACCCAGAGTATTGAGAAGACACTTAAATGGAAAAAAAACCCAAAGCCAAATAAAATGAGTTATAATTGTCTGGGACTTGAATTCAAGCCTTTTGAATTTTAGACTTGTATTTTATAATATTAATGATTTTTACATTTACAGTGCAAGCCAACAGGTTTTAAACTCAAAATTTTCAGTGTTTAGCTAACTAGGTACCAACAGTAGAGGTGGTGGCAGGGTAGCTGAAGAGCTAGACCCAGAGTCATCAACCAAGCTGCCTCTGTTACTTTTGGCTCTGTGATCTAATACTTCCTCAATCCTCTCTGCAAAGAAAATGACTGTTGCCAAGCAACTTTCACTTTGGTTAAGGGAGTTTTCTCATGGAGAGTTCCCTATTTCAGTGAAATCACAGTTTCAGACCGAAAAGTAACAAAAAAAATAGGTGAGGATGATGAGATGTTCTATTTAATGTCACTGCATTTTGTTTTTTAAAAACCTAACAAATAAAGGATACAACAAAGTATTTGTCAATCTGAATATATACATTTCATCAGCACATACCACCTTACCTTTGTCCAATTTAATCCCATCATCAAAACGTGAGAACAGTCTATATCGCTGTGCCCAATACTTGGCCAGTTCAGGAACAGCAGCAATTTCTGGAGGGAGGGGATTTAGAGTTTTGTTCTTTTTCTTGCTTTTCTTTTTCTTCTTCTTTGCTTCAACTGTGGTAAAAGTATACACAGCATAAAAAAAGTCAAACAGATCATTTATGACAAATATAGTATATTACAACTATCCAAAATAACAGAACAAAATATCTTCATCGTATTACTGTTAGCAAAAAAAAATCTATTCTTAATGATATTACTGAGCTCCTGACTCAAAGCAAGTTAAATCTTTCCTTGGCTATCTTGAATAAAAATATGCATATATGTATTATTTTGTATTTTTTTATAAAGTCTTTGTGGGAAGTCACAGATAAGAAGATGTGGTGGGGATGGGATGTACAACACTAGACGGGTTGCCTTTTCCTTTGTATTCTCAGTGCTAGAATGTCTAGAACAAGGAAGGTGCTTAAAAAATATCTGATTGGTTGAGCCGTGAATTGGTCTAACCATTCTGAAACTACACTAAAACAAAATGATTAAAATATCCATGCCTTCTGATCAGAGATTCCAATGCTAGGCATATGCTCTAGTTCTTAGCATGGTGCCTACTACATATAGGAAGTGCTTCATAAATGCTTGGTGACATCACTTGACCATTCAGGTTAAAGACAGAAAGGCTTTCTATACACAATATAGCACTTTTCATGATAGTAAAGAATTGGAAAAAAAAAAGGGCACCCATTGTTTGGTGAAAGTCTAGACAAATTATGGCCATGATTAATGGGATATGCTACAGCATAAAACATAATGAATATTAAGAATTCAGAACAGCAAATTTAGACTTACATGAACTGATGGAAAGCAATGTAAGACAGAACTAGGAAAACAGTATCCGTGATTATTATAACAATGTAAATGGAACAAAAAATTGAAGCAGACTGCTAATAATTATAACACCAAACTTGGCTTTGGAGACGAACTGAGAAATTACTTAAACGCAGAGGTAGGGAAATATGGGTAAAGTACTGTTGGTTTTTTTTTTTGTTAAACTATTTTCCTTCTTTTCTTTAAAAAAAAAAAAAAGGAAACTTTTACCACAAGTAAGTACTATCTTCAAAGGCATGATAGATTCCACTTACATTCTTTATCAGAGTGCAACCATTTTTATTTGTCCCAAAAAGGGCTGAATAAAGACTGCAGTGATAATTCATACCAACAGAAGCCAATAACCATCTCTTTTCACTTCTTCCCCTCACTTTTTTTTTTAAAATAATAAAGAAAGACAAAAAGTCAGTAGTTGTGCAGAAGCCTTATCCAGATTATGCTTTCCCATAGGGTTCCGTCCTGGGCTCTCTTCTCTTCTCTTCTCTTTCTATACTATTTCACTTGGTGATCTCATCAGCTCTCATGGATTTAATTACCATCTCTATGTTAATGATCCTCAAATTTACCTACCTTGTCCTGATCTCTCTGCTGACCTTCCAGTTTGGCATCTCCAATTCCTTTTCAGATATCTTGAACTGGACTTTCTACCCAAAACTGTTCTCACTTCCAAATTTCCCTCTTATTGTGAAAAATACTACCATCCTTCCAGTCTGCCAATTTAGAAGCCATTCTGGACTCCTCACTATCTCTCACCCTCCCCTCTCCAATCTATTGCCAAGGCCTGTCAATTTCACCTTCACAAAATCTCTTGAATATACTCCCTTTTCTTCTCTGACACTGCTACCATGCTAACACTCTGGTGCAGGCCCCTAATCTCTCATACCTGAACCACAGCAATAATTTGCAGGTGGTCTACCTGCCTCAAATCTCTCTTCATCCTAATTCATTCTCCATTCAGCTACCAATGTGATTTTCCGACAATTCAAGTCTCACCATGTCACCCCTCTAGGCAATAAAATCCAGCAGCTCCCTACTGCCTCCAGGATCACATACAAAATTCTGTTTGACATTCAAAGCCCTTTATAATCTAATTCCCTCCTACCTTTGTAAACTTCTTAATATTATGTACTTTTTGATGCAGTGACAGTGGCCCCTTTGCTGTTCCACAGTGCCTTTTCTCAGCTCTGGGCATTTTCTCTGGCTATCTTCTAGGCCTGGAACACTCTCCTTACTTATTATCTCTGGCTACTGGCTACATTTAGTTCCAAGTAAAATACCATATTTTAAATGAAGTTTTCCCCAACTCTTCTTAATTCTAGAGTCTGCCCTCTTTTAAATATTTCCTACTTATCCTATGCATAACTTGTTTATACATAACTCTTTGTCTGTTATCTCCTGTTAGACTGTAAGCTCCTCGAAGGCAGAGACTGTCTTGACTCTTTTTTGTTTCCTCAAAGGTTTTGACTGATTTGCTGTTACCAATGGAAAAGCTAATATATTTGTCCTGTGTCTTATCCACCTCCAATAAAGTCCAATACTCAAGCATGGAGTATGAACTATAACAGTAACAAAACGATATGAACTATGGCGCAAGGAATATCCCCATTAATGAAAATATCAGCACAGTAAATATTTTTCTAAGTCTATTACAAATGAGCACACTTGTTCTTACCATCTGTTTCTTCTTGCAGATAATCTGGAATATTAAGAGTTACCAGTTGCCTTTCAGGAATACGTCTCTGCTCTTCTGTTACAGTTGTTTTGTTGTCTTCTTTTTTTTTTTTCATTTCAAATTCATTGGTTGAAGAAAATGCATCACATTTTTCAGGTTCCAGATTACTAATCTCAAAAGAGTCATCACATTTTTTAACAGATCTTTCTTGTTCTTCTGAATCACTGCTTGCGCAAGTGTCTTGTGCATCATCCTGAGGGTCCTGTGATGGTATCTCTTCCACTGGTTCATTAACCCATCTGAGGAATTTTTCCACCTAGAATTATGTCACAAACATGCTATACAGATGCAGTCATAGTAATCCAACAACACATAGAATATTTTCTCTCACATTACTGACATGTGAAATGCCCAATGTTTTACAGGACAGAAAAGAATTCTAATTAGAGTATTTTAATGACAAGTGAACAAATCAAGATAATCAAGATAACAATTCAAGATAATCCACTGAAGCAATTTGGTACTCTGACCTACCACGACCCATTAAATATCTCTAGTACAAGAAAGATGGCATCAGAGTTGCTAAAAATGGGCCTACTATAAAGAAAATACATTATAGAGTGCCTAGGAGAGCGCCTGGGACATAGTACGTTAAAGAACCAAAATCAGTGGATGGGCGGAGCCAAGATGGTGGCATAGGAGCAGTAAGGTATCGCAGCTCCCATACAGCTACCTCAAAATACCCATAAAATATGATTCTAAAGAAATTCTAGAACTCTAAAACACACACAAATATACTTTCCACTAAAGGCAGCTTGGCTAGGAGGAACCATCTCAGGGCTGGAAGCCAAAACCAGCCTAGCCTGAAATGGCAGCTTGGCCCTGGGGGCAGCCAGACGAGCTGAGCTGCAACTGGAGCAACAGAAGAGAGGATCTGCAGCAGCTGTGGCACTTTCCAGAATTATCAAGCCATAAGAAAAAAAAAGACTAAGTGAAAGGTCAGTGGAACTTGGCTAAAGATCGGGGGAGAAAAGCTGGTCCAGCCAAACCGCTTCCAGGGCAAGGAAGTGGCAGGAGGTCCTCCACCCACTTCGGAGTTCCTGGCCTACAGACTGCAGGGGGGCCAAGCATCGTTCAGAGGTCAAGTGCTCTTGCCTTAAGCGGCCTGGATCCGGATTGCGGTCTTGGGTGGTGGTCCTGGGGTACCTTTTCAGTGAGCCAGAGCTGGGGAGTGCCCCAGCAGCCTTCTAAAAGCTGTGACAGCTGGGAAAACGCCAGCTATTTGGGACACAGCTTTACCCTCTGGAAGCAGAGTTCCACAGAGCTAAAAAATCATGGACTGGCCAACCATGAATAAGCACAGGAAGCAAAGTAAGGACAGCAACCAAACTCTAGATTCCTTCTTTGGGGAAAAGAAGGATCAAAGCAGGGAACGGGAGGAAGACAACACAGAACTCCCACACCAAAAGCTTCCAAGAAACATGAAGATTACCTAAAAGCTAGAGATCAGCTTAAGAAAGATTTTGAAAACCAAATGAAAGAAGTGGAAGAAAAATTGGGAAGAGAAATGAGAATGATGCAAGAAAATC
>CM053580.1:383664747-383699512 GCA_028627135.1 Pseudochirops cupreus
CAGGAGAGAATAGATTGGGGGAGGGGTTATACAATGGGATGGCTGTTTTGGGGTGGTGGTAGGGGAAAGATGGGGAGAAAATTTGTAACTCAAAATCTCATGGAAATGAATGATGTAAACTAAAATAAATAAAAGTTTTAAAAAAATGATGGAGAAGAAGTTAAAAAAAACAAAAGGAACGAAATCAGTGATATGGTAGACTGAATGAATACTGGTTTCTAAAAACTAATACAGATAATGTAAGGTAAACCTTTATTTAAGCCTTGGGCTCAAAATTTATCCCTTCTTACATGAGTGATATCATCCCTGACAGTAGGATTAATCTTCCTAACAGCTAACAGGCCAGACTGAGCACAGTGGAAACAAAACAAAACAAAACAAAAAATCGGGAACAAGTCTTTGAAGATGTCCTTTGAGGCAGAATATAATGCAGTAAAGTGGAAAGAGCACAGATTATAGTGTCAGAGGACCTGGGTTCAAATTTCATTAATTAAATAAAGATATGAATTTTATCCCTGAGAGTTAACATACTAAGACCTACCTAAGATGCAAAACATCCTTTACAAAAATAAAGAAAGTCTAAATAACTGGATAAGGTATTCTAGCTATACAAATCACAATTTAGTTATACCTTACTCAAAGTCTTACTCTTCCGGGAAGATGGTCTTTCTGACTCTTCAGGAAAGAAGACATGTTTGTTTTTTGTATTTACTTGTCTGCGCATGTCTAGAAATTGTGTTTTATGTTTCACATCTTTCTCTAGGTACTTAACTTTCCGACGACTAAAATTTGAAATTCCACCATATCTGCAAACAAAAACCAAGACATTAGCTGGCTAAGAATTCATGTTAGGAAATGATACACAGGAACTGTAACTTAAGACTTTTTTCATTGATATTTTTCCTAATAGCTGACATTTAAACATTATATTTCATTTGACCAGAAACAGCAAGGGTTATAATTTTGTTTTTAAGATAAAACCACACCCAAAAACGTAAAAAGTAGAGACAAGACTCATTTGCTTCTAGTAATTTTTAAGGTCTAACTTATTTGGTTTAAAAAAAATTGAATCTGCAAGTTGGAATATGAATGTATTACCTTATACTAAACTGGAGGACTAGTTATGCCCTTAAAAAAAAGATGCAATCAAAACATCAGAATTCTACAGATCCTTACTGTAAATTCACATTTAAACGTTTTTCCTCATGGCACTAATTTCCAAATCTGGTTTCACAACAAGCCAGGTAGGGTTATCTTTAATTACTGCTCTCACAAAATGCTTGAAGTAAAACTAATCTTAAGTCACAAAATAAGTGTAGTAAATTTCCATTCATCCAAAGAATGTGAGTCTGTCCTTCTCTGGTCTTCCCTACACTAAATGATTAATCCTCTGAAATCCTAGAGTACCAACATACTAACTTTAACACTTTTAACAAAAGATCATATTTTACTGATCACTGTTTCATGTGTCATGCTCCCTGAAAACACATCTTAAATTTCTCTAGACCATAGAAGAGTGTGAAACAAGAACTATACACTCAGTAAATACTTGTTGACTGATTTCAGCTAACCAGAATTTCTTATATGCCACAGCGAGGCTTCCATTTCCTACTCAACTGTGATTAATAATCAGTGTTATTATTTGGTATATATTTTTATACTTTTTTGCTTTCACAGTTATTTTAGGATTGTCATATTCAGACCAAATCAGTTTACTATTCAAAACAATTAGAATACAACTCAATATATCTAACATGAATTTTATTTTATATAATTGAATATTCTGAGGTTGGTTAAAGATATTGCAGTGACAAGGTATTCAACTGTTTCAATGTTAGTATGATACAACAGAAATAGTATTATCTTTGAAATCAGGATGACCTGAGTTCAAATCCAGTTTCTAACACAATCTGTGTAGGCTTTGGATAAATCATTTAACCTCTGGGGATCTCTCTCTTTAACTACAAAGTTAGGGGGCTGCATTAGACAGATTCTGAGATCTCTCCCAGATAGCTCTGGAGCTGTCATTTTATGTATAAGTACTGAAAGTAGTAAGAGCCATTACGATAATAATAGTTAGAATTTATATAGTCCTTTAAGGTTTACAACATGTTTCAGACATACTATCTCATTTGATCCTCACAACAAACCTGGGAGGGTTACCCCCATTTTACAGATGAGAAAACCAAGGCTGAATGAAGATAAGTGACTTGTCCAGGGTTACACAGCTAATAAATGCCAGAGGCAGATTTTAACTCAGTCTTCTTAACTCTTAAGCATTATCTACAATTCACCCTGGCTGAGGAAGCTATCTTCATTCTACAGAAATGTGAACTTTCTGCTCATTTTAATTTGGGTTGAACTTTAACAAGAGACTAAGCAAATATAACTATTTAAAATATATAGCAATGTTGTATATGTTATCAAGTAGAAAAATTCTATCATTTAATTTATTTTTATCTTAATATAATTGTTATAACAAAATCAGAAACCTCAAAGCATAATTTCTACAAACAAGTAAAACTGATTGCAAAAGTTTATTAGTGTTTTAAGACAGGAAGCCTGTTTGCTTTAGCTTTAACATGGCAGTACCATTACCAATTGTATTTACCTGAGTTTTGTTAATATAATAATAATTTTCCTTTATTCTCTGCTTCATTGTGTAAAATGAATGAATAACCATTTTTCTTTGAATTGTTCCAAATTTATGATACAACTCTATTTCTAGACTCCTATATGGAGGGTCCGATATTTTATCAGATTAAAATCCATAAATTAATAGATAAATTTTAAACAGTTACCTACACTGGAGATTTCTGTATACTCATCTTGTATTCTGCTACCTTGCTGAAGCTATTTAATATTTCAACTATATTTTGTGACTGTCACCTCTCTTGGGCTAGACAGTAACTGACATCTATAAAGCATTCTAAGTTGGTAAAGCTCTACATACCTTAACTGATTTGAACTTCACAATTATCCCCTAAAGACAGGTATTGCTGGTATTATCACCATCATTTTACAGATGAGGAAACTGTAGTTCAGAAGCGATTCACCTATAATAGAACTATTATGTACCCAAAGTGGGAACCGAATCCAGATATTTCTGATTCCCAGACACTCAGCTCACTACCTTATTATCCACAGAGATAATCATTCCGCCTGCTCTTTCTTTAATGCTTATTCCTTTTTTGTTTTGTTGCTATAACTATTATTTCTAGAAATAACGGAGACAATCTATATTCTTTAGTTTTGCTATATTAGTAGGAAAGCTTCTTTCTCTGATATTGCTAGTTCTTAATTTTAGAAAGATGTCTTGTCATGTTAGGCATTGCAAAGGTCCTGTTCCTACACTTTTTGGTGTTAATAAGATGGTTTTAAGTTATTTAAAGTTATAAATGTCTTTATTAACATAATCAAAATGTTATTGCTTTGAACAAATCTCAAACCCTTGCATTCTTGGTAAAATTACAACTTAATATTTATAGATCTTCATCTATCTCAACTTGATTTTGTTATGGTTATAAAACAACAGTTTTAGGTAATTTTCTTCATTTTCTCTCCCTTTAGTATCATTAGTTCCTTTTGGTAATTTGAATCTTTTCTTTCTTTTAATTAATTCACCTATAAGTTTCAATTTATTGGTCTTGAAAATGATTTTGTTAGTTCAGTTTTTTCCTAATTCAATATTGTCTTCTTTTTCCCTTTTGTTATTAAGTGTTTAGGAACATGAAGTGCTAGTCATATCCCCCCACCAATTTTGGTAAGCCATATTACGACTATCATTGTTAATTAGTTTTTAATTCTTTCCACACTGGTGGTCTTTGCTCATTATTTACACACATTATCTACCATTTTTAATGCTCTATTAAGGTATGCACACGTTACGGGAATCTGAAGATCTTCCCTGCTCCTAGGCCCTTTGATAGGCTTAAGTGGCTCTGAGAACCTTTTCTGATTTGAAAGTATACTCTGCCCCCTAATAGGCTGAATGTGGTCACATGGAGACTGTGGCTGGAGGCTTTTTCTTCATGAATGCTCCACATCTTATTACTTTGTGATTGGGCAGTGAGTCAATAGGACTGTGACATTCTCTCCAGGAGAAGGCTATATATACTCTGATATGAGGTTTTGCTTTGGGGATCACTTTGGAAAGAGTTGTGTGATTTGGCCAGACAAGACTCTGGGAAGCTGTTGAGCCCCTCCGGCTTTGAAAAACGCAGATGGTGGTGCTTACCCCCTCGTAGCTAACTAGGTATGGATGTAGTGGTCAGACGGCTGGAAGCGTGTCTGCTGATCTGTTTCTTTGTCTGCTTGTAACTTGTGTTTGTATTCTCTGAAGTTCAGGGTGCTGACTTTTCCCCCTGAACTAGGTAAATGATATTTGATTGATTAAAGTAAGATTGTTAACCCATTTTAAGTTGCTTTCCTTTAGAAAAGCAGATCTAAGAACCTGTGCTAGCAGCCATCCTGGGTACGCTAGGGTGCTTGCTGATACAGCACGTTTTGTTTGTCATCACTTATTTATTCCTATTTTCATTGTGTTATGGCATGTAAAAGGAAGTATTTAAGATTTCTGCCTTTCTTTATTTTGAAAGATGAATTCTTTATGTCCTAGAGATATCATTTATTTTGAGTGGTATGAGAAAAAATTAAAATCTCTAAGGGTCAAATGGATTTTCTTTATATAGAGCTATCAAAACAAATATTTTCAACATTCTCTTCAAATCTGTAATTTCCTTCTTGTTTTAGTTGTCAATTTCAATAACAATAAAGATTATACCAATAATCTCCTATTCCTCAGATCTTTTTTTTGTTTTGGAAAATTTTAACAGAATTATTAAAAAATTAAGCTTTCCCCTTAAATTCTTAGTTACTATGCCATTTGGTGCAGTTTTGCTGTCTATGGCACTAATGAGTATGATATAGTTTTCTAGTTACTATTTTCATTTCAGCTTTATCATATAATAGTATCAAAATGCAACTTCTCTATAGGAAGATGAAGCAAAGAGATTTTGCTCTATTCTCTCACTTTAAATCTATAGTTTTGTCTATACTTTAGATGTGTTTCCTGTAAGTAACGATGTTAAATTTTATTATTTAATCTATTTTGGAACCACCTTCTTTTTAAAAGGCAAATTAAATCCATTTACATTCAGAGATGTAATTTTTGCTTGGGTTTCTACCTACTGTAATACAGTTACACTGGGGTTTTTTTTTTTTTGCTTTTTTTTTTGAAGGGTAAAGGTAGGGCAATTGGGGTTAAGTGGCTTGCCCAAGATTACATGGCTACTTTTTTGTGTTAAGTGTCTGAGTCCAGATTTGAACTCAGGTCCTCCTGACTCCAGGGCCGATGTTCTATTCACTGTGCCACCTAACCACCCCAGTCACATGGTTTTTTAATAGCTTAAGATTAAGAGTATAGTACATCTTGTTTCCAGAGGATAAATTCTTGACTCTACACAGTACATTGTCCTACTCCCTTTACCCATCAAAGAAATAAAAGTAAAACACTGATTCAGGGATTCTTTTCAAAGCTTTTTGCCTTTTGCTGAGTCTTGATAGGACTAATTGCACTTTAGGAACTGCTTATTCCACTCCATCATTTTTACACCTACAATACCCACATTAATTAAATAATTATTTTTTGTTCTTTTCTCCTGTTGCCCTTAAATGTAGTTTTCTCATTCAATTCCCAGTCACTAATTCCCAGTGAACTTCTTAAAAGGTAGAACATCAAATTAACAATAGTGTATCTATATCTTTCTATATGTAAAAAGAACCATATCTTCCAGGATAAGGAAAGTCTCTCTGTACCCAGTCTTAATCAGACCACATTGTGTGGATTAGTTTTAGTTTAAGGACACAGATAAGATGGAGATCCTCCACAAGAGAGCAGTTAGGACAGAGAAAGGCTGTAAGTTCTTGCCACAGAAGGAGCTCTAGATAGTTAGCCTGAAAAAGACACTTTATGAAAGATAATGACAGTAGTCTTTAAGTATTTGAGGAACTATCATACAGAAAAGGGATGGTCTTGCTTGTTTTTTCATGGAGGGCAGGAATGAGGAACAATTGGTGGAAGTTAAAAAATGTTAACATCAGGAAAACTTCCTCAGAATTGGAGCTGTCAAAAATGTAATGGGCTGCCTGGACAGAAGGCAAATTCTACCTCTGAAGAGGTTAACCTAGGAAGTAGTGAAGCCTCAAATTCTATGTAAGTACTTTGAGTCACAATTTATTAATTCCTTATTTTAAGGATTTGTTTACTTTGTTTAACTTTCTGCTTCATGGTTGGTTTGCATGTGAAAGGCCCTGATAAGTTCTGCTGGGCATTGAGGTCTGTAAATTTTGTTTACACTATAAAAAAAAAAATCTCATTAACAATATGCTCATTTTGCTAAATAGGCAACCTTAGAGTGAGCTTTGGTTTTACTATATTACACCCCAGCTTCTCCTTTCATGTCTCATTCTGGATGGAAAATCTTTTGTCATTATGAAAATTAGTTTTTTGGTGATGTGATTTATTCCTTATTGGTTGCTTCTAAGACTTTTTCTGTTACAATCTGATGTCAATATTCTTGTGTGAATTGAGTTCCTGATTCAATAAAATTATATTTTGCCTTCTGTTATCATTTCCAAGAAAATCTATTGTACTTCTTGAAATATATTCAGATGTTGTTTCTTCATGTTTTGCTTGGAGACTCAAGAATTTTTAGGTTATCTTACTGAGTTTTATCCCCTAGCTTGGTTGCCTCTATTTGTAAAGGTCTAAAATCTTATTGAAGTTGTATTACTTCTAAATTTTGTTTAGTTACTAATTTCTTTTTCTATTTTCTGCAAGATGACTTTCTGCTGAGGATTTTAATTCCCTTCCTCTTTTACTTTTTGGTTGTTTTCTTAGTTATTTGCCATTTTGTAGCTGTTCTGAATTCCTAAGTGACAACTTGGCACAGAGGCGATCATTCTTTCCAATAATTCACCATGACTCTTATTAGAAGCCATTATTTTAGCAGAATTCTAAAAACTTAACATAGAATTGTCAGTAACAAACCCTCTTGAACTAATGATTCTCCCCCTTTCCTCAAAATCTTTACATCTTTATCTTACTTTTTAAAATACATACATCCTAAAAATTATGTCAAGTTTTTGAAGGACAAGAGAGTGCATACAGAATTTTTTCCTTAGATTCTGTTACATATAAAATACTTCTAAAATTACTATGCAGCAAATGGAATGAACACAATTTTGAGTCAGAACACCTCGATCTGGGTATAATTCTGGCCACTTTACTAGCCAAGTAATGAATACTGAAGGCAGAATGTCAGTTTCCTTATCACTCGGGGATTAAGATTATACACACACATTATGTATACATGTGCAGATATACATATATGTATATATAGTGTCCCAAAATAATTAGTGAAGTTTAAAATCTTTAAATTAAGACTTTTGGGATACTATATATACATGCATCCTTTTATGCAACCTACAATGTGTGTATAAACACTAAACTGCTTAAGCAAGCTATTAATATTTTCACTTCTAAAATTTCTCATGGTTCCCAATTCTTTAGCTATAGGTTTCTCTACTCTCTCACTTTTCTGTAAATGGGTTAATGATCTAAAATGCATGTTAAATAAAAGAAAGCTTTTATTTAAAATAAACCCAGCTGTGAATCCTCTCCTAAAAAGAAATCATTTTTTCTATTTTATTTAGTTTGGGATAGTTGTTATTCAGTTGTTTGGTTGTGTCCAACTCTTCAAGATCCCTGTGGACCATACTATCCATGGGTTTTCCTGGTAAAGATACTGGAGTGCTTTGCCATTTTCTTTGCTGGTAGATTAAAGCAAACAGAGGTTAAATGATTTGCCCAGGGTCACAAAGGTAGTAAGTATTTGAGGGTACTTGGTGTTGCTGACTCTAGGCCTAGCTCTCTATCCACTGAGCCACTTATCTGCTTTCTAGGTGTATAGAGGTTAAGTAACTTGCCCCAAGATCACAGTTAGTTAAGTGTCTGAGGCTGGATTTGATTTCATGTCTTCCTGACTCCAGGGCCAGTGCTCTATCCACTGAACTGTCTATCACAACTTTTTACAAATTTGTTAGCACTTTCCTCAACTGAAGACATGACAGAATGAGCAAATTACACCAAAAGGACTTCCTGAGATACAATGCAAAAAGCAGTAGTTTTGGAGTTGGAAGACTCGGGTTTACTTCCTGGCTTAGCCAAATACTACTTATAAGGCCCTGGGCAAGTCACTTAACTTTCCTAGGCTTCAGTTTCCTCATTTATTAAATGAAGTTGGCCTAGAAGATCTCTTCTAGTTCTGTAGTTATGTTTTTAGAGGCATTGAATAAATCATAAAAGAAGCAACAAAATGGTCTTAGGCTCTTAAGTAACTAAATTTTACCTCATATGTACACTCATTTTAACTGACTGCCAGAGGATATAAAGCATGCCAATAATCCAAAAGAAATGGAGACACTGTGGATTCAAAGACATAAAAGGAAAAACTGTCCCTAGCTTTGGATAGCTTATAATGTACTGGGTAACACAAGCCATAAATGTGTGTGTTTGTGACAATTTGAAGCTGGATTTATACCTAGTACCTCATTATCATAGTATTCATAATGAGGGTAATGAAGAAAAGCTTCCTGTAGAAATTAGCACAAGAACTGAGCCTAGAGGTGAGGAGATATTATGCTATTAGCATGGGGAACATCCTGCACAAAGGCTCAGAGGTAGGAAATGGAATGCCACGTAGGCCAGTTCAACTGAAAGAGCACATAAAGAGAAGTTATGTGACATAAGCCTGAAAAAAGAATCCTGACGGCAGACTGTGGGTTTTAAATGCCAACTTTAGTTTGTATTTTATCCTCGAGGCAGTCCAAGCCTTTGTTTGCACTCAAAGGTATTTATGAGGCACTTACTATGTGCAAGGCACTGTGCTACAAAGAAAGGTAAAAACAACGCTGCCTTAGGGAGCTGCTAATCTGATGGAGAAGACAACATGTAAATAAGCAGGTACATACAAATTCAAGAAAAAACCAAGAAGTGAACAGAGGTATGGGGAGAGAGAGAGAGTAGTTGGTAGATAATCCCAGAGAGGAAGGCACTAGCAGCTGGAGAGACAGAAAAAGACCTCGGAAGGTGGGATTTGAGCTGAGGCTAGAAGGAATACTGTTCACCTTCCATTTAATGCCAGTTTCTCTCTTCCTTCTGTCTATCCAAATGTTATCCATTCCAGGCATTTCTTCACAGGGTTCCTTTTTTGAATTCCAAAAATACTTCTTGCTCTTGCTCATTCTGGCACTAATATGCTACTTAACACTTTTTATTTGTGTATATACCATCTTCCCAATTTTATTTGTTTCCTAGGAGACAGAGATAATATCTTAGATTTCTTTTGTAGTTCCCTTAGCACCCAGGAGTTATGTACATAGTGAGGGTCCAATAAATGCTTAGTGAACAAATGAATCTGTAGTTCTATAATGAAATTAAATGGAAAAAAATGGGACATTTATAGTTAACAGAAATCTGGCTATGATATCTGAGATCTATTCCCATATTTTACAGATGAGGAAAAAACTGAGATCTCAAAGAAGTGAAGTGACTTACAGAAGAAGTAGAACTAGACCCTCTCCTCTACCACCCACTTTCCACATATGGTTGCCAACCTGATACTCCTAAGGCAAAGGTATATTACATGTTACTCCCCTAATGAAGAAGGTACAGAATAATAATAATGAAGGCTCCAGAATAAAATACAATATCCTTTGACTTTTAAATCCTTCATCTGGTTCTAGTTTACTTTTCCAGGCTGAGAATATACCTTTCTTTTTCACATATTTTACATTCTAGCTCTCAATGTGTTTTTGTATAGGCCTTATTATGTGCCTGGAATTCACTACTACCTACTCATCCCATGTCAAAAAGTCTTCAGAGTCCTTCAAGGCTTTGCTCAAGTACCACCTTACAAGAAGCCTATGATTAAACCCCTATGTAAAATTACTCTGAATTTATTTTGTGTTTAGATTTTTGTACAGGCTATTTTCCACCTACAGAACTTAAGCTCCTTGAAGGTGAGTACTGTTTTGTTTCTCTCTTTGTATCTGCAATGCCTAGCAGATTTTTCACATGTAGAACATGCTTTAAAAACCATTTAATGCATAAGTATAGTAAATTTTAAGTAGTTTGTCATAAACTTAACTAAAACTTAGATTTGCAACTACATATGCTAAAACAATTTAATCAGATATCTATAATTTGTCAACTACTGCTTTGCACTCCTTTCCACTCTTTTCACGTATCCCTATAACTGTATATATATTTTTGTGTAGTTGTAATCTCTTATAACTTCTGTTATCTGTTTCTTTATAATACTTTACAATATAATATGTATTTCCATATTTCTCATGCCATCCTTAAGTGCATTATGATTTTCACAGGCAACTCTCAAAGACTAAGCTATAGATGAGTTGTCAATACGAAGATTTAGGTCAATTACGTCAAATGTCCAACCAAACAAATATTTGGAGAGCCACAAAATGTTGTAAGCTACAAAGTACCTTTAAAAATCATCTAATTCAAATCCCTCAGTCTTACTAAAGGTAAGTGATTTGCCCAAGGTCACATAGCTGAGAAATTAAGGAGCTAAGACTTGAAACCAAATCCTTTGACTCTCAAGTCAAATGCTCTAGTCACCCTATAATATGTATCACACCAACATCTCAGTCTTTGTCATTAGGTTGATTCCAATTTTTCACAATTAAAAATAAGACTGTTACATATAAAAATAAATCTGTGAAAAGATTTTTTAAAAAGGTTCTTCTTAAAGTATACATTCCCTATAATGGAACTGTGTCAAAGAGAATGTTTTCACTACAGAAACTAGTGGTCTCCAATTATCATATAAATGGTCTATTATCATTTTATTTAAGCACAAGACCACAGTTTTGTTTTCTTTTTCCTACTTTCTTCTCACTCCCCTTTCCCCCTATAGGGGCCATTCCAAGAAGGTCTAAGCTCTGCTCATGATGTGTATAAAGTGGTTTCCTTTCAGCACAGCTGCTATAGAGCCAGAAAAAGGGAAAAGAGTTACTGCAACCTGGAAGTTCCTATCTGGATATAAGAAGATGTTAATACATAAAAGGGTCCACCTTTTCATACTGGGTCAGCCAAAAAGATCTGAGGTCAAGAGAATTCTTTCTTATAATAATGGTTAAGATAACTTTACAAAATTACAGTTACACAAAGAAAAGAATTATAGCCTGTTTAGAAGAGGGTCTCAGATCTACTGCAGTTTTCACACTAAATGGATTCCTTGTTTAAAATGCAAGGTCTAAAATGTAAGAAAATACATTCATATTGACCAACCAAATATGGATAGAAAACGCTAAAATTTAGATTACAGAAATCATGAATAAAAAAAAAAATTACTTTTGCCCTGAGCCATGCTGGAATCCCAAGAGAGAACCATTGTCATCAAAGTCCACAATTGGATTTTCGTCAATATCTAGTTCATGGCTACAAATACAAAAAGAGAAACAGTTTCCATTAACACTGATCAACAGGGTTCATTATCTCCACAGACCATCATTATTTTCAACAGTTTGAAATAATAAAATGTTAACTGGTACAACAGCAGAATGTATATAAATCAATACACTTGTAGCTTTTCTATAATAATCAACTATAGTTCAAATAACCAAGAAAAGGATATGGTTCTCTTATTAGGACTCTACAAATCACTTAAAATTCTGTGTTTTAAAACTCTACTAGATTATAAGCTTTGTGAAAGTAAAGACTGTGTGTTATCTAGGTTTTATATCCCTCCTTGAATTTAAAACAGTACTCTAGATAACAGAATGTAAATATTCCATGGATAAATTATCTTTGAACTCTTCATTATACAGACCAGCACGAAACAATATAGATGTCCTTGGCCAAATTACAATCTCCCTGGACTTTAGTTCCTTACAGGTAATTACGGTTCCTTGTAGCTACATTTCATTTTATGAATTTTATCCAAAAATAATTAAAAATATAACAGTTTGTCTCTAAAATGAGAGAGTATAAAGAGAAATGAACTTTCTCTAAGGTTCCTTTCAGAAGATAAATTTTTATCTTCCTACTGACAATATAAATCTTTAAAGCAGGGACTGACTTTTAAAAAATCTTCTCCACAAGGACCAGTAAAGTGCTAGGTTCATAGGGGTATTTGTTAAAAGTTTTTCTGATTGACAATTATTATGAAAATATTTTCTGGTGAAAAGATTTACCTCCTCTTCAATTTAGCTGGTTTATATTCAGGTGGTTCCTCCTCACTCTCATCTCCATCCTTACTATTAGTGTATGATAGTTCTTTGTTTGTACTTGTTCCAGAAGTCTCCTGTGAATCTAGACAGAGATGGTAGATTTTTTTAGCCCTTGTTCTGACAAATCTTCTCAATCTAAATGTTTCAGTGTCTTTCTTACAAGTCACTTCATTTCAGAGCCCCAGACAAGTTTTGTAAGGCTCAATGTTACAGAGAAGCTACTGACCCTACAGTAGGTCAAGTAGAGGGAATGTCCTGAGGACAGTTCTCCATACCAGGGCTTCTTAAACTTTTTCCACTGTGGAGCCCTTTTGTGACCCCTTTTCCTGTTTTGTTGGTGTTTCATGGCCTGAGAGTATGCACGATGCTTTTGTGTTCAGAACCAAGGTTGCAATAAAGGTGCATAATGCAACAGGGGCAAGAGCAGCCAGAAACACCTCAGATTCATTATGTGTTTTTTATTCCTTGCATATTCAGAAACCTTTTACTGTGGCCAAATTTTCAGTGACCCTATATGGGGTTGTAACCCACAGCTTAAAAAGCATTGCTCTATACTAGTAAAACCACAGGTCAGATCCCTATTAACCAAAGCAAGAGAGGAGAATGGCATGCCAGATAACTAAGAAAGACCAATGCTAATGTGAAATACCAGGAAGGAAGGAATTATTTACATACCCACTATATGCCAGGTATTGTGCTAAGTGTTTTACAAATACTATCTCATAACAACCCTAAGAGGTAGATACTATTACTATCCCTATTTGACAGATAAAGAAACTGAGGCATACAGAGGTTAAGTAACTTGCCTAAGGTCACCCAACTAATAAGTATCTAAGACTGGATTTGAACTCAGATCATCCTGACAGCAGGGTCAGTGCTCTATCCACTGTAACCCCTGGCTAGGATAAATCTTACATTAATAGTTTAAGAAGACTGTAAATTTAGACTGAGAAAAAATTTCTATTACAAAGCCAGAGAGAAATGAGGAAGAGGTGGTGACTGTCTAAAATTTCCAGATCTGATGTAAATGATTTCTTCAGTAACTCACTGATCAGTCAAAAAGTTTTAAAAGTGCCAGGAAGAACTCTCAGAAATACTCAAGTTTATAGTTCAGAGCTGGCAGTAGCCTTAAAAGACAAACAGACACTATAATTTTACTGATGGAAAATAAGGTTCACAGAAGTGATGTGACTTGCCCATGGTCCCACAAAGAAGGAGCAGAAATGGGATCACAGCCCAGGTTCTTCCACAGCTCAGTGCTGCCCAAGGACCAGACAGCCTGGGAATCACAAAAAGCCAATGTCAGATGAGTGAACATGTCTGGGTTCATTCTGTGAGCAGTCAGGGAGCAAAAATTCTGGTACATCAGAATAATATTCAAAGGTGTCAAACTAATCTATCTTTAACACCTGAGGCTAGATCTCAGGGAATTCAGATGTTTTAGGAATTCTTTATCTTACTGATGTCATCAGCTAAGAGTGGGAAAGATGTCCATCTTTATGACACGAATATCCTTCCTCTCTTCCCCCTATTCTGACTTATTTCTTCTTTTTCCTATTCATACTGGGTTTCCTTCATCTTGCTATTGCACCAGAGGTAATCATGAACTCTTTAGGATATACTTATACATAGGTGAAGAGGCTGCTACTTTGTTTTCTGTATAAGCATCTTCAATGAAGAACATTTCTCCTGATATAAAATGGTTTACAAGCCATTTCAGTGGCAAGTGTTTTGAAATTAATACTCACGGCTAAAAATTAAGAGGCTACCCTTTTAAGATCTTCCAAGATGTCAGTCCTTTCTCTTCCTGTACAAATTACTGAAATCTTATTATCAATAACAAACAACACTGAAAATGAAAGTTACCACTTTGGGTTCTGAATCACTTTTAGTGACAGGATCTTTTAAATATTAGATTAGGGCATTGTTAGCAGGTAATATATTGAGAGATGTGAAAGGGATCTTGGAGTATACCTACCTAGTCCAACTTCCTTATACCTTGGCACACAGACATAAAATGACTTGCCCAAGGTCATATAAGAGGTAAGCTGATGAGCTAGGATTTGAACTCGGTTACTCATAATTATTCATTTTTAAATGAGATTTTTATAATGAAATGTTATTATCTTTCGACCCTGAAGTCCTACTTAAATGGCTCCTCCTACTAAGGAGGTGATCCTGGGGTCTCAAAAATTATATCAACTAAGCATAAACCCTTGCGAGTTCCACCAAACTGACTGAGCTATTTAGAGTTGTCACTTAATACTAAGAGGCAGGCTAGCCAATTCTGGCCAAGCTTATTACTAGAGGTGTGGTCACCAAGTGATGAAACTTTTTTTTAACATAAAGACTGTCAATTAAAGTATGTAATCACTACATTGGTCAAAGGAGCACCAGTTACTAATAAAATCAAGGATCTTCCAAAATGCTAAAGTATTATGATACAGCCATCAGTAAAAAAATTACTCTTTGCGTAAGTATTACCCAAGCATATAATATATCCAGGTTATGATAATCTGATGGAAGCTGAATATCACTTGAGTGCTTACTTCATTTTATATTAACAGGATAAAAAAGTCATAACTATATCTATTAATCAGCATTTCAAACAATAAAAAAACCACCTGTTAAACATTCATGAGACTTCTAAAACATTTTCCTGCTGTTTTGCCTCTGGTGGTTGGGTGAATTAATCAATAACCCAAAGCACATACCGTACTACTGGGTAAGTGGCTCCAGTAAATCATTCCTCTGTCATAACTATATTAATGCACTTTTTAAAAAAATATAGTCTAAGCATCTGAGACATCAACAATTACTAAAGCCGTTTGTAGCTGCAGTGGGATAGACTAGATCAGAGGTTCTCAACCTATGTGTCGCCACCCCTTTGGGGGTCAAATGACCCTTTCACAGGAGTGGCCTAAGACCACAGGAAAACACATATTTCTGATGGTCTTAGGAACCAAGACACTGCTGCTCTATCCATCTCCAGGCAGGTCCACCCACATGCAGATACGCCCACATACAAGTATTAAAGGGTCATGGCATTAGGAAGGTTGAGAACCACTGGACTAGATCATGAGATTTTCTTTGGACCTCTGACTTCAGATGCTTTAGAAAAACCACCTTAGTAATAGAGTGGAGGATAGACTACAAGAGACTTAAGGTAAGGAAATCAGTTAGAAAGCAACTGCAATATGTGCAGGTGAGAAGTTATGAGGGCCTGAACTATGATGGTGACTATGTGAGGAAAAAAAGGGGCATATGAGAGATGTTATGAAAGTAGAAACAAAAAGATTTGGCAATGGACTGAATAGATGGAATGAGTGAGATCAAGAGTCAAAGATTGGGGGCAGCTAGGTGGCACAGTGAATAGAGCACTGGGCCTGGAGTCAGGAGGACCTGAGTTCAAATCTGGCCTCAGACACTTAACACTTACTAGCCATGTGACCTTGAGTAAGTCACTTAACCCCAATTGCCCTGCCCTCCAAAAAAAGCAACAAAAAAAAAAGAGTAAAAGATGACATCAGGATTTTGAGCGTGGAGGATGGTGGAGTCCTGATAGTAATAGGGAAGAAGAGAGGTCTGGGAGGAAAAGATTTTAAGTTCTGTTTTGGACACATTAAGTTTGAGGTGGCTTATGGTATAATAAGTTTGAAATGTCCAAAAGGCAGCTGCTGATACAGGACTAAAACTCCGGAAATAAAACTAGGTCAAAATAAAGATTTGGAAATCATATGAATAGATGATAATTGATCTAACAGTGGTTGATGAGATCACAAAGGGAGATTGTATACAATGAAGAGGGCACAGAATAGAGTGTTAGGGCACAGCCACAGTGAAGTGTCAGTGACACAGATGAAGAAGTACTGACTAACCAAAGGAGACTGAGAAGGAGTCATCAGACAGAGAGGAGAACTGGAGAGCAGTGTCATAAAAACCTAGAGAGGAATGAGTATCCTAGAGCAGTTGTTCAGTGTCATATGTTACTGTGAAGTCAAGGATGACTGACAAAAGGCTGTTATATTTGATTGGTAAGAGATTACTGGTAACTCAATTATGTCTTTCAGACTTCAAGGCCAGGTCTCTATACTATGACTCCTGACCATGAGATATAATACTGATATAG
The DNA here is from genome assembly GCA_028627135.1 of Pseudochirops cupreus. NCBI lineage: Eukaryota > Metazoa > Chordata > Mammalia > Diprotodontia > Pseudocheiridae > Pseudochirops > Pseudochirops cupreus. The sequence goes on from CM053580.1 coordinate 383,681,195, forward strand.
GTGAATTCCATAATTTCTAGGTTACTGTACACTGGACCTTCAAAGGAATACCAATATTTATTTTTTAAAGGTCAAGAAAGTAGCAATAATACAAACTGTTTTCATTTAAGAAAGAATGATAACACAACAATGAAATGTTTCAAAAAGGCTTACATTGTTACTCAGTAAGATTACTGTCATCATTTTAAAATCACATGATATTTTCATGGTCAATTCTTGTGTTACATCGGTTCATTAGACTAATCTATCTTTTAGTTAATTATCCACTTACCTGCTTGGTTAGTACTTCTATTTTCTGACAAATTCCTTTTCTTGGCTGCTCCATCACATGGCTCACATTCGTTGGCAAGAGTGCATTTTTGCACACTGTTAACTTCACCCGGATGTTGAAAATCAACACAAAGTATAGTCAAGTTTAAGCCATCATTCTCTACTTCTACTGAATTCAGATTTATGTTGCCAATTCCATCAAGTATTTCCTCATGATGCTTATCATTTGTACTTCCTTCATAAATTTCCTCCCCACTTTTGGTTATAGAAACTAAGTCCAACAATGATTCCCTTGTAATGCTACTATCATCTTTCTCATCCATTTCTATTTTAGACACACAATTATTCGTATCATAAGTCTGTGAAGAATCAAAAGTCCACCCTTGACCTTCCCAATATTGAAACTGTTCCAAATAATACCAGTAAACATGGCTATAATGTTGTTCCCATCTTTCCTTTGTCTCAGGACAATTCCAAGGTTCAGTAGATAATATTTCACCTGGATGTTTTTCTTGCCAGCTTTGCCATAACAATCCTTCTCCATACTCACTCCAATACTTCTGCCATTTCTCTGTAATTTCTAATTTTGGAGGTAATACATTTTCAGGAGGTAATTTTCCAATTTCTACTTCTTTCCCATTTTGAAGTTCATATGTTCTGGTCTCATACTGCTGAAAGGCTAAAGATGTATCATCTGACATTAAGTGGCCATCATCTTCATAAACCTCTTTCCATGATTCTTGAAGAATTTCATCTGAGTATTTCTTCTGAGATTTTTTCTTTTTCTTTTTAAATTTAGTTTTTTTATTTCTGGAATTCATGGACACCTAAATATCAGTAAAAACATCAATTTCATTATGACAATTTAAACATGTTTCTTTTCAGAAGTCACGAGACATTCTATATTTTTAAAAATCATTGTTAATTACTCATGGGCTTAATTTACATAAAACTACAAACGTTTTCAGAAAAATAAGTAAAATATCCCTTTTCCCTGGAAGATTATTTCAGCCCTGGAACTCACATTACATCAGCACCCTCTGCTCCTGAGGTTCTCCCTTTGATTGGAGAGCAGAGTTCCTCTCAGAACCTACCTCTAAGAAAGGACAACTATTTCTTCATTTCTCAGCCAGTTGCATTCCTTTGGACTTCTCCATCATGCCCCCGTCTCTTAGTATCCCGCTTCCTTTTGTATGCTGTCTTCTCCATTAAGCTGTAAGTTCCTTAAAGGTAGGGACTGTCTTGTCTTTGTCTGGCACAAAGTAGGCACTTAATAAATGTTTACTAGCATAGCTAAAAAGACTTGGGGAAAATTCACTAATCCTCTATATTTTGTGCCTCATGGTTTATGACTAGAAGTAAAGGAAATAAATAATCTAATACTTACCTCAAAATTCTTGTGAGCAGACAGGCCTCCAAACTGAAGGGGTAGTCCCATACTTCTCATAAGTTCAGCCTCTGAATCTAGTTCAATTTCATCTGATCTCAAATCACCATCATTCTCCAATTCTATGGTCCCAGGGGAATCTTGTTCCCTTTCTTCTGTGGCTTGTTCTACAGATAGGATTTTTTTTTCAAGTTTATGGTTAAAATAAATAAATAAACACTTAGTTGCATGCACTTATAAGAATACTTTTTCAGGTCACATTTTCTGCAACTTGAATTTTGCTCACAGAATTTTTTTAAAATTATGAAGTTATCAACTCCATTCCCAGGAGAATATGTACTTTTATGAATAAATCTAGAGAAAATAAGAATATGAAAATATAGTTTAGTGGAAAGAACATAGTTCTATGACATTGAATGTCAGGAGACATAGGTTTTAAATTCTGGCTCTGCCACTACTGGTGTGACTTTGGGGAAGTCACAATCTCTTTCCTCATGTACAAAATGAATGTTGAATGAGATTATTTCTAAGGTCACTTAAACTACTCAAATCTCTAGGAACAACCAATTTCTATTTATTACAAAGTACCTCACTGCATTTTAATGCTGTTTTTATGATTAATAATCCAAGGTATTATTAAAAATAATATGTAACTATATTATACATAATTAATAATATGTAATTATATATACATAATTTAAAAAATAAAATGTAATTAAAAAGAAAAAAAGAACATTAACTGACATACTGATAACACAATAGACATCAAAAGTTGTAATGACACTGTCAGGATAAAACAACAGACTCTCAAATATGTTTAATAAGTTAACATTTACAAAGCTTTTTACGGTTTTCAAAGAGGTTTACATTTATTTTCAAGGTTAAAACAACCCTGTGAGGTAGGTGCTACTATTATCTCCATTTTATAGATGAGAAAGGTGAGAAAAGTTAAGCAACTTGTTTAGTGTCACAGAACTGGTAAGTGTCTGAAGCAGGATTAAAACTGAGGGAGGTCTCTGATTTCGAGTCCAATGCTCTCTCCTAATAGGCTGTATTATATATTGGTGACAGTCAACAATTTTGGCTTCAAGTCCATAAAGTTTAAGTCTACACAAATATAACACAACTCTGAAGCTTGATGATATTACTGTTTCATTGCACTGAAAGATCTAGAAATGTCATAAAGAAAGAAAAATATTACAGCAATGTGGAAAATTGAGAGATGAAGCAAAAGCGGTTTTCAACAATTGGTATGCTTCTACATACAAATTAAATTTTGTTACAATAATTCCAGCTGATGATCTAGTTATTTCAGACAATTCTTAGTGATTTATTCTAGTGGTATATACAAATAATTTTAACTTTTTAACATGTATTCTCCACAGATGCAGAATTCAATCCTTATTCAAATTATATGATAAATATATCTATTTTTTAAAAGTTCTGATCTACCGTTTTATCTGCGTAGGGACCTCCTCAGTGTCCCTAAGAGAAGCAACTGAGGTTGAAATACTGAAGTCTTTGATTCTACTGAAAAGTTGAAATGGTCTTCCTCAGTCCAAGGGCCTCCACTACCTTACATATAGCTTATACACACCTACCCATGTCTGTATACACTCACATGTACATATATGTATCTATGCTTATCTATACATTATCTTCATTAATGAATTAGGAACATCCTATAAAATAGCATCAACCTGAAAGGTAGTACTGGCATATTCAATTTTTTACAAACTCACAGGTGGCCAATCTGTTCATAATTCAGCACCAAAAAGCACCTACATATTTCATTTTCAATACTGTTAATCTACTCATTTATTAATTTCGGATATTCCTTCCAATTTCCAATAGGTGGTAATTTTGCTTTGCCAAAAACCCCATCTAGTGGCAAAAGAGGAAAACTGTGGTCTACATGGTGGTTTTAATTGGGCAAAAACCAACCAACCAACCAACCAAACAAAAAATACATTTGTTTCTGGGACACTTTCCAGGAAAGTCATTATGTAAAGCACTTTCTGATTTGCAGAAAAATTTACACATTCACAGAAAAATACTACATGGTAGGTGTTAAAATTACACGTGAATAAAAATACTGAATTATAATTCATTTGCAAAAAGTAAAGGTACATACCTGTATTACTGGCATCATTTCCTTTAACATAGAACCCTTTTAATCCCAAGTAGTACAATTTTCGATCCCTGTAAAACAAAATAAACAAAGCCATGTTAACCATTGTACAAACATCTGAAATCCAGAGAAATACTTGCTTTCAAGATGAATTTGAGTTTCCCTTTTAATATCTGCAACACTGATTTTGTTCATGCAAGTTTTTCAAGTGAAGTTAATCAAAATTATGTTTTGCTTTGTATGATTTCCTCTATCCCTTGTCTAAGAATTGTCTCCCCTAGCCACAGTTAGGAAATTTAGCTGTATCTATTGCGTGATCTTAATAGAATTAAGTATCAATTTGGAATTCAGTGGAATATATGGTAGAAAATGCTGGTCTAAATCTAATCCCCCTCCCCTCCAACTGATTTCCAGTTTCCCCAACTTTTCTTGTAAAATATAAAGTCCTCAAGTAGTTTATATTCTCAGGCTTAATGAACACTGAGTTGCTGAGTTTGAGAGTAACTGAATCTTGTTTATCAATTTTCTTCCACTGACCTACTTTGCTACTTTCTAAACAGTAGCAAATGGCAATGGATCATCCATCCTGTAAGAAAGAACAAGCAGAGAAGTTTGGCTAGAAAAATGAAGTACCCATAGGAAGTAATGTACAAGAGATCTGGAAAGATATGATGGTGCTAGATCACCAAGGGCTACTAAACATGACAAACATGTATCTTAAGAGGCAACAACAGGGAGCTACTGAGGCTTCTTGAGTGGGAAAATGAAAGGATCAGATTTAGGATTATCACTCCGTATACAACACAGAACAAAGAAACTGGGTGGATAAAGATCTATCAGGGTATTATTGTAATAATCTAGGTGAGAACTAATGAGGACTTGAATTAGAATGGTTGTGCTGTGAGTGGAGAGAATGGAAGGCATTGATAATGACTGAAGAGGAAGGATTTATCAAACCTGGCAACTAAGTGTATATGGGATGTCAGAGTGCTGGATCAAGGAAGAGTTGGTCCAGGTTATAAACTTAGATAACTAGAAAAATGGTGATGCCCTGCAGAAATAGGAGTTTCAGATGAAGTTTAAAAACAGAAACAAGAAAAAAAAATTAAGCAAAAAGGAACAGATAAAAAATTTATTTAATTGGTAAGAAAATTTAGCAGGAATTTTAAATTGTGTGGTTGTGGTTTGTCCTTCATTCTTAAAGAGGACTATGATAACAGGAAGATGATGCCAGGACTTGCAAGTGATTGGATTTAAGTGAGGAGGGCTGTGCAAAGTCACCAGCCTCACTTTCTCCTTTGGTCCAGCGACCAGATATAGAGTAGGACAACTGGAGATGGCCCCAAAAGTTATTTAAATATATATTGAGGGGAGGAGTGAAGGAAAAAGTCCTTCTAACCATCCCATAGACATGAACAAATAAGAATTTTCAAAACTGTTTTAAATGGTGAAACAAAGATTCAAGTGGAGCAAACACACAGACAAAAACTAAACATTTACAAAAGATCACCTATAAAATAGCAGATGGGGTCCCCAAGTACAGAAAATAATTTGTTTCAGTGCTCCAAATATGATGTAGTCAATTATTAAAATATCTGTACGGAGTTGGAAAAAAGGTGTTAATAAGTAAGTTTTCTTTTTAAAATAGTCTTTAGGAAAACTCATTTCAGACTAATAGGCAGCTTGGGTCTAAGTCCTGTCTCTGAGGCAAATTGGCAGTGTTAAGTCACTTAACCTCTTAATGCATCCAGGTAACTTTCAAAGATGACAAATTGTAGTAGTATTGATCTTCACAGGTTGAGGGAGTTTCCTTACACCAAAGAAATCACAGACCAAACAAAATGAAACGCTTTGAATGTCTTAAACAATACTTAAACATGTTCACTGCCTGATAATTCAACAAAACAGCTTTTAAAAAAATCAACATGTCTTTAAACACAATAAAAGAATTTTTGGAATTATTTCTATTGTAAAGTCTCTCCCTCTTACCCCAATATCAACAGTTTGCAGACTTGCAGTCCCAACTGCAAATTATTTTACTTTTGTAGAGGTGTCTTAATAATATCAGAGCTGTGGCAGAAAAAGAGATGGATTTGTATTCTGAAGGCTTGGGTTTGACTCAAGCGTCACCTGTGTAAGACTGGACATGCCACTAAACCTTGATGGGCCTCAGTTTCCTAATCTGTAAAATGAGGCAGTGGGACATCTAAGGGGCCTTCTAGCTCAATCTATGATCCTTTATCATCCTTTAGCACCAACACACAGAAACCACTGTGTTCTCAATTAACCCCAAGAGCAGAGCAGATTTTTATAATCATAAACTTAAAATATAATGTTCAATTACAACTTTCCTTTAGATCTCATTCCAAAATCTACCTTAGTAGGCAGGTAATCTGGTAAAAACAGCACAGCAACAATGTGTTGGAAACTAGAAATCTTCACTACAGATATTCTGTTCTAATAAACACAATTTTAACATCCAGTTTTATATTGAGATCACTTTTTTAAGTCTCAACTTACAAAATTTAGGTTACTTCCACTTTAAAGTGCCTATTACCTTAGCAGTAATTCTACTTAGTAAGGAATTGCTTTCGCATGGTAGTTATTTATAGAAATTGTATTTGAATATAATCCAAGGTAAATAATGGAGTACAGATTTAGAATGGGAAGGGACACTGGTGCCATTTAATCCAACCCTTTAATTTTATAGACGGTGAAACTGTCCATGGAGAAGTGGTTGTCCAAGGCAACACACAGTAGTAGGGATGAAACTTCTAAAATGACTATTTTACTCATTAATTATGTAATGCCCAATTTTGACAAAGTTCAGAAAAGAGGATGAATGATTATAAAATCTTTTGTGAAATTTACATCAACTTTACTGGGGTCATTTAAATAATGGATTCAGATCACTAAAATAATGTGGTTTTTAACAATTCTCCTTAAGCAGAAACAATATTTTCTTTTTCTGCAAGTAGCTTAAATTAAGAAACTAGACATTAAAAAAGATTTTGCTTATGCTTATTTGTAGAAGACTGTATCACCTGGTAAAGGTCTCCCACATATTCCAACTGATACATCACTTTGCATATAGTCTAAGTGACCTCCCTGTTTCTAATTTCTACCTTCTCCAGGTCATTTTCTACACAGCTGCCAAACAGATATTTTGAAATTATAGATCTAACCATATTACTTTCATGTTCAAATATCTCTAGTAGTTTCTTAGTGTCTTTAGCATAAAATACACATTTCTATGTTGGTCAATTAAAGTATTTCAGAAAATCGTTCCAACTTGATCTTTCCTTATACATTACTTACCCTCAGCTACTCTATTCTCCAGCCAAATTGAACTACTTTCTGTAAAATCTGCATTCACTGAATGAGGAGATGAGAATAACACCTTTCCTAAACCTGATAATCTTCTACATTTGCTTGACTCTATGAAGAACGCTAATTTAGAAAATAGTTAACTTTCCCAGTAGAATATAAGCACTCTGAGGGCAGGCAGGAAGCCTGTACCAGGTGCATACAAAGTAGATATTTAATAAACATTTGTTGCCATGAATTCTTTGAAATGATTATTAGCCATTTATTTGGATGTATGACTTGAGATACAGATGCAGTATTGCCCAGTGGATAGATTGGAATCAGGAATGCTTGTGTTCAAAGCCTTTCTCTGATACTCATTATTAGCTCTTTTACCCCAAGCAACTCATATAGCCTCAAGGAACTCATTAAGACTTAGTTACTAAATCATAGGTAGTGATCTGAGACAAAATTAGATCCTTTGTACGTGACTTCTTGGAATTTGTTTCTTTTTCCTTTAAGATGGATTAAGATTTAGAATTAAAGTCCAGTGCAATCCTCTGTATTGTATAAATAAGGAACTAAGTACCAGAGACTTGCCTAAAGTCTGCTCAAGTGGCAAAGACAAAATTTAAACCCACATCATTGTACCCCTAATGCAATTAATCAACAAGCAAATTTATTAAGTACCTACAAGTGGCAAGCACTGTCTTAGGGATACAAAAACAAAAAATGAAAGTACTTGCTATCAAGGAGATAATATGTACCTCTGTAGATACATAAAGAATTCAAAAGAAATACAAAACAGTAATTAAAGGTTTACAATGAACTTAACATGTTACCTTATTTAATCCTCACAACTATCTTGTGAAATTAATGCTATCCTCACCTCCATGTTACAGATAAGTTAGTGAGAGGTTAAGTGACCCATATAGGATCACAAAGCTAGTTAAATGTCTGAGGCAGGATTTGAACTCTGATCTTCCTGACTTTAAGGCCCAAGCTCTATTAACTGTACCACTGTACTAGGTAGCTCCCTAATAAAACCTAGGATAAGGAGGGAAGAGTGGAAATCAAAAGGTTATTTAAGTCTTAGAAGTGAAGTATTCTATGAAACAGAGGTAGGTAGGGAATAACAGCTTGCATTTGTACAGTACCTACTTACCTGCAGAGCACTGAGCTAAGCACTTTGCAAATATTATTTTATTTGACCTTTCCAACCACCCTGCGAGGTTGGTGCTAGTACTATTCCTATTTTACAGTTATGGAAACTGAGGCAGACTTGCCCAGGGTTGTACAGTTAGGTGTCTGAGATCACAGGGCCAGCACACTATCAAGAGCAACACTAGCTGCTCAAGTAACACATTCCAGTCACAGAGTGTAGACATGGAGCATATCATGAGGCCGGACTGTATGCAGAGTGTGGGAAGGAGAATGTAGGGAACCAATGACTTTTGATTGAATATAGGAGTGATGTGATTAGATGGGTGCTTAAGGAAAATCAAGAACAGAAAAAGGAAGTCAGAAGCCTTTAAAAGTCCAGGAGGGAGATGATGACAGCCAGCATTTAAAAGTGGCGGCTGTGTGAGTAGTGAGAAGGGAACAGAACTAAGATATGTGGAGGTAGAAAAGGCAAGATTTGATAACTGATTATATCTATGTAGTGAGAGAAAGTAAAGAGTCAAGGATAACAATGACATTATGCTATCTGGGAGTCTGGAAGAATGGTGATACAAACAGAGAAGTACAGAAAGGGAGAGTGTTTTGGGGAGAAAGATGAGTTCTGTTTTGAAATATGTCCAATACAACCCATTTTAAATTCTAAGAGGCAGCTGGTAATGCCTAAGTGGAGCTCAGGACACAGACTAAATCTGGATATGTAGATCTGGGAGTGACCTACAGGGAGAATAATTAAACCTACAGGAGTTAATGAGATGATCAAAAAAGAGAAAATGAAGAAAACAGGAACCAACAGAGCCCTGAGGTACAGATGATTTTCTAGAAAAGAAAGAGGAAAGGTCAGAGAAGGAGAAGCACTGGAAGATAGTAGTGTCACAAAAACCCAGAGAAGAGAGATCACTGAGGTTGAATGATAGATGCTGCAAAGCTGTCAAGAATGAGAACTGACAAAATATTATCAGATTTGGCAATTAAAAGATCATTGGAAAGTAGCTTAGAAAAAAAGAGATCATTTTAAGTGTGGAGAGGTTGGTTGAGACTGGAAGTAAAACTATAAAGGGTTGAACAAAGTTAGAAGAGGGATGAAGAAGTGGCAATAAGTATAAACAGCTTTTCCTAAGAGTTAGGCTGAAAAAGGGTGAACAGATATAGGACTAAGACTGTTACTGGAGGGGCTGAACAATCTAGTCAATTTTTTTCTTTAAAGGATAAGACTTGTTCACATTTAAAGGCACCAGGGAAGAAATCGGTAGACAAAGAGGAGGAAAGGATTGAAGGGGACAATCTGCTGGAGAAGATAAGAGGGGAATAGCATGAAAGATTTGGTTGTTGAAGGGTTGGTCTTGGGTAAGAGACTTATCAAAGACTGGAGTAAAGGAGAGAAGGGATCCCGATTGTCAAGAGGTTTTGAAATGAAGAAAAGGGAAGATGAGGGTTGTTCAGTTATGTCTGACTCTTCATGACACTACATTTGGCTTTCTTGGCAAAGATACTGGAGTATGCCTCCAGTTCACTTTACAGATGAGGAAACTGAGGCAAACAGGATGAAATGACTTGCTCAGGGTCACACAGTTAGTAAGGGTCTGAGGTCACATTTGAACTCAGGAAAATGAGTCTTCCTGACTATAGGCCTGGCACTCTATACACTTTGAGACCTAGGTGTACCAAATGTGAAGTGGGTTTACAGCTAAAGAAGGCATCAGTTTTTGAAGTAAAGAGGCCAGGTCCTCAGTAGAGAGGGTAGGGAGAACGGAAGGTGTGGGAAGCCAGAGGAAGAGAAGGTTTGGAACAACCTCTGTGGGGAACAGAGTAATCCATCAAGGTGCGGCAAAAGAATTACCTTTCACTATAAGTAACCAGGGAAAGTTAGAAATCCAGCTAATGTTCTACTGCATCATGTTTTCTCCTCCATAAAAATTATTGACAGTACCATATAAACACTTCTTATAATTTTTACTCGATATCTTTTGAGCCTTAACATATCTCAATTTAAAACCACACGTTAAAAAGTCTAGCATTAAAACAATTTTTTAAATCTTCAAGTTGAAAAAAGAATTTATTTTCTCACTTATAGGCTTCATCACTGCCTCCTTGTTTCCCCGCTGCTAAAAGCTAAACTACATTTATCTGGGATGTGCCAAACACCGGAGTAATTTCATATTGCATTTCCGTTTTCCTCATTTGTGATTCCCCTACCTAGACAATGCTAGGGGGAGCTGGGGGCGCAGTGGACTGTGTCAGACCTGGAGTTAGGAAGACCTGAGTTCAAATCCAGCCTCACCCCCTCAGTAGCTGTGTGACTAGTTTCCTCATCTGTAAAATGAGCTGGAGAAGGAAATCGCAAACCACTCCACAATCTTCGCCAAGGAAATCCCAAATGGAGTCAGGGAGAGTTGGACACACTGAAAAAGGCTGAATAATACCACTACTACCCATTCAAAGACGTCACCTTTAAGCTACCACGTTTTAAAGCTCCACGGGTTAATTTCGGTCAGCTACAGAAAATAAAAAAAATAAATACAGTTCCGGGAAGCAGCTCAGAGGGAGCGGCTGCCTCCAGAAAGGGCTACAAGTCCCGCGGAAGGAAGGCGTGCTGCCGGCTGCGGCCGGAAGAATTCTTCAAGCTTAAAAAGCTGCCATGTCTTACATCGCCCCTTCCAAAGCAGCTCTGGGGCCACACGTGGCTCCGGCTGCATCATCTGCATTTTTTCTGCACGGGAAAGACACGTTTCTACTTACTCCACAAACGCCCTCGAGCAGAGGCAGATGATTTTTAAATCTTCCTCCAGGTCTTTGATGAACAGGACCATTTCCGCCACAAGGCTCCACTTCCCACATAGCATCTCGCCGCGGTTCCCGCAGGGCTCAGGCTTGGGGGCCCTTCCAGGCTCGGGAGCCCTTTCCGGCTCGGGGCCCCGACATGCGGGGACGGCTGCGGTGAGCCTCCCCAGCTGCACGTGCCGAGGGGGGCTTATGAGAGCCCTCCTCGAGGTGTGGGTGGATGTGAGTCAGGCCCTCCCTCGGGGCTCGTGCCGAGACCTAAGCGCGCGGTTCTGGCGGGGGAAGGTCAGGCTTCCGGAGGGTCGCTCAGCAGGGAGCTCGCGCACTCACGGAGGCGTGGGGAGGAAGCAGCCCCGGGGATCGCGGCGACAGGGGCAGCGAACATAGGCGTGCGCGCGCCCGCGCCCACCTCGCCGACCGGAAGTGCCTCTCTGGATTGAGGACGCAGAAGCGGGAAGAAGAGGGGAAGGTGTTCCACCGAACGCTGTCCAGGCTGGAGGCGCAACTCGTGTTCCTAATTAGAGGGCTGGAGAAAACTGTTTGCTTAGCTCTGCACTTTGCACGGCGACTGCCTGAGGTCGGTATCGGATGAATGAGGTAAAGGAGGTGAAGACTTGCCGCATCTTCCTCCATTTCTTTCTTTCTTGACTGGGAGATGTGGAGAGGGGGTAGGGCGGGTTCCTTTCTGGGTTTGGTGTCGTCCGCTTCCCTTCCCCCTCTGCCTCGGGTCGCGTTGTTTAGCCCGGCGGTGGGGGGAGGGGCGCTTCCTGTCTCGAGGCCACGGGGGAGGGGTGGGAGACCTCCGGCTTCCTGTCTCGCGGGGTCGGGGGCGGTGAAAGATCGGACCTTCTCCTATTAGGGGGGCTGCCCAAGCATATTGGCTTCGGTGTTGGGTGTCCTTCTCTTCCAGTCTCTCGTAGTATGGGGGCGTGGGTCATTGACCAGTCTGGGCCGCTTCTCATCCCTCCCTGACCACAGGCAATCAGTATTTTTTAAGCGCCTACTGTGTGCCAGGCCCTGTGCTAAGCGCCGTAGATTCAAAAAGAGACTGAAAAGACTGGTACTTCTCATTCTGCCATCCCAGTAATTAATGAAACAACATGTTTGCTTTGTATTATGCAACATGTTAGCATACTAGTCTTTAATTACAACGCGGAAATCAAAGTACTTATTGATGAGGGAGAAGGGGTGTGGGATTTCTAATGAAATCCTTTCTGGGTTCGTTGTCAGAAAAAGAATTTACTGGACCCAGCTGTCCTTTGGTAGAATCATAAAAGTTTATTGGTACATTGAGCAAGGGCTGCAAGCTGAAAGGGATTTAAGGCAGAGTTATAAAGTTACACTTTTCAGCAGGTAGGGGGGGGAGATAGAAAAAAGACGTGCAAAGTGCTGGGGATAGAGGTGCCATTTTAAAGGCATAAAACCGTCAGTCAGAGGTTCATTATACTAACTAGGTGGACAAAGGTGGGATTAGGGAGGAGTCTGGGAGTGGTTGAGTGCTTAAAGGGCCATACAATTTAATATCAACTGCAGGCGAATTGCCCATAATTCACTTGGAGATTCCAAGAGGTGTGGTTTTTTCCTTGACTGGTCACTAGGTAACTTTTTGGTCAGGGATGAATGACAAAGGTCCAACATAGCCGCTGGGAGTATAGGCTTGATTGTTTCAGGAGGTGCCAAGTTTGGAAGGGAGACTGATTAGAGACCATCTCAGGAGGGAGTTATCTCCTTGATAAAGTTGCTCAGGGTTTCTAAAGGCATCTGGCCTAAGAACAAAGGCCTGTATTTCTTTAAGAATACTTGAGTGATTGATTCATGGGAAACTATCTAGCAGACTTTGGGAAAAGACTTTGAGGCTGGGGGCAGAGGGAGAAGCAGAGTGAATGCCTTTATGGCTGAAGGAAAGTGTGACTTTTACAGCTTAATGGCACAGGCTTGTTACAAACTGATGTGACATACATAGTCCCAACCACAAGTGAGATTTTTACAAACTGGTGTACAAAAGCCCCGCCAAAATGATACAGAAGCACTCCACTTATTATTTTAAAAAATTTGTTAAGCGCCTACTCCGTACCAGGCTCAGTATTAAGCACTGGGGATACAAAAAGAGGCTAAACAACGTTGACGTCAAGAAAGGGAGAGAAGGGAAAAACAAATATGTACAAAGCAAGTTATATGTAAGGTAAAGAGTAGATAAGTAGCAGAGAGAATGGACTGGAATTAAGAGGGTTAGGGGAAGGCTTCTGTAGGAGATGATGTTAGTTGGTACTTAAAGGAAACCAGGGAGGTCAGTAGGTAGAACAGAGGTGTTCTAGGCATGAGACCAGAGAGAATGCCCTGAGCTGAGCCCGGAGATGGATTGTTTTGTTCTTCAGTGACATCTCCTATTCTGATTCTGAAAAATTCATTGTTCATAATGTGGTACAAAATATTCGTTTTCTCTTCTCACCGTGGGCCTCACCAGCTTATTGGTGATGCCATACACATTATCATGCCTTAGGAGCATGTGGTGTTCTATCACTTGAAGCCGCATAGCTGAGATTGACTCTTGGGGAGTTACGTGTAAAAACTGAAGTCTAAAAGATTGCTAAGACAATAGAAGCAATACAGTATCGTAGGGTAATTAGAACAGCAATTGAGAAGGATTCATAGGATCATCGTTTTAGACCTGGGAGAGGTCTTAGTATGAATGAATGAATATAGCACTTATTAAATGCTTAGTCTGTACAAAGTGGGACTGTTAGGTGGCTCACTGGATAGAGTGCTGAGCCTGGAGTCAGGAAGACTCATCTTCTTGACTTTAAATCTGGCCTCAGGAACTAGTTGTCTGACCCTGGACAAGACAGTTAAACCTGCTTGCCTCAGTTTCCTTATTTGTAAAATGAGCTGGAGAAGAAAATGGCAAACCACTCCAGTATCTATGCCAGTAGTTCTCAACCTGCGGGTCGTGACCCCTTTGGGGTTGAACGACCCTTTCACAAGGGTCACAGGGGTTGCCTAAGACCATTGGAAAACATATATTTCCAAAGGTCTTAGGAACTGTTACACCGCTTCTCTATCTGTCTCCAGGCGGGTAGGCCCACATGCAGATATGCCCACATATGAGTATTAAAGGGTTGTGGCATTAGGAAGGTTGAGAACCACTGATCTATGCCAAGAAAACCCCAAATAGGCTTAAAAAGTCACACAAAAGTGAAAAATAACAATAATGTACACTGTGGGATACATATTGAAAGTAAAACAGTCCCTGCTCTCAAGACGGTCACATTCTAAAAGGAAAGACAACACGTAGGGAAAGTTCCAGCTGTAAGTCAGATGGAAAAGCCTCATAGTCTGTAGGGTTGCAGCAGCAAAGCAGATGTTCATGCTGCTTTAATGCCATTTCCACAGATAAAACAATCAGTTTCTAATGTCAAACCATTCTATAGTGCCACGATAGGTAGCAGGTCACTAATCTTCTCTCTATACAATTTTAGATACTAAAGAGAAAAATAATAGTAAGGCAATTTTCGATATTTAAGAGAAAGCTGAACCTTTCATCTGTATGGGGTTGCTTACTTGATGCTACTTGAGTTTCCTGCCTTTGAGGGTATATAGGTTTCGTTCTTTCTAACTTGGAATATTAAGGAAAGAGGAGTACTTCCTTTGGTATGACTTGGCCATAGAACAAACTGTATGATTCACATTCAACCCACTGAAAGTTTGAAAGGTACTACCATTGAGTTAGCAAGTAGAGTATTAATTTTTAAAGGGGAAAATAGTTTTTCTAGCATTTCTGACCTTAGAATAACAATTTTCCTATACATAAAGATTTTTATCTCTGCTCTTTGAAGTCCAAGTACTTTTTATATGATGAAATTATAATATAATATTATAACTATATATAATATAAATATATAAAATATAATACAAATAAAATAATAAAATTATAACAAAATTTATATTATAAAAATGAGACTACTTTGTGATGTTTTTTTCCATGAAAATTGAACTTTGGTACTAGATTCCCTCTACAGACTCAATATTTCTCTCATTCATTTCCCAGATTCTACTTTTGTCCTCCTTTCTCCTGCTACTTAAAAGACTTTTCTTCTCCCAGTTGTTCTCTCATGTGTTCTGTCAATGGACAGTTTTAGGGTTGAGAGCAATTTTGACTGGAGTACCTAGGCAGTCCTTGATTCATTGGCTTTGTGTATTCCTGATCTTATTTGGTGCTTTTCCATTTATGGAATCTATACATGAACAGCACAGCATTCTGCATCAGGTATGTACAGTATTAAGTAATTTGTACCCTGAAGTCAATTGATGGAGTTTTTTTAAGAATTCTTAGAGCATCTTCTGGAATATCTAGGATGCCATTGTGACAGTTGAGTTAAGAAACAGTATATAAGTTCCTTAATGAAATTCATAATCAGAAGAATGCCCCAGCTGTCTACACAAGGAGAAAACATGTAGATTAGAAATGCCTAATATATTTTAATAATAATTATACACTATAATGTTTCTTCCATCATCATGTTATCTTTTCTAGATTGTTCATATCTAAGAGACTGAAACTTGAATCAAGACCCTCCTTGACTGATTTCTGGCAAGTCAACTAACTTTGATTATGGCTGTGGTTAATATAGAAATTGTATGTTTGTGTCTCTGTAAATTGAGATCAAATTGGAAATGTCTGAAAAATCTTGCAAACTCCAGACTTAAACGTGTTCACATATGTAATATCACTAACGTTTATGATTCCATATTAGAGATAGAGAGAACCGAGTCTTTTTCAGTTGTAAGAAGATAATGTACAGAAATGTGGTATCCTCATTCATTGAGGAATAGAATTAATAATAATAGTAACTAGTATTTATATAGTATTTTGAAATTCACAAAGTATTTTTACATGTACAATCCAATTTGATCCTCATAACGTCCTTGTGAGATAGGTACTATTTTAGCCCTGTTTTGTAGATGAGGAAATTTAGACCAATTGGTTATGTGACCCAGAGTGACAAAACTAAGGGTCTGAGGATTTGAACACTTGTCTTCTTGACTAGCACTTTAGTCACTGTGTCACCTATCTGTCTCTGTATGTTAAATCCAGAGATATCACTTTTCATTGATAAAGAATACCAGCTCAATATGATTCAATTTAAGGTTTTAAAGTCAGATTAATAGGATTAGATAATCTGTCATTTTAACTTTTCAGTTTTTATGTTTTATAACTGATTTTCCCAATATAATGGAGAGACACTTTAGTACAATGGAAAGAGCACTGGATTTGTAGTTAGACACCTTGGGTACAAATCTTGCCTCCACTTTCTACCAATGTGACGTTAGGAAAGTCGCAAACTCTCTGGTCCTCATTTTTTTCTCATCTGTAACAGGAGAAGGTTGGACTAGAGAACCTTTAATAGCCTTTCAATTTCTAACTTTGCACTTTGTAATACTAAACTCTTATAAATACTAATCAGTACATATTTATTAAGCATACGCTGTGTGCTAGGCATTGGAAATACAAAGGGAAAAATAAACAGCCCTTGCCTTTAAAGAGCTTACATTTCACTGCGAGGAGAGCTATGAGTAAGCAGAATAGTGAATACAAAATATATGCAATTTAATTTCCAGGGGGAAGGGCACTATTAATTATAGGCTACAAAGATGACTCTTATGTGGCAAGTGGCACCTGACTGAGCTTTGAAGGAAGCTAGGAATTTGAAAAGGTATAAGTGAGGAATGCATTTCTAGCATGGAGGACAGCCTATGCAAAGACACAGACTTAGGAGGTATATGATGAATAGTAAGAAGGCCAGTTTTGCTAGAATGTTGTAATGCCAAGCAAAGGTAACTTCCAAGGTTTGGAATACCAGCATAGTAACTCTCCATTTATTCAGTGACAGATTAAGGCAAAACATTCACAGAAAAGAGAAAATCAAAATACAGCATTCACCATGTGTAATTCAATAATTTAATAAGTCCTCAATTCAATCATAAAGTACTAAGGTCCAAGTACTACTCCACCTCTGGGCAGTACATTCATTTAGTCAGTCACAAAGTCTTCTCTCTATTCAAACTGGAGATTAGTTTCTAATCATAAACAAAGTACATTCATTTGTTACTACTTTCTCAATTCAATCACAAAGTATAAAATCAAAGTGCCCCACCCCTGGCTAGTACATTCATTTAGACAATCACAAAGTCTCTCTTCTCAAATGGAGATTAGTTTCCAATCATAAACAGTACTTTTATTTGGTCAGTCACAGAGCACAAAATCAAAGTGCTCCATGCCTGGATCACAACTGAATTACAGTTATCATCAGTTACCCCCCAAGCACCTTGTCAAAGGGGCAGTGGAGAGCACAAAGGCCATCTACCCCTCAGCCACATCATAACAGCATTCAACACCCAAGGAGAGGTCTTTTCTTCATCTTGACCCGAGGCAAGTTCTCAGCAATCTCTGTTCCTGGGGAGACTAAGCTTAACAAAGCCACAGTATACATTGCCAGTGTCCTCATCAATTCACTCTCTGCCTGCAGAACAGTCTCAGGACCCCTGAAAACATCAGCAAGACCCTCTTCCAGGATTTCTGTAAACATACAAGAAAATCCTCCTTTAGGGCTTCTGAACCAACAGCAAGGTTCCAGGAACTCTGCAACAACGGCAGTGTCCTTTTTTAGCAGACGAATCTGGCAAAAGAACATCAAAACAGACAGACAAAATACTGGCACCACAGTCATGCCTCCTCACTTCTTGGCAACTCCAGGTGGCAGCTCTCAAAAGGCCTGGGCAGCTCCAACTGGCCCTTAGCAGTCTGGGAAGCTTCGGCTGGCAGTTCTCTCTCTCTCTCAGCAACTCTGGCCCCTGACAATTCTCTTCTCTCTCTTGACTCCACAATTGTAATGCCATTCACCAGCAGATTCCCAAAGGAATGCTACTGTGAACAGCTTTTAGAGTTCAGATTACAAAATAGAGTGAACACTCTGTTTATTCCATTACAAATCAAGACAAACATTCAAAACATTATAATATTCACAACATTACATCTTATCACAGAAAATGGCCACACAGTTTTCACTACAGTGGCCACAGTATTCAGAACAAGGAACAGTAGAATACTCAAACTTCCACTCATGGGGCAACCATTAACTTAATCAGTCACTAATCTGGATTTACATTTACTAAATAGGTTGATCACAAATACATTCATTAGAAAACCACACAAACCCTCCACCCCTCGATGTCCAAAAAACCTCAGTTTCATCCAAGGGGAGGCTTT
>CM053580.1:383700012-383723622 GCA_028627135.1 Pseudochirops cupreus
TTTTTTTTAGGTTTTCCTTACTGGAAAAGTCAGAGAAACTTTGAGGTATGTCCCAGACATCTCTCTTAGAGTATATCCTTATTTCTCAGAAAATCTGTAGAGAAATTGGTTCTTTATGTAACTTCTGTTGACCTATGCTCAAAATTATCCTGAATAGTCCAGAGAAAACTGAATTCCTTAAATTGTAATAAGATCACTGAAGACATGATGTACTATTGAAAAGATAGACTGAATTTTAAAATGATATTAAGTTTATTGCATTCATTATTGCTTATCTATTTGGATTACTATATCTGGGTTACTTTGAACTCACAGTCAGACTCCTTAAAAGACTAGAATCATGATTAATGTAGTTCTTTGTTACTCTGTACGTCAAAATAGTCTCGAAACATTATTTTTCCTTTTCTGAAGTGTTTTACTTACCTTTAGTGTTATTTATCTGTTCATTTCTTTGTGAGCAAAATAATGATATCTTAAAATGAGGAAAATAGGTGTAGGGCCATTATTAAAAGAAAACCTATTTAGTATAGTAGACATTCAATAAATATTTGTTAATCAGTTGGTATCTCATAGTAATACTTTCATCATATTTTATATTCTTGTGGAATGGGGTATGTCACAATGTCATCTTTTCTATTCAGTAAACTCTAGTGGCTCCCTATCACATCTTGGATCAAATATTAAATCCTCTCTTTGACTTTTAAAATATTTTATAACTTAGACCCTTTCCACTTTTATAATCTTATTATGCTTTACTCTCCATTGTTAGAAATAACCAAGAATTTTACCTGGCCTTGAGTGAATTTAGAAAAAAAAGATTTTTATTTAATGTCATTTCAGACAGGTGATTTGGCCTTTTACAAAAAAAGGCCTCTTTGTGAAAGGTACAAGCACATGTTAAACTAGTTCCAAAGTCCTTTTATAATTCAGATTCAAATTTCCCACCTTGACCCACATACATCTCATTTCCACATTTCAATTCCCCCCCTCTCTTCTCATCTTCATTTTTCCTTATACTTAAATAAAGGAAAGGCCAAAAATGCTTCTAGTCTCCTCCCCTTTTGTCTACATCAGATAGTATGAGAGAGGAATTTTCAATTGCTAAGGGAATTGACAAAAGCTGTGAGTTTGAAGGTACCCAGGATATAATATAAGTCCCATTATCTGAAACTGGGGTCTGGGTTTATGGATCTCATCCCCATCCTTTGTGAATGAGACTCGGCCTGGCAGTTCTTTTGATGTACAGGAAAAGGCCTTTTCAGAACAAAGAAAAGTAGTGCCACCATCCCCACTGCCGTCTAAGCAGTTTTATCTCTGACATGAGCCATCAGTATAAATTATAATTTCTGTTTTTACATAATTTCTATAGAAACAAAATTCAGTCATACCTTACACTATCCGTCTACTCTGCCACCTAGTGATATTGGCCTCCTTGCTGTTTCTTGAACATAACATTCCATCTTCCGACTGTGAGCATTTTCATTGACTGCCCTGGAAATCTCTCCTTCCTCATGTCTACAACCTTATTTCCCTGACTTCCTTCAAGTCTTGGCTGGAGTCTCATTTTCTGTAAGAAGCCTTTACTGGGTTCATTAGTCTTAGTTCCTTCCCCTGAGATTATTTTCAATTTATCCTCTTTGTATCTTGTTGATATATAGTACTTTGCTTGTTGTCTCACCCATTAGAAATGGGTTTATTGAGAAAGAGGAATGTTTTTTATCCTTTCTTTATATCCTTCCTACTTATCTCAATGCTTGGTACTTAACAAATATTTACTGACTTCTACACAAAGGAATTTTTCCAGATAAATGAAGCTTACTTCTTTTTAGCAGGAAAACTCTTATCACTCCAAAATATGGTTGATGATGTCTTCCTTTTTCATTTTGTCAACTCTCACTTCTCGATCTATCAGTATTATCCATTCCCCATTTTTAAAATCCACTTTTCCTGTAAGAACTGAAAAGGAAAACAGATAAACTAAATTTATTAAATTTACTGATTTATTTTTTATATAAATATATGTATATTTATATATATAAATTTATCTTAATTTACTGATGAGTCAGTAGGTTTCCATAATATGGCACCACTGTTCGTGATGGGGAATAAGGTACTTTGGCTTTAATATTTATTTTTTCCTCTGTTTTTTCTTACAGGTTAAAAGCTATGACTATATAAGTAAGAATTGGGGTTTTTTTGTTTTTTTTCAGAACTCAGAGAGCTTTTACATATTTCATGATCATTAATTAAGTCTCTAGTTCTGCTATAATGGAAGAAACAAAAATGACACATGGATAACTGTAGATGAAGAAGGGAAAAACATTGTGCAGTAACAACAGAACTAGGATAAAACAGTCAGCATTAGTCAATACATTTCTTTTCAATATGATGACTTCAGATTGCTTTACATTTTTTAAACATTATTTCTTAGATCCCTCTGCTTGATAAGGTTGCCTGAGAGCAAGACTACTATTAACTAATGTAGATTGCCACTAATATAGATTGCCTTCTGAAGATAACACCATTTATTTTATATACTACCTCTCTGAGGAGTATTAGTGTCCCCACTTTTAAACATGAAAAAAATGGAACAGCAAAAAGGTTAAATGAGTTGTTCAAAGTCATGTAGATAGGGGAAGAGCAAAAATTAGAACCCAGCTCTTCCTTCTTTCTACTATTTTATACATTTAAATTAGGAATTCACAAAAACATCATGTTATGATAGGATAGGTATATATAGAAATGGCAGAGGCTTCCTGAGGAATAATTTTTTCTTTTGTTCTTTGTGTCCTTGGGACATAGCTGAGTTATCTGATATACTAAACACTTAATATATGCTTGTGGAATCCAAAACAGTTCAATGTCTTTCGCCAAAATATATTCCTAGTTTTAACCTCTGCCAACATCTTTGTAGCCTTTCAAACTTCACCCTTAGAGTTATCCTCAACTCTTCACTGGCCCTCAGTCCCTTTATTCAATCACTTTCCCAGTCTTATTGAATCCACCTCTACAACATCTCTTTCATCTGTCCTATTCTCACCACTCACAGGTAATTTTCCTAGGTTAGACCCTCACTACCTCTTAACTTTACTGTTTCAATAATCTCTTATAACAAGTCTCCTCAATCCTTGTTCAGCCCATTTTTCACACAGCTTCGAAATGGATACTCCTGAAGCACAAATCTGGCTGTTGATTCCTTATTCAAATAGCTTCAGTGGCTCCCTATTTACTCTAGCATAAAATTAAATTCTCCTGTTTGACATGTAAGTCTCTTTTCAGTATTTCCAACCTACCTTTCTAGGCTTAGAGAATTAAACCCTTTCATACATTCTCAAGTTCCAGCCAAACTGGAGCAAAGCCAAAGTACTTGTTATGCATTGTATACAACATTCACAGAATCTCAGAGTGTTATGGATTAGAAAATACTTCAGTACCCACTAGTCCAACCCACATCAGGAATGGACTCCTCACTTCATTATACCTTATCATTTAATTTCCTCATCTGTAAAATGGGGGTGATAGGCAACTAACTTACAGTAGTGTTGTAGGAATCAAAGGAAACAGCATATAGAGTGTTTAGCAAACTTTAAAGTGCTGTAGAAATACAAGCTATTTATCATTGTTGTTAGATCATTCCAGTCTCTGCTTGAAGACCTTCCATGAGGGGCAAACCCATTACATTTTGAGGCAGCCCACTGAATAACCTTAATTGTTAGGAAGTTTTTCTTTTTATCAGACATGAATTTGCCTCTCTGTAATTGCTGCCCATGTGCTTTTATATAGACTTTCTCCAGTGCTTCCTCCCTATCGCTATGCTATAGAGTTCCTAGTTTCCTTCAACAGTACATGTACTGTTAGGAATAATCGTCTGACTAAAAATTCTACCTGGCCATGAGTGAATTTAGAAAAAAGGTGTTTTATTTCATGTCATTTCAGACAGGTAACTGGACCTCTAACCCCTTGTCAAAAAGGCCAGGCACAAGTACACTTTTTAGATAGTTACAAAAGCCCTTTTATAATTCATCCAGAATCAAATTTCTCACCTTGACCCACTTTGGTCAGCATGCCAAGGTTCACTAAACCCTACCCCTTGATTATATCTCCTCAATTCCACATTTCAATTCCCCTACTCATCTCCATTTTTCCTTGTACTTAAATAAAGAGAAGTCCAAAAATACTTCTAGTCTCCTCTCCTTTGTCTGTATCAGATAGCATGAGAAAGGATTTTCCTCAGTTGCTAAGAGAATTGACAAAAGTTTGAGGTTGAACTCAGGATATCAATGATAAAAATCCCATTTAAGACAGTGAACCATAACTGGTTTGGCAGTTCTTTTGATGTATAGGAAAAGGCCTTTTCTGAACAAAGAAAAGTAGTAGATATGCTGATTTTCAGGTGGCCAGCATCCCCTGCTGCCTTTTACAAGTAGTTTTACATTTCTGACATTAGTCACCAATATGAATTATAATTTCTTTGGAAACAAAATTCAGTCGTATCTTACAGTACTACCTCTTAGAAGAGACTTTTCTCGATCCTCTAACTTGTTAGCCCCATCCCTAAATCATTCGTATTCACTTTGCATGTATTTTGTATTTCCTTATCTGAAGACATGTTTGCACCTATAGAATGTAAGCCTCTTGAGAACGAACCATTTTTGTCTTTTCTCCCTGACACCTAGTGCAATGTCTGGCACATGGTAGGCACTTTTTGAATGCTTGTTGAGTTGAATTATACCTCCTCATATTTCTTTGTATGTAATGGCACATATACAGAGATTCTTGCCCTACATTTCAAACATTTTTAGGTGTGAAAAGCGCATTGTTAAGGGAAAAAGCCTTAATAATCTACCTTCCCTATTCTTTTGTCCCCCTTCCCCCTTAAATTGTCTTAGGAAGCTGAAGAAGAAATTTAGTGGCAAAGTTTATGTCTGATGATGGAAGAGGTTCACAAGTAGCAGTTATTCTATGTCTACCTGAGTCTCATAGATTCACACTTACAAGGAAAAAAATGGAAGGGCTTGAGAGTGGGTATAAGCCACTTGCCTTGAAGTTGAGATGGGATTAGTTGAATGATGGAGTGAAACTGTAGTTTAGATATAATTTCTTCTCTATTACGTCTTCTCATTTTCTCTGTCTCTGAACTCATAGGAAACCTCTACTACCATGGGCAAGAATCCAGAATGGTAGGATATGTTACTTCTTATCAGCTTTCCAATATCTTCAAGTGATGAGTCATTGAGATTCCAGCAAGCAAAATTATTCAAGAGTAAAGAATATTCTTCTTTGTTTTCTTGTGTTGGCTAGAAAAATCAATCAAACAGTATTTTGAACCTGCTGGAGATCCTTGAAGACTAACAGTGCTATTATACATTGCAACACTACTGAAATAAATAGCTTATTATATAGTTGTATTTAATATTTGACTTGTTGCATAAATGAATAAAATTTGCTCATTTCTGAAGAATAGTTTTAAGTATAATAAAACCATATTTGTTAAGCCTGTAAAATAATTATTTTTAATATCCATCTGATAGAACTACTTAAAATATTTTAATATTATATTCCTGGGACTCAAAAGAGAGATCTTTTTCTAACTTTAGCAAAGACTTGGCAAGTAAGTCAGATATTTGCTGACTAAGGTACTTTTTGAGCTGTTTTAATTTGGCAATTAATTTACGTTGATTCATCTTAAGAGTGAAATTATGTCAGTGTTGATGTCATTTATTCTGTCCATTTCCCTTTTTTATTTATTAAAAAATTCTTGTTTAATTAGGGTTAATTTGTTTTAATTGTATTCTACATCTATTCTGTATTCTTTTTTTTTTAAACGAATTATGATCTCAGCTCTGAGGAGTCAGTGGTCAGTCTCTACAAAGACAACTGACTCAGAGAAATGTCCGCATCGATAACAAGTTTTTTCCTGTCTGATAAAATGAAACTTATTTCATTCTTTATGGTTTTATTTGGTGCTTTCCATATCTAATGCCTAACTCAAAATAAAGAATATTTGAAAAAGCCTTTTGATAGGCTGTTTTCTGTATCAAGGATAGTGAAATACCACACTTGGACACTGATATCATATGGCACTGAAGAGAACAGCTAGATCAGACCAATTTTATTTAGAGTAGATAGTTTTGGATGCAAGAAATTTCTGAGTATATTGAGGGACTAATATACAAGGTGTCAGAAAGTGGGAAAATTAAATAAAGGCATGGAAAAAAATCTCAGACGTTGTTAATGCAAAAAAAAAAAAGGTAACCAGTATATATGAAATCTTTATGAGAGTCATCTGTATGCAAAGCAGGAGCCTTCTTGATGAAGGTGTTAGTAGAGAACACGAAGGCTTTCACAAACAGTGCTCAATAGTGAACCATATCTTTACCATCCCAGGTTTAACTGAAAGATACAGATACTATAAGATCCCATTGCTATTTGTGTTTATGGATTACAATAATAGCATTTGATTCAGTTGACAAGACTCCGTCTTATAAGCTCTTTTACAGCAAGGTAACTCCCCTCCATGTATCAGGATCATTCAGGATTCCTTGTATTCCTTGGAGGGTATAACAACAGAAATAACTTCTCAATGACCATCTGATAATAAAGGAAGCATAAAATATGAAAAATATATGATTGTCAAAAGTATTTATTTGCCACTGTGTTAGAAGAGATCCAACACAGTTGAGATCAAGGAGAAACTCCCAGTGCATGGTGAGATCCTCCAGATGCTCCTGTTTTTAGATGAAATTGTGCTGATTGCAACAAACTCCAAAACATTACAGAGTCTCCTAGAAAAGGTCTATAATCACTCAAAAGAGTTTGACCTTTCCATGTACACAGGAAAGACCAAGTGAATGAAGAATCTCCATTGGACAGATTTTAACAGATAGAAATGATTGGGTACTCCATAGAGCTTGAATAAAAGTATGTATATCTGGGACAGACAGTACAGATGAACAATGAACTGGGTACCTTGTTGAAAAAGAAGACAGTGAACTGGATTGATTTCAGGAAATTTCAGAGCTTCTATTGACCCCAAGCTTTTCATGAAAGCAAAAGTCCGTTACATATTACCTGTTAGTAGCAACATGCTAGAGAGACCTTAAACACCAGTGTTTCAGAAGAACTAAAGATGAGTAACTCATGGAAAGACACATGATGGGTGTAAGCAGGCTACAGCGCAAGAAATGAAGAGTTCCAAAGAAGTACAGTAGTAAAAGGATATCATCAAGGATGAAATAAGATGTCATTCCTATGTATTAGCAAAAGGAAATAGGTTGGTTATGTTACTTACAGTAACTAGAGTTGATAGATGGACATCCTGACTACCCTTTGGGCATCCTCTTGATGTAGGGAGAGGTCAAGGATGGCTTTTAGCATGTTGGGAAAGCCCACCCATTCCCCTTTCTTATAGTAAACTTTTGGGAAGACATGGAGAAGAGTCACACTGGATGGGCAGGCAATGTGGATGTGTCGTGATTTACATCATTGCAGGAAATTCCCAAACTGAAGAGGTCGGAGATGCATCTGAATATATGAACAGCGACCTTGCTGTACAGACTTTAAATAAATTATCTTGTATGTAACAAGTTAGATTATGAGCTCCATGAGTACGGGGCGGTCTTTTGCCTCTTTCTGTATCCGCATTGCTTAACCAAGTGTTTGGCACATAATAGGCCTTTAATAAATGTTTATCGATTAATTCACTTGTGTAGTGGGTAATGACGGAAGAATTGTAAGGTTTAATCGATCTCAGAATATTTTCCCTTTTCATCTTGAATAGGAGTTGAGAAGGTTTTTATTAATGAGTTTTAGGTTGACAATTTGTGATTTTCTTACAGGTGAGTGGTAGGGTTGTTTTAATCATACGACAAATGTTATCGTTAAATTCAGTTAGCTTTTTTTTCTTTCTAACAGGTTATGAGGTTCATGGGATAGAAAAAATACCAGAAAAAGGACCAGCACTTATTATTTTTTACCACGGGGCCATTCCTATAGATTTTTACTACTTTATGGCTAGAATCTTTATCCATACAGGCAGAACCTGTCGAGTAGTAGCTGATCATTTTGTTTTCAAAATCCCAGGTAAATTTTAACTATAACTTTAGAATATTGAGTTTCAGAGTGATAATGGTTTAATAATAGGTAAATTTCATGGTGAATTTAAAGTTAATAAGGGCACAGCTTATGTTATTGTTTTGCATCTTATCATAGGCTGGACTGCAGCAAGAAGTAAGTTTTGGTAGTAAAAGCCTAGCTTATTTACTCATAGAGAAAATTTTGCTTCCCTTAAACAACCTTGCCAGATTAATATTGCTGTATTGAGTATGACTTTGCCTTCAACTGTTTGAAGCTTAATAGATTAATTTACATTGAATTGACACGAATATGTTATTATTGTCACCAATAATAACATATTTATATAGCACTTTTGTAGCACTTTTCAAAAAAATTTATCTGTGAGCTAGGTAGTTCAAGTATAATTATTTTCATTTTACAGATAATAAACAGTTTCAGAGAGTTAAGTGAATTTGAATTGCTCACAATCACAGATAGCCGGTATCCCCTATATATGTAACAGGACCTATTATTTGTGAAAGAAGTAAAACAAATTGCATAAAGCTGGTCAAATAAAGCATTACATTTTCAAATAGAATATTTTGAGTCAGCCAGAGTAGGAGTAGTTCTGTTGGGTTCATAGGATAGCCAAAAATTTATAGGTTTAGATTGATACTTTTTTGGAATAATTATGTATAACTTTATTAGGCAAGTGATTTTACATTCTCTTTTATTGTATAGTATTTTATATCTATATTAGGTTATTTGCAGAATTTAAGGATGGAAGACTTAGACGTCCTATTTTTATTACTCTTATTAGCAATAGATCCTTTTTACTTATGAAAATAATTATGTGGAAGTCTGTAGATTTGACATTTCTACTAGTTCTGTAAAACTGACTTTTTTTTAAAAGAGTACTCACCTTTTAACTACATTTTATAATTATTTCCTACCAAAATTTCAAATGATAATAACTGAAATTTTTGTAGTGCTTTAAGCTTTGAAAAGGGCTTTAAATACTTGATCTCATTTTATCCTTGTAACAACCCTCTTAGACAATATAGGTAATATTATGCATGTTTTGCAGGTGAGGATACATAGGTTCAGGTTGAGAGACATGCCCAAGCTCACAGTGCCATCAAGTGTCAGGAGCAGTATCTCAGTGCAGGAAAGCACAAAACCTTTTCAGGGTATACCCAGCCCTCTCAAACTACTGCTTTTTCTCTCCTCTATCTTATATTTACTTACCTCTTAACATGATATATTCCCTCTAGAACAGTGGTTCTCAACCTGTGGGTCGCAACCCCTCTGGGGGTCGAACGACCCTTTCACAGGTGTCACAGGGGTCGCCTAAGACCATCAGAAAACACATATTTCCGATGGTCTTAGGAACCAAGACACCGTTCCTCTATCCGTCTCCAGGCAGATCTGCCCACATGCAGATACTCCCACATATGAATATTAAAGGGTTGCGGCATTGGGAAGGTTGAAAACCACTGCTCTAGAATGTAAGCCCCTTGTCCAGACTTTTTAGTTTATGACTTTGTATCCTCAGTCTGAGTCAGCCAGGTGTTACGTTGGAGATGGATTGCTGGGCCTGGAGTCAGGAAGACTCATCTTCCTGAATTCAAATCTCTCCTCAGACACTTAGCAGCTGTGTGACCCTGGGCAAGTTACTTAACCCTGTTTGCTTCAGTTTCTTTATCTATAAAATGATCTGGAGAAGGAAATGGCAAACCATTCCAGTATCTTTGCCAAGAAAACTCCAAATGTGGTCATGAAAAGTCAGACACGACTGAAATGTTTGAGCCACAACAAAAATCCTTAGCCTAGCACAGTGTTCTGATTATACTGATATATATGTTTTACTATAAATTATATAGGTATGTGTGTGTTTTAGATATATATATATATATAATAAATGTTGATGGAATTGAGATTTTTCCTGACTTCCAGTGCTAGCTTCTTTTTTCACTAAACTACACTGGCCCTTATTTGAACATAAAAATTTTGTAAACATAAAATGTATTCTAGTAGCTTTGTAATTCCTTACTTACCTTTTTTTTTCAGTTTAGAAGCTAAACATTTTTTAAGAAAATACTTCATTTTTGAGAAACTTGCCTATGTTTTTGACATAGTAGACAGTCATTTCTTTGTGCGGTTAATTTCTTAGCCAGATATTCATTTATAGAATCGTATCCTGTCATAATTAAAGTTTCATTGCTGCTGGTTTGGAAATAATATTAAAACTTAGATTGGAGGGCAGCTAGGTGGCACAGTGAATAGAGCCCTGGCCCTGAAGTCGGGAGGACCTGAGTTCAAATCTGGCCTCAGACACTTAACGCTTACTAGCCATGTGACCCTGGGCAAGTCACTTAACCCCAATTGCCCTGCCCTTTCCCCTCCAAAAAGCAAAAAAAAAAAAAACCTAGACTTAGATTGGGTCACTTTCTTTTCTTGATGATAATCTGTGAAAAAAGCTATTCCCATTTTACAGATGAGGAAACTGAGGCTGAAGAAGTTTAAGTGACTTCACACATAGCTATTACATATCTGAGGCAGCATTTGAACCTCAAGTCTTTATGATTCCAAGTTTAGCATTCTGTTTTTTTAGGCTGCTTAGCTGCCACCGATACTGACCTAACTGCCTTGATTTCGCCAGAATCAAGAATCAAGAATCAAGTTAGTGGTTTTAAATGTATTATTATTGGCTTTTCTTAATCTATTGTGGAGTAAAATCAACTTCCACACTTATCAGTAATGGTAGATTTGTTGTTGCTTCCTGCTAGCATGGAAGCTTTTTTCCTCCCTTAGATTTATTTTAGAAAGAAAATATTCTTTCAAATCTTCAGTTTACTAGTTTGAAAGTTTCAATATACAGTTTATGTAAGTTTCAAGAGCTTTGATTAGGTGAAGTTAAAAAATTAGTACAGAATTATAGTGAATCTAATTTTACTACATGGGGCTTCTTCTTTTGAGAGCTGAAAACAAGAAGTACTTCTGATCTAGTTTAATTCTTAATGTTTTTACAGGGTTTAGTCTCTTGCTCGATGTATTTTGTGTTCTACATGGACCAAGGGAAAAATGTGTTGAAGTACTGAAGAGTGGCCATTTGTTAGCTGTTTCACCAGGTGGAGTTCGAGAAGCTCTTCTTAGTGATGAGACCTACAGCATAATTTGGGGTGATCGTAAAGGCTTTGCCCAGGTTGCTATAGATGCAAAAGTGGTGAGTTGTGTTTACAAAATTTATTACTAAAGTGAAGTTGTGTTGACTTGAATAGTTACAATTTTTTAGTGCAACAATCTAAACATTTGTAAAAAATGTAAGTTTTATAAATGTGCTGTGAAAATATTCCTTGAAAAGTGAGAAGATAATTTTTTAAAAACAACCTGGAAATTTGGCCACTACCAGTAATGATGTTTTTTACAGTCCTAAATCCAGACTTTTTCATCCAGACAGTAAAATTCTTGTTCTTCAGTCTAGTATAGTATGTTCTTGCAATTTAGGGTAGAAAGTATGTGTAAGTATGTGTGTGTATATGTAGACTTTAAATTAATGGATTCATACTATGTGATGCAAGGAATTGTCAGGGGCATCAATTTCTGGCTAGTCACTAGACACTAGCAGAGCTTTCTCTTTACCTTTGATGGCTGTTCATGGTGGTGAATTAGAGCCTCTTTGACTGTCATATTCATCACTGTTTATTGTAAACAGTTTACATGTATATATTTAAGGCACAATTTCAGTATTCGACCCAGGGAAAATAGGTGTAACTGTCTAGCAAAATACACCAAAAAGACAAATTCACAGTGTACCTCTATTCTTTTAAATGTTTGATTGTCTAGTACTCTTTTTTTTTTTTTAAAAAGGAACATTTACAAGTACATGTAAAAAGTCATATTTTATTATTTGGTCTGATTGACGTTGGTATGTTTTCATAGGGCACACTGGCTTGATAAAAATTTGCTCTCCAGTGACCTCTTTAGCTACATAAGCACAGAAATCAGATGGCAAACTGACTGTCATAGTATTTATTTTTGAATGATTAACAACCATGTAACGTTATTACGAGGAAAAACTATAGGTTTTTTTTTTTTAGGTATTTTTGAAGGTTTCTCAAATGAATTAATCAATAAGATGGATTGTTCCTCTGGCATTCTGTAGAGAGTCTTTATGCTGTTGTTTTTAGCCTTTTATTTTGCCAGTTAACAGTACTTTCCATTGTCCACGTTCTGTATCTTATCCTAAGAATCACTTGTATTTATTACTGGTTTTTCTCCTTTGGCTTTCCATTCATTGATTTAGTTTCAGCTTGTCCAGCATAAACTCTTTGTGCCTCTAAGGTAGTGTTGTTGTTGTTATGGTTAGAGTAGGGTACTCGTGAGTCAAGGTTCAGTTCAGTTTAACAGAGCTTGAGAATCTAATGTGTACAGGAATGCTGTGGTAGGTGCTAGGTAAGAAATAACATTTGATCTCTTTCCACATGGAGTTTGTAGTTTAGTAAGATCAATATTGGCGTGGACTAGTTAGCTTCATATAGGGAGAGTCTTGGTTCTGTGACCGTAAGCTGCGCTCCCAGCGTGGCTTGCCAATAAGAATCTTTGGTTATAAGAGAAAACTGGATAAAAATGAGTGGTCGTGACATGTAACTCATCACTTCTCTTGGAAAAAAGAACTGAAAGTAAATGTCTTTCCTAATTAATAATTCCTAATGTATATAAATAAAATACATAAATATACACACATATATAATAGATATACACACGTATTATATATGTATATAATAGATATGGTACTAACAACTATAACGTTTGTAATAAAATTAAAATCATTGGTCTCTCTTCTCTCTGGTATTTGTGGGTATATAATGCCTTAGAACATCATTGATTTAGTGTTTTAAATGGCTCCCTAGTGACCAGGAAGATTTAGCATAGTTGCTCTTAAGTGCTTTAATATGCAATTAGAGAATACATAATTACATGTTATCACCTTTCTTATTTAAAAAAATCCTGTTTGTGTAATGGAGGAATAAAACCCTCTGAATTTAATTTTGTTTATGATATTCATGAAATATTGAACTTATTTTTGGTATGTTTTTACATCAATTTGTGAACCTTGAGATGAAAAGCAAAAGGGTAGCAGCATTTTTGCACAGAAATTAATGGATCATATTAGGTGGCTATTCATTAAAAGCAATAAGAAAAGCTAAAAGCTTAACATTTCAGGAGGAAAATTTGCCAGTTATTTAAGGTAATTTAACTTTGAGAAAATTGTTTTTCTCTGATAGCTAAAATTGATGATGGCAGAGATGGATTTAATTTTTTTTTTAAGTCATAGGATTCTTTTTAGTTTTTCAAGCAGAAGTTTGAAGTTTTAAGGAAATTAATTTCTTTAGATAGAAGTGAATAAAATTTGAAGGAAAAAATAATGGAGAGAAAACTATTATTTTATGAGTGAAGAAAAAAGTTCCTAAAATAACTGGTTCACAGAATAATTTTGCTGGTTTGGATTAGCATCTTGCCATAAAGGGATACTGGAAAACTATAAATACATTATTTTGCTAATTCTCTCAATATTGAAAGGTAGGTAGGTGACAGATGTAATTATGCTTAGGTTACAGATGAGGAAATGCAGGCACAGAGAGATGAAGGGATCTGGTCACACAGCAAGGCAGGTAGGTGCAGAAGCAGAGAAGAAAATAGAATTCAGGACTTCAAACACCTGGTATCTATGACAGTGTCTGACTGCATAACACAGTGAGTCTCCTGATCTCTCTAGTTTAAGGGGCTTTTCTAGATAACTGAGTGAAATCTCTCCTTCACACTATCATATCATTACAGATTTCATAGATGTCTTTTCTTCAGTATGCCTTCATGATCATGAATTATGGCAATTAGAATTAGAGATATTATTTGAGAATTAGCTAGATTTATAGTGTGAAATAATGACTATTCTTGGGTAAATGAAGTTTCCAGATTGATCAATTCAAAATTCAGAGCTATTCATTGAAAACAATTGTAGGCTTAGGTGATAGACTTTTTGATAATGATGTCAATCTTCCCTACCTGGAAAATTTCTGGAAATTTTGTTATTTTGGAAAACATCTTGAGAACACTTATGCTTGAATGTAGAAGACTTATTCCAAACAGAATAATTCAATTAAAAACTAAGAGACCATTATTTTAGGTGCTTTAAAATGTAAATAGAGTTAAATCTTTGGCCAGTCATTATTAGACTGCTTTATTCATAGAGGGTATCTCAATCAAAACAGGTGTATTTGAAATTCATAATATTGTTAAAGCAAGTTGTGGAAACTAATTTTTGTGACTTTGATGCTCCAAACCAGAGTACAAAACTAGAAATCTTTTGCAAATTAATTAAAAAGACAAGGAATTTATTTTCAAGCTAGTTGACTCAAGAATCATCCAGTCCCCTCAGTTATCAAGTAGAATAATGATTTCTGACACATAGAATTCACCCGTAACCAGCCCTTCAGGTTTATCCTAACCTTTGGATGTGGACCTAATAGGTCCACCTCAAAGATATATGGCTAAAACATTCTATGTCATGTTGGACTTAATAAGCATATCACTCCAAAGGATAATTTTTCCTCACCTGTTAAAAAACATAATTTTTGAGTTTTGTTGGCAGTTACTAGGGTTTTGGAATAATATCAGTTGGCTCTGTAAGACTAAAAGAATTCAGCTATGCAGTCTTGTGGAGATAATGTATAAAGTCAGTAATTCACCGCAAATGTTTAGTTCTTAGTTTGCTTTTTGATAATTAATTACTGTATTTCTTGGCTGCCCCAATGCTGTCATTTTAATAGCAGTCTAGCCGGTAACGTTGTCTTGATATCTCGTCAATCTAAAGGCCCCACTGCCCCCTCCCCCTTAGTATTAAAAGACTACTTTTAACTTGTCACTCTCCTTTTTAAGAGTCTACATACAGCACATGTCCTATTTGCGTAGAAAGGTAAATCTGCTACAAATGGATAGAATGTATTCTGAAGGTGATTTTATTGATTATCTATAATACTATTAATTTCCATTAGTTCCGATTTTACTATACTTTGTCTCTGTCTCTGTCTCTCTCTCTGTCTCTCTCTATAGTATATTATACTATGGCATTCAGTGTTTACTATACAAGAGATAATTCAATAGGAATAGTGTGGAAACTGCAACAAAATCATAAATAAGTCCAGTAATTGATATATACTCTAGAGAAAGATAACCTTTGCTGACTTATTAATATTTCCCATCTAATTTTTCTTCACAGTTTATACTTATGAGTCATATTACCTATTCATGAGATAATCCATGCATCACTTTATATTTTATGTGTTTTATTATTTAACATACTAAACCATGCATATGTGGAAAAGTGAAAATCATAGATCAGTGAGCCAGAGTTGTCTAAAACTGTAGTGATAGAATGAATATGTTAACGGGAACTTTTTCCTTTTTCTAAATATATATTGCTATTTGACTTGTATGCATTATTTATTTATGTTAGACAGCTTAGGTCTAATAACCCTAAACAAAGACAAAGTCTTATTATTTCCATAAATTTGATAGATCTTTTCAAGTCTTGTTGTCTCCGAGATTTATTTAATTCACCACATGGTGGGTAATTTTGTCAAAGTATAACCTGTAATCATTCTGTGCTTGCTTCCACAGTGAGCATATGGGGCTTTGTTTTTCTTTCAGTCTCCCATTTAAGCCAATTTAATTTTGCCAGTTTCACTGACTATGATGAGATTAATGAATTGATATTCTGGATCTCAGAAGTAGTGGTAGAATGTCAGCCAAGTTATTACAACAAATTTTGTTTCATACCACTAGAGGGTAGTATTTCCAATTTAAACTTTTGATAGTAAACTGAACTCGTCGTGTGGAGTTGTTGTATGATATTTATATTGTGATAGCTCCTTTTTTTGTAATCACAAAATAGATGCTCCAAAACTTTAATGATAACTACATTCAGTGATGTCCATTAAGCTGTTTGTGCATATTATTTACTGATATTTCTTATTTTCCTTTAGCCCATCATTCCTATGTTTACACAAAATATTCGAGAAGGATTTAGATCACTTGGAGGAACAAGTAAGATGTACATCATATTAATTTTCTCAGTTGAATATTTTTAAAGGTATCTTTTGCATTTGAAAATTATTTCACAATCACTGGAGAATTACTACGTTGCGTAATATTGCTTAAAATTTAAATAGTAAACTGGTGATAGATATCAGTGTTTCTTGAGTTTCCAGATTTGGCTAATGTCATATAACATATATCGAGGCATGTCTGTTGTGGACCTTGAAAATCTTGTCTCTTTGTTGTTGAGACTTGGAGGAAAAAAAATGTATAAATGTATGGGTATACATATATATGTAGATACATGTGTATATATATATATGTGTGTATATGTATGTATACATATATATTCATTTTAAAATTCATAGTTATCTGTCTTTCTATCATGTAATTTGTCTTTTCAGCTTAAGTCTAAGTGAATTCCAAGTTTCAAATAAGAACTGTGGTTTACTATTGATTTCATATTTAGCAATTGAGAAAGTTGTTATATGTTCCCATTTATCTGGAAAACTTAGGGAGGGTGTTTTGTAAACACTATTTGCTTATTTACATGATATCTGTTTACTCTAAAACAGGGTTATTTAGATGGCTTTATGAAAAATTCCGGTATCCTTTTGCCCCAATGTATGGAGGTTTTCCAGTCAAATTACGCACATATTTAGGTGATCCCATTCCATATGATCCAATGGTGACAGCAGAAGAACTAGCTGAGAAGGTAATTTGCTTTTTAATTTTAAAATCTTAGAATACATATTCTTTATCTCTTATTTTGTATGGCTTATGTAAAAATAAAGTGTCATAGTTTGTTCCTTCCCATAGAAAAATAGTTTATATACAACAGAAAAAAAAATCCTGTATCATTAAACTGCTTAGAAGAAAAAACATGAGTTAACTTGTGTTTGTTATTTTTAGATAATAATATTTGAAGGAACTGGCTTCGCTAAATGACGTTAGGACAAATGCCCAATTTGAGAAACTCTTCCTTAGTTCAGTTCAACAAAAAAATTGTTTTAATTGTCATGATTTACCAGAATCTTTTCTAGGCAGGCACTAGGACTACAAAAACAAAATGAAATGGCCCCTGATCTCTGGGAACTTATGCTGAGGGGAGAGACTGTGCACACAAATATTAGAGTTAAGAGAGATGAACTCTTAACAGCTTGGGGGATCAGGAAGATTTTATAAAGGACAGAAAGGAATAAGCTGAGCCGAGAGGAGTCTGAAAAGTGAGGATGAGGGAGTACGTTCTGGACAGTGATGCAGATAAAATACAGCACCATGTTTGGGGAATAGTTAGTAATCTAATCCGACTGGAATGTAGAGGTTATGAAGGGTATGGTATAAAATAAGGATTATAGATTTAAGGCTAGAAAGAACCTTCTTTCCACTCTCACTACCACTACTACCACCA
This sequence comes from Pseudochirops cupreus, assembly GCA_028627135.1. Classification (NCBI taxonomy): domain Eukaryota; kingdom Metazoa; phylum Chordata; class Mammalia; order Diprotodontia; family Pseudocheiridae; genus Pseudochirops; species Pseudochirops cupreus. Next base: position 383,717,576 of record CM053580.1, read on the forward strand.
ACCACCACTACCACTACTATCACCAAGATCCTTCTCTTTGACCAAGTGTCAAAAGCTGCACTGAGGTCAAGGATAATGACTGAAAAGCAAGTGGAATTAGCCTGCTAAGAAATCTTTGGTGATTTCTGAAAGAGCAGTTTTGGTAGAGTAAAAATCAAAATCCACATTTTAAGGGAAAGAAAAATGATGGGGTGGTAAGGAATTGAAAATGAGGGAGACTATTTCTATGAATTTGATAGAAGATTTGTCAGTGAATTTATCCCATGGGAAGTCCACTTGTCCAGAAATTTATCCTTTCGCCTAGAAACCTTCCCCTACTCCCTCACCCCTTAAGAATGTCACCCTGTAGGTCTCCCTGTGTGTTCACTGAAACATGATTAGGGCTTATTTTTCTCACCCCAAGAAAAAACTTACTTGTTTATCATATAGGTTTCAAGATTCATGAGATGTTCTCCAAAGAAATATATCTTCTTTCTATCTTCCCATTATGAGTCATTTAATTGGAATTCTTGTGCCTTAGTATAACACTTCTTCTGTAGTGAGCCTGGGTGTCTAGATTGTAAGAAATCACAGTGTGGATGACAAGTACTTCATCTTGAATGCCATGAGGCTATGAGAATAGGGACATGGGACTGAGTGATAAGACCTCTGAAAAGTGGTATCGACCTATGAAATGTGAGAGTAGTGCAGTTGTGCACTTGGTAGATAGCTTTTTTTTCCCCTTCTTTTTTTTCTCTTTTTTTCTTTTTCTTCTTTCTTTCCTTCTTTTTTTCTCTCTTTCCTTCTCTCTTTCTCTCTTTCTTTTTCTCTTTCTTTCTTTCTTTCTTAAATTGATTTATTTACTTTTAGTTTACAAGATTCAGTTCTACAATCCCTTGAGTTTCAAATTCTCTCCCCTTCCTCCCCTTCCTCTCCCCTCCCCGCCATAGCGGTGTGCAGTCAAGTATAGGATCTGCAGATACTTTCACATTGGACATTAGCCTGGTTGTATAGAAGGGTTGTAACCAATGGAGTGAATAATGGGAAAAAAAGAAAGAGAAAGAACGATAGCATGTAGATTGCTTCAGACTCCATTTAAACTCTGTTCTTTCTAGATCTTTGTTCAAATGTAGATGTCTCATTCCATCCTGAGACTTGTAGAGTTGTCTTATAACTGTGCGTTGCTGAGAAGAGTCCAGTTTATCAAAGTTGGTCATCACACATACGATGGATCTGTGATTATGTACACATTTTTCCTGGTTCTGCTCTTCTCACTTAGCATCAGTTTGTATAAGCCTCTCCAGGTGAATATGAAGACCGTCTCCTCCCCATTTCTTATAGCACAATAGTATTCCATTACATTCACATACCACAACTTGTTTAGCCATTCCCCAATTGATGGGCATCCCCTTAATTGGTAGATAGCTTTTTAATGCTATGATTTGGTGTACCTATATTTTTTAATTTTTTTCCTCATAAAAAACAAACCACCACTAACACCCATCCTGGCTATTTCTCAGCTGTGAAGAGGAGGGGCAATGAATACCCCTTCTGGAGGGGTAATGAATATTCCAGAAATTTGGGTTATTTTTGTGTCACCACATACTAGTAGGGAGTTGTTTGGAACACTGGAATTTTGAGCAAGTAGAGTGGTGGCACATTTGTGAAACTAGATGACTGGGTAAAAGAAAAGCCAGAGGACGTGGTGGAGAGAGTTCCAAACTTGGAATCAGGAAGAGCTCGGTTGTAATCCCACCTCTGATGTAATTGGCTAAGTGGCCATGGAAAAACAACTTACTTCTTTGAGTCTCAGTTTTCCTCAAAATAACACCACTAGCACTTACTCCACTGGGGTATTGAGCTGAAATGAAATTATGTAGATAAAGCACTTGACAAACTATTATCTTATTTACATATCAGTTATTACTATCATTCTTAGAGTCATAGATTTAGAGTTTGAGTTAACTTCCTTTAGTATAATCCCTTCATTTTTGTAGTTATGGAATCTGAAATCTAGAGACATTAAATGATTTGTTTGGGCTCACTGAGATGGTAAGTAGCAGAGCCAGAATTCAAAACCAAGGTCTCTGATATCAAATCCAGTGTTCTTTCCAATGTACCATACTGCTAAGTCCAGTGATTTTGCATTCCTTGGCTAGTCAAGGCCATAGCAGGCTAATGTTGTCACATGTTAAGAAACTTTTTCTTTTATCCTTGTCTTCCCTAAATACACATTTACTGCAGTGTAACATACACTTATTTGAATTCTCTTATCATCCTCTAACAAACGTATCCTCCCTTGGGATATTAATGAAGTCTTTCTTGAATTCTTTGATCTCCCTTCTGGCTGGCCTGTTTATTAAATTTATGTGAGTCAGAGCTAGTAAGAAATACCGAAAACATACAGGCAAGGCAAATCATGATGTGAAATTATTTTCAGTTTAATTCAGTTCAGTAAACATGTGTTAACTGCCTACCCTGTGCGAAAGACATGGAGCTGGAAGTCGAGAGACCTGAGTTGGAAGTCAAGAGACCTGAATTCTTTTCCTGATTTTGCCACTTGACAAGGATATGATTATGACCTTGAACGAATCACTGTCCTAGATTTCAGTTTCATCATCTGTAAAAAAGAAGGAGGTAGGCTAGAAGATAACTGCTTAAAGGTCTTTCTTCTCTAAAATTCTCTTTTACCCATTTAAGACATTTTAAACATTAAAAAATGTTTTGTGAGAAGGAATATAAAGTTGAATCTCTTACATATTAAAATTTATACATAAAACAAAACCTAATAGATGTAAAAAACCTATCTGAATTAGTAAAATGTCTGAATTCTGAATTATATTATTAGTAATGAAACTTTTCACTGATTCCTACACTGATATCTCATGATGGCATGGAGGTTACTTTAAGTTCTTGAACACTATGAAACAGAACAAACTCTAGCATATCCTACCAACTTGGAAGTACGTGAATGCTTGTTGACTGATTGACTGAAAATATTAGTATATGGACTGTATGGTATAATAGATTTACCATCTAAGAACCTGCTCAAATAAATTCACAGAGGCCTACTCCCAGAAAGTTTACTACCAGGTGAACTTTTTTGGCCATATCACCTCATAAATAACTATCTGTGAAGGTGTAGAAGAATTGTGATCACTTCACTAAAATATTCCCACACTACTAATGAAATTATGAGTCTTTTGATATAGGAAAATATAAAAATACTTTACTTTTATGAAAATATGCAGTGAGGAGAAATAAGCTGCCAATGTGTTACCTGATAAGCATTCATATGTGACTTGTTCAAGAAAGAATCATTTATAATGAATATCAGCAATTTTTGTTTGTAAATAGATGTTACCAAAGTTGGAATGTACTTGCTAAGATAAATAAAAAGTAAACAGTGATCTAGGCTTGGGCTTGACTATTAAAATTTTAGATAATTATTACAGGCCAGCGTAATGAAGCTTTCCTACAGAGATGAAGCTGTAGAAAAAAATGGGCAGTTATCTGGGGAGGTTTATGGCTGAGGAATGAAAGGGTATATATAAAAAGTAAGATGAATCTACGAAGGTTTGTTGGAATCTAATTGTAGAGAACCTTTGAAATCAAGCCAGGGATCTTGGACTTGATTCACTAGGCTACAGGAAAATATGATACTTTAGCCCCAGTGCATTCGAAAGATGGCAGCATGCTGGCAGCAGCAACATAAAGGCTGGTAAGAGGTCGTGTTCGGGCCTGGAGTAAGGTGGTGATAGTGGTAATAATGGAAAGAGAAAGAAGAGAATGAGAGTGAAAGGTGTTGCAGAGGCAGAATTGAGAGGATTCTGTATTGGAACATCTCTCATTTTATTCCAACCTCATTTTAGACTTCATTATTTTTAGAGTAGTTTCTATTTGGTCTGTCTGCTTCCAGTCTCTCACCTTTCAATCCCTGTAGTATCTTGTTATTAGATCATTATTATTATTATTATTATTATTATTATTATTATTATTACTTTTTCACATTTCTCATTTTTGTTTGTGTGGTGTTGGGTTGCTTTTTTTTTTAAGCTCTACAAAGCATGTTCCTCATAGTAGCCCTATGGAGGAAATTAATGTAAACGTCATCATTCCTATTTTACAGATGAGGAAAGAAAGGTAACAGGAAATTAAGTAACTTGCCTATGGTCTTATAGACAGTGTGAGAGTTGAGACTGGAGCCCAGTTCATAAGCCTCTTTTCCTTTCCTCTTCTCCTTTCCCCTTCTCCTTTCCCCGCCCATCTTCTCTCTGGATAGGATAGGACCCAGTAAATGGATCGGAGTGTGTGTGTAGGGAGGGCGTCACGGACATGAGGAGGCCCATGAGAGTGAGAAAGTGAGTAAGGAGGAAGTGGAAGCATGGAGTAGAGGCAATCTTTTTCAAGTTCATTAGTGAAGGGAAGGAGAGAGATGCTATCTAGTTGCTGTTCCACCTCTGTTCTCATCTCAGCACATTCCAGTTTTTTCACTGGGCCTAGAGTCAGGAAGAACTGAGATTTTAGACACTTTCTAGGCAAATCATTTAATCTCTTTCTGCCTCAGTTTCCTCATCTCTCAAATAGGGATAATAAAATGGCATCTACCTTCTAAAGTTGCTAGGGGGACAAAAATGAGATACTGTTTTATAATGCATTTTGCCAGTCTTCAAATACTATATAAATCCTAGGCCAGCTTGCAAATGCTGTCTAAATCCTAGTGAATTAGCTAACTAGCTGTTGTAGTAGGTAGCAGTAGTAGTTGGTCTAGTGGAAGTAATCATTGTTAAAGTTTCTGGTAATAGTAGACACCTCTCAAAAGTCATGCCTGGTTTTCCTTCTGTCCTCCCTTACCCCTTAATTTGGCCATCCCTTGGGGATCTTTCCTAAGGCATATGTTACTCCATTGTTCTAAAACCTAAAAAGTCTCTCTGTTATGATCCAATTGCACATAATATGTACTTTAAAAATTCTTAAATTTTTTTAAAATTTATTTATTTTCTTGTTTACATCATTCATTTCCATGAGAAATTTCCATTTCCCCTACCCAACACCTCAAAACAGCCATCCCACTGTATAACCCCTTCTGCTCTCTCCTATGTCCTCCCCTTCACCTCTCTGACTTTGCGGTAGGGCAAGATGGATCTCCCTATCACAGTGCCTGTGTATCTTAATTCCCAGTTGGATGTAGTTAATAATAGTAATAATAATTGTGTGTGTATGTATATATATATATATTTTTTTTTAACATTTGATTATAGAATTTTAAATTATAGATTCTTTCCCTTCCCCCCTTGTCACCCACCCCCACTGGAAGGACAAGCAATCAAAATACAAGCTGTACATGTGTAATTACACAGAACCTCTCCACAGTGGGCATATTCTAAGAGACTGATTATATGTCCCTCCTTCCTATCCTGCCCCCCCTTGTCTATTTTCTACCCTGTCCCTGTCCCTTTCCCTTTACAGAAGTTCCATCAACCCTACCCCCCACTCTGCCCGCTCCTCTGTCATCCCACCTCTCATCCCCATCCCCCCTAATCTCCTGTGTGGCAAGATACCCAGTTTAGAGTTTATGTCATTCCTTCCCTAAGCCAAGTTCAACGAGAGTAAGGTTGACCCTTTCCCTTTTGCCTTCCTGTTCTTCCCCTCCACTGTAACAATTATCCTTTGCCTCTTCTATGAGATGATTAAGCCCATTCTGTCTCTCCCTCTCTCCTCTCATTCTAATCCTCTCCCACCTCAGAATTGCACCTTTTAGAGTATTGTCCCTTCCTATTCAATTGATCTTGTGCCCTCCATGTATTGATGTATACACATACTCAGATATGTTTGTATGCATGTATAAACCCTCCTATATAGACATATGTGTATGTATATGTATATATACATTGACATTCCCTTCACCTATCCTCATCCTGAGAAAAGTTTCATAAGTTACAATTATCACTTCTCCATGTTGGCATGTAAATAGTTCAACTTTGATAAGTTCCTTATGATTTCTTTTCCATGTTTACCTTCTCATGCTTCTTGTATTTGAGTGTCAAACTTTCTTTCTTTTTTTTTTT
>CM053580.1:383724122-383738729 GCA_028627135.1 Pseudochirops cupreus
TGGCCTACAGGAGAGTAGGGGGGAAGGGGATGAGAGGGGGGAGGATGGAGGGGAGGGCAGGTTGTAGGGGGAGGGTTGTTAGAAGCACACACTTCTGTAAAGGGACAGGGACAAAGTAGAGAACAGAACAAGTGAGGGGCAGAATAGGAAGGAGGGAAATATAGTCAGTCTTTCACAATATGTCCATTGTTGAGATGTTCTGCATAACTACACATGTACAGCCTACATTGAATTGCTTGTCTTTCCAGTGGGGGTGGGTGACAAGGGAGGAAGGGAAAGAGTCTAGAATTTGAAGTTCTAAAATCAAATGTTAAAAATATGTGTATATATATGTTGTTATTATTATTATTATTATTTACATGCAACTGGAAATAAGATATACAGGCACTGGGGTAGGGAGATGCATCTTGCCCTACTGGAAAGTCAGAGGGGTGATGGGTGAAGATATAGGAGAGAGCAGATGGGGGGAGGGGGTATACAGTGGGATCACTCTTTTGGGGTGGTGGCTAGGGGAAAGATGGGAAGAAAATTTGTAATTCAAAATCTCATGGAAATGAATGATGTAAACTAAAAATAAACAAAAGTTAGAAAAAAAAAGAAAAAACCAACATACATAAAAACTACTGTAATATAAATGGAAGGAATGTACCCATCTTTCCTTCTTTCTCTCCAAAAAAAAAAAGTTACAGTGCTGTGATAGGCTGGGGTTAGGATTTATCCCGAACAAAAGATGAGAAATGGTTCTTCTGTCTTTCCAGAGGTAGGGGGTGGGGGACTATTGGTATGAAACATTACAGACAATATTGGATTTCGTTGATATATTGGTTAGTTTTGCACAACTGTTTCCCCCCCTTATTCTTTTCCTCCTCTTTGATACAAGGGATAGCTCCCTGGGTAGGAGAGGAGGAGGGATATATTTGTAAATAAAGGTATCAATAAATGTGAAGATATCAATAATCACAAAATGAAGATGTCAATAAAAATTTTTAAGAAAAGAACCTGTTGGGTGGAGAAAACATTCACTCCCTACCTGCCACCTATCACTTCTTCAATATTTTCTTCTCTTTCTTCCCAGACAGGTAGGAGAAGAAGAGGGGTGGAGTAGAGGTGGGGGTGCAGATTGAATTCTTTAAAAAGCCAAATTTCACCTCTAAGGATGCATTTATGACCTATCAAACATTCTACCAGGCTTCTGCGCACTTCTTTGGTGTGAAAGACAAGATGAGCAAGGAAAAAAATAAAAGTGAAAAGCCATTTCTTTACTATTATATATAGGTTTTAAAAATTGCATATAGCTATGTTTTAAGGGACATTTTATACACACACACACACATACAAAATTACATATATATGGCATATACACATACGCACACATATATGTATGTGGTCACAATGAGGTCCTGCTTCATTTACAAATAAAACAATCAGCCTTTATAACGAGGATCAGATCATTAGGAAACATGGCCCAGTTCTTGAAAAAATGCAACAGAGTAAAGAGTTAGTTTCATAAGGATTAAACCAGAAATGGTTAATGTAGTCTTCCCTCAACTAGAGGGAGACAGTTATGAATGGATCTCATTAAATAAGTCCTGACAAGACTGTCATTGCTATGGGTGATCAGTGGAAAAGAACACCTATGTAGGGATGGTGATAAGTAAAAGTCTTGTTAGTTATAGATGACATTACTCATAAACTAAAAATAAAAAGTAGCCATATGATCTGTTTCATGAAGGCATGGCTTTTATATCCTCTCTGCCCTGCCGCCTTCTTCCCCTGAATGAACAGTAAACATATTTCCATTTGGATTAAGAGTATCTAGCTATCATTTTTGTTAATTTAACCCTTAGTTTTTTGTCAAAAGAGACAGCTCACAGGGCAATTTGTTGCCATTTAAGTATTTTGTGAGTTTCTTATAGGAATACACATTAAAACCATTAATATTTTTATAGCCTATGAAATATTATTGCTTATATTTAGCAACATAAATTAAGTGTCTTATTCTCACAGGCTTCACTTCTGTGCCTAATACACCATACCTAGCATGGTACCTTGTAAATAGGAGGTACTTCATAACTGTTTGTTTAATTAAATTGAAATTAATTGAACATTCAAAGGCAATGCTAAAAACCCGAGACTTCAGAGAAAATTAACTGATTAATGAGACTGGAAAACATTTAAACTTGTAACGTGTGGAGATTTGTCAGTAACAAACTACTACTTAGGGGATGGGTAGTCATTAAACTCTTTGGGATGTTTACTCATCTGTATTTAACCATCACCAACTGCTGCCTGCCTTTAACCTAGTCTTATTCACAATAAGAACCAGGAATTAGGGAATCTCACATTGGCCTTGTGGGTTATGCTCTCTGTCAAACACCAGAGGGAGCTCCAGGAGAGTGTCTTGCTCTCTGGTCCCCAAAGAACTGGGAACCTCTCTCCTAACACCCCTGTTTAGGTGACAGATGTTTGGTCTGTAATCTCCAAACTTTTTGGATCACATATCCCTATCACTAAGAAATGTTTGAAATCATACACTCAAAATATGTATATTTGTCTACAAACTATAGACATACATGTTATAAAACAAATAGAAATTTGAAAAGATGAGATGAAGATGAAATAAATATAATATAATATAATTTAATTTAATGATACAAGCCCATTTTTATCTTTACTAAACATTTTACTACATATGAGTATGTATGTATATGTGGTTTTATCTATATGCATATGTGTATATATATATTTATATACATGATACATATATAGGAGCAATATGATTGAGTATGCATCATTATTTTTCAAAATCTTGATTTAAAACTTTGTAACACAGCAATCCGAAGTCTTTTTTGGTTAATACTTGGTTTTAATGGTTATCATAGATTAAAAAGATACTTCACAAAGGTACAGGGACACAAATGGAAGAACTGCATAGTTGGAAACCCTTATTAATCCTGATACAATTTTTTAAATCCCATCTATATGTAATATAAAGATTTTTGTAAAATGAAGCTAGTGAACTTCTGTCATTTTTGAATAGCAATTAGTCATTCTTGCAATCTAATCAAAATGTATTTCATGTTTAACTAATCAGTTCAAAACTCCCTAAAATGCTTCATTTAGAAGACTTAAACAGGTTTGAAAATTCTGTTTCTGATTCTTTTTTTTTTAATGTGGAGAATAATGGCCAATGTTTACATGGTGTTTTAAGGTGAGGCAGGTACTAATATTGTCCCCATTTTACAGATAGAGGTTAAATGATTTGCCCAAGATTTATACAGCTAATAAATGTCTGAGATAAGATTTGAAATCAGATTTCCTGACTCTAGGCCCAACTCTCTATCCACTGTGCCACCAGATACTGAGAGTTTTCATAGTTGACATGTCATTTTCAGCAACAAATGTCATATTTTAGATGTTTTGCTAATTATAGTGGGATAGTTGGTACCAATAGTTAGTATCTGAAAACACAATATATGCCATCTTCATCACTGTATGCAAAGGAGGGAGGGGATTTAGATCAAATGAATGCATTGTGTTAGATCCCCTGTATGTCCTAAATCAGTTGCTGTCTTGTTAATTCTACTTTAGCCTTATCTCTAAGTCATACTTTCCTTTTCACTCCTACTACAATCACCCTTGTTGATCTTTTTGTTGTCTGCTGTTAAAGCCTTTCTGTTGCACTTCCTATAATGCCAAATGTCATGAGGAAGAAGACTACTTTTATTTCGAAGCCATCACAACATTTACCTACCATGGAAAAGATTCAGCAATGATATACCACGTGCCTCTGGTAGAAGTGGTCCGTTTTGCATATGGAAAATTGCCTGGTCATTAGGGAAGGGTATAGTGCAGTGGTTCTCAACCTTCCTAATGCTGTGACCCTTCAATACAGTTCCTCATGTTGTGGTGAACCCCAACCATAAAATTATTTTCGTTGCTACTTCATAACTGTAATTTTGCTACTGTTATGAATCGTAATATAAATATCTGATATGCAGGATGTATTTAAATTGAACATAACCCACAGGTTGAGAACCACTGGTATAGTGTCTCCTGTGGCCTTGGAATATCACTCAAATCTGAAGGTTCTCCCGACTCTTAAAGGGCAGGAATTTTTATTCCCTTAGGTGAATAGAAAGCCAGGGTCAATATGGCCTGAAGCTACCAGGAAGTTCCTTCTATATCTAGGCAGTTTAGGCCTTAGCTCTCTGGGTCAATCAAATCTTGAGTGAAAGCTTTCTTGACTTTTAGAAAAAGAACTAATCTAACTCACACAGGGAGAAGGAATGGGGAGAAGATATCCTATTTTATCAGAGATACCCTTCTATCCATGAAGCCTTCTCAGATGGAATTGATATTTCCCTCCTTAAAAGCATTTTATCTGGACCTCACTATTATACTTTCACATGTCTTGTATCATACTTATTTGTGTATATGCAGAGTTCTTCCTCTTACATTCTAAGCTTCTAGACAAGAAGGGTTTTTTTTTTTTTTTTTTTTTTTTTAGGCTTCATATCCCCAGGTTCTAACACAGTACCTGACATTAAAGTAAGTGCTTAATAAACACCTGCTGGATTGAATTGCTTTTTATTGGTGTGAGATGGGAAGGTGGGGGGAAGGAAAAGGTTCTGCCAGAGAGATATTATAAGAATGAGTTTTGTTTTTCCAGATAAGACTTCTAAAATTGTGATTTTTCTTAGAGATGATACAGAGTAGGTTTGACTGTTGTGTACTGCAAAATAAATTTTTATTATATACTTAGGCAAATTCCTGTGATGGCCTATACTTTAGGATTCTGGTGGAAGTTAAAACTGTTGCATAGACTTATGAAACCAGAGAACACTTACTGATGCTTCTTTTCTCCCAGCAGTTTTTATGACCATTATGTTATTATTTTAATTTATGTTTCTAACTTTAATTTTCTTCCTACTGAGTTCTCAGCCAAAAGAGAAGTCTAAGATTACATAGTGAAGAGACTAACAAAAATGCTTTCTTTTTTTAGGATTGGAATATCATAATAATTTTTAATTTCCTTTTATTAGTCTTTATTATTTGGGGTTCAAGGTGACTTTCCTAGTTTAGGAAGTTATTTGGCTGGCTAAAACATATCCCATGGGATATTAAAATTTAGTGAAGGCCTCAGACATTTCTGTGATAAGAAACCAAAAGAAAGGCCATACTTCACAAAGTAATTTGACTTGCTTCATTTGTGGAAGGATCTCAACTTGTTCCAACCTCATGGTTATCTTTTGGCATGTAATTCTCCACCCTCAATTATCCAGTCATTAGCTTTAAACCTTACCAGCCTCACCTGGAAAAATAATTTCCTTAAGTTTAAGTCTGTAGAACATTGTTTTTCCTTTCCCTGGTCAATGTGTGAGATTCTCTCTCCCTTGGCTGTAAAACAAAAAAAAACATTTTCTCCGTCTCTACAACATGGTTGAAAATTATATAAGCCTTGTTAGAACCCTAATTGGGGTTCAGAGTTATTTTTCTAAGCTCTGAACCTGTGCTTAAACATAGTAAAACCTAGATTTTAGTCTCTGGAATCTCTGCTTGATGATAGTGTTATTTGTCAGCAATTTACCCATTATAAGAAATCAGTGGAAATATTTTCCCAATATCAATAGTTACGGCGATCCCATTCAGACCAGTGTTCTTGCTTACTACTTTGCTTGGTCTTTTTGCGTCTTAGCAGCAGCCTTTTCTCAGCTTCCTTAGAATCTCTTCAAAATTGATAGTTGGGGTAGAACAAAAGGTATAGAGTAGATTAGATAACTTCTGAGTTACCTTCCAACTGATATAATCTCAACTCTGGCCCAGGAGGATGGATTGCTATTGGATAGCCCTCTGCCACTGCAGGCTACATAATTGACCTTTTGATTGGATGAGAGACCTATGAGTCCATGACACAGATTATGGTTTATGCAAAGGAAAAATATTTGGGGAGTTACTTTGGAGAAAGAATAATGGAAGGGAGCTCAGGAGAGAGGAACAAGAGAGAAAGGGTAAAGTTTTGAATGATGAATGGGACATCTCCCTAGAGCAGTGGTTCTCAACCTGTGGGTGGTGACCCTTTGGGGGTCAAACAACCCTTTCACAGGGGTCACCTAAGACCATAGGAAAACACATATTTCTGATGGTCTTAGGAACTGAGACATGGCTCCTGTATCTATCTCCAGGCAGGTCTGCCCACATGCAGATACACCCACATACGAGTATTAAAGGGTCATGGCATTAGGAAGGTTGAGAACCACTGCCCTAGAGTCACAGACATGTGGAGAAAGTCTTGATTCCCAGAGTCTGTAGTCTTAGAGATGGTTAAGAACTGACTTCCTTGGTAGATCTTACTCACTTTGGTTGAGTTAGACAGTTGAGTGGCATAGTAGATAGAGCTCATATGTCCCCTTCACTAACATTGCCATGACGCTGGTACAGGGCTGTATCACTCCATGCCTGGACTATTGCAATAGTCTACTGTTGGTCCCCTGGCCATGTCTCTCCTCACTACAGCCTATATGTATTGCTCAGCTGTCAAAGTGATCTTCCTTAGTTTAGGTCTGACCATGTTATCCCCCTATCAATAAATCTCAATGGCTCCTTATCAGTTCTGCAATCAGATATAAATCCTGTTTGACTTTCAAAGCCCTTTATAACCTTTTTAGTCTTCTTACATCTTGTGCCCCCATATATATAATATATATATATATTCTTCAATATAGTTAAATTGGCCTCCTTATTGTTCCTCAAACAAGGCTATCTCCCAACCTCAGGTGTTTTCACTTGCTGTCCCCCTTGTATGAAATGTGTACCTTCCACATCTCTTCCTCCTGGATTTCCTGGTTTCCTTCAAGACATAAAATCCTACCTTCTAAAGAAGAAATACCTTTCTTTATCCCTGTTTTTAATTATAGTACATTCTTTTGTTGATTATTTCTAATTTATCTGTATATGGCACGTTTGTACATAGTTACTTGCACATTATCTCGGCATTAAACTGTGAGCTCCCTGAGGGCTGAGACTATTTTTTGCCTTTCTTGTAGCCCCAGCATTTAACATGGTGCCCAGCATATGGTAGGTGCTTAATAAATGTTGATTGACTGGAGTCAGGAAGAAAAGTTTGAATTCTGACTCAGAAGATAGTACTTAGCTGTCCGATCCTGGGGAATCACTTAACCTCTTATAGGCTCAGTTTCCTCATCTGTAAAATGTAGATAATAATAGCTCCTACCTTATGGGATTGTTATGAAGAACAAATGAGATAACACGTGTAAAGTGGCTTACAGACTTCACTAGCTGCTGCTGTTACTGTTGTTGTTCTTGCTCCCAAAATAACAAGCGCATTTACTTTTATTATTCTATCATCTGAGCTAATCTGTATAACTTTCTCAGTTTCTGTTTGTTATCTTTTAAAAAAAATAAATGTGTTTCCTTACTATTTGAGATTGTCTTTTGTGTAACCAGCATTTGGTGGGAGGAAACTAAATTTGCTGAGAAGAAGCCTCACCCATCCCTCCCCAAGTCCTAGTGGGCAATTATCTGTAATGAAAACAAAGCTTCTTCTTGATACCTGATAACCCTGGGATCCCTGGAACTTTGGAAACACTCTAGTGAAATAGCTACCTCTAAGACACGCATTTCTGTGACACAGAATTGAAGCTGATGTTTGGAAAATTATTTCTGGTTCCATTTTTTGCAAGCAAGCTCTTCAATTGACTAATGTTTCAAAGTATTTGAAGAATTTCTATTTATGTTATATGTATTCACTATATATATTTATACTATTTTAATCTATATTTACAAATATTATATATTTATAAATATTCATATTTATATTATATTAAAGTATTTCAAAATTAGTACCATGAAATTAAGCAGAGTATTTCTATGTGTTATTTACTAAGAATCTCTGTGAAATAAAGCTAAGCTTGAGACCAGGTAATAATACTATTAGAGAGACTTTCTTAGCTATTGGTGTGCACAGACAGGAACCACATGCACACACACACACACACACACACACACACACACACACACACACACACACACACACACACACACACACACACACACCCCTATAGGGATAGCATGAGCTAATAGGACCCTTTTACTTTTAGGAACTGCCAAGTAATGAAATGAAAAATAAACACAAAAATAAAATGAAATAATGTTTGTAAAGCACTTTGTCAGCCTTCAGTGATATATAAATGTTAGGTATTATTATTATTGTTATTTTCACAAATGCTTTGTTCCTCAAGGCCTGTGGTTTAGGAAAGGACATTGTTTTTTCTGAAAAGAGGAGTTAGGAAGAAAACAAACATTTTCTAAGTGTCTATCATGTGCTAGACACTGTGCTAAGTACTCATTTAATTCTTATGAGGAATAGATACTGTGATTAGCCCCATTTTACAGTTGAAGAAACTGAGGCAGACAGAGGTTAAGTGGCTTGCTCAGGGTCACACAGCCAGTTGGTATCTGAGGTCAAATTTAATTTCAGCAGGGATAGACTACTAGTGAAGTTGTTGACTAATTAATGAAAGGAGCTAGGTAGTGAAGTAGAAAGTGTTAGAGTTGAAGTCAGGGGGATCTGAATTCTAATCCTTCCTGAGACACTTACTTAGCTATATGATCCTGAGCAAGTCACTTACCCTCTCTCCTCCTGCTCTTCTGTCTGTAAAATGGGTCTAACAATAGTGCCTTCCTCATAAGCTTATTGTGAGGTCAAAATGAGATAACATATAGCATGACTCAAGGTTGAGCACTCTTATCTACTGGCTGCCTAGGTTAGGGAAGAAAATGTTTTCTTGTCATTGTCATCATCAATTAATCATGGTCATTTAAGAAGACACTAGATATGCTTGATGAGTGTCAGTCACATTGCTGTAAATTTGTTGAAAGAAACAGTCTAAGTCATGAAGAAATTAAAATCTAAAGAAAGGTAATATAGTCATAGAATCTTAGGTAAGTCATTTTAATAAGTAGAAAAATTTTTTTAAGAGGCAGCATGGTACAGTGGAAAGAGGCATGGCCTTGGAATCAATAAAGAATTAGGTTTGAATGTGAGCTCTCACATTTATCCAATGGAAGTCACTTTCTCTCTTACCCTCAGTTTTCACATCTAAAAAATGGAGACAATACATTCATACTACCTTCCCCATGATTGTTTTGAGGAAAGTGCTTTGTAAACCTCAAAGTGCTATATAAGCATATTATTATTTGAAAAAAAAAAGTACTATCATTTCACTTTTCCCCCCTGCCTTTGTGCTTTGCCCTCATGCAACCAATGTTGCTATGGAAATACAAACCCAGAATCTACCAACTTGTGACGTTCAGAACTGGAATTTCTGGGAACAGTTTTGCAAAGATTGTTATGAGAAAGACATAAGACATCAGGCTGAATAGAGAATTGGAGTTTGGAAGTTCATCCTCCATCTTTGGGTCATGAAATATTCCAGGGTTGGTCAAACCCTGAGCCAGACCTCTCTCGCTCTCTTCCCTTCCAAAGAGAGACAGAGCCCAGTGGTTTCTGGTGCTGTTGTTGTAGCTGACAAGTGTGTTATTGTATGGCGTAGATCATGATTGTTGGGATTCCCTAATTGGGCCCTCAGAACCAATTCCTTTCTCCTGTGACTGTAAGTTAAGGAAGGAAGGAGTTCCCATTACCCGAGAAAGTCTTCTGTTTTGTTTGTGGGCTTTGGGGAAGGTCCTGAAGCAGGAGGAACTGATTTCTGTTGGTTTGTTAGCAGGGGTCATATTCAAGAACTGGCCCCTATCCCCTTTGTTTTTTTTATTCTTTCATTTCTATTGTTTAATTCCCTTTAAGATAAAGAAAATTAGTGTGTGCTAATTGTGGTTAATATCAGTAGTGTGGATTGACTTTTGGGAAGAAATGTGGTGGGACCTTGTTCAGTTGTGTCCAATGTTTTGTGACCCCTTGGATCACATTGTCCATGGGATTTTCTTAGCAAAGCTACCTATATATTTCTTAGCAAAGCTACCTATATATTTCTATACCCTAGTTTCCAGATTCTTGCCGTAGATTAAGGCAAACAGAGGTTAAGTAACTTGAAGTGTTTGAGGCCAAATTTCAATTCAGGTTTTCCTGACTCCAGGCCCAGTGCTCTATCCTCTGAGTCACCTAGAAATATGACAGGCCAGGTAAAAAAAAGCAGAAATTTCTCATCTCAGCATCAAGAAAATAGCCAACATGGTGGGCTTGCATTGGAAATCAGCTACACTTTGGAGATACTTTGTAGTAATATTCTTACTCCAGTTTAGGTTAATATGGAAAAGCAATTTTTAACAGAGAGAAATTAATAACCTAAAATGAATCACAAGCCCCCAGTCCTGTGTCAGTCAGCCCAGAACTCATGCAGAAGGTCAACTACTGTGTATATAACATGGGTGTGTGTACTTGCATGAGAATTCCTCCTTTTTTAATATATATCTTCTGGTGATGATTTCTTCTTTACTATTATCACAACCAGTGGTAATTAGGGGACAACTATTACTACCCTTCAACTTTTAAGTGGATAAGAATTTTATACAGCCCTTGCATGTGTCATTTTGATCTGTAGTAACTTTTAAGTGTTTCACCTCTGGAGCTTACCTGAGTGGTCTCCCAAATTTAGAGAGAGGACGCTCATTGCCTCTGCATTTCCCCTCACTCATCATAGATATACATATCATACATACATATATATGTATACATATACATATATATATCCCCAGTAATAAGTTTTAATGTGTGTATAATGATGCAATTATTAGGTATAATATATGTGAAACATATAACACAAATACTATACTTATTACTGGGTTCCCAGTAGAAGAAGAAAGTTTTTTTTTAATTTTATTGATTTATTTTTATTTTCAACATTCATTTCAAGATTTTGAGTTACAAATTTTTCTCCCTGTCTTTCCCCTACCCCCACCCCAAAATAGCGAGCCTACTGAATACACCTTCTTCCAATCTGTTCTCTCTTATATCTTCCCTCATGTGCCCTCCCCCAACTTTCTCGTAGGGCAAGATAGATTTCTATACCCTAGTGCCTATACATCTTATTTCCCTGTTGCATGTAACATTAAAAAAAATTTTTTTTAACATTTGTTTTTAAAACTTTGAGTTCCAGATTCTTTCGTTGAAGAAGAAAGTTTTTTTTAGAAGAACTGACAAGGATGAGAGTAGGAAGATAAAACAACAACAACAAAAAAAAGAGAAATAATTTAGGAAAAATGATGTAGACTAGAGAGATATAAGTAAAAGGAGGGAGATTTAGCAAAAAGAGTGACTTATGAGAAGTGGGGAGGAGGTCAATGAGATTCCACACAGGCATCTGTTGGAAGATTCTGCTAAAATAGAGAATGATAAATTCTTGACTTGCTCTGTTGACAGTTTCATCTCTAAGAAGACTGGGAAAATATAGAGAGAACTGTTGCTCTGGACTGAATTCTTACTTCACTGAAAGAGCTGATTGTAAAAGGAGAGGCATCTGAGAGAATGTGACTTAAATGGTGTAAGTGTAAATTCGGCAGCAAAGGTGAGAGAAAATAAAAGCTGGATCCCATGGCAGAGATTCTAAAAGGGAGAATGACTCGGGACAGATGGGAAGTTCTTTAAAAAACTGCAGAATTTCGACATTACAGTTATTAATGATTCTGATGAGGAAGTGAACCTTTAAAGAAACAAATGTAGCCAAGGACAAATAAGAAAGAGTAGCAGGGCTTAAAAAGAATAGTGTCAGAAAACCTTAGTTTTGAGCAAACCCAAATTTAAAAAAAAAAGATCTTTTTTGTCTTGTTGGGAGAACAAGGAAAGGGCAAGTCCACAGCTCTGGTCAGATGGTTTAATGTGAACAGAAGCGGAATTGGCTAAGTCTCTTTTTCATTTTTTTGTCATTTCTCTTTAATAGAGTGATCTTCAGACCTGGAAAGGAGAGAGAACTAATATGATTAATAAAGAGTTGAAGCACATGACAAATTTTTAAAAGTTTTAAAAATTAAAAATTTAAATTTAAAAATAAAAAAAAGTAAGAGAGCACATGGCTACTGATGAAGATGGTTTTAAATAAAAAAGGAATGGGGAGGATGGAAATGGGCAAATATAAATGCTGTAGCAGGCAGTAGGGAAGACAGTAGAAGAATAGGAATCAACAGAAAATAATGAGGGACAAGAGAGACAGAAATAATGGTTGGGTAGTGGATGGATAGAGAGCAAACCTAAGAACCAGAAAGTCCTGGGTTCAAGACCCACCCCTGTACATGTAGGTTGTTTGACTGGCCAAATCACTTCCCGGTGTGGGGAACCTGCAGACTCCATGTGACCATGAGGCCACAGGTTCCCCACCCCTGGGTCTTAACCTATCAAAAAGATAAAGAAAAAAAGAAATAGCCCCTGCCCTCTTGAAGTAAGCTAGATTTTAATGCGGCATGATGGTAAATTAGTTTATGAACATAATTGATACTTAATAGGGGCTACTGAAACGGATTACTAGAATATAACAACAAAATCATGCTTTGTTCCAGAGTAACAGATTATGTAGAAGTTAAGTCAAAGATTAAGCATTAATTAATTGTCTACTAGGTGCTTAATGGCTGTCTCCCATGCCTGGAATGTTCTCTTTGCTCATCTCTGCTTCCTGGTTCTCCTGGCTTCCTTCAAGTCCCAACTAAAATCCCACCTTCTATAGGAGACCTTTCCCAACACCCCTAGTTCTAGTCTAGTGCCTTCTGTTCTTTCTTTCTTATTTATCCTGTATGTAGTTTATTTGTACATATCCATGGTAATTATCAACCAACATGTCAATCAATATCAGGAAACAATTTGGTTCACTGGAAAGGGCACTAGATTTGGAGTCAAAGGACATGAATTCGAATCCTCACTCTGCTTCTTACTAAATATCTGATCTTGAGTAAGTTCATTCATTTCTGTAGGTTCAGTTTTCTCATTTAGCTGCCCTTAGGCTCTGCCTCCTCTCTTTATAGCAACTAACTGGCAAAGTCGATAGAGCACCAGGCTTGGAATCAGGAAGACTTATCTTCATGAGTAAAATGACTCAACAGCCACCACCACTCTTTTCACTTCAAAGCTGATTTATCAAATGAAAAGGTTATTTTCACTGGTCCTGGGGTAGAGTTTGGAATTCAGAAGGTGTGATTCTGCCTTCAACCCTCAGAGGGCACTGAGGAACAGCAACAGATTGTAACAAGAGAAATCTGACTTGTAACCAGACTAGACTAGGAGACAGAATTTAAAGATACAAAGCTTATGTAACAAGTTAGCCGAACTTCATTCTACCAGATGTTAGCATGAAATACTGTTATGCAATTGCTGAATTTATTGATATGTGTATTCCTTAAAAAAAATCTGAATGGTACTATATAATTAATTATTTTATATTGAGACAATGAAAAAGTCTGTTAATGTTTTCATAATTTGAATTCATGTCTTTTGCTATACTATTGTATTGCCTAAGCACAATATATTAATACAATAGACCACTGTTGCTGCAATACTGTACATTTTTAATTGCACTAATATTTAGAGCAATCTCTAGAAAAGTTGGAAGCTGGGACAATTGATGTTTTTGCAGTTGAAAAGCAGAGGTCTCCTAAAGAGTCTACTCAGACTCACTCCTCAAGAATGAGGATATTTTAAGCATATTGGTCAGAAAAGTGAAAGAATTGGATGAATATAATGTAAGGCCTCTCAGAAACTCAGAAAAGTTTTCTATTCCTTTCTGAGAATTTTGACCACAGAAATACACCTGAGGAATTGATACTAAGATATTATTCCTGGGAATTCAGTTTTGTTCACCCATCCTCTAAGGTTGAGGAATTTCTAAAAGCTGTAGGAGCCCTTCTAATAGAAAGAGATATTCCTACAAAGAGACTGAATGTCACAATTAAATCTAGGAATTCCACTTCATTTATGAGTGAAGCTAAGGTCACATTGTCTGTGGTAGATGGATATCATATGCCCAAAACGGGCATTTTCTTTGGTTATGAACCGTGTCCCCCAGGAGAACAATCCTGGGAGACTTAGGTTGGATAGACAAGAGTGCCTCTGGGACATTAGAAGGCCTCCGAGTCAAAGTAATGAGCCTGACCGATAGCAGCTACAGATAGGTCCAGTGAATAACCTCCAGGCTGGATGTTACTTTCTGGACTCTTTTCTCTACTCCCTTTTCGAGTGGCTTCATGGCAGATACAGAGTCAGGCAGCAAACAGCTCTGCTACTGCTGTTCCTTATTAAATATTTCTCTCCCTCTCTCTCAAACAAAACTGTCAATTTATTTCATAGGTTTCCGTTGCCATGAGACCTATTGTCCATTGACAGAAAGATTCTAGTTAAAGAGAACACTGAATTTTAACATATGTGATGGAAGAATGTGGCCATAGAGTTTTAAAGAGAGGGTTGCTCTTAACATGTCTGGAGGAGAAACTTGAATGGTCCAGCATTTCATATCAAGATGCTCTATTTACCTAAGTGAAAATCTGGGGATTATCTTCTGGGGATAGGGAAGGAGTGATGGAAAGTTTTGGGTGAAAGTCAAAGAAAAACAAATAGAGACAACACAGTGGCGGGGGGGGGGGGGGGGGGGG
>CM053580.1:383738829-383769794 GCA_028627135.1 Pseudochirops cupreus
CATTGTTAAATGGTTAACAACTGGCTGGAGGTGGGGGGAGAATGTACTCAGGACACATTTTTAAGTTTAATATGTGTTATTTCTCCATCACTTTCTTAAGTCTAGAAAATCAATAAAACAATAAATAAAGCCTCTATTTGTAGAGTTTGCTGATTTCCAAAGTGTAAATACTCACACTTAAAATTTAACAATCCACCCTCAAGGCAATATGAGCTGGATCTGGCATACACTGGACCCAATTCATATCAATAAAGAGGAAGTGATTGATGAAATGGGGATGATAGGAATCTTGGGAGGTAGTAATCACACCTTTTTAGAATTTTTGATAGGTAAAGTACAGAAGAACATCAGGTATACAGCAAACCTAATGCTAGGCACTAAGGATACAAAGCAAAAATGAAAAATCTCTCTCCTTAAGGAGCTTGCATCCTCTTGGGGGGAAGACAACAGGTACCCAGGAAAATAAATACAAAATATATAAACAGTGATTTATGTGGAAAGGGCACTAACAATTGGGAGGATAAGGAAAGTCTTCCTGTAGGAGGTGACATGAGCTTTGAGGAGAACTAGGGATCCCAAGAGATGGAGGTGAGCATTCCAGGCATGCTGGGCAGCTTGAACAAAAGCAGTGGAAGGCGCTATGCTAGGTGCTGGTGACTCAAAGACAAAACAAAAGGAGCCAGTGCTCTTAAGCAGTACTAAGCAGAAACAATATGTGTTCACAGATAAATTTGTTGTTAAGTCCTTTCACTCATGTTGAACTCTCTGTGACCCCACTTGGCTTCTTTGGGCAGAGATACTGGAATGGTTTGCCATTTCTTTCTCCAGATCATTTTACAGATGAGGAAACTGAGGCAAATAAGGTTAAGTGACTTTTCCAGGGTCACATAGCTGGTAAGTGTCTGAGGCCAGATTTGAACTCAGGAGGATGAGTCTTCCTGACTCCAGGCGCAGCAATCCATCCACTGCAACATCTAGCCACCCCAGGCTGAGGATACAAAGTCATAAACTAAAAACAGTTTGGACAAGGGACTTACATTCTACAGGGGATATATCATATTAAGAGGTAAGTAAATGTAAGATAATTAGAAGAGAGAAAAAGCAGCCATTTGAGAGGATTGAGTATACCCTGAAAATGTTCTGTGCCTTCCTGGACTGTGATGCTGTTTCTGACACTTGATAGGCCTGTGAGCTCAGGCATGTCTCTTAACCTGAACCTAAGTATCCTCATCTGCAAAACAAGCATAATATTACCTATATTATCCATAATAAGCCTGGAAGAAAGAATGGTATTAATTGAGAGAGGAGGGATTCATTAAAAACAGCTCATGTTAGACTTCTGTAATCTTTTTCACATCTGCCCTTTCCTCTGTAATACAGCCACTACTAACCTAGAACAACTCCTTAATACAACCGTCCTGGATTATTGCCATACAGTCCTAAAAATGTTCCTTCTTCCATTTATCCTTCATATGATCACCAGAATAATCTGCCCAACCCCATAGATTTTGATCATCTCACTCTTCTGTTCAGAAATCTTAAGTGGCTCCCTACTTCTTACAAAGTGAGGTTCCTCCTTTCTCTGGCACTTAATATCTTCAATTTCAATACTTTTTAAGCTTTTTCTTGTGTTTCTCCTACATATGAAGTCTAAATTCTGGTCAAACTGTACTATCCTCTGACCCCCAAATTTGCCATGTGCTTTCCCACTTCCACTCCTTTGCTCTCCCCTCCTCCTGTCATATTCCTAGTTATCTTTTAAAGCCATATGCAAGTTGTACATCCTCCTTAAAATGGTCAGTAATGCACTTCCCTCCCTTGGACCTCATGCAGTGCTGTTTTACAACTCTCTAGTTAAATTATCATATAATATTGTGTATTATAGTCATCTGTATTGATTACTACTAGATAGTAGTTCACTGAGGGCAAGGAAGGTATCTAATCTAAACTTTGTATCTCTCTTAGCCCCTAGCAAAGCATGCTACACACAGTAGGTGCCTAGTAACTGGTTTTTTTTTTATATTTGTACTGGGTTGAATATTTGCCTGGGTTACCAGATAAGATAAGGAAATGACTTAGATATTCTATGCCTAGATTTCAGCAAGGCATTTGAGGTATCTTTGAAAAAAGATGGAGATACTAGGGGATGAGCGGCACAGTTAGATGAATTTGAAATTAGTTGAATGATCAGAGCTGATGAGTAAAGATGGATGGGTCACTGCTAATCTGGAAGGAGGCATCTAGAGAAGTACCTCAGAGACCTGCTCTTGACTTTGTTCTATGTAAATTTTTTCTTCTCTATCAAGGTCTTAGATTTTAAATTGGAGGGAGATCTCTTGAGGAGGGAGCTGTCAAGCTCCAGGGATCTGTGATTAGCCTATTGCTGTTCCACATTTTGATCAATGACTTAGACAAGGGAGTAGATGACATGTTTATTAAATTTGCAGATGGCACAAAGCTAAGAGGGTTAGCTCACATGTTGGTTGATAGTCAGAATCCAAAAAGTTCTTGACAGGATAAAATATTGGGCCTAATCTAACAAGATAGAATTTCATATAGGGATAGATTTAGTCTTAAAGTTAGGTTGCAAAAATCAGCTTCATAGGTACAATGTGGGAAAGGCATGACTAAATAGTAGTTTGTCTTAAAAAGACATGTTTTAATGGAATTTAATCTCAATATGAGATAAATCAACTGAGTGATAGGGCAGCTAAAACAAAACAAAACAAAACAAGAAAAACCCAAAGGTAATCTCAGGTTTTATTATGTGGCTAGACTACATCTAGAGGATTCTGGTCACAACATTTTAGTAGGGACATTGATAATTTAGGGCAGTGGTTCTCAACCTGTGGGTCGTGACCCCTTTGGAGGTAGAACGACCCTTTCACAGGGGTTGCCTAAAGACCATCGGAAAACACATATTTCCAATGGTCTTAGGAATGGAGATACCACTCCTCTATCAGTCTCTAGGTGGGTAGGCCCATATGCAGATACTCCCACATACAAGTATTAAAGGGTCACAGCATTAGGAAGGTTGAGAACCACTTATTTATCCAGAGATGAGTTACCATATATTAAAGGCCTCAAGTTCATGTCCTCAGTTGCAAAAACTGGGAATATTTCAAAGGACTTAAAGGGCCATTAAATGGAAAAGAAATTAGACTTACTCCACTTGGCTCAAGAGCAAAGCTAGGGGCAAAGGAAGGAGGTTTCAAAGAGACTTGGTGTTATTTCTCAAGCTTGGATCTTCTTCTTAGCTGTTCTTTTGGTTCTTTCCACCTCTCTCGCCAATTTCAATTGCTTTTTCATGGTGTTATCTAAACCTACAGAGTCCATAGTATATTGTATGTCAATACTCTTAGTACTATAGCTGACCATCCCCCAGTGAAGGATTTACTCTTGACGCAATTAGTTAAAAACAAAGATGTACTGAAATCCATAACATAAACAGTGACAATAAAACGTTTCTCTAAAAACCCTCAGTTCAGTCTCTCACAAATACATATGGTAGGAATAGTGGGCGCTAGTTAGAGAGGCACATATTAGAGAGTGCAGGAGATGAAGGCAAATCACACCAAGGCTGGGAGCCTCTTTCTTAGGCTGAGTAAGTCACTTAGCTGGATCTGTTTCTCTCCATAGTCTGACTCCCTGCAGCTGGACTCTCTTGCTTTCTGTTGGGTGTGGTGTCTCCTACTAGGTGAGTTACTTTGCTGTAAGATGAAAAGCAATTTCTCTCAAGATCTAGGTCTTCCTTCCTCCATGACTCTCTTCTCAACTGCCAGAGATTTCTCACACAAGTGACAGAGCTCCTCCTGTCTCAGCTGCCTCCTTAGTTAGAAGAGGAAGAAGTTAAAGAATCTGGTTGAAATAAGAATGACTGATGACTGATTCATTTCCCTCCTCTTTTAAGTTGTCCAATAGAAAGGATTTGCCTTATCCTTTGTATCTGCCTTACCTAACCTCAAATGGACAAAACATATTGGACTTTTGGTCAGGGGTGGTAATGAAAGAGTCAAACTATATGGAAAAATCTTATCCTTGTACCTTAAGAAAAGAATTTCTATGCTCATCTGGAAACTGATTGATGTTGTAAAGTAGATTGAGGAACTCCTGCTGACTACTGTGTTTCAAAGCCAAAAAACCAGAAAAGGGAAAACTATGAGCCAGAAAACATTTTGTCTCAATCTCTTCTAAAATTACTGGGAGATGGGGGAAAGAGAGAGTAAAGTGGAACATAAATGAGGAGGAAAAATGTGTGAAGAGCATATATGCCCTGTCCCAACATCAGTGGCTCTAGCTTTAGTCACCATTTATATCAGTGGAACCCAACCAATAACTACAGTTTTTACAATCCTGTCTAAACATACACACTCTATGTTCACTACTCTAGTGAAACCCTCATGGTTGGTTAAACTATTCGAGGTGGTAGCTTGGTGGCTCTAGTTGTCAGTCAACTATCATTTATTAAATATTTAATAAATGTCACTGTTTTATTATGCTAAGTACTCTGGAAACAAAGAAAGGCAAAAAGCAGTCCCTGCTCTCAATGAGCTCATTGCAATTTAATGAGGGAGACAACATATAAACATGTACAAACAATGTATGGGCAAGATAAATTGAGGATAATTCAGAGTGAAAGCACAAAGATTAAGGAGAACAGGAAGGAGCTTCTTGGAGAAGGTTGGACTTTAGTTGAGATGTGAAGGAAACTAGGGAAGCCAGGAGACAGAGATGAGGAGGAAATGAGTTCCAGGTATGGGGAGCAGCCATTTTCATAAATGCCTGAAGTTGGAGAGATGGTATGTCACATACAGGGAATAGCAAGCAGGCGAGAATCAAAGGATCCAAAAGTATGTGAAATGAATAAGATATGAGAAGACTTGGAAAGGTAGGAAGGGTCAGGTGATGAAGGAATTTGAAAACCAAACAGAGGATTTTATATTTGATCCTGAAGATAATAGGGATCCACTGGAGCTTATTGAATAGGGGTGCGGAATATGGTCAAACTTGCCTTTTAGGAACTTCAATTTGACAGCAAAGTAAAGGATGGATTAGAATGGGAGGAAATTTGAGCCAAACAGACCAACAAGAAGACCGTTGCAATAGTGTAGACATGGATTTATGAGTCCCTACACCAGGAACGTGGGAAGGGCATAAGCTCCCTTCTCTCCTCTGTTATAGGGAGAATGTGTGAGAGATATTATCAAGGTAAAATTGACAGACCTTGGCAATAGATTGTATATGAGGGTTGAGAAAGTATGGAGTTGAAGATGGCATTTAGGTTGTGAGCTTGGTTGCCTGACATGATGGTAGGGATTAGTTGTCCTTTCTCAAGGAAGACCAAAGTGGCAGCACTATGTTGTGGTCAAGGTACAGTATGTTCAACTGTAGTCCATAAAATAAATATGAGCTCAGAATGCTCTACCACAGGTTGGGCACAAATAGTCCACGTAAACATTTGGAGTGGAGATGTCTCTAAATTTGAGCATCTCATGTTTCTTTTGAGCTGCTGCAATTCTGCTTTGCTCATAGAGCATAGCAGCACTTTCTCTGATGCAAGCATGACATGCTGGGTGGTCCTGTGCCATTGTCTCCCATGTTTCTAAATCAATCCCAAAATTCTTCAGAAAGACCTTGACAGTTTCCTTGTATCTCTTCTGATCTCCATGCAAATGCTTGCCTTGTGTGAGTTCTCCTTAAAATAGTCTTTTAGGCAAGCATAGATTTGGCACTTGAATAACATGGTCAGCCCATAGGACTTGCACTCTCTGTAGTAGAATTTGAATGATTTGTGGTTCAATTCAAGAAAAGACTTTAGTGTTCAGTACCTTATCTTGCTAGGTGATCTTCAGAATCTTTCTAAGACAATTCAAATGGAAATGATTCAGTTTCCTGGCATGGTGCTGGTAGACTGTCCTGGCAGCATGCCTCTGTAGGTAAGCAGCCTAATACTTCTTTTCTCTCACACTTTCTTTGGAGTCTCCCAAACACTGAATTATTTTTGGCAATGAGTGCATCAGCCTTATCATCTATGTACATGTCCCTGGAAAATATACTGTTAAGATAATATACTGTTAAGGTAAATGAATTTATCCACAGCATTTAAATTTTCTCCCTTTGTGGTATATAATGGTTCCACATACAGATGGTGTGGAACTGTCTGGTGGATAACCTCTGTTTTCTTGGTGTTAATTGTCAGAATCAATCCATACATACTCTGTCTTAACCTCAGAGGCTGCATTTAGTATGCAATTATCTGTGCACAAAAAGGCATGGACCAACTTTCCCCCCATTTTATGTTGTAGCTTATAGTCAAGTTAAATAGTTTACTGTCAGTGTGGTATTATTCATTTTCATTCTTACTGAGGGGGTCTGACAATGTCACTCAAAACATTGTGCTAAAAAGTGTGTAAGCAAGCACACAGCCTTGCTTCCCTCCATTGGTGACTGGGAAAGCATGAGAGGATCATCCATCATCCAGAACCTGCGCAAACATGGCGCTATGTGACTGGCATATAATACTGTTTAATTTCTCTGGGCAACCAAATTTTACCATAATTTTCCACAAGCCCTCATGACTAACAGTATCAAAGGCCCTGGTCAGACTGATGAATGTTGTGTACATATCTGTGTTCTGCTCCTGGCATTTCTCTTGGACTTGTTGGCAGCAAACACCATATCGACCATTCCTAGGTCTTTTCTGAAGTGGATAATCATCTTCCAGGTAAAGGATTAGCCTATTAAGGGGGACTCTGGCAAGAATTGTGCTGACGATGACAAAGAGAGAGACCCTGCTGTGATTGTCATGGGACAACCTATTTCCTTTTCCTTTATAGAGATAGACAATGAAGGCATGCTTGAACTCCTGTGAGTTAACCTCCTCTTGCTATATAACTTAAAAGATTTCAGTGAGCAGTGGACCCACTACCTTGTAAATATCAGCTGGAATAGAATCAGCACCAAATGTTTTGTCATATGAAAGGAGCCTAATGGCATTCAAAAACCTCATCTTCAGGTAGAAGTTCAACTAGAGAGGGCTTGACTTCAACCTGAGGTATGCAGTCAATGGCTTCAGCATTTATTGATGGTGGTCTGTTGAGAACATTATGAAAATGTTCAGTCCACCTCTTTAGGATCAGGTCCTTATCACTAATCAATGTGGCTCTATCAGCGCTGAGTAGTTGAGATGCACCGTAGGTCTTTGGCCCATACATTGCCTTCACAGCATCAAAAACTAGCTTTGGATTGTTACTATCAGCATAAAGCTAATTGTCATCTGCCTTCTTACTGAGGCAAGAGTCCTGCATTTATCTAAGCTTCACTTGCATTTTACTTTTGATGGAGTTAAATGCTGCATTTTTAGAGATAGACAAACTCTTGGGCCAGTAAACCCTGTAGAGTTCTTGTTTTTTGTTGAGCAGCTTCTGCATTTCCCCAACATTTTCATCAAACCAGTCTTGATATTTGTGAGTGTTCTGGCCCAGATGAGTAAATGTGGTGCTGTACACCACTTCTTTTCTTCTTCACTGCTGCCAGCCTTGGGTTGACTTATCTTCCCCTTCAAGTTAGCAACAAACTATTCACAGAATGAGAAGTGCTCTCATCTGTTGACATTAAGACAATAGACTTAATGGCAGTCATCTTGCCTTGGGGCTGCTGCTTTTGATGAGTGTGCATGTTTAACTTAAAGAGGATAAGTCTATGATAGGTCTAGTGATCTGTGCCACATATCACCATCACTATCTGTTTCTTCTCCTTAAAACAACCTAGTCTATTAGGTGCTAATGTTTGCTGTCAAGATGCATCCACAAAGTTTTATTTCATCTAGGTAAGTAGAAGACCCTTTTGGATGAGAAGATCGTAAGATGTACAAGTGTTCAGTAGCAAGGGAATGTTACTGTTGCTATTTCTGACTCTATGCCTCCCAAGGACTCCCTGCCAGGTCTAATGGTCTGTGCCCACTGTAGCACAAAATCACACCAAGCTTGTCCTCTTCTGGCACATTGATGATGAGGTTCTCCAGGGCTTCATAAAAATTTTTCTGTAACTTCATCCTAGTTTGTCATGATGGGAATATATATGTGTGTTGATGATGGTGGTATGGTGCTTTTTTCCAAGTGTCAATCACATTGCCATGAATCTGCTGTTCATTCCTTTTGGGAGGCATACAAGCTTGTTGATTAGATTGGTTTGATTGTGAAACCTATTCCAGCTTCATAGTGCTCCCCATCACTGCAGCTGCTCCAGAAAACTGTGTATCCAGTTCTGATTTCAGTAAGCTGGCCTTCATTTACCAGCATTATTTCGCTCAGGCCTGCTATTTGGATGTGATACTCTTGAGTTCTCTCACAACAAGAGCCATTTGTCTTTTGGGTCTATTGGATTTTTTTGTTGTCCATAAGCATGAACACATTCCAGGTAACAATGGTTAGTGATCATCTTCACAAAAGATTTTGCACAATTTTGGGGTTTTGGCAGCAGGGTAAGATCCTTGCCTATTGCAGTAAGCAGACCAGGGTTAGGTTATGTGAAGCAGACAATTTTTAGTGCACCTTTTCTAGCCCTTTCATCATGCCAGGAGGTGAGCAGTGCAGTTCTTAAAAAAGGCTATTCATTCACCTAGGAGGCTGCCAAATCCCACTGCTTCTTCTGTCCAGTGAGGAGACAATCCTATGTCCTGCCTTTGTGCAGGGTTGTGACTACAGGTCCTAGTGTTTCTGTAACTTTATCACTTGCCTGTCACCATAGGATTTTGAAGTAGGGAAAAATGGTAAAATGGTATTGGTGAGGTCTTTTGACTTGCACATAAATTAGATTTAAGTGAGGCAGAGTTGTGGAAAGTGTTGGCCTTATTCTCTCTTCCAGAGTCATCAAAGTCTAATCACAAAACAAAGTCAAGATGATTGGTGATGGCTTGGGATGCAGTGGATGACCTTGGTGTCTTCAAAGGCAAACTAAAATGTAAGAGCTCCATAGCACTTGCTTCTAACGCCTTCATGGCCCATTGGAGCAAACTGCACATCTGCCCATTCTAGTGGGGGAACATCTTCACAGTTCACCAACAGGTTTGAGGCCTGTTGGTTATCCTTAATTTGGTTTAGTCGGCTGAAATAATTTACTGGGGTGTGACTGTTGTGCTGCTGTTCTTGGAGCCATAAGTGATAATTGGATGGCTGGTGGATACCAGAGATGGAAAGTATCCTTGAAAAGGGCTCTGTAGCCCTCAGACCAGAGTGAACATCTGTATACCCCTAGAGGATGGCAGTACCTTTGACAGTAACAGGAAAGCTTAGAAGAAGAGAGTTCAGTTTTGAAGATGTTGAGTTTAAGATAAGTTCAAGGGAGGGGCGGCTAGGTGGCACAGTGAATAGAGCACCAGCCCTGAAGCCAAGAGGACCTGAGTTCAAATCCAGGCACAGACACTTGACACACTTACTAGCTGTGTGACTTTGGGTAAGTCACTTAACCCCAATTGCCCTCCAAAAAAAAAAGCCAAAAAAAAAGATAAGTTCAAGGGACATCCAGCTAAAGCTGTCTAAAAGGCACTTGGAGATGTGAGAATGGAGGTCAGGAGAGAGCTTAGAGCTAGACAAGTAGATTCTAGAATCATCCATATAGAAAGGATAATTGAAATGATGGGAGTTGATGAGATCACAACGTGAAATAGTATAGAGGCAGAAGAAGATCCAGCACAACATGTGGGGGACCTCACTGTTAATGGGTGTAACATGGTCAGGACCTAGCAAAACAGACAAGACAGAGAGGTCAAATAGGTAAGGGGAGAAACAGAAGAGAGTGGTGCTAATTAAGGAAAATTTCAGAGATAAGAGAAACCTACTGAAGAAACAGATTTCCTGAAGCCAGAGCAAGATATTTCCAAAGAGGAAGCAGGACTAAGATGAGTAGCAGATCTTCACCTTTATCACTTGCTACTGCTAGGGTTGCCTTGAGAGTCTTTCAAAATTTCAAAATAAAAATAATTACAATAACTCATGTTGTGTAATACGTTGTGACTTTAGAAAGTTCATTCATATTCTTTACTTCTTTTGATTCTCACATTAAGCCCATGAGGAAAGTACTGTGAAGATGAAGTCACTGAGCCTTAGTGAAGTTAAGGGACTTGTTAAGGTAACACAGCTAGTATGTAACAGAGTTAGACCAGAACCTATGTCTTTCAGCTTTCCCACAATTATCATACTGCCTTTCACTTAGCAACCAAACCTGAGCATCACCCATGGTCTGTGAGTTCTTCTTCCCGAAAAGGAGCTCTTACTCTGAGCTATGGTAGACTAATTTCATCCTGGCCATGGGCCTCATCTCTAAAACAGGAGAGTCAGATTTTTCTACACTTGATCTCAGCCAAAAGGCCAAGAAGTAATTTTTCTTAAACTCTCTGGCTTGTTGCCTTCTGCCCAGATTTTTAGGGAAACTCTCTTTAGCAAAGCTTAGTTTTATGTCTAGTTACACTCCTAAAAAGGATTAATAGGATCCCTTCTAGAAAAAGTCCTTAACTTACAAAGCATAGCAGTAGCCATTGTGACTCTTCATCAGTCAGTAACCACCTGTATGCCTCAGTAAAGCTATTGAAAGGACCCACAGTTTTCATTAATCTTGGCACCAATTATTCCAATGTGAGTCTTCCATCATAGAAAGCGGAGATCATTGCCAATGACCAAAGAAACAGGATCATTGTTTTACTGACATAGAATATTCACTTGATGATACTGCAAAGAATCCCACCAACACAATAGCCAAGTGCCTGATTGGTCACAGGTTTGATGATGCACTTGAATAGTCTGACATGAAGTTTCTATCCAAGGGAAATATCTCCTTAGTCTTGACAAAAAGGAAAGAAGTCATTTAAGCTCATCTTGAGGATACTGCTACAAATGCTGTGGTCATAATACCAACCTACTTCCATGACTCCCCCCCACTGGGTCATCAAAGATGCTGAAACCATCCAGGTCTCAATGTGTTCCAAATTATCAATAAGCCAATTGCTGCTACTATTGCTAATGACTTGGTTGGTTCTTAGAGAAATGTGTTGATCTTTGACCTCAGAAATGGGAATTTCAGTAACTCTATCCTTGTTTAAGATGGTATATTTGAAGTCAAATCACAGCTAGGGGCATTTACTTATTTTGGGAAGTATTTTGACAACTGAATGATCAATTATTTCATTTCTGAGTTCAAGAACAAGCACAGGAATGCCATGGTGAAGATGCTGTCTACCACCTCTGTACTGCATGAATGTACAGAGCGCACTATCTTTTTCCAATATTCAGACCAGTACTGAGATTGACTCTCCCTGTGAAAGTATTCTATGCCCCATTATGAAGAGTAGACTGGTAACCTCTTCCATGGCACATTGGATCTCCTGGAAAAGGCAATAAGAGATGACACTCTGGACAAGTCACAGATACATGATATTATTTTGGTGGATGGTTCCACTTGCCTCCCCAAGACCCAGAAGTTTCTGCAGGACATCTTCAAAAGCAAGAGCAAGAATATCAACATTCAGTGCTGAACAAGAGTAGCAATTCTGCTGAGGCTATGGTTTATGGTATAGCTCTCCAGATGATCATCTTGTCTGGAGAAAATTTGAGGATGTGACTTGCTGCTGTTGGTTGTCACTTCTCCCTTCTCTGCTGGATCTTCTTTAGATTGAAGTGGTCTAGATGGCCTCTACCAAGGTAGTGGAGCAGTCTCATCCAGAGGTCCTTCTTCTGTACTTATTATTGCAAAACTCAACTAAATTCACCAAAAGAGAGAGCATCCCACATAGAAGTTATTATCTTCAAGGTATCTGTTGTGGATAAGGGCACACAAGAAGAATAAGATTACCATAACCAACGATAAAGGCTTCTGAGAAAGAAGACATTGAGAATATGGTCTAGGAATCTGAGAAATAAAAGGCTGAAGATGAGAAGCAGAGAGACAAGTGTCTTCCAAGAATTCACTTGAATATTATGCTTTCAACATGTAGGCTACAGTGGAGTATGAGATATTCTTGGAAAAATTAGTGGTGAAGACAAAAGATTCTTTACAAATATAGTGAAATAATCAATTAGCTCAGTAAGACTGCTACAAAGGAAGAATTTGACTACCAGCAGAAAGAATTGAAGAAAGTCTACAACCACATCATTACTAGATTATATCAGAGTACAGAGGGTATGCCAGGAGGAATAAATGGTGATTTATCAGGTGATGGAGCAGTCTCATTTAAAAGTCCTTCTTTGGATCTACCATTGAAGAGGTCAACTAAGTTTACTAGAAGAGAGAGCATTCCACACAGCAATTATTATTTCTAATTTTATTTTTTTCAATTATTAAGCATTTATTTTTTCCTTCCCACCTCCCTCACCCTTAACTGGGGGCAGGGGGAAGAAAAAAACCCCCAAACACTTGTAACAAATATGCACAGTCGAGCAAAACAAATTCCCATATTGGCCATGTCCAAAAATGATTCCACACAGCTGTTCAAAAATTGAAGGACCCACATTTGTAGCCAAAGCTGGATGCAGTAGCAATTTAAAAATCACATTTACATGGTTGTGCAAATTCTGGGCATTCTGAATATTTGAATCTATGCAGAGGGAGATAAATGAACAACATGGTGCTTGATCAGTACTGGAAATAAGTAGAAATAAAATTTTTGTCCTACAGAATAAAAAGCTGTTTAAAATTGGCACAGAAGATATCAGGTATTGGATATCTATTTCCTTTACCACAAAAAGAAATGCTTAAAACACAAAGGGCTCATGAGCATGCATTAGCAAATGCTTAAAAACATAGAACAATAAACTGTCACATCTATTATATTTTCCATAAATGTAAAGGAACTTTGAGGAACTGTTGAATAGATACTCCATTTTTACCTTGAATCTGTACTTCCTAAGCAATTCACAAAATCCAGATGTTCTGGAAATCCAGGGGTATGGTCTGGGCTATCTTAGTCTTTTAAGCTGCTCCATCAATTCTCTGTTGCTTATGCTAATTTTGGCCTAAGAATTAACACCAAGAAAACAGAGGTTCTCCACCAGCCAGCACTACTCTATCCATATGTGGAACCATTGGATGCAGCAAAGGAAGAAATTTTGAATGCTGTTGATAAATTCACTTCCTTTGGCAGTATATTTTCCAGGGATGTCCAGATAGATGATGAGATTGACGCACATGTTGCCAGGGCTAGCTCAGTGTTTGGGAGGCTCTGAAGAAAAGTGTGGGAGAGAAATATTAGGCTGTCTACCAGACTGAAGGTCCACTGAGCCATTGTTCTGTTCTCATTGTTGATTCTCGTGAAACCTGGAGAGTCTATCAGTACCAGGATAGGAAACTGAATTGCTTCTATTTGAATTGCCTTAGGAAGATTCTGAAGATCACCTGGCAAAATAATGTACTAGACGTTGAGGTCCTTTCTTGAGCTGAACTGCCAAGCATTTAAACTATTGCAGAGAGCACAATTCCCTGCCTCCTGGCTTCCTTGGCATCTTTTAAGCCTCAGTAAAAAGTCACACCTTCTATAAGAAGCCTTTCCCAGTTCTCTTGAATTTATCTCCAATTTATCCTGCAAATATCTTGTTTGTACTCAGTTATTTGAGTGTTATTTCCCCCATTAGATTGTGAGCTCCTTGATGTCAATAACCAGGTTTTGTTTTATTCTGCATTTCATGGTATCTCCAGTACTGCATTTTCTAGAAGGAAGATGGAAGAGACCAACCCCACTTCAGGTTCCTATAGGAAAAGACTCTGGGAAGACATGATGAGAGTTAGCCATCTCTATCATGTCCCTATCCCCAGCCTGCTGTACCAGAGACTTCAGGGGTGAGATCTAGGATTTTCTTTTGATAGAGCTGAGTTATCTTGATTCCAATGGAAGAGCTCCTTGACTCTCTATCATCTGGTCTGTGTTCTGCTATGGATAATTTCTGATTGCTGTTTTGCTACCAGTTTGGATAGATAGGTTTTCTTGGCTAAGTGCTATGTGTGTTCATTGTATAACTGGTATTTGATGGGAAAAGGGTCAAACCTTGGATATAAAGCTTGGGGTTTTCCTTTTCCCTCAGTAATGAGAAAAAATAATCAACAATTATCTTGAACCTGATCATATCTCCTGGACTATAGTATTTAAGGGAGAAGAGAGATATACTTTTAGTCCAGTGTTCCCTTTCTCTGAAGAGAGCAGAATGGCTTGCAGTCTCAATCTTCTGCTTCCCCTTCTGGCAGGCATGAAAGTCTCTCTTGGAGAATGGGTGGGGGGGGAGGTGGAGAAGAGGCTAGAAATGTCTATACTGCCTCCCTTCAAACCACACAGTTACAATTCCTCTTCCCCCTCCACCACATGTAGTGGAGGTAGGACCATGTGCCACACATGAGGCACACTATGCATAATTACATAACATTAAATACATGTTTCCGTGAAGTGCTTTAACACTTTGCAAACTTTAAAACAGAACATTATATATTGATGAAACCTAGTACAGTGGCACTAAGTACAGATCAACACGGGGTGTCAGGAGGCCCTTCTGCTACTGCTTTTGATAGCCAATGGAGAAGGTCTAAGGGAAGTTCTTAACACCTGCTGGCATGGGAGGGTATAGAAGCCATATGGAAGCATAAGGGTGACATCTTTCTCCCTGTGATGGCAAGCAAGGCACAGAAAGAGAGAAACTGAGTTGGGAAAACTTTGCTGGTTTCGTTCCTGAAAAGGGGAGTACTTTCTGAGTTTTAAAATATCTTTCTGTCACAATTATAAAAGGAAGAATTCCTACCTACCCTACATGTGATTAATTTTAAAAAATTAATAAAACTGTTGATCCAGATTGATCCAGGTTGATCCAGGAAGAAGAAAAGCTATGGAGAGGGTAGAAATGGCACTTCTCACCACTTTGAGAAATACACTTTTAAAGTCATACTGTCTTGGCATTGCTTTTTTTCCCATTGAAACTTGGCTTATTACCTTGTGTATAGGCTCCATGCCAACCTAACAGATGGGTTGGGATGTGGACAGCCAAGAGAAAATGATCAAACATCAAATGTGTTTCTTGAGGGGCATGAATCTCAGCCAGGAATGTTAAAATATCTCCTTGCCTTGAATGAAGGTTCTAGTTAAGGGGACATACTACCATTTCTGCTCAAAATCAGATTAAATCTGATTTCCTGTCAATGGAAACTTAACCTTTAACCTTAAAAGTCTTGTGAATTCTTATATTCTCTCTGTAGTGAGACTGAAGAAATATTCATGAAGGAGACTTCCATTTTTCTTGCATTTTTGGTTATGGTTTTTATAGATTTAATCAAGGAATGCCATTAAGTAGAAAGATTCACCTATAGAGGAAGAAATGAAATCCATAAAGAGTTTACATAGTTTTCTTGTAAAAGAATACCAATTTCATTATATTTTGTATTGTCCTACCCACTTGTTGATATCATAATTTAGATCTGGAAGGGGCTTTGTAGACCATTGGATCCAACTATCTCATTTTTACAGAAGAGGAAACTGAGGCTCAGATGGGTTAAGTGACTTGACCAGGTTCATACTTTTCCGTTTGAGCTCATCAAACACTCTGAATGTGAAAGGTGCTAGTGATAACATAATGCCTTTTTTTTTTCCAAATGCTCTGCATCCTCATCTCTCTTCTTCAGTGATAGCTCTATGTACCTGTCTCCTCTTCCAAGATTGTGACAGTGAGAAAAAGAAACTTCTCTTTACTCCAGTGAGGGACCACAGAAACTCATCACGTACAAAAAGCCAAGAACTGGAGAGAGTAGGGATATGAGCAGGAGGAAGAGAGGATCAAACAGAAAGCACGAGTGTGTATGAAGGATGCACAGGTAATCATTGTTCACTAATAGATATTTTAAAATATAAATGTTTATATCTTTTATTGTTCTGTGCTTGACAAATATAATCATCAAACATGAGTATTTCCATACATGCAGAAGAAATGAAAAAAGGGGGAGTCCATGCATGAAAGCACAAAACCACAAACCTTTCTCATACAATTTAAATTTTCTTATTTTAAAAGAATGTAAGAAATTCAACTTTTTTTTTTCAAAATTGTCTTGCCTGGCTGTGGCTTCTTCTTCTCCTTCTCCTTCTCCTTCTTTCTCCACCTCCTCTCCTCCTCCATCTCCATCTCCATCTCTCTCCTTTTTTTCTTCCTCCTCCTCTCTTTATCCTTCTCCCTCACCCTCTTCCTCTCCTTTTTCTTTTTGCATTTCTGTCAATAGTCACCTTTGGTTTATTGAAACAACTAAAGAAAATTAAAACTATTTAAACCAGTGTTTCAGAGGGAATAAAAAAAGAACTGAGTTAACTCCCAGAAGTGTTAGAAACCTGGGAAATTTACCCTGCTGTATGTCTCAGAGTTCACTTTCCTACAAGTATGCCATTCAAATGTGCTAACAAAGAAAGCTTTTAACAAGAACAGGCAGACAATAA
This sequence comes from Pseudochirops cupreus, assembly GCA_028627135.1. Classification (NCBI taxonomy): domain Eukaryota; kingdom Metazoa; phylum Chordata; class Mammalia; order Diprotodontia; family Pseudocheiridae; genus Pseudochirops; species Pseudochirops cupreus. The sequence goes on from CM053580.1 coordinate 383,755,274, forward strand.
TCCATGATATTGTACATTGAGGACAGTTTAGTGATCACCTAATAGGTGCCCAAAGTCAATTTCTAGAGGAAGGCATCTTTCATACAAGTGGCCTCCTATCAGTTATTCTCCTATCTGTTGGGAAGAATGCTACTGGTTCTCTGCCCTTTTCCCCCTCTCATTTTGATGGCAAGGGTGCTCTCACATGGTCAGCTTGCCTCTTCCTCACACTTGGTCCATTTCACAATCACTGCTGACCGAACTATTCCCATGTGGTTCTCAGCAATGGTAGTTCAATGTAGTTCACTTACTGTAACACCAATGAGATATTGACAGCACCCATGGTGGTTATGAATATGCTGGTGTAGTTGTGAATCACAAAATGTAACAAGCTCTCCACATGGAGGACAGAACCAAAGCATTTATTCAAATACCAGCAAACCAAATCCCAAAATCAGAAAGCCGAATTCATCATAGTAACTCTGAAGTTGGTACACGTAACCAATGCAGTGAACACCAAAATTCTCAAGCCTTCCCAAACCTTCCCTCCATCAGGCCTTCAAAACAAAATAGGCTCCCTTAAGCAAGAGTGCCCCTGTCTCACTCCTGCTAGCTGCTCAGCCTCCGTGCTGCTTGCTCCCAGCAGTTCTGGCTCTTTCTCAGCTTGTGCTCAGTTTTTTATTCTGGTCATTAGCTCCTCCCTGTTCCTCCCCTTCCCTCTTGCATCAGCAAGTTCTTCCCACTGTGGGTTTCACAAGTTCTGTTTCTTAACAAAGACTTGATATAATCAAGGGCAAGGCTCAACTAAAATGAGGCACTAAGTACTTGTTGGCTTGCCATTACAAGGGGCAGGGAAGATCTTCAAATCCCCATTATCATTACACTTACCAACTCCTATTCCACTCTGTCTGTGGTCTGCTTATTGCCAGCATAGCAATACCCATTTCCTGGCTTCTTGCCTTTCCCATTGCCACTCAGACATGCATATGTCTCCTATGTACTCTGAGTGTTAAACAGAGACATTCTAGGAGCATCCCTTCTGACATAACTGGCAAGTCATTCCTCCTTCAATACAGTCTCTATTAAACTGACAAAACAGGCCTATCCTTATGACTGTTCTGACTGGCTGCATTTCCATCAATCCCTGGATTTTATTGATCACAATAGACATAAAACAGACAGGATGTCCATTGTACTATTTTTCACAGATGATTGTGCCTTCTTTAGAATTACAGCTAGCACCCTGGGGTCTAACTCTGGCTCTATACTTACTATTGTCACTGACTCTATACTTAAGATAATCTATGCAGTCCTGATATTTTCCAAAATTCTTAAGAAAAGAGTTCCTTTTTGCCCAAAGGGCTTTCAATCCACACATACCGTTTGATCCAGCAATACCAGTACTAGGTCTGTATCCCAAAGAGATCATAAAAAATGAAAAAGGACCCACACGTGTACAAAAATATTTGTAGCAGCTCTTTTTGTGGTGGCAAAGAATTAGAAATTGAGGGGATGCACATCAATTAGGGAATGACTGAACAAGTTGTGGTATTATGAATGTAATGGAATACTATTGTGCTATAAGAAATGATGAGGAGGCGAATTTCAGAAAAACCTGGAAAGACTTACATGAACTGATGCTGAGTGAAGTGAGCAGAACCAGGAGCACATTGTACACAGAAACAGCAACATTGTGTGATGATTAACTTTGATAGACTTAGCTCTTCTCAGAAACACAATGATCTAAGGCAATTCCAAAATACTCATGATAAAAAATGCTATTCACATCCAGAGAAAGAACTATGGAGTCTGAATGCAGATTGAAGCATACTATTTCCACTCCTTTTTTTTTCTTTCTTGTGGTTTTTCCCTTTTGTTCTGCTTCTTCTTTTACAACATGACTAATGTGGAAATATGTTTAATGTGATTGTACTTATATAGCCTATCTCAGATTGCTTGCTCTCTTGGGGAGGGGGGGGGCAGGGAGAGAGGGAGAAAAAATTTGGAACTGAAAATCTTATAAAAGTGAAGTTGAAAACTAAAAAAAAAAAAAACCAAACCCTAATAAAAGAAAAGAAAAGAAGAGTTCCTTTCCTAGGAGACTACTCTGTCAAAAGAGAAAAAGAGGCTGTTATGGCATGAATTGATCTTGAAGGATCTTGAAAGAACATGTTCACTTTTAAAGAAGAATAAATTGATAGCAGAAGTTCTGGGGCATTATTAGTTCACACCAGTAGAGGGAGTATCCACATCGATGAAATCCAAGGCCTAAAAGAAGTATCAATAAATTTGCTCCTTCAACAACCATGAATCAAGTGCCCACTCTGATTCAGAGTTGTGTCTTGATTTCAGCAATACGTTGGACAAAGTCTCTCTTTATTGCCCTATGGGCAAGAGGAAACGTGGGTGGGATGACAAGATCCAGCAGCCTTCTAATCTGGGGGAACCCCTCTCTTCCTGCAGTTTTCTTATTCTGGAAGATTTTTGTCCCACCCTCTGGTTGCTTCCTCCTGGAAACTCCAGTTTTAAGAAGGGCCTTCAGGTCAGTCATGATCATTCCTTCTGTCCTCTGACACTGCTGTAGATTCTACCCCTACTCTTGCTTTTCAGTTGTTTTTTTTATGTGTTGTCTTCACCGATTAGAATGTAAACTCTTCGAAAGCAGGAGGACTGGGGCTGTCATTAAGCACTTATTAAATGCTTGTTGACTTGACTTAATAGATCACTGAATGTAAGACTAAAGAATGTTCATCGATGTGTCCGTATTGACTGGGAGGGAAGTCTGTTAATGGCACTTTGAAGAGTACTGTTTTTAATCCTTTCCTGTTTAAATTTTTTTTTTTTGATGATGCAGGTGGCACAATGGATAGAGTACTAGCCCTGGAATGAGGAAGACCTCAGTTCAAATCCTGCTTTAGACACTTAATAGCTGTGTGGCCCTGGGCAGGCCACCTAACCTTGTTTGCCTCAGTTCCTCACCTGTAAAATGATCCAGAGACGGAAATGGCAAACCACTTCAATATCTCTTCTAAGAAAAGCCCAAATGGGGTAATGGAGATTCGGACACAACTGAAATGACTCAACAAGAACGACAACAGCAAGTACATAGATGAGATCAATTTTGTAAATGACAAAATATTGTAAGAGATAGCTAATTTGTTGAAAGACAGAAGTTATCAGGGAAAATTCCAAATCCCTTTACCTTGCATTTAAGTCTTTCACAGTTTGGTTCCAAATACCTTTCCACATGGCTCTCTCACTAATCCCCAAATCTATCATGAGAGAGAGATGTATGACCAGAAAAGTAGGTGGGTTGGTCATGAGGTAAGTGACTAATGGATGGCTTGGATGCCCCATTGCTATTCAGTCAATGTCAACAGGCATACTCAAGCACACTGGACCCCAGTGGAAGATTTGTAGGAGGTCATGAACAAGAATTGAATATGATTAGGGAATATGGATGGATTGCAATTTGCATCACTGAGTCATTTCCATCAATGAAATCACAGATTCATCAAACTAAACTACTCACCAGTGCCTCCCACCATTTTCCCACCTTCTCCCTTTGCCTCTGATACCCTTCTTCATAGTCCAATGACTACTCATTTCTCAAGGTCCAGTTCAAATGGTCTGTTTTCCATGGAATCTTTCTTGATTGCCTTAACCACAAATGGTCTCTCTAACCTTGAAACTAATAGTGCTTTATATTTCCATGGACCCCTTGTCAGAATAATGTTTTTAAACACATAAAATGAAATATATAGGGTTAGAAAGAAGACCAACTATATTGAAATGCAGCTTTTGAAATATTAAAAAAAAACCCACCAAGTTTATGGAGTACAGGTTAAGAACTGCTGCAAGAGGCAACTCTGTGGCACAGTGCATAGAATCCAGAACTTGTGGTAGTGGAGACCTGGGTTCAGATCCTCCCTCAGACCATGTCCTTGTAGGAAAGTCACACTTGATATGACTAACAATACAGCATCTACCTAATAGAATTGCTGTGAGGATCAAATGAGATAACATGTGAAATACTTTGCAAATCTTAAAAGTTTACCTACATGTGATTGTTATAAAGGCCGTTTATCAAGCTAATTTTTTTCTGGGGAGGTGGGTAAGGCAGACTTGTGATTTCATCCTCTTGTGAATCCCTGTTGAGTAGTTTCCCTCCACCAATGTAGAGCTGCATTAGCTTTGCAGTTTTGTCTCAGAGAGTTAGCTGGGGGACTGAGTCTCTCTTACATATGTATCAGAGGCAGGACTGGAACCTAGGTCTTTTTTTGTTTGTTTGTTTGTTTTTTGCTTTTTAGAGGGGGAAGGTAGGGCAATTGGGGTTAAGTGACTTGCCCATGGCCATATAGCTAGTTTTTTTTGTGTGTTAAGTGTTTGAGGCTGGATTTGAACTCAGGTTCTCCTGACTCCAGGGCAGGTGCTCTATGCACTGTGCCACCTAGCTGCCCTAGAACTCAGGTCTTCTTGACTCTGAGGCAGATTCTTTATCCACACCACACCAGCCTCCTACTGTCATGTTAATTATCTAAGCAAACGCACTCTTAAAAATGGCTAGAGCCAGTGGTACCTTATTACCTTTCTTTTGCATCAAGCACAATAAGGAACACAAGATACAAAAGGCTATCTTTGGAGAAAGAAGCACAAACACCACAAACAGTTCAGAGGGCTGGAAAATGTTAAATGCCTCTTTGAGAGGAGGTTGTTAAAACGAGGGCTATCAAGGGAAATTTATTGTATGTTCTTGTGCATGGTGCCAGACGTATTTTATATGCTTCTTCAGGAGATGCATTTCGATTGTTTTTAGAGGCAGTGCACCTCATTTGCTCTAAGGGAATTCTACTGACGGAAGTGCATGACAGAAGGAATGCTATATTTGAAAAATGTAAATCATAGCATGTGGAAAGTCTTATGTTGCCTATGGCTAATGGAGGATGAACAGAGATACAGTCTTTCTTAGCACATTAAACACCTTCTTGTAGTGACACATTAAATGAATTGGTGAGTCCTGGACAGACTATATGGGGCCCCCTGGGCATACAATCTCTTGGTGGGAAGCACAGGCAACAGGAAGCAGAGGGAAGCAATGGAGCTGAATGGTGTTGCAAATACCAATGATGGTAGCAGGAACTGGGCTAACGCACCCTAACTTTTCTTCCAGTGGATAAATTGGTTGCAGTCCATTATTCATTATTACTTTTTTCTTATGACCACTTTTCCCTGATGTCATCTTTGTGTTGGGGGTTGCAGTTCCTGGGGGCTTTCAGAGATTTGTCCTCAACTTTATGTATCTTGAAACTGCACCTAGAGATCTGGGGAAATTTTTGTATTGGGTAGTACAGAAGATGGTTACTAACTACTTAATTGTACATTTACTATCTGAGTTTACAATGGATTTAATTAGGCACCATCACATAATGTGAATTCTGTACCTACTTATAGTCCCACTCATTCAAAAGCTTGTGGATAAATGCTTTCTAGACTCCCAACTCAGCCTGGATACACAGTCTGATATGTATATCTGTCTATCTATCTATCTATCTATCTATCTATCTATCTATCTATCTATCTAGACATATGTGTGTGTGTATGTGTGTGTGTGTATTTATATAAAGATTTCACTCTGAGTTCAGCTTCCTCAGTCTATCCCATTACACATATTAGCCCCATTATCCTCTCCTTATCAATGTTGAATCCCCACTTTTAGAGTTCGGGTTGGAGAGGTTGAGGTTTATGATTTGGGGCCTGAGGAAAGGAACTTTGCTGGGAAACGAGACATGGTCCAAATCCCTACAAGAAATAAGGTCTGATTGCTGAGGTGGGAGCAAGGATGTGCTGGTAAATGTTTAGCAACTATTAGCTTTCTGGAAAAGCAAAACATAATCTCAATTTGTGTTATTAACATTTTCTTCATTACTTTCTTAAGTCTACAAATCAAAACAATAAATCAAATACTAATTTGTAGCATTTGCTGATTTCTGAGTGTAAATGCTCACACTTTTCATACCTTTTTGGCAGTCTGATAAAACCTGAAGACCCTTTGTCAGAATAATTTTTAAATGCATAAAAAAATACAGAAGATTACAAAAATGATCAATTATATTAAAATTAAATTATCAAAATATTTTTAAGGATCCTGGCTCCAGCACACACCTAGGTGGGAGGCAGGAATGGAGTCCAAAGCAACCATCTAAAGCCCATAAATTTAACATGGAATACCACTTCTAGGACCCAAAGAGATCATACAAGTAGGAAAAGGACCCATATGTACAAAAATATTTATTGCAGCTCTTTTTGTGGTGGCGAAGAATTGGAAATCAAGGGGATGCCCATCAATTGGGGAATGGCTGAACAAGTTGTGGTATATGAATGTAATGGAACACTATCGTGCTATAAGAATGAGGAGCAGATGGAGACACTTATATAAACTGATGCTGAGGGAGGAGAGCAGAACCAGGAGAACTTTGTATACAATGACAGATACATTGTATCTATGATGACTAACTTTGATAGATTGGGCTCCTCTCAGCAATGCAACTCTGTAAAACAATTCCAAGGGATTCATGATGGAGAGGGCTATCCACATCCAGAAAAAGAATTGCAGAATTTGAATGAAGATTGAAGGAAACTACTTGTGCTGAAGGAAACGGCTTGTGCTTCCAATCTTGTCTAGTATTCTTGTCATCACTGCTTCCAGACCTCAAAGGCAAAGTTTATAGCATTTGTGAGCTTCATTTCTCAAGATGATTTGAAAATATGTAGCTTTGTGGGATAAGTCAGCTTCCTCAGAATTACATGGTGGCATCCTGCATTAATGTTCTAATACTTGATGTGATGGGCACAATGCTTTCTGCAAATAGGAGAATATGGAGGACTCTATGGAAGCATGAAGTTTCAAGGAACTTGAGAAGCCCACTAGTCCAACCTATACCTGACTGAGACGTTCCTCTGGTAACTTTAGGGATACTTTATGCAAAATGGACACATAATGATATAGAAGCCTACCAACCTGCTCCATTGAAAATTCAATTGAAATTAACTACCACAAATTTTGCCTCATTTCCATAGTCATAATTACTAAGATATAGAATTATGGAGTAAAATTTCCAAGGTCTCACAAGTTAGAGGAAGGGTGGGAATATATTCTGAGTATCCCTCCTCTCCTCTTACCTACCTTTACTCCTACTCCTACCCCTACTCCCCTCTGTATAGAAGTCAGAAACACTTTCTCTTCATATATTATTCTTGTCTTTATTTCACCATCAATTTTCCATAGACTGACCAGCATGCTGGAGATGTTCCTCTGGTTCTCTACAGATTTTATGTGTATCAATGTAACATTTATGCAGTATATCTGTTTTCCCTTGTTCTAGTTACATGACTAGCTCACCTTCTTTCCCAATCATAATTTCCTTAATGTTATCTTTTACATCAGTCATTATCAATAAGTCACAGTTGATAATAAGTTACAGCCTATTTACCACTCACCATGTCATCTCCAATGTCCTTTGGGTCACTTATAATTTTTGTTCATCACATATCATTGTATTGCATGATTGGTGGGCATCTAGCATTGTTGGGAGAGTACTGCAATAAGAATGATTTTTTTTTAATGTGATAATGAACTGGGGATCACAGAGAGTGCTATGCATTTAGTAAATGCAATCCAACTTGCTCTTCTTCATCTACTTGATTCTGGACCCAGTTTATTGTCTAACCAATCTACTAACTACATCGTAGCTGTCCTCTGTTTTGACTAACATGAGCATGCATAGTTTTCTCCTTGCCCCTTCCTTTTCATTTTAGAGGCCTTTGGATTAAGTGTACAAGACTCAATTTAAATCAATTTTTATTGGGTACACTTTATCCCTGGCCAGGAGCCTGTGATTCCTATATTTTAAGCCATAGTTTAGAAATCCAAACCCTATTCTCAACCTGAGATTCTATGATGAATGTACAGAAATCATCCTTTGAAACAATAAATTCTGGAATATTGCTAAGAATTGAAATTGTTTACAAAAACTTGTTAAAAAAATTTGTTTTTCTCTAGTCCTCTCACATCTCTCTTTTTTTTTCCCTAAGGTATTTCAAAGATTACACTGGCAATAGCCTCTCCTGAAGATTTTTATTTCATTTTTATTCTTCTTCATGACAACAATAAGCACCCTTAGTAAGCTTGTGTCTCTGTTTTATGCATTACTTGATATTAATAATTGGAGGATTGTTGAATGAAATTATCTCTGTAGTTTCATCTATCAAGGAATCTTGTTAACCTTTATCCTTCTTGGTTAATTTTGTGACAGTGAAAAAAGAGTCTTCTGTAGAAAATTGCCTGTTTATTCCTGTTTCATATGAACATCAAGGATATTTTTGATATGTGTATAAACTATTCTCATAGAGTTTTTCCAAAGATGAGAAAGTGGACATGGAAATAAGTAGGTATTGATGTTTTACAGTCACCTTTTTTTGTTAGGATTTTTGCGGTGATATTTTCCACTTTGTGGGTTCTTTTTTTTTTTTTTTTGATGGCTTGAATATTAATCCCTGAAAGTCTTTGAAATTTTGTTGTCTCTAACACAAATTTCTTTTGAGAGTGTGTAGTTAGGTCTTTCCCTTATTCTTGATTTCATGTTCTCAATTACCAGTCATACTTCTTCATATTGCACGTTTATAATGAAATGGCAGAATCTAAATATCTCTATCATTTAGGATGAAAACAAATAGCTAAAAATGCTGGAAAATCTGTTCCATTTTATGTCTATTTGTTGTGCTTTCAATTTTATTTAGAAATATTCTTGGGATGATCCATGATAGTTGCATCTCGTGCCAAATTTTGTCTAATTCACTGATTTTTGCTGATTAGTGGAACTCTAGAGTTTATAATCTTCTACCATTCTCCTTAGCAATAGTTTGAAAATAACCTAGCACTATAAACTAAGATTTCTTTTGGCTACTATATCTTTCTACTTGTCAAGAAGATTAAATGTTTGCTGACTGAGGCAGTTTATGGACTCTTCTGACTCCCGGTTGTGGCAACTTTTTAATATCTAAATCTTTAGCCCAGGACCTTATGCATAACATTGTCAATAAGTATTTGGTGATTTAAATATCATTTAAAATTTTTTAAGAAATGGCAATAATTAGAATTAGTGTCTATACTTTTATCTGGGACCTATTTTCCAGAATCAAATGTTTGTTATATAGATTCAGTTGGAGCAGTAATAACCTCACATTGTCATTGTTATTACTTTATTCTAGTTGAAGAAAATACTTCTGCAGATATGAAGCACTGGAATAATCTACGAACTTTTGGCCTCTTTTATTTCTTCTAATTTTCCAGCATATTTTTTCACAGTTATCCCCAGTGTCCAGCTTTAACTGGGATGTCAAGGTTTGTGTTGAATTGCTTTGGAAAGTTTTGACAAGTTCTTCAAAGAAGTCATCTGTTTCTTTACCTTCTGCAACTGTGATGGCATGAAAGTTACAATTGTTTTTTATTGTGGTGAGGTTTTTTTGTATATGTATTTATTTATGTTCATCTTAAGCTAAAGTGACCAGGAATCTGATAAGATGAGGTTTCTTGTTGCCTTTGGGTTCATAATAAAACTAATTGTATTGATTCCTTTATTTGCCTATCCAAAGCAAGTCTTCTGGCTAGTCTACCTTTAACTGCAAGCTCTTTATGTCTTCTGGTTTGATAATGAGAATATCAATATTGAGGCAATTCTGTAGCTGTAGGAATGCATGACTGCTGATAGTCAGTGGACAAGATCACAGACTCATAGCTTCAGAGCTAGAAGGAGAGGTCATTTACTCAATCTCACATTTTTAGTATCAACAGTTAAATTAATGTTTATAGATGATTTAGAAATGGTGATTGTTAATATTTTATGCTTCCCTTTCTGCCATTCCATTATCACCTTGAAAATGGAAGGGGCTGAATAGCACTGAAGGCCATTTTATATTTTTTGTATAGAAAAGCTCAGTGATGAGCTTTTCCATACTTGGCTTGGCCAGAATGACTGACTCAACTTATCATCAGATCATCATATTTAGAACCTGATATATTTCAAAATTAGAAGAACCTGATATAACTTTTACTCTATTGGCTTAACCATCAAGAATCTGTTACAATTTCCCCTCTATGGTGAGGCATTAGAATAGAAATTTTGTGGAGGTCCTAGAATGTAAGAGATGAAAGTTTCCAAATCTCTTTGAGAAATTGAGTTCAAAGGTACCTCATATTCTCTGAGTTTTCATATTAGCATATCACTATGATTTTAAAAATGAAGAGAAAATGCAAGATATCATGGTAGCTACAATTTCTATTACAGATTTGTTTTTTCACCAGTAGCATTTAATTTACTAATCTGGGAAAGTACTATAAATAACATGTCATAATTCTCATAAAGCTTTACAATGAATAAAAAAAGCATTACTTGAATGTAAATTTTTACTATTTTGAAGGCTATTTCCTGGCTAACTAAAAAAAAAAAGTACAACACAAAAGCTATGCCAATCTAAGATCTCAATTATTTAAATGATAGAGTTCACAGTGAGTTCAGCCCAAATTGGCCTTAAATGAAGTGAAATTGATAGCAGATGAAAGCTCAACAGGTCCCAGAATAATTATATACTTGTTATTATGTTCTCACTAATTGGAGCACCAGCTGAAGGAACCTTTGCTTCTAGAACTGCTACTGGTGTAACTGACCGGCATGCACATCTGTTCTACAGGAATCTGCATATTTGCTCATTTGCCAAAAATGCAAAGCAGATCCCTGAATTAGTTTCACAGTTCAGTTAATCACTTCCAAGCCAAAAAATCAACTGAATGCATTATAACTCTCTTCCCCTTCCACACATATCCAAATTCCCAAAAGGCCAGGCATATACACTAGGAAAAGATGATCTAAAAGAATGTTGGGTGGAATCTTTGGTGCCCAAAAGAGCATTTCTTCTTGTTGATATATGTATATTATTCCTATTTATGCTAATATAAGGTAAGTGCTCACACCCAAGAAGAGACCTTATAAAAAATAAATTCTCTGAAAGCTACTAATTGTCAGGTTTAGAGCAAAACTGCTATTTTCCTGAAGGAAGAACTCTACAACCCATATTTCATTCACCATGGCAATGTGCACATTAATAGATAAGTATTTGCTTCAGGGCTTTGAAAGTTGTGTGCTAACAAGACTGAAGTTTAACCTTCATTAGTCCCAGTAGTATTCACTCCAAAATAATATGTGTTGTATTCCTCTAATACCATGCTCATTTTATTTTTTTCAGAGCTCTTGAATTATAATAATTTTCTCATCCCTCAGATTCAGTGCAAAGCAACTTAATATTTATACTATACTTATCAAACCCAGTTTATCTTCAAATACATGACAAAATAGAACTAACAGAATCCAAATAGTAGCGACTCCCTTCCACCCCCCCAACTCCCATGGAGATAGATTATATTATGAAGAGAAGACTTTGATTCCTTCTTTTTTTTTTTTTTTGATTTTTCTTTTTTTGATTCCTTCTTCAAAACACAAGTTGGGTTCATGTCTCAGTGCATTTTAATATGTATATAATCCATTCTGTGTTAGGGATAACCAATGAACAAACTACCTGCATTCTAAATTGGTATCTAGACAACACTGAGTTTTAGCAAAAGGTCTCTGGTATTTTCAATAGACTCCAGGTGTAGGAGAACATAGATAAGAACCATGCCAGATGAGAAGTAATGAAAGGGTGCAATATGCATTGTTGGAGGAGGTTGCCATGTTGATGGGATCATGGCTCCATTAAAATGTCAAAGTTTTAAAATATGGAAAAAATATGTCTTGATCCTAAAATATTTTTTCACCAAGCTCCCATTTTGTGCAACACAGTTCTGTGAATACTGCTTTAGAGTCATTATTCTGAGAATTGATTATGATTATCCTGTAGCTACAGATTCTAAAGGAAGAGAAGATATTACTGAATGTATATCTACCCCATAGTATAATGCAGAAATTATTTGAAATGTAAATCCTTGATATAAGTTTGTTTCCTTATAATTTGCCTCTTTCTCCTTAAATGTAATTTTTAAAATCCTGCTCTGGTTAATTAAGGTTTTACTGTGTTTTAAAATATGGTACCAAATGATACCCAGAATTCATTCCCTTTTGGCAACCTCAAAACAAGCAGAGTAATCTGAATTAATAATAGGTGGCTCCCACATTAACTCTGCCAAAAGTATATTGACAGAGACCTAGCACATAAATGTTTTGAGACTTGGAGATTTATTTGTTAAAATGAAAAGTTTTTCAACAGCAGATGTGTTCGTGAAAATTGAAAGTTTTATGAAAGTAATTCAGGAAAACATCCAAAAATTAAAGAAGGGTATTAATGCCTGGGATCAGTCATCTCTATTAGCTGCTGTGCTGTGGAGTTAAGGACTTTCTTCTCCCCCAGTTCAGTTCACCAACAGCCAGCTCAAAGACAGATCAGCCTTGCCTGCAATCACAAAGGAAAGCCATAGATCTTTCCTTCTTTGGGAAGGCTGACTCTGGGTATCATTTGGTACCCAATCTTCATTGCTCCATTGTCCAGTTAAGACCAGGTGTAGAATAACCTTTGTCAAATTGATTTTAACTTTTACGTCTTAACCCCTGGTAGGTGTCCCATAGCCCAATTCCACTCTGACCCTTGTACCCTCTAGGCTTTTGGTTGGGAATCCCCCATCCTGCCTTTGATCTCCAAGGTCTTTGGAGCCTTGTTGCATGCTCTATTACTGTTCTTGCAAGGTCCTAAATACGTACTATCTAGTCTTTCCATTTGTCCTGCACTGAACATGAACATTAGCCCTCTTTTTTATGCTTTGTCTCTCCCAGTTAGAATGTGAGCTCCTTAAAAGGAACAATGTTCAAATTTTTTTCATTTTTTATGCCCAGCTCTTAGCACATAGTAAGTACTCAATAAAATCTTTTTTCATTCCTAAAGGAGTATGGGCTTAGTGATCAATGTAGATCATACAAGAAAATGGTAGAAACTGTACAACACATCACTGCAGTCTGCAACAAAACAAAACAAAACAAAAATCCCATGAAATACCTGTCAAGACAACACAACCTGGAGGAAAGAAGTATACATCATAAGCTCCCTTGTCTTTCATGTACTGACAGAAAACAAACACTCACACTATAAATACAGACCTAAAGATATCAGGAAGAAGTCAACCACTAAACTATACTGAAACTGGATCATTATTACAGATGTAACAGCTGCCTACAATTGCCCTGGTAGAACACTGATCCACAGGAAATTAAGAAAAATGTTTTTAAGAGATATCACGATGCCATAATCTGCAAGCTATATGGAATGGAATGTTTTCAAAAACTGTTTAGAGGAGGTCAGAATCAAATGGGAATCAAATGAGCTACACATGATTTCTGTTGTCTTGTCTGCTAATCAGTCATTTAATTAATTAAAATGTATTAATTACCTAATACAGGCCAGGCACTGACTGGGTCAAGTGCTGAGAATCCAACTAAGAGGGGACTGAAAGGGAGAGAGAGTCCCTGACCTGAAGGAGTTTATAATCTAATGGGAGAAGACAACACACAAAAGGAAGATTAAAAGTAGCTGGGGGAGGGGAGTTACCTAAATGGCAGCATATTGGAGAAATCAGAGAAGTCTCAAAGTAGTTCATTTGGGTAGGAAATGAGAAATGTCTGTCTTGGGCCCCTTTGTTAACAGAAGTTTTGGAGTTCATGATTCCACTCTCCAATCACAGGGAATCAGAATTCTACTGAGGATGCTTTCTGTGAGCTTACAGACAATGAAAATATATTCCAATGCTTTTATTCAATTTAAACAGTTGTTTTATTCACTTACGTCTCCTTTTTGATGCTCCAAGCAATTCTCTCTCTTTTTAAAAAATTTTTTGGTAATTAACTTTTGTTTATTTTTGGTTTACGTCATTGATTTCCACAAGATTTTGAGTTACAAATTTTCTCCCCATCTATCCCCTACCTACGCCCCCAAAACAGCGATCCCACTGTATACCCCCTCCCCCCATCTGCTCTCTCCTATATCCTCCCCCATCACCCCTCTGACTTTCTGGCAGGGCAAGATGGATCTCCCTATCCCAGTACCTGTATATCTTATTTCCTGTTGATTGTAAATAATAATAATAATATTTTTTTTAACATAGGATTTTAGAACTTTAAATTCTAGATTCTTTCCCTTCCTCCCTTGTCACCCACCCCCACTGGAAAGACAAGCAATTCAGTACAGGCCATACATGTGTAGTTACACAGAACATCTCCACAATGGCATATTGTGTAACACTGACTATATTTCCCTCCTTTCTATTCTGCACTCCCCTTGTTCTATTCTCTACTTTGTCCCTGTCCCTTTGCAGAAGTGTCTGCTTCTAACAACCCTCCCCCCCACCCTGTCCTACCTCCATGATCCCCCCTCTCATCCCCTTCCCCTCTACTCTCCTGCAGGGCAAGATACCCATTTTAGAGTGTATGTCATTCCCTCCCTAAGCCAA
>CM053580.1:383770294-383801811 GCA_028627135.1 Pseudochirops cupreus
TCTATTTTTTAAGGTGTTATTTTCTTCAGTCAGGTTGTTGACTCTCTTTTCATGATTTTCTTGCATCATTCTCATTTCTCTCCCCAACTTTTCCTCCACTTCTTTTATTTGGTTTTCAAAATCCTTCTTAAGCTCCTCTATAGTTTGTAACCAGTCTACATTTTACTTGGAAGCTTTTGGTGCAGGAGTTCTGACTGTGTTGTCTTCCTCCTGTTCCGTGCTTTGATCCTTTTTGTCCCCAAAAAAGGAATCTAAAGTTGGGTTGCTGAGCTTTCTTTGCTTCCTTTGCCTGCTCATGTTGCCAGTGTTACTTGACTTTTGGGCTCAGTAGAACTCTGCTTTCAGAGGGGAGAGCTCTGTCCCAAATCACTGGGGTTTTTGCAGCTGCTGGAGCTATTAAGAGGCTGCCACTGTGTCTGCAGCCCCCTCCGGCTTTGGCTCACTGAAAACGCACCTCAGGACCACCACCCAAGACTGCTATCCCTATCTAAGCAGCTCAAGGCAAGAGCACTTAGCCTCTGAATGATTGCTTGTTCCTCCTGCAATCTGCAGGCCAGGAGCTTCTGAAGCAGCCATGTGGAAGTGGCTGCAGGGCCGCTGCTTCAGACTGCTTCTAGTTCTGGAGATAGTTGGCCGGACCCTCTCCACCAAGTTTAGCCAAGTTCCATTGACCTTTTCCCTTTGTCCTTGGCTCTTATGGGTTGGTAATTCTGGAAACCACCACAGCTGCTGGTGATCTGCTCTCCTGAAAGCTCCAGCTGGGGCTTCTTCTGGATGGCTTTGGGCTAAAACCACATGGGGCTGGGCTCTGCTCTCAGTGGAATGTGATGAGCCCTTTCTGTCCATCTGCCAGACTGCCTTCAGTGGGAGCCTGGTTTCTCTGTCATTTTATGAGTTCTGAAACTCTAAAATTTATTTAGAGTCATATTTTATAGGTATTTGAGGTGGTTATGGTGGGAGCCACAGAGTTCTCCTGTTTCTATGCTGCCATCTTGACTCTGCTCCAAGCAATTCTCTAAAGACTTTAAATTACAGACGCATTATTGATATGCATAGCTGGTGAGAATTTCCATACTGGAATTCCCTATACTAATGACGTCACAGATTTTGACCAGACCAAAAATAGTAATAATTTAGTATTTGGAGATTTTTACTATATTTGGGAGAAAATCAAAATGTTCTGATCACATCACTTAACTATATCCTGGGAGCTGAGCAAAAAGTTACAGATGTATGTATGTATGTATTTGTTAATTAATTTATTTGTCTGTCTCTCTATCTGCTTTTCTATCTATCTATCTATCTATCCATCCATCCATCTACTCATGTCTCCACCCCTGTCAGTGATTGCTATAGCGTATGCCCCTTAGCAGTCAGAGGACAACTCTTCACCCTGCTCTACTGACCCTGCTAGTTATTATTTTGTGTTGTTTTTATTTAATAAGAAGTTTGGGGTTAGATAGATATAGAGATAGCAGGAAGTTCCTAGCACTCTTTTACAGAATATGCTGCTGTGGTCAAGGGGACTACAAATGCTGATAAGTACTGGCTGCTTCCTTAATCAAGCCCTTGACATTTCTTTTTTTGCAGCTGCTGTCAGACTTTTCTATTACCCAGCAGCCAGAATGATCTTGAATTCTCTGAGAAGAAAAAAAAACTTTAGGTGACATCAGATGTATTGATTTTGTCCAACTCTAATGATATCAGCATGATCATGGAATCCTAATTCTCTAAAGGCAAGATACATTGATACACTCTACTAGGGGCTTTAAAAGTGCAAAGCTTCTCAAATTCCCTTAAGCCAGGGATCTAGGTCAGTTCTTTAACCTAGAATTCATAGCCAAAAAGAATTCACTTTAGGGATTAACTGACCTGGCCTCCGCATTGTACAGATTAGAGAATCTATTGCCCAGGGAGTTTGCCTTGCTGAAAAGTGGCAGATCTGGAAGAAATACCTAGGTCTCCTGTCTCGTACTCCAATTCTATTATTGCTTCTGTTGGCTAGAGTCCAGTACTCCTTAAACTTTAGGTCGCTACCCCATATGGGGTCAGGAAAATTTGGCAACAGTAAAAAGTTACTGAACATGCAATGACCAAAAATTAATTAAAAATTAAATTCACAATGAATCCTAGGTGTTTCTGGCAACACTTGCCCATCTTATATCAACTTTACTGCAGCCTTAGTTCTGAATACAAAGCATGTGCACTTTGCACTGCAAATGCCCTCAGGCCATGCAAGGCCAGTGAACACTGCCAAAGCACAGAAAAGGGGTCTGAAGTGGAAACAAGTTTAAGAAGCCCTGGGCTAGAACATACCCTAGAAAAAAGTCCTCAACTGATAGTGTCACCAGCATCATCCAATAAGATTAAATTAGTCCAGTACTCAAGGCTTGGGGAAGACTAGATTTCCCATGAGGAAAATAGCATTCCTTCCTTGTGTATAGCTCCTAAGTGGAATATGGCAGAAAGCAGGGGAGAAGATGGGTTGGCAAGCCCACTCGTAAAGTTCTATCTGGGACACACTCATTAGTCAAGTGGGCCCAAAGGCAATTCTTTTTCCCCCTGGACACATTTTTAGTGTGCTTGATAGCCAGCATACTATCTGTAGACAGCATTTGAAGCTAAACAATAGGTACCATAGTGTCTCTGGTTAGAATTTAAAAGAGAAATGGAATTTGATTCAATTTAATTCAGTTATTATACACACTAAAGCAGGGATTATTCACCTGGGATCTATGGCTTTTTAAAAAATATATTTTGAAAGCTACATATACATGCAAACACATACAAATATATTTGTGTGGTCCCTTTTAATATATTTGGTTTCTTTTGTAACTTTCCATATTTTAACTTATGCCTTTAAAATATTATTCTAAGAAGGGGTCCATAGGCTTCCAAAGAGGGCCATGATACTAAAACCTGGGCACTAAAGAAACCTCCATATTGACTAACATATTGGTAGATCCTTACTAGTAGCAGTAATCCTTTTATTCAGCTATTTCACTCAATATCACACTCTCCAGCACAATTATCCCAAAGTTTTTTTTCCTCAAAACCCCAAATCTACTCCCTTTCTCTTTCGCTTAAAAAAAAAATCAATGATGCTTTTGAAAACACCAAAAGCCATTTCAAACCTATGTGCTGTGGTGAACTCTCTTGAAACAAAGGGGGAAGGAAACTAGCATTTATGAGCACCTACTATGAGTCAGACATTATGCTTAGTAAGCCCTTTACAAATATCATCTCATTTGATTTCCTCCTCTTAACTAGGTACTGTTATATTCCCTATTTTGAGGAAACTGAAGCAGCCAGAGGTTTAAGTAACTTGCCCAGGGTTACACAGCTGAGGCCACATATGAACTCTGGTTTTCCAGATTCTAGGCCCAGCCCTCTATGCACTAAACTATCTTAACCCAGTTCACTCCAAAGCTCATATGTTGGACCACAATAGGTCCCTACCCAAACTCCACTTAATGGCTGTATTTTGGGCCCTCCTGGCTTAGACTGAATGTCAATGGTAACTGTTTCTCTTTGGAACAGCAACCCTGAGGGTCTTCCCCTCCCACCTTGATTTTTTTTTTTCTAGTTGAAGGGGCCATCCCTTGACTCACTTCTTAAAGAGGCCTATTGAGTGAATGAGCATTTACCTCACTCTAAGTGAGAACCTGAAAAGGTCTCAGCCTAAAAGGGCCGGAGTCTCCCATTGCATTCTGGGTCATCTGCAGTCACTCTGATGAATATCAGGTCACTGGATCCAGACAGCTGTGGAGGAGAAAGTGAGGCTGGTGACCTTGCACAGCCCTGCCTCCCTCAAATCAAAGTCAACTGCAAGTCAGGTCATCATCTGATGTCATGGTCCTCTTTGAGAATGAAGGACAAACACAACAACAACCTAGTTGCCAGAGAATACGAATCAAGCAGTGATATCTGACACAGCAATCAGATCTGACCATACACATGTGAGTTACTCCTAACTGTCTTTTGTCTTGACTGTGATGGGGAACAAGATTTCACAATCTGTTCTCTGGGATTGTAAACCACAGAGGATCAAAGTGCAGGGGTCATAGGGCAGAATTTGGCAACAAGATCCATAACACGGCTGTAAAAAGAAGGGATCTGATGAGTGTGATAGAAAAGATAAGTGAATGGGGCACTTGTGTTTCAGACAACAGGGGAAGCTTTGATGAGGGGTCCCCTTAAAACAGGCCCATCGCATGGGGAACTAACTCAGCATCATGAGGAGAAGTGTCACTTAACTAAGTTACATCAGTACTTTTTAAAATGTGAAATTCTTTGGTGGGGGACAGTTCAGAAATCGGATATTGCAATATAAATTCACATGCAGTGGTTCAATATTTGGATGTTATACAACACATAAGATCAAGTAAAGAGATTCCAATAGGTTCAAATAGGGGTCATTCGGAGTCTGAAATGAGGAGAGGCCTTTTGTTCATTTTATCTTTACATAAATGAAGTTCAGCAGGTAGAGGGGTCTTCCTTGGTTTTACTCAGAACTCAGTTTCCTTTTAGTGATGTTTTCATTAACATTGCTACAGTGACTGTCCAAATTCTTTTGATCCTGATTATTGCACTCTCCATCAGTTCCTACAGATCTGCCCCCATTTCTCGAACTTCCTCATATTTGTCATTTCTTGGGGACACAATGATATTCCATTACCTTAACTCATTACTTTTTTCAATTATTCTTCAATTTGTGAATTTGTTTCCAACTCTTCCACTATTATAAAGAGAGTTGCTATGAGTATTTTGGTTCATAATGGACTTTTGTTTATGTCTTTGACCTCTTTGGAATATATGCCTCACACTGGAAACAATGGATCCCACGTTGGTTCTTGTGTAATTTTCATTTTACAGAAATCAAAGTTAATTATCTAAAACAATTGGACGAATTTAGTGTGACTATTTTCCCGCATTCTGCAACACTAATATTTGTGTATACACTGGAACCTCCTGTTAGATGCAAATTCTTTGAGGGCAGGGACTATATTCCTTTCTAATACCAAGGATTTCAATTGTTGTCAATCAGTTAATTTGCATGGTGTCAGGTAGAGTCTCTGAATTGTTTTGACTTTAATTTCTCTTAATATGAATGATTTTGAACATTTTAATGGAGTCATTTATTATCCCTGACCTTTCATCTAATAACCTCATTTCTTGCTTTATCGAAAAAAAAAAATTGAAGTCATCCATGATTAGCTCCCATTCTTCACACCTCACAACCTTTCAGTGGCCTTAATCATTCTTTCTATTTTTGCATCAGCCTCAGTAGATAAGGTTTGTTTTCTCCTAGTCAAGGCTAACTCTTCTACTTGTCTCATCTTCCTCCATAACCTTTCTCTATTGATGATTCCCTCACTCCATCTTCTCATCTTCATTCTCTCCTTCTCTGCCTTATTCTCTGATGTCCTGAAAATAAATTCAAGGCATTTAGCATTTATGAAGTGTACATCATGTATAAAGCATTAGAGATTTTTTTGGAGGTCCAGACTTTATTTCATTGGTATAGGAAACTCTTAGGTAATCAATAACTATTCTACAATTTATAGTCAGAGAGAGAGAGAGAAAGAGAGAACGAGAGAGAGAGAGAGAGAGAGAGAGAGAGAGAGAGAGAGAGAAAGAGACAGAGAGAGCAGTATGAGTAATGTGAAAATGTATGTTTAGAGTCCATATCAGATTGCAAGCTGTCTTGGGGAGAGAGGGAGGAGGGAGGAGGAGAGAATTTATAACTTATGGAAGTGAATGTTGAAAACTAAAAATAAATAATTTAATAAATTGGGGAAAAATAACATTTTATAAAAAATTTTAAAAAAGAAATTAAATGACTTGCTTAAGTCACAAATCAGTATTTATCTGAAGTAGGGATTTGAACATGGGCTTTTCTGAGGATAGAGCAGGCCTCCATCTACAATGTTACAATAGGGAACATTCTGTTGAGGGTTAGAACACATAACCAAGCAAAGAAACACAAGAATATATATAAAATGGCCTGAAATAACATCTGCAGTTCTTATTTATCAGGGAGGTTGTGAAGATTTTGTGAGAAAATGTTATGTAAAGCGCTTTCCAAATCTAAATGGGCTATATGTCAGCTACTATTACAATGATCTACCCCTGCTCTTAGCATCAGTGTTACTTAGAACATACCTAGAAAGAAGTAAGCGCTCCAGTGATATTTCTTATCACTCACAATGCTGGACATTTCAATTTGGATGTTTCTCCAGGAGCTCAGACTCAGCATGTCTAAGACTGACCTTCTGTAGTTGGCATCTGTATCCTTCCAGGTACCCAGCCTGGAAAGCTGAAAGCCATTTCTTACACTTCTTTCTCTCTCATCTCCCAAGTCTGTTGATTCTCCCCTCCATGACACCTCTGATGTCTGTCTCTTTTTCACATACGCTTTCATTGGTCTGTCATAGAATTGCCTCCTATCTGGACACTTTCTCTCCAGTATCTCCCTTCTTTAATCCATTCTTCCTAAGGCTGCAAAAATATTCTGTCTAATGTATAAATCTGACCATATCATTTCCCTCAAAATTTTTTAGTGGCCTTCTTTTGTATAAAGGATAAAATATAAATTTCTTGCTCTGACATTATCTTTGTGATTACATGTAAATTTTTTCTTTTTTAGAGGCAATTGGGGTTAAGTGACTTGCCCAAGGTCATATAGCTGTTAAGGCTGGATTTGAATTCAGGTCCTCCTGATTCCAGGGCTAGGGTTCTATCCACTGCACCACTTAGTTGCCCCCTCCCCATATTTTTCATTTTATTTTATATTACTCCCTTACATGAACTTGATATTCCAGTTAAATTAGCTTATTGAATACCCTACTCAGTATTCTATTTCCTTTCAAGATGTGTTCACATAGGCTGTCTCCTGTGCCTGGAAAGTACTCCCTTATGTACTTCCTTCAAAGGCTAGTTCATGGACAACTTCCTCCAGTGAGTCTATCCTGATATCCCTAGCTGAAAAATGATCACTTCTTCCTCCTTGTATTTTCCTAGAGCAGGTTATATTGGATTTTCCTATTTTGTTGCCATTCCATTCTATCTTGTATCATATTTATTTGTGTATATACTGTAACCTCCTATTAGATATAAGTTTTCTGGGGGCAGGGCCTGTATCCTTTTTGATCTCTGTATCCCAAGATACAAGTACAATAGCTTGCATTTGGTAGAGACTTAATAATTATTAATTGAATTGAACTAGGTACACAGTTTATAAGATTTACAATCTTTCCTAAGATGAAACTGAGAATAATATTTTTCTTCTCAGCTGAATGCCTTTCTCAGTGTAAAACATACATCTTTTTTTTTTAAAAAAAACCTATTTATTGTGATTATTGAATCTTAAAAACATAATTAGAAGGAATCTATAATTAATCTGCAGAAATTAAGAGATTTTTTTTTTGGCCAGTAAATTCAGACATTGGTGAAATTAACATGGAACTTTTTATTTGGTCTGATAAAGACCATCAGATCTTTCTTCCTAATCAATCATGAGAAATTGAATGGCCCTATTGCAGGCATTCTTTTACCTCACCTTCATTGTGCAACTTTTGATTTGTTTTTTTTTAGGTGAAAGTCTTAATGGTGAGGCAAGGGCCAAAATAATAATAATTAGCATTTATATAGTTTTTTTACATTGGTTTCATTTGAACCTTACTACAACTGTGCAAAAAAGAAGCTTCTGTAGGTATTATTATCCTCATTTCACGTATGAAGAAAGTGAGGCTTAAAGTATTGAAGTTAGGAGCTAATGTTTGCACAGCTAATAGAGTTTGAAACAGAATTTTCCTGATAGTCTTCAACACACTTTCCATTAGTACCAGGTTGCCTCTCATGTAAATGAGAGAAATCACCTAGGTGTCTGCTTACTGCTTAGATTGCACCCACCCTGGGAGAGAGAGTCCTATCATTTCTGTAATCTGCCTTCCTCTTCTTTTAGCCTTCCCTACATAAACACATAAAACACATTTTTTTTCAGGCCTATAAATGATGCATAGCTTATACAAGGAATTGGTACATACCAAATGGTTCTCCATAGGCTTCCAAAACTATTTCTACCATAAATAGCATTTATACAGAGTCTGCTATGTGATAAGTTGTACTAATCACTTAGTACTGTGCTAAACACTTTTCAAATATTATTTCACAAAATCCCTAGGAGGTAGATGTTATTATTAATCCCATTTTAACAGCTGAGGAAACAGGTTAAATGACTTGCCCAAGGTCACACAGCCAACAAGTATTTGAGGTTAGATTTGAGCTCAGATAATTCTGACTCCCGATCCTTATGCACCTCTTGCCTGTTTGATTAAACAAATTAAACAAAATGGAACATGGCCAAATAGGGAGCTAATTTTGATGCAAGGACAATGGGATAGTTCATTTCATTACAACTGATGACAGGACAGAGGATGAAGAAAGAAAGAGATGAAACCATATAGAACTACTTTCCTGTTGCTTCTCTGATACGGTCAGTGAATTTCAAAACCAATCCCACAGGAATAGTTATCTTGTTTAGGGAAATCTCATCTTGTCTTGTTCCATTCATCATTTCAGGATGACAAAGCAGAATAACATCTGTCCAGACATTAAGGGAAGTTAAAGAAAATACAGCCAAACAAAGGAAAAAAACACTCCCGGTAATAACAAATGTGTAAAGGAGCTATAGAAACCAATCTGGTTAAGAGAGGGAAGTGAAGAGCAACTTAGGAGACGCATGGGACATCTAAAAAATACAAAAGAATAGTGCAGAAAGAAGCCTGAGACAGTTAGGAAAATAATCAGGAACAGGGAGAAAGACTCAGAGCAGAAAGAAATAAGGAACAAAAATTGCAAGAGCAGCCTCAATAAGGAGCTTTCAAATCACTGCACACAATACAGATTAGAGATAGAGCCCTCACCCGAGGGGCTTTCAAGGGCTTGTTTCAGGAGACAAAGGAAGAGTGAAGCCAGGAAATGAGTACTTCGCATTTGTTTTTGAAAAGAGAAGGGGATTAAGATCTACTCAAGATCAGAAAGTCAGAGTACTCTAGAAGCCATAGAAAGGGAACTAAATGGTGCTTGGAGATAACAAAATAGTTCACACTAAAGGGAGGAAAATGTCCCTGTTCAATCCTTTTGCAGATGTGGGTCTTAAAGTAAAAGACTGGTAGGTTGTTTAAAAATGGATGCTAAATATTCGGATAAAGGCTGAGAATTAATTCTGCTACTGAATAGTTCTGTGACCTTGGATAAATCCCTTAACTCTTAGGTACTTCATGTACTTTATCTGTGCATGGAGATTTCAAAATTTATTCCATTCAATAAACACTTATTAGGTGCAGAGTACTGTCCTAGATTGCCGGAGATAAAAAGTTAGATGTTGCAAAAACCAAGCATTCAGTGAGTTCACTAGCCAATGAAAAAACCGGGACTTCCTTGCTACCTAAGAGTTCGACTCCTGTGGGAATCTATAGTTCTCAGTTGCCTGTAGCTCCCTGGGGCAAAATAATAGTGATGAAGAGACAGAGGCAGCATGTTACATGGTGATAATCCATGTCTCCCCAGTCAGAGAATCTGTGTTCGAATCCTATTGCTGTCATTTTTGTAACAACGGTCAATAGCTTCTCCCATGGAGACTGTGTGTTAGAAACATATTTATTTAGTCTAGGAATAAACAACATTCATTGGAAAACCATCATTTAGGTCGGGGTTCAGGGTTGGTTCAGATTTTTGAAAGAATTCAATCAGACCTTCTCTTTAGCCAAAGGGAGCTTTATTAATGCAAGAGCATGTGGGCCTGAGACTTAGCAAGGAGCTAAACAAAGGCAATGATATAGAAAAAGGACCAGACTTATAGACACAAAAGTTATATAGCCTATAGGATGATGATGTAAATTTTAGGGTTTCTAAAGGGGGTTGGAGATTTAGGGACAAGATAAGTCTTGCAAGATAAGGACACAGGATGAGACACAAGCTAAGGGAGAAAAGAGAATTTTTATGACCCAGGATGGGGGGAGACAAGGAATTTTATGGTCCAGGATAAGGGGAGGTTTTGTGGTATTTCAAGATAAGAGGAGACTCTAGGGTGCCAAGGAATGAGCAAGTCAACCCTTTGGGCACTTTTGTACTTTAGGGTGCCTTTAGAGGATAAACCACGGAAAGGGCAACTTAACTTTTAGGGCACCTTTGTATCCACATCATTTTTATGCTGCTTCCATTCAAATTTCCTGCCTTGTTCCTCCCTTCAGAACTGGGATTGGTTCCAGGTCTTCTGGGTTACGATCTTTCTAACTTGCCCACTAGATATCTGCTCCTTCATGTGTTCCTTCCTTGCAACATGAGCTGACATGCATCCCATCATTTGATAATGAGGTCCTAATTCTATTTGGGGTGTGTCAGCTAATATGTATAAAGCTAGTTAAGCAGGAGTGTTAATAAAAAGTTGATGACCATCCTTTGACTAGGTACCTAGTTTGAGCTAGCTTAGCCCAGGCCTCTCTCTACCAAGGGGAAACTTACAGATTTCTTCTAGCTATCTGATTAGATAGGGTTACTCTGCCCTTTCTCCCCTCATCTTGATTTACACTTTCCTGTATGTCCTATGCAACATCCGTTTTTGGAACAACCATTGTTCCTGCAGAATCTGTAGAAACCAAGCTGCTAGCATTTCTCACATATGGACACCATTATTGTATCCTTAAGAGACCATTGACTCTTGGGATAGTTACAACTGAACTCATTCTATGAGGAGACAGAGAGGTTAGCTGTCCTTTTCAAGATACCTTTAACTCTGATGGCTGAGGAGAGAAAAGGACTACAAGAACTGATTTCCTGAGAGAACTGAGTTTAACCCTTAATCCCTCCAGGAAACATGAAGCATTTTTGAGAAGAGAATTAGTGTTCTGAAAGAACTGAAGTTTGGTAATTTATTTCCAGAACTAAGACATTAGAAGTTTTAGTGGTGGTTAAAGGTAATCTTGAGTGTGTTTGGGATGAAAAAAAAAACAACCTCATTTCAAAATTTAATAAAAAACAAACACAGAGATCTCTTAGGATAAGAACAGGAATTTATTCTCTTCCCTGGGAGAAGAGGGCGGTCTTCCCCACGACTGATCATGAGAAAGGGGAAACTGAGGCATAGTAAATAAAGTATTTAAACCCTAACACAGCAGGGTCATATTTCCTCCATTGTCCCTCACTCCCATTGGTTGGGGGAGTGAGCTTGGGCTGTCCCTGACTCCCACTGGCTGGGAGGAGGGACCCACAGTGGCAGGAAAGCAGACAAAGGACTGAAGGTGGGGGTGGAAAGAATCCTGAAAGGGCTTGCTGCTGATTGACAGCAGTGATGGAGGCGGGGAGGGCAGTTAACAATCCAAAACTGCCTGAGAAGTTTTCACTCCCCCTAGACAAGTGTGATCTTTCTCAAATTGATACATTGCAAATAATATTCATCCTTGTTTTTCTTATTTTTCATCATTAATAAATGGTATAACTAATAACTTTGACATTTATTTAATTCTAGGAGATTAAAGGGTTTGCTATAGAGGGACATATGAATAAATACATTTAGGGAAAGATATTTCTCCAATTTATTCAGTAAATACTTTTGATAATTGATTACTAATGAAAGAGACTGTTACAATTTTAGTAATTAAAGTATTAATTATTAAAGAAGCTTTGCTCCTGACTTTCTGGACTTCTGAACCATGACTCAGATGCTAGATCATCCTGGAACTTCTTTTAGTACCTAGGATCTCCTTGTTCTGGAATATCCAACATCTTGTGGTCTTCTTACCTTTGAAAATCCCTCTAAAAGGCTGGTCCTTTTCTCCATTGGTGAGTTTCTCCTGGAGTCTCCATTTTGTAGAGTGCTCCAGGTCAACAAACCATTTCCTTCTCAGCTCTACTCCTGACTTTACAAACTTCAGAACTATGTTACCGTGGAGGTACCAACCTAGGTATCTTCAATCTGTCCCAAAGGACTCCCTCTCTCCCCACCCATTTCCCCCACTGGGAGTGTGTTTCATCCTGTTGCCACCTCATAACCAGCCTTCACAGATGAGAAGATCTCAGATAGTGCTAGCACCTTGTACCTTCCATCTCCTGCTGGGCACAACATGTCCCAGTGCAAAGAAGAGTAACTTCCCTTTGATTTTCATGTCTTCAATTTTTTGTTGTATCTTTCCTTTGAGAGAGGAGGAAGAGAAAATTCAGTGAGGAACATAACTTCCTTCTCCTGCGGTGCCAATTTGACTTTCATCTCCAACTGTGCCCTTTGCCTGTCTGATCTCCACCCCTTGGAAAGAGGAGGAGTTGTGAAGGGAGGTCTTCCATCAGAACATCCCATTTCATATTGCATTTGCTTTCAGCCCAATCTTCAATCTCTGAAAGGTAGAGGAGTGGTGCCCTCCACTCAGTGAAGAACATTCTTGTAGTTGGTCATACCCTTCACTTCCCAGTGACTCTGAACTGCTGTAAATTATCACTTAAACCCCACTCCTTATCTCTCCATCATCCAATTCCTCATTCTCAATTCCCTTCAACTCTCTCACCTCCAAATTTCAACCTAACTCTCCCATGTCCTCCTACTATGCTCTCTGGAATGCCAATTCCACAGGTAATAAACTTCACTTTATCTTACATCTTTTGGTCTCCCATTTCTTTAATCTACTAATTCTTATTGAAGCAGTCTGTATCAGCAATGCAGTATTCACAATGCCTACAGTAACTATAAGTATACTGATATGGTTATTAATCACAAAATGTAACAGGCTCTCTACATGGGAAATATAGCTAGAACATTTATTCAAATACCAGAAAATAGAGTCTCAAAACCAGAAAGTCAATGCCAACACAGTAGTTATGAAATTGGCACATGTAGTTAATGTAGTAAACACCCACATTCTCAAGCCTTCAAAACAGGACAGGCTACCTCAGGCAAAGATCCTCCTCTCCTCACTCACAACAACTGCTCAGCATCCAGGCAGCTTGTTCCCAGCAGCTCCGGCCCCCCCGCAGTTCCCTTCTGTGGCAGTCCTCAGCAGGAATCCTTAGCAGAGACTCTGGCAGGCTCAAAGAAAAAGTGGTTCACACTACAACAGCAGCCACTGCTGCTGCTGCTGCTTCCAGTCACCACGGCAGGGATGCTAGCTTGGTTCCCGCTTTCTCTTGCTCTACCCCTTCCTGCTACGTCAGCAAGTTCAAGGGGCATGGAAGATCTTCAAATCCCAGTATCATTACACAATCCTACTTTACCTCCCTAATCAACTTACTCACCCACTCCCCACAGCACTTCTTTCAAACCTTTTCATCCCTCTTCAAATTTCCCATGGTTTTCTCCCTCCTACTCTCTCAGATGAGAACTTTATCCCATATTTTTATTGAAAAAAATTGAGGCCGTTTGCCTTGAGGTCCCTCTTCTTCCCCTTCCTCATCTCCTTTCACTCAGTTTTCTCATCTGTAAAATGGTTTAACAATAATAGCTAGCATTTTGAGAGGGCTTTAAGGTTTACAAAGCATTTTATAACACTTTTCTCATTTTATCACCACAACAATCTTGGGAAGTAAGGGCTATCACCTATATTAAATATGTGATGAAGTCGCACATGTAGCCAAGGCTGTCATTGTATAGCTTGAAGGGAGGCAGAATAGATATCTCTAGCCTCTTTTCCCAGGGAGACTTTCACTCCTGTCAGTAGGGACCACTCTGCTCTCCTCAGAAAGTCCTGGGCTAGGATTATATTTTTCTGCTCTCTTGAATATCTTAGTCTAGGAGATATGATTAGGTTGGACCTAACTTCTGATCACTGTGACATTACAGGTGTGGAAGGAGTATCCCGCGCTTAACAGCCAAGGCTCAACTCCCTTCTCATCAAACATCAGTTCCATAATGAACACACATAGTAAATAGCAAAGAAACCCATGTATCTAGATCGGTGGTTCTCAACCTTCCTAACGCCGCAACCCTTTAATGCAGTTCCTCATGTTGTGGTGACCCCCAACCATAAAATTATTTTCGTTGCTACTTCATAACTGTCATTTTGCTACTGTTATGAATTGTAATGTAAATATCTGATATGCAGGATGTAGTTAAATTGAACATAACCCACAGGTTGAGAACTGCTGATCTAAGTGATAGATGGTAAAAACAGAAATAACAGAAAGTATATTAATTATTGTTGTTCTGTTGTAGCCAAATCCTCATGACCCCATTTGGAGTTTTCTTGGTAAAGATACTGGAATGGTGTGCCATTTCTTTCTCCAGCTCATTTTACAGATGAAAAAATGGAGGCACAGTTAAGTGACTTGCCCAGAGTCACATAACTAGTAAGTGTCTGAGCCTGGATTTGAATTCATAATTTAGAAAGGAAAGGGACATTGAGGCCACTGAATCAAAAATGACTGATTTTATAGATGAAGAAACTGGGAGGTTGAGTGACAGGATCATATCAAGGAAGTGTTTGAGATGGGAAATGAACTTAGCTTCTCCTGACCTATACTCCTCTACATAGTTGTATAGCATTGATCAAAGTGTTTTAGTCTTTCAGTTTTTTTTCCCCCTCCTTCATAATATATTACTTTTTACTTAGCCATGACCCAAGGACATCTATAAATTACCAAGTGATTTGAGAAAGGACTGATTTACAGAAATTGGAATATGTAACTTTCCATAATACCCATAGGAGGGAGTTGGCCAAGTCTTCTTCTCCCCTTGCCCCTCTTTTGACTGAAGGAGGACCATGTAAGCTTGAAAGGTTCTGAAGGATTTTGACCTTTCATCTTCTCATCATTGTCATAGTGTCATCACCCAGGATAGCTCAGGCTCACATCTTCCCATATATGTCCAAGCTATATCCCTGGATTCCCTGACTAGTGTCTGTACCAGAAGCCAAGCATAGATGGAACTCATGGCTCTGCTGGGAGCCCAGCAAGCACACCACAATTGGAAGAGGAGTACTTTCAGAAACCTGTAGTGATGAATTATCTACCCTTTTACCACATGTAAACTCTCTAAGCTTTAGTACACTTTCTTTTGGACTTTGTATATACTTGTGGAAAAATATCGTAGATTCGGATGGGGGGGATGCTTTATACCAACTTTTCTTACCACACCATCTTAGTAAATTTAACTTTTCCACAGCTACTTAAGGCAGGCTGACTAAATTAATTCTCAACCAATTATCTTGATTGGAAGTCTGGGGTCTCTAGCCATTTGGGAATTACCCTTTGACTCCTCAGTTGTACTTCTGGAACCATGAAGGACAGATGTAACCTTTTTTGGGACCTGAGACTGATCTGTGAGAGTGGGAGCTGGGATAAGAAGCACCAGAGCTTAGCTTTGCTATATACTTTAACTGTTCCTTTAACCATGTCTTATGGTTTAATAATATTCCATTACATTCACGAAGCACAATTTGCTTATTCATTCTCCAACTGATCCCTACTTTTGTTTCTATTTCTTTGGTACTCCAAAAGGAGAAGCCAGTGCTTTGTAAACCTTCAAGTGCTATATTACTGCTATTATTATTATTATTCATCTAGGATAAGAAGATAAATTGTCAATTATATCTAATATCTTTGATGAGGTTTCAATATTCAAGATAAAGAGGTAATTAATAAAAATGTAAGTGGTCAAGTCTTTCATCTCAGTTTCTATCAATGAATCGCTGCTTGGAATGGACTCCTCTCCCATTCTCCTCTTCCACTGAAGTTGCCATGGCCTCTGCCCATGAATTTGCATCCTCGATGCACTGGAACCATGATAAAGTCTGGGAAAGCTGCTAAAAGTCAAGATGAGCCAAAGAAAATGGGTCTTCTCCCACAGGAGAAAGAAGACAGTGAGGACATGGACAATTCAGAAGATGCAGAAAAAAAAAACGGGAGAAGAAGTTGTGGTCCCCTCAGAAGAAGGGCAAGAAGGTTGTGGCTATATACCAGCAAAAAAGTTACCACCAGCCAAAAAAAGTCATTGTTGCCACTATACCTGTCAAGAAAGCAACCATGACTCCTGGTAAGAAGGCCACAGTGACCCTGGACAAGAAAGGGACTACTGCAGCTGAAGTTGTCATTACAACCAGGAAAGGAGGCAGCCACTTCAGCTAAAGGACAAGTTTCCTACACCCTGCTTCCAACCAAAGGAGCAAAAAAATGGGAAGAATGCCAAGAAAGAGGACAGTAAATCTGAGGAAGACAGCGAAGATGAGAAAGATGAAGAATTTTAGCCACCAAAGTCACAAAAATGGGAGCGACTTCAACCAAACAAGACTCTGAGCATGAGGAAGAAGAGGATGAGAAGGAATTGGTAGTTCTGAAGATGAGGATGACTCCAAAGAAGAAGCTATGAATACCATATCTGCCAAAGGGAAAATGACTTCTGTGAAAGCTGCCCTTGGGAAACCTGGGAAAGCTAAGAATTATGAGGAGGAGGAAGAAGATGAAGATAAGGATGAGAAGGAGGAGGAGGAAAAGGAGGAAAAAAAATGAAGAGGAGGAGGAAGTGCCCATCAAAGAAGCACCAGGAAAGAGAAAAAAGGAAATGGGTACACAGAAAGCCCAGGAAACCAAGAAACCAAGATGGTATACTCAAAGACACTAGTGTTAAGTAACCTTGTATATAGTGCCTCTGAGAAAGTCTTCAGAAAGTGTTTGAGAAGGAGATGTCTATCAGCTTGCCCCAGGATAACCAAGACCTTCTTTAAAAGTATGCATTCATTGAATTTGCCCCTGTGGAAGGTGCAAAAGGAGCTCTGAATTTTTGTAACAACTTAGAAATTGGAGACATTGCCATCTGACCAGAGCTGAGAAGACAGAAGGGGCAATGCAGCACCAAGGAGCCAATCCTACAAAACTGTTCACCAAAGGTCTGTTGAAGACATGGTAGAAGGAACATTGAAAGATTCATTTCATGGGTTTTGTGGACTTCAATTCAGAAGATACTAACGCTGTGAAAGAGGTCATGGAAGACAGGAAGATTGATGGAAATCAAGTAACTCCGGACTGGGCCAAACCCAGTGGCTTTGGAGACTGAGATGGTTGAGGAGGCTGTTGTGGCCAAAGGGGAGCTAGAGGAGGCCAATGGGGCTTTGGTAGCAGAGGCTGAGGGAACTTTGGATGTCTGAGTGCTTCCTGAGGACACCAAGGAGGAGACAATAAGCCACAAGGAAAGAAGGGTGAATAGCTACCCTCCATTCTTTTTTTCCCCTGCCATTTGAATGGACTCTGGGTATTTTATCCTGTCAGCTAATCATTGACAGAACCTTCTTAGGACATCCCAAGACAAACATGCAGTTTGTCTTAGAAAAACCCAGATGACATTTCAAGGGAGAGAGTATGTTGGTCTTAACTGGATGGATGTCCCATATAAACTTTTTACAGAGATAGGTGATAGACATGTGAGTTAACCTTTTTTGTCTATGAGTTTTGAGTTTATAATGTTATACCCCATGTACAAAACCATCTTTTCCTACAAAAAATGTGAGCGTGTGAGTGTGCGTATGTGTGTGTGTGTGTGTGTGTGTGTGTGTGTGTGTGTGTGTGTGTGTGTGTGGTTAAGGGCAGTGAGCAGATGGTTCTAAAAAAAGATTTAAGACATTTAACAACCATATGAAAATTCACTTCAAATCACAATTAATAAGAGAAATCAAAACCATTCTGAGAATTTCCCTCATATCCGGAAAACTGGCTACTCTCTTTCAGGATCTCAGAATAGCGAGTTGCCACTTACTTCACAGCTTCATCTCTGCATGGATGGTCCTACATCTGTCACCTTATCAACAGCTTGGATAATAAAGGCATTGATGGTATGCTCATCAAATTTGTGTCATCATCAGATAAACAAAGCTAAGAGCAATAGTGAACATGCTGGATGATAAAATCAGGATCAGAAAAGATCTTGACAGACTAAAGTACTGGATTGAGACTAATAAAAGGAAATTAATAGAGATAAATGTAACATCTTAAGCTTTGGAACAAGAAATCAAACTCACAAGGACAAGATGTGTGAGGCATTGTTAGATGTTCTGAAAAAGATCTGAGGATTCCAGTGGTCTGCAAGCTCATGGGAGCTGGCATTGCTTTCTATCCCAGGACTTTTCCACAGGCACAAATGGAACCAGAGGATAAAAGGGGTGATGAGCAATGTTTTGCACATAGTAGGTACACAGTAAATGTTTATTTATTGAACTGAATTGAATTGTGGAAGAGAAGGCATTTTTTTTTCTACCTCTAGAAATTTTTTTTTTCTACCCTGAAATCCTAAAGTCTAAGGAAAGTATCTGAAGACTCTAGGACAGAGGTTCTTAAACTGGGACCTATGAACTTTTGTTTTTAATTACTGTATTTCAGAATAATTGGTTTCCCTTTTAGTCCTATGGATTTTATTTTATGCATTTAAAAACATTATTCTGAGAAGGGCTCCATAAACCTCTAGACTGCCAGAAGGGATCATGATAAAAAAAAGGGTAAAGAGGGTAGATAATTGCTCAAGAAGGTAAGTAATTCCTTTGATGGAAGTAACAAAAGCTACACATTTATAGCATCTGAGACTGTATGCCTTAGGTGTAATTGGGAATCTAGACAGCTGAGGCATTTAGGTAGTTAGTTGGCATAGTGCCCAGAACTTGAGTCAGGAAGACTTGGTTTAGAATCCTGCTTCAGAAAATTCCTGTGTGACCTTGGGCCACTTGCCTCAATTTCCTAATGTATAAAATGGGGATAATAATAGCACTTATTTCACAAGGTTGTTAGAATCAAATGAAATTTATAAATACATGTAAACATACATATCTATACATAAAATATGCATATGGTATGTTGCATAACCTTAAAGTGCTAAATAAATATTATTCATATATAATTATTATTATTATGGCAGGAGATAGACCTTGGGAGAGGTAGGAATGGAAATGGAAATAAAAAAACATTTATTAAGTTCTTACTGAAACTTGAGGTGCTAATAGAAGACCAAGAATTCCCTGTTCTCAAGGAGCTCACATTCTAGCTGGAGGAGACAACACATACTGAAGAGCTCATATTTATGTCCGTTTTGTGGGAGATGGAAAGGCTAAGTGGTGCTTAGCTGGGGAAAGTAGCAGGGCAGAAGGCAAGGCCCAGAGGATTTGGAGGAGTAATGGCAGTGTACATGTCAAGAAGGTAATGGGTTCAAGGGTTAGAATGGAGAGGATCATTGAGATATCTCTGGCAGAAGTAGAGACCTGGGGGCTAGCATCCTGCAGAGAGTGTGCATCCTCTACTTGAGGGGATCTAGATCATGGAGCAACATTGAGTGAGGGAAGGGAGACGTCTGGGATTTTCAGTGGCAGCACGTGTTTCTGCTCTGTCTTCCTGCTTGTTGCCCATTGGCAGGTTCGTATTGGGCAAAGGAAGGAGAAAGTTGAGGTTACTGCCATGGAGGCAAGTCAAAGTGATTACTCCTAGAAACTGGTTAATAATTTGGGGCTCTGGAGGGGGCAGTCTCTGGTAGGTGAAATTTCTTTTTTGGCACTGTTGCTTCCTCGCCTCTTTTATGATTTCTCTTTTCCTGTTGGATATTTAGCACTATTCCCCAGCTAAACTCCCCAACACTCCTAAAACTCTGCCCAAGGCCTCCCTCCATAGTGCCCCATCCTGGGCTTCTTTTCTACAGTAGCACACCCTGTTAGGTAAGTGGTTGACAAAGCAGTTAAACTAATTCAAGCTAGGACGTTAAGGCTTGATGGATTACCCTTCACAAATAACACTTGCAATTTTGGTGAAAACAGAAGAGTGAGAATTTAAGGAAGGCTCAGCAGGTAATTTGGTCCAGGGTGAATGGAGGCCTTCCTGTAAGCCTCAAATCAGACAAACCACACAGACATCTGCCTGCTCTTCATATGATACAGCCATAGGTTAGTAGTGCTTTTCCTTCTCCTTGTATAGGAAGTGAATAGGGAGAGAAGTAACATGATCAGAGGGTGTAACATCTGGTTAAGGAGCAACCCAATCATTTCCAACAATGTCAGAGAGAGAAGGCATCCGACAGGTTACCTAGTACAACGTTCATTTTTCCTACAAGGATGTTGAGGGTCATGGAGGTTAAATGATTTATCCGTGATCATACCACCAGTGGCAAAGCCAGGACAAGGTCCCTGATCTCCTTCCTAATGCCCAGCCCCAGGGCCTATGACTACACCCCATTACCTCTCTAAAGAGACTGACCAAAGACTTTTAATCATGGAAAGAAAAACTGGGGGCATCCCTACTTTTTCCCTTCCCTCACCTTAAAAAAAAACCCCCAAACCAGAGAGCTCAGAAAAAGTCACCCTACAACTTAGACCCTGCTAGCCCTTCTTGATTCAGCCTCTAATAAGCTACCTATCAAACAATGAAAATTGAAAATAATTTTAAATATTCTAATTATAAAAAATTGTAAAAGGAAATCATGTATTTTGCATGAGCCACGCCCATCTTTTCCATTGCTTTTTATTTTTTCCATTGATAGAATATCCCAGACCATCTGGAGAAAGCTGGAGTTTGGTTGGCTTCATTTCCGTTCCACACTAATAACATTTTGGGCAGTGAGGAGAAGAGGATGGAAGTAGCCCCTGGAGAAATAGTTTTCATATCGAGGGAGCGCAGGTTCTTGAGATAATGTTATATTTATCTCTGGAATGACAGAATGGGAGTCTACAAGTGAGTTCCACAGAGAATTTAGTTTGGGAGTGAGACTTCCCAGTTGAGTACTCACTTTCCAGCATAAATTTCAGTGACATTTTAAATCCTCTAAGAGGAACCAGATACCTTCTAAATAAAAATTGATGAGTAAGAGAGAGCTAGAGCCCATCTTTATCTTCCCCTAGCCTAATGGGAATGGGAAAATTATAGTCTCTGCTGTGTCATCCCACACTTATTATTTGGGCTATCTGTCTAGATTGTGGAAATTGCTCCTTTATTATGGAAGTGCCATTTCACAGGTATTAAAACTTTAAGCAAATATACATAGCTCCCATTTATATGCACTAAGTTTTTGCTTCTCTTTTCCCTAATAACCTTCAAAGACTGTCCCTGGAAAAGGAAAAGCTCTATGGCCAGAGTACTTATAATGTCTCTTTTTCAGACTGTTTTACTCTTTTATCTGATTAACCGTCTCAGAGGGAGTGTGTTGTAACGCTGTTGTGGCTGCTAATATTTACAGAGGTCTTGCTTTGCAATGCACTTTACGTACAGGGTGACCCCAAACACCTAGTGTTATTTTTAAAGAAATCTTACTCCTTAAAGTCACTTTATTTTTTGGTTAAAGTTACCTTTAAAAAAATTATTTATTTTTGGAGGGGGGAAAGCAAGGTAATTGGGGTTAAATGACTTGCCCAAGGTCACACAGAGGGTGTGACACTGATTAAGGAGTGTCTGAGGCCTCCTGACTCCAGGGTCCATGCTCTATTCACTGCCCCCACCTAGTGTTATTTTAAGTTGTAATAGCTATTTTGGGGGCATTAAAATAAAACTTCACCAAGACTTTGTGGCACCATGTATATGTTATTTGATACTGACCTGTGAGGCAGGTGCTCCATTTATCTTCACTTTACAAATGACGATTCTGAGACTAAGGGAGGTTAAGTAATTCATTCAATGTCACACTGATAATAAGTGTGTGAGGCAAGATTTGAATTTGAATATTCCTGACTCCAGGGCCTGACTTCTATGTCAAATGTTAGAAACAAACACTAGACTCAGAATCTGAGCATGTGGGTTTGAATTCCAGCTCTGACACTTAATCCATGCATGTGTCAAGGCAACTCATTTCACTACTCGGAACTTCAGTTTCTTCACTGGTAAGTTGGAGATATTAATGAGGTGCTGCCTACCGCATGGGGTTATTGTGAGGAAGGGCCTCTGTAAAGCATTATGCAAATGTGAGTAATTATTACTGCGGGATTCTTCCCTTTTCCTGTGTCCTTTCCCAAAGTCTTCTAGTTGTGAATCATGAATTCCTGCTTGGACACTCTTTCAATATCTGACCTGTTTGAGTAGCCCATCATGAAGACTTTCAATGTTTATACTTGCCTTTTTTCTTTCCTTTTGTGTGCCAGCCAGTCTTTCTATCCTTCCTTCCACCATTCTTGAAGCATGTGTTTCTTCTCGTCTCCATTTCACATGGGCTATGCCTCCATAGAAAATGTAGGGTAGAGGGAGCCCAATTTAATGACAACTCTTCAAAATAGAGATTTGCCCTGAGAAAGTGTCCTTTCATGTTATAAAGAATATTTCCTTAGACTATTGATAAGCAGATGCATGAAAGATTTGTGAGCTCATGAACATGATGAACTCTCTCCATGGAAGTCCCTCTACCAGTGTAGATGGTAACTCTTCTGTGACTTAGCTTAAAGGACTTGCTTAGGATAAGTCAGAGGGGCCATTTCAATCAAGGTCTTCCTGACTCTAAGCCTCGCACTCTATCCACATTGCCAGTCTTCATGATTTATATTATGTCAGTAATAATAGCTTACAGTCATAGTCATGAGATTTTAATTTTTGTCATTTACATTAATATGGAATGGGTTTATTATTGGAATTTAAAATGAATTAATAAATGTTTTTGAAGTTATTGGTTTCAGTTTCTAATGCAATAAATACTAATAACTGATAACTTTTAAAATATTTATTTATTAATTCATTTTAAATATTAATATAAGTAACACTTTAGCAAAAATACCTATTTTGCAAAATTAAAAAAAATTAGTGAAAGTACTATTGTTTTACTCATTTTTGCAAATCTCTTTAATGTCTGGCTTAACAGAAGACAGTTGGATTCTCTGCTTCTGCCTTTATTCTGTTGTGATATATTGGAGTATATGAAGAAAATCCATCCTCACACCATTATGTAGTTGGAAAAAGGAGAAGTATTTTAAGAGGCAAAAAATATCTTAGTTTTATTATGAAAATAGTTCTGATTTTGAGTATCCTCTGAAAAGGTCTTGGGGACACCCAGGGATTTGCAGACTACACTTTGAAGAGTGCTTCCCTAGTAGTACGTGGACTCCTTGAAGGTAGGGATTATATTATCTCTACCTCTGTATCCCCAGCACCTAGAACAGTGTTTGGACCATAGTAGATTCAATAAATGCTTGTTGAAAAAGTGAAGTATTGGAGCTGGGAATACAATCCATTCATGTCTTCTGATTCCTAATTCAGAAGCCCATCCTGGTTCTTTTCCTTAAATTTTTTTTGCACCAATTTATAGCTTTTGAGGTCCCATCATTCTGCATATTTTTAGTTTTTTGGATTTCTCAAGCTGTGTATCATCATACATCCATGTTTCCAAGCCCATATATTTAACAGGGTCAAAGTAAATTGGGAATTATGAAAATATGTTGAAAATATTTAATGCAATAAATCATGAAGTTTATTAGAATAAATTTTCTTCTCTGTCAACTAATCCTGGATCAGCTATAGCTAATTAAATTTGAGTTTAGGGATAAATTAAAAAGCAATTTTTTAATCCTAGAAATTTCATTAAGAATACTTGACTATAACTTAACCTTATGGATTTCTCCTATAATCTATAATTATAGGAAGATGAAATAGTATTATGATAGTCTTATAATCAGGGATAAATTTTTTGAGAGGAAATTCAGAAACACAACCTGGAGAAACTAAAATTTATTCTACTTGATGATTTCCTGTCTTGGATTTCTATTGACTACATTCCATTACTAGTGACTTGGTGATATGATCTAATATTGCACTGTTTCTCAAACCACTTGGTAGAATAAGGCCCACTTCTCAGAGAGAATATGGAGCATACGTAGACAGTCAGAAAAGGTTAAAATGACTGATGACTTCATAAATGCAGTTAGTCCCTGAGTACTGGACTTTCTCTTTCAGTTATGGCATAGACATAAAAGGCCCCAGGGCCTCCTTCCAATATTGTGGAATTCTGAAGTTGTTTTGTCTCTGAGATTGTTGTGCAGAGAATAAGAGTGAGCTGAGACCTGGGTTCAAGGTAAATTTATGTGTGGATTTATTAAGCAAGTGCGCAACTACCAGAGTGTAAACTCAAATCAATAGTGATCCATTGGGGGTACAGGCTTTGGTTATAAAGTCTAAAACCACAAAAACCACAATCACGGAGGGGAGCTAGCAGAAGCCATGACATACAGAAGCAAAGGACAGCCATTGGTTAGATCTATAGCTCAGGGCTAATTTGGGAATATGGTACAAGGGTGCAATCTTCCTGTGACTTAGGGGTCCCTCCTAGAACAGGGTGGAGGATCATAGTCAGCACTTTCCAGAACAAGGTGGAGGATCATGGGGTAAAGGAGACTGGAATTCCCCAGAACTAGTTGAGGTCATGTTCTGGGCGAAGGGTGTGGGGACCCTGCTTGGTCAGCGGAACAGGACTAGGTGATCTCTACATTACATCATAACCCTGAGTTGAACCTTATATGCTTATGTTGGTTCAAGGAGAATATATAGAATGCTGATTTGAGGAAGGAGGCAGGAGACTATGCCTTGAGCAATGCCCAGACATGCCTTAAGCAGTTTCAAGCTATGAGCAGATGTAGGACAGCGACAGGGACAAAAATATAAAGGGGCTTAATGGTGGGCTACAAATCAGGTGGTATATAGTGACCTGGGATTTGGGGTTAGGGTACAACAAGATTATTCTGTACCATATCAATATACCTCAGAGTTTAACTGAGTGTAGGCATCTTTCTTGAATTAGAGGATTATAGATTTAGAGCTGGAATGGACTTCAGAGGCCATCTAGTCCAATCTCCCCATTTTACAGATAATAAAGAAGAGGCCCCTGGAGGTTAAATGACATGTAGTAAATGACAGATTTGAAATGTCAGCCCAGGTTTTCTGATGCAAAACCTTGCATTTTTTCTACTATATCATGCTATCTTCTTTGATTAGGAAACCTAGACAAAATGGGCAAAATGTGGATGCAATGAAAAGTGTACACAGGAAGGTCCTATGATGTGATAGAAGCACCAACTTTTACAGAGACCATTAGAACTGGAAAAAACCTTAGTGCTCTTCTACTTACCCTGATTATTTCCGGCCTCATCACTCCATTTTACAGACTAGGAAACAGATTACAGGCACAGAAAGGATTCTCTTCCAGATCATGTCCTCTAACCATAGGTGTCTCTCAGGATTCTGTCCTGGGCTCTTTTCTCCTCTCCCTTTATACTACTTCACTTGGTCTCAGTTTGACTGAGGCAAAGTCCATTCTGTGATTAAGGCTAAGTAAGAAATGAGGCAGAGAATGGCCTCTTTACAATCGCTCTGAACCAAGCAAGGCCCGGACAATGACCAAGTGGGGCTTAGCTTGGGACTTGTTGTTGACCAATCCATGTGAGCCAGAGTGATTTGTGTTTAAGGCACGGACCTTAAGGAAAAAAAAAAGCTTTCAGAGATCAAAATTTACATTCCTTTGGGCAGAGCACCTGCAGGTAGGAGTATGATACCCTATGAGGACAGAGGGAAGGGAAAGAAAGAAAAAGAAAGAGAGAGAGAGAGAGAGAGAGAGGAAGGGAGGGAGAGAGGGAAAGAGAGGGAAGGGGAGAGAAAGAGAGAGAGAGAGAGGGAGGGAGAGAGAGGGAGGGAAGGAGGGAGGGAGAGAGAGAGAGAGAGAGAGAGAGAGAGAGAGAGAGAGAGAGAGAAATAAAAGCTTGTTGTCCAATTGGCCAGCTCCAGAGTTGGGTCCCCATTGGGCAGTTCCTCTATGGGTACATAGAGGTTGTTTCTTGTTTTTTGTTCTCAAAGAGGATCATGACATCAGGAAGGTGATACCATGCATGCAAGTGAATTGAATTTAAGTGAGGGAGGGCTGTACAAAGTCACCGCCTCACTTTTTCCTCCAGAGCTAGGTTGAGTGGTAAGATATAGATCCAGAAACCCTGAGGTTCTTCTCCTCCTGGATTGATTTTTTTTTTGACTAGGTAGAGAGGCCATTCTCTATCTCATTTCTTACTTAGCCTTAATCACTGAATGAGCATTGCCTCAGTCAAAATGAGACCTGTTAAAGACCAAAGACCTTACCTTAAAAAGGCCAAGGTCTCTCACTATATCCAGGGCCATCTCCAGTTGTTCTGGACCAGTGGCTCTGGGGGAGAAAGTGAGGCTGGTGACTTTGCACAGCCCTCCCTCACTTAAATTCAGTTCACTTGCATATGACATTGCCTCCCAGATGTCTGGGTCTTCTTTGAGAACTAAGGACAAACCACAGCAACAGCAACAACTTCACTAGATAATCTCTTCAGCTCCCATCTTTATGTCAATGATTCTTAGATCTATCTTGCCTTAAATCTCTGCTAACCTCCAATGTTACATCTTTCAGATGCCTGAAAATGAATGCCCAAACAGAACTCGTTATCCTTTTCCCCAAACTCTCCTCTCCTCCTACTTTCTCTATTATTGTAGAGGGTGACACCATCTTTTCAGTCCCTCAGGCTCACAACCTATGCATCATTCTGGATCTCTCACTATCTCTCATCTCTCCATATCCAATCTGTGATGAAGGCCTGTCAATTTTACCTTTGTAAAATCTCCCAAATACCTCTCTTTGTCTCCCCAGATGTTGCCATACTCTAGTGCAGGCCCTCATTACCTTGTGCCTTGATTATTGCAATATCTCCTCTCCAGTCTATTCTCAATTCAGTCAATAAAATGACTTTCCAAAAATGCAAGTCTGATCATGTCAAACTCCACCTCTACCCCTCATTCAATAAACCTAATAAACTTCAATAAACAAAATTCTCCATCTCTTGAGCATTTTCTTTGACTGTCCCCAATGCCTGGGAATACTTTCCCTGCTCGCCAATGACTGACCTCTCAGTCTTCCTTTAAGCTCCAACCAAAATCCTACCCTTTGGTGCCTTCTGTCTATTAATTAGTTACTATTAATATTACTTTGTGTATATTTGCATGGTGTCTTTTCCATTAGATTGTTAGCTCCTTGAGGGCAGGGCCTGCCTTTTGTCCTTTTTTTTATCCCCAGCATTTAGCACAGTGCCCCGTATATAAGTAGGTGCTTAACAAATGTGTATTGGTTGATTTACCCAAGGTCACAATGAGCCAGTGTCAGAACTCGAATTAGCTCTGCATCTCCTGCCTCCCACTCCAAGTGCTCTGTCTGCTCCATCACTTTTGGCTAATGCCATTTAGCAGCAAGTCAGTCCTCTTTCTCTGTCCCTTTGTGCTCGTTTTCAGAGACCTGTATTTCCCAGGGACTATCAGAACACAGGGAAGTCATATTCCATCTCCTCAGGAAGCTTTCAGTCTTAAGCAATAAGGTCCTTCGCAGACCCCGCCCGTAATGAGAGACACTCCCTTCCAAAACTCTTTGATGAAATTCACTGATATAGCTGGAAGCCCAAGAACAGGTGCAGCTTTTCTCTCCTTTACAATAATTAAGCCTGAGAAGCTGCTTGAGAAATCCCAGAGAGCTCAGGTTTTACCACAGCTGCAGACTTGTAGCTACAGTGAGTAAACGCTTACAAACAATTGCAGCTGATTAATGGAAAATGCCAGCACAACCACTTTCTAAAAATGACAAGAGTAGACACACGCCCACCTGCTTTCTTGGTGACTTCTATAGGAAATGAGAAGCATACATCTTAAGCTGCTAAAAACGATGTCGTTGCTGAGAAGTTCATCTCAGGCAGGTGAGAACTTTGCTCAT
This sequence comes from Pseudochirops cupreus, assembly GCA_028627135.1. Taxonomy (NCBI): domain Eukaryota; kingdom Metazoa; phylum Chordata; class Mammalia; order Diprotodontia; family Pseudocheiridae; genus Pseudochirops; species Pseudochirops cupreus. The sequence continues at coordinate 383,797,971 of CM053580.1, forward strand.
GTAGGCTAAGCAGGTAATTGCACCAATAAGGAAAAACACTAGGTCCTTCATGATGGAGCTATGGGTACAGCCAATAGAAGCTCACTCACTAATCTTAATTCAATCCAACAAACATCTGTTATGTGACTAAGTAAATGTGAGCTATCATTATTTAGGCAGAATAAGTCATGGAAGAGAGAATAAAGAGAGAATAAAATGCAAAGCTTAGAAATCTTGGATTGAAATCACCTCCTCTTATACTCACTAGCTCAGTGATCCTGAGAAAGTCATTTAGCGCCTCTGTCCACTTTCTGGGACTGATTTATGAAGTCACAGAAGGAAGGGTTACAATCTGCATTGGTGGAGGGAGTTCACGTGTGGAGAGTTCACTGTACTGATGAAATTGCAGACTTTTTCTGTAAGTAGCATTCAGAACACTGTGTTAGCCTCTGAATGAGGTAGTAAAATTTAGATAGGACGCTGCCCCTGCTCTCAAATGAAATACAATTTTCTTGCTGATGATGGCCCGGAATGCAGTGGATGACCTTGAGTCTTAGATGACTGACCAAGCTCTAAGTGCTTCAGCTGCCTTCATGGCTGTTGGAACAAATTGTTCACATCCATCCGTTCCTCTGGGGGAAGTCTTCACCTGCTTGGATGACCCAGAAGACTAAAGATATCTCCCTAACTCACCAGTGGGTTTGAAACCTCTCAGTTACCATCAACCTGATTTAGCCCATTTGCTGAGATGGTTTTACTGGAGTGTTACCTCTGCACATGCTACAGCAGATGAGAATTGGATGAAAGGTGGACACCGAAGGTGGATGAACAGCTCTGCAAAGAGCCCAGTAAGCCCTCACATAAGAGATTCTAGTTCCACCTTAAAGATTAATATCTACCTGGGTTCCTTTCCTTTCTCATGTAAGTTAGATTAAAAGGAAAAGAACTTGCCCTCAAGAATTACTTGGACTACACCCTCATGCCACTGATATAGCTTCTTGTGGCCTCAGGTCATGTTGACATGTTTTCTGGTTACCTAAAGGTGTAAAAATTCTTACCCAAGAGAGTCAGGATCCTTCAGAGTTGATGGATGTCTCAAGGCTTGGTGAATTGTCCCACCCTTCCCTGCTCACCAGTTACATTTCTATATGGAGGCAAAGTGGTGGGGGTACAGTTCCCACCTAAATATTGGAGCCTTGTTGAGTATAATTTCTATGCTTTGGTTACAAAAAACACCTTTTATAAAGTTATAGAATGAGTTTTATAAGTTTCTTATTTCATTCCAAAACTGGACCTAAACTACCAAGAGACTTGCCCAAGTCAGGTCTGAACAGTGACAGAGAGGAGGAAGGCTCATGCAGTCTAGGGGGGACAGCCCAAATATACAACCACAGTGGTATAACATTGGCACCTCAGCTCAATTAAGGCTACCCAGAACAAAGTCAGTACCAAGAGTCAACCTCTGCAATCATAGGCAATCAAAGAAGAATGCAGACCTACATTTCAGGGTTTATTCTCTCATACTCTGAATGTCAGTCATTCAGACCCTGAAATAATTGCTAGCTGGAAGACAACAGACATCTTATTGATCCTCAGTTTCCTCAGATGTATAATATGCCATTTCTTCCCTTATAGAGTTGCTGTAAGAAAATCACTTAGTAAATTATTAAAAAAAAAACCAACACTGTATACATGGGAAGTGTAATTCTTATTTTAAGTTGTCCACATTATCAATAGGCAAATGACATTTGTAACCAAAAAAGCCAATTTAGGAAAACAGATATATAATATTGTAAAGCTAAGTGACCACTGCTTAGAAGGGATTCTGTTCAGTTATGAGTTGAGTTAGATTGCTTCTGAGGTCTCATCTAATTCTAAGATTCTTATAAATATAGTCTGTATTTCCCTCTTCCCCTACTCCAAATCTATCTTGTAAAAATCCTGAATGTATTCTACAATTGATTTTATTTTACAAGATTTGGCTGCTTGCTTTCTTCAAAGTGATGCCATTTTCAGAGTATGACCTATATCCAAGGCAGACTATTTTCAGAACAATAAGCTAGCCTGAGAAATGGATTGTATCCTCTCTACACAGATTTCTATTTCTTGGTAGGTTTTTGTTCTAGGATCATCTGATCCAGGCCAGTCCCATGGTAGTTTAGGTAACATGCTGGAATAAAATGAGAAACTTGTAGGTCATTCAACAGTTAACAAGAGATTCACTTAGCTATAACAGGAGAAGGATATTCAACAAGGACAGACAAGTAAGGGCCTGAGTTGCCCATTCCAATCCAGTGGTCAAGCATCAGAGAGGGTACCTGGAGCTCCTCCTCAGGATGTTTTATATTCAGATGACTAGAAGTAATATCAATAGTCTGAGCCTTTAGTCCTCTGGGTCATCCAAATCTTTTTTTTTCATTTGAAAGAAAATATATTTTATTTTTTTCCAATCACCTGTAAATAAGTTTTAAAAAAAATTTTGAGTTCCAAATATTCTTTCTCCCATCCTTCCTTTACCCTTCATTGAGAAGGCAAGCAATTTGGCATAAGTTACATGCATTTGGCCACGCAAAACATATTTCTATATTAGTTGTGTTGTGAGAGAAAAGACAATCCAAGAACAATAAAGCAAAAAAGTACGCTTTGATCTGCACTCAAACTCCTTAAATTCTTTCTTTGAAAGTGGGTAGCATTTTTCATGAGTCCTTTGGAATTGTCTTAAATTGTTGTGTTGCTGAGAATAGCTAAGTCTTTTACAGTTGATCATCCTTACAATATTGCTGTATATAATGTATATTGCTGTATGTAATGTTTTCCTGGTTCTTTTTATTTTGCTTTGCATCAGTTCATGTAAGTCTTGCCAGGTTTTTCTGAAAGTATCCTGCTTGTTCTTTCTTATAGCACAACAATGTTCTATCACAGTTATATAATACAACTTGTTTAGCCATTCCCCAATTGATTTTTCCAATTTTTTGCCACCACAAAAAGAGCTGCTATAAATATTTTTGTTACAAAGATCTTTTTCCCTTAAAAAAAATCTCTTTGAGATATAGACTACAGTTTTATAGCCTTTTGTGCATAGTTCCAAATTGATTTCTAGAATGGTTGGATCAGTTCACAACTCTGTCAACAAGGCATTAGGGTCCCAATTTTCCTATATCCCTTGCAACATTTGTCATTTTCCTTTTCTGTTATATTAGCCAATATGATAGGTATGTGTATCAGCAAGCACTCTAGCATACCCAGGATGGCTGCTAGCACAGGTTATTAGATCTGCTTTTCTAAAAGCAAGCAATTCAAAATGGGTTAACAGTCTTACTTTAATCAGTCAAACGTATATCATTTACCTAGTTCAGGGGAAAAAGTCAGCATCCTGAACTTCAGAGAATACAAACAGAACACAAGCAGACAAAGAAACAGATCAGCAGACAGGCTTCCAAGTGTTTGACCATTACATCCATACCTAGTCAGTTACCAGAGAGGGAAGCACCAACATCTGGGTTTTTCAAAGCCAGGGGGGGCTCAATAGCTTCCCAGAGTCTCATCTGGCCAAATCATATAACTCTTTCCAAAGTGAGCCCCAAAGCAAAACCTCACATCAGGGTATATATAGCCTTCTCCTGGATCAGAGAATGTCACAACTCTCTTGCCCCACTACCCAACCACAAAGTAATAAGGCAGGGGCATTCCTGAAGAACAAGCCTCCCACCACAGGCTCCATGTGACCACATTCAGCCTATTAATGGGCAGAGTATACTTTCAAATCAGGGAAGGTTCCCAGAGCCACTTAAGCCTATCAAAGGGCCTAGGAGCAAGGAAGATCTTCAGATTCCCATAACAGTATGAGGTGATACCTTAGAGT
>CM053580.1:383801911-383853715 GCA_028627135.1 Pseudochirops cupreus
GGCTCCATGTGACCACATTCAGCCTATTAATGGGCAGAGTATACTTTCAAATCAGGGAAGGTTCCCAGAGCCACTTAAGCCTATCAAAGGGCCTAGGAGCAAGGAAGATCTTCAGATTCCCATAACAGTATGAGGTGATACCTTAGAGTTGTTTAAATTTGCATTTTTCTAATCAATAGTGATTTAGACCATTTTTTCCCATACAACTATAGATAGCTTTCATTTCTTCATCTAAAAACTACCTGTTCATATCCTTTTGACCATTTCTCAGTTGGGAAATGACTTATATTCTTATAAATTGGGTCGACCACTTCTTGAAGATGGCGTTAATATCTTTTAAGGAAAAACCAAGCTAACTTGGACATGGACAGGGTTTAGGATAATGTTCCTACTAGAATTTTCCATTCAAAGAGATAGAATTACAGACTTTTCTTATTTTCCTGACTTTGTTAAGTGTTAGATTTATGACTCTCTGTCTACTCTCTGCAAAGGACACTGCTTAACATGCCCCTAGTGACTTACTTGTGCTTATCGAGCTGTTTCTGCATTCTGCATTTTATGTCACGGAAACCTGAATCTTCTCTGAGGATAGCACATTCATTTCTACCCTTTGCATTGGCTGTTACTCCTTCTATTCTTCTGAACTCACAAAAGACCAAGAGGGAGTGCTGGCATGCATTTTGTTCCCTCCTATGTTATAGATAGTGTAGACATGGACTAGAGATGTAGACCATTTCTCTGCAGTTAATCCTAATCTGTTCTCTTTTGAAATCCTTGACATCCATTTATGTTATCCTTTCCTCATCCTTGCTGTTGTTGTCTATGGATCTTCCAGAAGCTCTCCTAACTTTCTAAATGACTTTACTGTCTGCTTCAAATCTTGCCCAATACCCCATTTCATGACATCATTTGTGGAGACTTTAGTATTAATCCTGATTACATATATAATAATCTGACCATAGGATTCTTCTTCAACTTCAATAACTGCCTTCTGCTTTCAACTTCAGCCACCCAATGACACAATCATATCTTAGATCTCATTAACTCTTAGAATTTAACCATTTCCAAGATCTAGAACTTTTAAATTTCATTCTCTAACCACAAATATCACTCCTCCCTTTATAAGCTTTCACTTGCACTTATACTTGTCTTTGTATTTCCAGATCTTAGTTTAATGCTTGGTGCTTCATACATTCTTGTTGATGGTTTTAATTTTTTTTGTGTTTGTTTTGAATATACTTATTTATGTTTTGGCTTTCTGATTGTTTCCCCTCAATGGAATATAATCTCCTTGAGGGCAGGGATGGGGATGCATTTTTGTTTTTATGCATCTCCACTACCTAACACAGTGACTACAACATGGTAGTTTCAGAATAAATACTCATCTGCTGTCCCTCTTCTTCTCTCTACACTTTCTCCCTTAACAGTATCACATATGTTCATGACTTCAATGATCATCTTTTTGAACATGAATCCCAGAATTATATCTATAGCCCTGACTTATATAAATTCCAGACCTTCATTTCCAACTGTCTTGAGAAAATCTTCCTGTGACTATCATTTCTGCTTCTGTAATATAGGGTAGTAGAAAGGGCATTGAATTTGGAGGCAGAGGGCTTGTATGATAGGACCAATATCTATCAGTGTTCCCCTTCTAACTGCCTGACAACAGAGACTGGTTTTCCCTAAAAGGCAACAAAGCTGTTTTTGAGACCTGATTGGCCTCTGCTTCCTTGATGTAGCCTCCTTATCACTTGAAGGCATTAAAAAGTCTTACCCATGTGGTGAATGTCTGAAGACCACCATAGTCACCCTACCCTGTCCTGTTAACCAGAAGTATTTTGATATGGAGACAAGGGCAGCTGGGTCTTTAGAAGCTAAGTCAGTGTAGTCTTCTATATCCTTTCTATGTTAGAATTTTTATAAACTTCTGTTAATTGTTTAATGATTTGGGAGTGTCTCATTTTATCCCCAAATCAAACCTAAACTAACAGTATACTGGTGTCAGTTCCTTTTCAACCTCCTGGCTTCAAATCTTGGCTGGACTTATTAGTAATATAACCTTGGATAAATTACCTCCTAGGGCCTCATTTGTAAAATGGTGAAGTTGAACCAAGTGATCTCCAGTATTCTTTCTAGCAGATGTTTGGATTATCTAATCCCTTGATCACTACTTTATCATTCCACCATGCAAAGTTTATGATTTTTTTTTTCCTGAGGGAAACTCCTGTTCTGTTGGACTCTACATAAATCCCTTTTTTTCATCTCCCATTATTCTTCACAAAACTAACCCATTTCTCTACTTCCTGGTTTTCTTCACATGAGTATATCCTTTTAATAAACATTATTACTCAACCACTAAAAAAAAAACCAAACCAAAACACAAATGTAATCTATTCCTTTTGAAAATGATATTTCCTTATAGAACCATATATCAGACATGATTCCCATTGTACTTAATCTCTGAAGTTCAAAATTTGTTTTCTTGCAATAAGATCTCTCAATAAGGTCATCTTATTTCTTACTTTCATTAAAAATTCTGCATAAAAATCTGAGGCTTTATCATCGGTTCCTTAATAATGCCTTAGTTTTGGAAGATTTATCATTCAGGGGTTCTTAATCTGGGAGTTATAGATCCCCAAGGAGTCTTCAGATAGGTTTCAGGGAGTCTATGAACCTTGATGAGAAAGAGAATTAAATCTTTATTTCAATATAATTGATATCGTTTGTAATCCACTGTATTTTATATACATTTAAGGGGTCCATAGACTTCACCAGATTGTCAGAGGGATCCATGATACAAAAAAAAGGATTAAAACTTCAGATCCAATCTATCTACTTTTTCATCTTTTCCCATGTATGTTGGTATGTAAACTGGGATTTTCATCCTAGTGGTTTGTTTGTATATGTGATCAACCTAAGTAGACTAAACTTCCTTTGGAATTATGTCCCTTGATGCCTTTAGACACTCTTTTTTTTTTTTTTAGAAAAAGCACAATGATATATTTTCATTTAGCTGTAACTTCTTCAGGTTTTCTAATTTACTACAAGAATATCAGTACATACGTGATTCAGTTCCTTCAATAATTTGTCAATTATGGTATTGGTCCCTGATCAAAGGGTGCACATTCAGAGTACCAATGAGGTAATACATGCTTATATATTGATTGCGTAAGATGGGAAACTGTTATTTCCCAATTCAGTCTCTACCCGTTAAAACAATTCTGCTACCATCACTATGAGAAAAGAGCTGCACAAGACAAAAGACTGTTTCATAGTTTGTTCTGCTTATAGCTGTGAAAACAGAATAAAACCAAAACAAAACAAAATCATCACCTAGTGGCCACCCTTCTGGCAATGAGCCTGTTTCCCTCATTAGCTAGGCTGGTTCTCAGATTGCAGCAACAATTTGTAGCCAGGTGTGTCCACATAAGTAGAACCTGGCAGAGATCACAGTCATTCTACTGGCATAGCCTTTGAGAAATCAATGCCATCTCTATTCCATGGTGAAATATCAGAATAGGTTATTGGATGGATGGAGAAATGTTTCTAAAGCCATGTAAAAAAGTGATCCTGATTAGAAAAATGCAAATTAAAACAACTCTAAGATCTTATCATCTCAAACTAATAATATGGCAAAGATGACAAAAAAAAAGACATTGACAAAGGTTGGAGGGTCTGCAATGAAACAGGTTCACTACTGCTCCAACCATTCTGGAGAGCAATTTGGAACTATGCCCAAAGTGCTATAAAACTGAGCATACCCTTTGACCTACCAATATCACTAGTAGGTCTGTATCCTAAAGGGATCAATGAAAAGAGGAAAAGGACTTATATGTAGAAAAATATTTATAGCAGCTATTTTTTTTTTTGTGGTGGCAAAAAATTGGAAACTGGAGGGGTGCTCATCAATTAGAGAATTACTGAACAAGTGGAATACTATTGTGCTGTGAGAAATGATGTGCAGCATGGTTTCAGAAAAACCTGGGAAGACTTTATATGAACTAATGGAAAATGAAGGAGCTGAACCAGGAGAACATTGTACAACATACATCAATGCTGTATGATCAACAATGAATGACTTAGATGTTCTGAGCAACACAATGATCCAAGACAATTCCAAAGGACTTATGATGAAACATACTATCCACCTTCAGACAAAAGACTGGTGAAGTCTGAAAGCAGATTGAAGTACAATTTTTTAACTTTCTTTTTTTTAATGCTTTTTTTTAAACATGGGTAATGTAGAAATAAGTTTTGCATGATTTCACATGTATAATTGATATCATGTTGCTTGTTCACTCGGTGGGTGGGGGAGGGAGTGGAGGAAGGGGGAGAATTTGGAGTTCAGAATTTAAAAAAGAAATGAATTCTATAAATAAATAATTAAAGAGGTTCACTGATGCATGGTGGGAGGGAGAGAAAATAAATGTTTGTTAATTAAAAATAAAATTTAATTAAAAAACAAAGTGTATATATATGTGTATATATACACACATATATACATATACATACACATATATGTATATATACATATGTGTGTATATATACATATATATGTGTGTGTGTATCTACCTATCTATCTATCTATATATATGAAGTACAAGAATTAATACTATGGAGGGTTAGAGGAGGGAGATATTGAAGGAGTTGGCATTTGAGCTTGTCCTCAAAATAGAGGCCAAAGAATGCTGGTTGGTATTAACTTTTGTCTATCATTGTTGGAACTTTTAGCAGTGGCACCGTATCTTTATACTGAGGGAAAAAAAGGAAGGAAAAGTACTGTTTCATCATTTAATTTTTGCTATAGGCAACTGAATGTAGGATAATTTTAATTAACTTTCAAATATAACTTGACTTGGGTTAGAAGAAAGAGGTCACTGTGACCCTAATTATCTCAACATTCTGTTCTGACAGTCAAGTAAGACCTACTACTCAAAATGTAACAGGGACATTAAATTAAGAGGTCTGTTTTGTAGTCAGGAGACATAATCCATGAGCTTCTTTCTGACAGTTGGTTGGCTGTTTATAGACATATAACTGTATTGTGAGCTCTGGGGAGAATGTTTCTATCTAAATCCAAAGTATTATTAGTGTTTGTATCTAAGCAGCCATACAGTGAGTTTTTGTTGGGATTGACTGAATTCGATTGCCAAGTAATTATTGGCACTCCACCAGACACTTTCAGAAGGTGATTTACTACTCCCTGTATAGGAAAGGAAGGTCAGTGTAGTGAAAGAGTAATGCTTATGGGGTCCAAAGGCTTGCATTTAACTTCTAGATAATAATAATAATAGCACATTTATATAGCAAAGTACTTTACATCTGTTATCTCGATGGTCATTGCCAGCAATAATAATTGCTGACCAACTGCCACCAACTGGAATACAGGCACAAAAGCCTCACGAATGGCAGTACCCTTCTGGCCCTCAGTCTTGCTTTTGGTCCAGCCCTTGCTGCCATCATCCAGGGAAGCAACTCCTATGCAGAAAGGGTCAGCCATCACAACCGTCAACTGACCACACCCAGGGCAGACAAATGAATCTAGGCAAAGCAGCAAGGCACCCTGAGGGAGAGAAAAGAAGCAACATATGCCAGGTAAGTCAAACTTTTGTTGCCACCTTAGCCACCATCTCCTTTTCATCATACCCTAATGAGACACTCAGGATCCTGAAACCAAGAGCCTTGGGAATAGCAGTACTCTTACTCAGTAGCCACTATCAACCGTTCCTGTGGGTGCTCTAACCACAGTTGAGTACTAAGACTCAGAAAGGAAAGAGCTTGTCACTAAAGTCTTTGGCACTGTCAAATGTTTTGATATCAGAAACCAATATCATTTTATTAGTGGAAATGCTATTGAAAAGGAATCCTTATAGGACCATGGGACCTTTCATTGTGACTAAAAACTGTGTGTATGTGGGAGATAATAAAGTATCATAAAGTATGGCTTTGTAGTCCAGAAAATCAGGAATTAGGGTGGCCAGGGAATGAAGGCAGGGTGGCTTGGGACCTTCCACAGAATGGAAGTTCCAGTTTTAACTCATCAATGAGGAAAGAGAAGCAGGTCTTATGGAGGAATATTCCTTTTTTTAAAAAAAATCATTTTTTATTTCATTATGCATTTCCCAATTGCATGTAATTTTTTAAACAATCTTTTAAAAATTTTGAATTTCAAATTCTCTCCCTCCCTCTTGCATCTCCCTCCTTCCTTAAGAAGGCAAACAATTGGATTTTCATTATACATATGAGGTGATGCAAAAATGTTTACTTATTAGCCAAGTTGTAAAAGAAAACACAAACAAAATAATGTAGTAACGATAAAGAAAGTTTAAAAAAGTTTGCTTCAATCTGCATTCAGAGCTCATCAATTCTCTCTCTGGAGATAGATAGCATTTTTCATCATGAGTCCTGTGGAATCGCTTTTGATTATTGTTTTGATCAGAGTAGCTAAATCTTTCACAGTTGATCTTCCTTACAATATTTCTGTTATTATGTACAATGTTCTCCTGCTTTTGCTTGCTTCACTTTGCATCAGTTCATCTAAGTCTTCCCAAATTTTTCTGAGATTATCCTGCTCATCATTTCTTATAGCACAACAATATTCCATCACAATCATATATCTGACTTATTTAGTCATTCCCCACTGGATAGACATTCCCTCAATTTCTAATTTTCTGCCACAGCAAAAAGAGCTGTTATATTTTTTTTCTCCTTTTCTCTACTCTCTTTGGGATACAAACCTAGTGTTGCTGCATCAAAAGTTATGCATAGTTTTATAGCCCTTTGGGCATAGTCCCAATTGTTCTTTAGAATGGTTAGACAAGATCACAAATTCATTAGTAATGCATTAGTGTTTAATTTTTCCCATTGGAGGAATATTCTAAGATAATCAGGCTGTAGGATAGTATACTGTTCCAGGGCAAGGAGACCCCAGGTACTGAAGAAAATTCTAGGATAAGCCAGCAATAGAGAAGGCATGGTTTTAAAATTCAGAAAGTCTCTCAGCATCATTGTGTGATGATCAAATATGAATAACTCAGCTCTTCTCAGCAACACAATGACCCAAGACAAGTACAAAGGACTCATGAAGAAAAATGCTATCCACATACAGGTAAAGAACTGATGGACTCTGAATGCAGATCAAAGCATACTTTTTTCACTAACTTTATTCTTTTTTTTTGTTTTTTTTCTTTTGATATGTTTTTTCTTTCACAACTGTGACTAATATGGAAATATATTTTACATGATGGGACATGCATAACCTATATAAAATTGCCTATCATTTTAGGAAGAGGGGAGACCGAAAAATTTGGAACTCAAAATCTTGTAAAAATGAATGCTAAAAATCGTCTTGACATGTAATTGGGGGAAAAAAAATACTACTAAAAAAAAATTAAATTCAGAAAGTCACAGCCAGAGCCAGGACAAGGTCAAGTAAGGATTTTTTGAGAATGGGAAAGATATGAGAATGTTTATAGGCATCAGAAAAGGAACCATCAGAAGTAGAGATTAGAAATAGAATGAAGATAATTGTGGGAAAAAACCTGATGGAGGAGATGGGATCAAGGGCATTTGTAAAAAAATTGGCCTTTTGTGAGAAGGACCCCGTCTTCATTAGAGGATGAGGGAAAAGAGGAGGTAATGGGGTTTAACATCAAGGAGTTCTGAAATATAAAGAAAGGGAGAAAAGGGAGAGGAAAGGACACTCCTATTTTCTTAGCAAAGTATAAGTCAAGGTCCTCTGATTTTAGAGAGAAGAGGTTTGGAAAAGGCACAGCTGGGGAAGGGATGAATAATCATTTAAGAAAGGGGTGGATATTGGACCAAGCTAAATTATGCTTAGACCAACAGGTTCAAAGTCTAGATGGCAACAAGCAACATATAGGTGGTAAAATTCATTTAAAGTCCACTTTACCATTTAAAAATGTAAAAGATACACTTTAAAAAAAGAGTTCTTAAGTTGGGGATCATGAACTTGAAAAAATATTTTATAATTATTTCAATACAATTTGTTTCCTTAGACTAGATGGTCAAGAGGTCTCTTCTATCTGTGAGAGTATGTGGTGTAGCGATCGCTGCTCATTAGATAAAGCTAAGTGTCTTGCTGTAAACTATTCCTTCCTTTCTTTAAAGCAGTTGCAGAACAAAACAATAGATTTGAGAGGCAGCAAAGTGTCACTTATCCTCTCCCTCATGTCAGGAAGCTTTGCTTACTTGGTTTGGAAAACAACAATGAAATTTCAATCTTTTTGAAGAATTTTTTTCTATTCACTAATTTTACAAAATAAACGACCTTGCAGAGGGCAGAATCAAATTCTATAGACCAAAGCTCATGTAGTCTTTGAGTAAACTGTGGGTCATTACTGCAGCTTTGGATTCAAATAAGGTTAGAGTTCAGTCTTGAAGTATTTTCAGTAACTGATACCATGTCTGCATGGTTCTTGGGAGGCAGAGTAAAAGAGGAAATGTGCCATAAAAAGTGGCTAAATGAGGTAGCATAATGGAGGTGCTGGGGATGAAGGGTGTCAAGGTCAGGGAAGCGGGGCTGGAATGGTAGCAGTTTCTCCTTGTTGTCACTGGTCACAAAATCCTCTCTCCCTGCTCTGAAATAAGTTGGTCTCCCAGACTTCTACTTAAACAGAAAAAAAAATCATCTAAAGACTTAGTTGTCAGGAAAACTGATAATTAGGGGAAAATACTCTTGAAAGGACTTTACATATTAAGTGTAATTGATTGATTATATTAGAAGGTAATCAAAACATTTTATCTATTTTTTCTTCTTCTTCACCTTGAGACAAGAAGGGATATAAGGAAATTAAAGGGAATATAGGTGGGACTTTCCCTCTGACCAGGAATGTTAAGAAGGTGCAGCCATGAAATTAAAAGATTCTTACTCCTTGGAAGGAAAGTTATGGCAAACATAGACAGCATACTAAAAAGCAGAGACATCACCTTGCCGACAAAGGTCTGTATAGCTAAAGCTATGGTTTTACCAGTAGCAATGTATGGCTTTGAGAGTTGGACTACCACAGAACCAAGGCTTTTGAAGTGTGGTGCTGGAGAAGACTTTTTAGAATCCTTTGAACAGCAAGGAGATCAAATAAGTCAATACTTAAAGAAATCATTTCAAACTATTTATTGGAAGGACAAATACTGAATCTAAAGCTTAAATACATTGACCCCATGATGAGAAGACAGGAGTCACTGGAAAAGACCTTGAAGTTGGGAAAGATTGAAAGCAAAAGGAAAAGGGGTTGGCAGAAGATGAAGTATGAAGAAGAAATATCATGGAAGCAATGAACATGAACTTGGTCAGACTTCAGGAGATAATGAAGGATAAGGGCCTGGTGTGCTATGTTCCATACAGTCATGAAGAGTCAGACACAACCGGACACCAACACCAACACTAACAACTCCCATTAGTTATTCCAGCCTAAGGTGGGGATAAAAAGGAGAAGGAAACAAGTATTTATTAAGTGCCTACTGTATGCCAGGCATTGTGCTAAGCAGTTTATAAATATCTCATTTGATTCTCATAAGAACTCTATGAAGTCGGTGCTATTCTTATCACCATTTTACAAATGATGAAACTGAAGCAGACAGCAGTTAAGTGACTTGCCCAGGATCATACAGTTAGTAAATATAGGCGGCTGGGTTAGGACTCAGTTTTTCCTGAATGAATGCACTGTCTGTAGGTATGATGAAAAGGGATTTCTAGAAATGTTCCCATCATAGTAAGATGATCACACTATGAGAGACACACAGTAATTGAGTCAGATTAAAGGAAAAGAAGATTCACATCTATACTCAGTGACTGGAATGGCAAGTAGAATTACCTATGCTATCTAAAGTATTATCTGTCCATCTACCCGTGTATCACTATCTTTCTCTTTTTTCTGTTTCTATCTCTCTGTCTCTGTCTCTCTCTGCTTCTGTCCCTGTCCTTGTCCCTGTCTCTGTCCCTGTCCCTGTCTCTGTCTCTGTCTCTGTCTCTGTCCCTGTCTCTTATGCCAGAATGTTGATTCATATTGAGCTTGCAATGCATTGCAATCTCCAGGCCTTTTTTTTCAAATGAATGAATATTCAGCCATATTTCTCCCATTTTGAATTTGTAAAAGTGATTATTTTAATTCAAGTACCTTATTCATCTTATTAGATTTGTCCAAGTGCTTTAGTTTATGATGAACTTTTCTGCATCCTGATTCTTTCTTCCAGCATATTTGTTTGTCCCTTCAGGTTTTGTGTGATCTGTAGAGTTCAGCAGGTGTAAGAATCGTGAATTCATGGTGTCCGATGCATTATTAGCATTGACATTGAACTCAGTAAGGAAGATGGTAGAACGGGGAATGGAGAGGAAAACGTAAGCTAGGTGATGCAGCCATCTGGTCAAATGGAAGTTGGGTCCTCTAGAGCATTATGTAACAGAAGTAATGAAATGAGAAAGGGTGGTAGAGATCGCTGACATGAACTTCATTTGATGAGGTGGAAAATAATGGTTAGATGCTTCACAGGTAGGTAACACACCACAACCAAATCTAACATTTTTTTTTCCAATATAAAAAACTTTAAGTTGAAGTCAGGAAGCAGGTAGGTGTCTCAATAGAGAGATCCAAACTTAAAGTTAGAAAGACCTGCATTCAAATCCTGCCTTAGACATGTGGGAAAGTCACATAATTTCTGTCTGCCTTAGTTTTCCCCTCTGTAAAATGAGGATGATAGCAAGGTTGTTGTGAAGGTAAAGTGAAATCATATTGGAAACCTTAAAGCTTTATATAAATGCTAGTTGTTATTATAATATTTATAGACTGGGATTCAAATCCGGGCAGACGTTTGTTAACTAGGTAATCTGACGTTCACCTCTCTGTTTTTTCAGTTTCATTATCTCTCAAATAGGATTAATATTTGTACTACTTGCCTCGCAGAGTTGTGAAGAAAGCCCCTTGTAAACCTTGAAGCACCGTATATAACGTGAGCTCTTCTCCCATGGTCATCTCTATTACTTAGCTACTATTTTCAGTGTTGTGAAGACAGTCTACCCAGGCTATATCATCCTTCAAATAGCTATTATTAGCCAAGTCCATAATTCCACAAGTAAAGTTTTGAGAGATACTATGTTTGATACTTCAGTGAACTTCCTAATGAGAACATATGTTGTTTTCCTTTCTCTGTAAGTATTTTAAAATAGATATATCAGACTGATCTGGCACCATTTATATTTGCTGAGCTCATTTAATTTTTTTTATTATTTTAGTATTAGTCCTTGGATTGCTAGAGATTAATCAAAAAACTGGAAAAATCTTTACTCTATTTTAACATCCAAACTGACAAAAGCCTTCCATTGTAACCTCCTAGACGCACTGGAGATCTGTTGGATGAGTGATATTTCTACAGATTTAGAGCTATTAATGACTAAAGCCAAAGAGTTTTAATTATTGTAGCAAAGCTAACTGGGGAAAGGTCTCGACTGATATGATATAAGGTTTTTTCCGTGACCCTCTTCAATTAAAGATTTTTGTCCCCTTTAAGTTTTGCGAAGTACTTTCCCCCAAACAGTGCTGTGTGGTAGCTCATATAAGCATTGTCATCCTTATTGTAGTGATGAAGAAGCTGAGGCTGCCAGGTGATGTGACCTCCCCATGCTAAGATCACAGCTAATTAAGTGTCTGAGTTTAGATTGAAATCCAGATCTCCTGATCTATGCTCTATGCATTAGACCATTCTATTTTTCAGCATTTTGAAAACTTGAATGAAGATATTCAAAAAATATAAAATCACACTTACAGAAGACAAGCCAATTAACCTCTTAGTGCTCCCAGACAACTTTCCAAGACTATAAATTGAAAAGTAGGTACTAGTCTGTGTGGGTAGAGGGAGTTTTTTTTTAAAGATGTAATCAGGGTTAAGTGACTTGTCCAGGATCACACAGCCAGTAAGTATCTGATGCCAGATTTGAATACAGATAGAGGGAATTTCCACACTGGGAAGTTCCCTAAACCAATGAAATAACAAGTCCAGTCTCTATCCATATCCATCAATCTTAAAGTTCCTTTGGGAAACAAATTTAGCAGTTTGGGGTCTTGGAATAATACTTTTGATTACCTAGATTTCTGTTATTAGCTTTTCACTTAAGGCATTAACAGCATCACAAAATATCAGAGGCTTTAGGTTCATGGTCCTTGTCCTTCTCGATCAGGGTCTGAGAGATTGTGGTCAAAGTGTATTGACTTGTCTGGTGTGCTTTGCCTTCCGTCTCTTCCTCTGGTGCCCTGCTGCTCCAAGCCTGGCTTGCCTGCCCAGTATGTGGCAGCTGGTTAGCAGGTGGTAGGGATGCTGACCCCTTCTCCATAGGATTTGCTTCCCTAGATGAAGGTTGTGAGATCTGGGCTGAAAAGAGGTCTGCCAACAAAACAGAGGGGCTACATCCCTTGTCTATGAAGAGAGTCCTTACATTGACGAAACCACAGATTCTTATAGGCATCCCCAAGTTCAACAGTCCTTAGTAAGAGTACACCCATCACTAGTCCTCTACTAATTTAGCCTCGTGGCAGCCACTTGTCCCAACACACAATAATACAACGCTTATCCTGCTTTGGTGCTTTCAGGTTCTGTCCAGACTTGTACAGTGCCATGCAGGTAGTCTAGACAAACCCCCACATCCCAAATCTGTAATCCTGAACAAGACTCCCAAATCTAATCCAAGTGGCAAATTCTACATCTCTGATATGATGGACAATATTTAATCTCAGGGACTTTTCTCTAATAATAACCCTAATGGCTCCTCTCTCATGGTCACACTTGAAAATACCCAACTTAACTCATTTTTTTCTCAAAGGTTCTCCATAACTCTTGTAAGCACTTATGCTAACAAAGATATTATACATAGAGCAGGTTTATTTGAGATAAAAACAAAAACGAAAAGGACTAATTTCTTTCTTTCTTATTTATTTATTTTTAGTTTTCAACATTCATTTCCACAAGATTTTGAGTTACAAATTTTCTCCCTGTCTTTCCCCTACCCCCACCCCAAGATAATGGGCCTGCTGAATACCCTTTCCCCCAACCTGCTCTCTCTTATATCCTCCCCCTTCTGCTCCCCCTAGCTTTCTAATAGGGCAAAATGGATTTCTATACCCCAGTGCCTGTATATCTTATTTCCCAGTTGCATATAAAAAACAAAAACAATTTTTATTTAACATTTGTTTTTAACATTTTGATTTCCAGATTCTTTCCCTTCTTCCCTCCTCACCTACCCCCACTGGGAAGACAAGCAATTCAGTATAGGTTGTACATATGTAGTTACGCAAAATGTTTCCATTGTAGTTATATTGTGAAAGAATAACTGTATTTCCCTTCATCCTATTCTGTCCCCCACTTATTCTATTTTCTCCTTTGACCCTGTCCCTTTTCAAAAGTGTGCTTCTAACTATCCTGTCCCCCAATCTGCCCTCCCTTCTATCATCTCCTCTCTTATCCCCTTTCCCCCTACTTTCCTGTAGGGTAGGATACCCAATTGAGGGTGTATGCTATTCTCTTCTTAAGCCAAATTCAATGAGAGTAAGATTGACCCATTCCCTTTCACCTCCCTCCTTTTCCCTTCCAGTTTTCTCTTGCCACTTTTATATGGGATAATTTACCCTATTCTATCTCTCCCTTTCTCTTTCTCCCATTATATTCTTCTCTCACCTCTTAATTTTATTTTTTAGATATCATCCCTTCCTATTCAACTAATCCTGTGCCCTATGTCTATGCATGCACACATATATACACACGTGCATATACACACATGCATACACATATACACACACACACATATACCCTCCTATACATACATATATATGTATGTATACCTATTTATATACATATATACTCCCTTCAACTATCCTACTGAGAAAAGTCTTATGGGTTACAATGATAGTTTTTTCACATAGGAATGTAGAAAAGGACTAATTTCTAGTCCCATTACCAAACAACTGGAAGTCTCATTTCCCTCTTCAGAAGGTTGACTCACAGTGCCTGAAAACAGACAGAATCACTTAGTAAAGTCCCTACATTACAAGTGAAATCAAAGATCTCAAGACTGGTGCAACAGTCAGTCAATAAAGATTTATTAAGCACCTACTTTGTGTCTGCTGATACAAAGCCTGGTGCCTCATCTTGGTTTTTGTTTGGTTTCAGTGGATCAACAGCAATTTCCTTTTACCAGCCGATATCTTCCATCAGGGCACTGGCAGACTGGTGCAGCTCTCACCCTGGTGGGCATCACTTAGCATCACACCTGCCAACATGACTCCATTGTTCTGGTGCACAGACTCACTTTGATAGTGTCTTGGTGTAGTTGGACATATGCTGCTGTTTGCTCCATCTCTGTGTCTGTGTCTTTTCCCCTTCCTTCTCTCCCCCTCTCCCACTTTTCTGTTTTTCTTCCTCTCTTTTCCCCTCCCATTCCCCTGCATGGTTGTCCCTCATGGTCACTTGAACCCAAAACTCTTGCTAAGTCTTTCCTGTGCAAGCATCTACAACTTTCCCTCTATTCTAGGAGGCAGCAGAGGTGGCTCTTAACTCTCTCTGGGAATGCCTGCTATATTTGTGTAGTAGACATGAAATATTTATTGAATTGAATTACTATATTAAATTTAATGAATATGAAATCGTATTTGTGATTTAGGAATGTATAACAAAGGGAGCTTTTGATTCCTTTGGACTAGATTTGTCAATAGGGATGAGGATTAGATCTGTGATTTCATTGTTCTAAGGAAATCCTGGATGACCAAACAACTGTCAATGTGGTTTGACAATTTCTCTTCGATTTAGAGTCTTTGAGAGCTGTCAGAGAGAGGTTGAATGACTTGCCCAGGGTCACAATGTTAGTATGTATCAGAGGGCAAGACTTGAACCCAAATCTTTTGCCTTCCAGATAAACTCTTTAGTCTCTCTATGCTTGTTTTCATTAGCAAATTATTTTGAAGGCAGCTGAAGGGAAATGGGAGAAAGCTTAGTTTATTTGTGACAAGTGAGTAATTGGCTTAGTATTTAGTAAATATGGACATCTCTGGCTTGCCTTTCTTTTCCTATGTTTTGGGGCATTTTTTTCTGATTTCCATTGTGTATTAGAACAGAAATATCCAACCTGAGTAACATTGTTTTGAAGTTGTCCGTCCCCTTCTTTAAGCTAATAAAGGACAAATACCCTTTACGATCATCAAAAGTTATTTCTGAATGGAATCTTAGAGAGCATTGTAGTCCAACCCCTCATTTTACAGATGTGGAAACAGAGGCACAAGGTCATGTGTCTTGTCTGAGATCACCCACTGGCAAAGCTTCAAAGAAAGCCCGGGTTTCCACACTTCCAAGCCCAGGCCTCTTTGAATTATGTCATAGCTTCCTTTCATCTCACACTGTGTCAAGTATTACTTCCTGTTTGTCTTCCAGCACATCTGGGCCTTCTCTTATTGTAAAAGTGTAAATGTATTGTAAAACTTGGTGTAAATATTGTTCATTTACTTGCCATTCCCTCCTCCCCCCATGCACACACTCCTTCCTGTGGCAAAGAGAATTCCTATTTTCCTTGTGAAAAACAAATCATGGGATCATAGAGTCAGAGACAGACAGGAAGTGGACAGACCACCTAGCCCATCTCATTCATTTTACAGATAAGTAAACTGAGGCCTGGGGAGGTTGAGACTTTCAAGTAACAGTATTCTGTTTCAAGGGAATCCCCTATTCTATCGTCTTCAGATTTTCATCATTTCAGAGATGTCGCTCCATTTTTTCCAGAATGTTCTCAGTCTCCATACTACTTTATTTTTTGATTTCACTGTGTTGGATCATTATGAATTCATTTTTTCTTCAGTTTTTATTCTTCCTGATCTAATAATGATGCTAATTATAGCAAAGTGTGCATGAGGCACGGACGAGTATGGCATAAAACATTCTTGCACACATCTGCTGTTTGCTGCCTATTGTGATGAGACTGGAGAGGGTTGAGGGGAGCCAGATGCAATGAACTAACTGCATGGGGTTGGCTGCAGAAGCCTGGGGGCCCAGCACTAGCTTTAAACATGAGCAACAAGGTTTGGAGGTGAATAGAATTCTTTTTTTTTCCTATTGTCTTTCTACTTTGTGTAGTTTTTTTTTTTGGAAGGGGGAAGGCAAGGCAATTGAGGTTAAGTGACTTGCCCAAAGTCACACAGGTAGTATAGTACAGTATGTCAAGTGTCTGAGGTCACATTTGAACTCAGGTCCTTCTGACTCCAGGGCCAGTGCTCTATTCACTGCGCCACCTAGCTGCCCCTACTTTGTATAGTTTTAACCAGTCATATTATGCACTGGAAAAAGACTGAGACCACATTTACTTACCTTTTACTTACAAACCACTTATTCCAAGTCCTATGTTTATGCATTTTAGTTGCTTATTTTTGTTATAATTTTTGTGGGTTTGTGGGTTTGGTTAGCAATTTTTCTAGCAGAAGCAAAAATTTGGGTTTGCTAGCTTGGTTAGCAAAGTTGTAGTGTTAGAAATTGCTTGTTGGGCTATCTAGAATACCTAATAGAAATCCAGGAAGCAAGAAGCTTCTGGATAATATATAAATCATAGGGAAAGGATTTGCCATTTTCTGACCAAGAGTTGAAATCCTAATTGTAACAAGATGGATGATGGGGTCCTCCACTGCTGTACCTGAAATGAGACGTTTTTTGATTTACCTAATAAAGTAGTGAATTTCCATTCAAACCCTACTTCTATAATTCTCCAAGCATGGCAGTGACCCTGGGTTCTCAGACTATGCCAGTTCTGGCTCATCATTCTAGGCTGGGAAGGCCTTTAAGTGCAGGCTTGGTATTGTCCAAAGATAAGCTAATGCAAATTGGAATAGGCTTATCACCACATTGGCAACAGCAGTTCTCCAACATAATCTACTGCTCTGTCATAGAGGAAGTTGTGATGTGCACACCACACCAATGGATTTACAGGTCCCCAAACTGACATGTCACTTTGAATTATCACCACTTCTACCAAACTGAATAATAAACAGTGAATGCCATATTAAGAAACGCGCTTCTTTCCTCCTTTCACCTGGCATATTCTTAAGTTCATGCAGAATTGCC
Source organism: Pseudochirops cupreus (assembly GCA_028627135.1). Lineage (NCBI taxonomy): Eukaryota > Metazoa > Chordata > Mammalia > Diprotodontia > Pseudocheiridae > Pseudochirops > Pseudochirops cupreus. Next base: position 383,819,015 of record CM053580.1, read on the forward strand.
TTGATTAATATTTTGATGAGCTTTGAAGCTGCATGTTTTGTTATAAGCAGAAGGGAAGGATGCAAGCCTTTATTAAGTGCCTATTGTGTTCCTAGTACTATGCTAAATGCTTTACACATACTATCTCACGATCCTTGCAAAAACTAGGTTGATACTATTATTATCCCCATATTACAGATGAGGAAACTGAGTCAGGCAAAAGTTAAGAGACCTGCCCAGGGTCATGCAGATAGAAAGTGTCTGAAGCTGAATTTGAATTCAGCTCTTCTTGACTCCAGGCCCAGGGCTCTATCCACTGCACCATTTAGCTACCCTAAGCCAAGAAATACTTTGGAAACAGTCTAACTCTCAAATTGAAAGTACACATACAGGTTTAAGCAAATGCATCTTTAAAAGCATAAATCAGTTTCCCAAACAACACAAATCCTACAGTATTGACATGTGTGCATTTATTTACATTTCAACACTTCAATCCATCTGTGATGTCATCAGCTTGGGGATTCCCTCCACTGGTACAGCCCATTCATGCCTTCTCACCCTGTGTGATTCTTGACCAGGTTTGTCCATAGACCTTGTATAAAGTTTCCAGCCAATGCACCAGAGAGAGTCCTGTGGCTTAAAAAAAATCATGCATACTAGCACAGAATTCGAACTATCTATGTGTTATCTCTCACTTTTGCTATGTCAGTAACCCAGTTTCTTTTCTAGCTATACATAATGATAAATCATTTAAATTATAAATATAAAGACATATCAGCTTCAATTTTTTCATCTGTAAAATGGGATAATAACATCGCTTTCCTTATAGAGTTAGTTAGGATCAAATGAGATAATTTATGTATAGTGCTTTTCAAACTTTAAAGTCATTTATAAATGCTAGCTAGCTTACTTTCATCCATTTTGTGTGGCCTTCATTTTTTATTCTTTTGAGGTGATGCTGTTCCACATTTCACCGACTTACATCATGATCAGGAGAATATTGTTGTTTTATAAAATGATCTTTTATAGCAACAAGCAGCTTGGAGTCAATGAAAACACAAAACAATTTCCCAAATGACGTCTAGCTTGTCCTCTTTCAATTCAATTTTTGTTTAGCTGTAGCAGTTGTCCAAGATGTATATGCTGATGGGCTCACACAAGTCTATCCAAATGCATGCTGTAATTTGGGTAATACACATTTTCATAACACACACAAGAAATATCTTGATCTGTATCTTAAATATTAAATGCAAATTTGCATATTTCAAAACAAATATATGAATTACTGAACAAAGATAAATGACACATATTCTCTTTAGGGAAATAATGAATGACTGAATTTTATACACTGAAAGTTCATCTTCAAGTTATACAAACTATTTGCTTATGGTAATCTATAAACACATGGTCTATGTGACAGCAACATTCCTGAGCGGGCTCAAACCAGATTAAAATGTAATTGGGAAATACTTTACAAAGCAAATAAAAATATGATAAAAATATAGATTATATTGCATTTTAAAACTGTGTCTTGCAGGGATCCTTATGTAGGATAGTGGCCCTTTTTCTATTTGATGATGATGTGACTAAATAAGTCTGTTTTGTTTATTTTCATGATAGTATAGTGGAAAGAACCCTGGGTTTGTCATCAGAGGACCTGATATTTGCAAAATATACCCCTTCTAATTTCTCTTGTTGATCTGTTCAGAATCTCAAATGTAGATTCCTTACATACTAGATGAATTGATGATACCCAGCCTACTTTCCCATGTTTCTAAGTATGGTTTATACCTCTCTTCTCTTTTTTCTTTTTGAGGGTGCCCACTCTTATTTCTACCTCATATATTTAATGTTACCCATTATCTCATTACAAGCATCTGAATAGCCTTAAGCCAATACCATTCTTACTTTTTCTAGCCTTAGCTGCTCCTTTAACCACAGTTAGGGCCCAGAAGTATTAACTAGTTGGTAGTCTGGACCTATTCATAAGAAGATTCAGATAGCAAGAAGTCCCAAACTGACTCTAGGCCACACCCCTAGCACCAACACAAAGCGGTACTCCAAGTAAGTACCTATCTCTGTGCTTTCCCATCAAATGGCAACCTCCTTTCCTCAGCCTTACCTCTTTATGGTTAGAAATGGCTTTAAACATAAAATTATTCCTAGTTTGACCTGAGGGCCTGAAATGGTAATGGGAATTTGAAGATCTTCCCTGCTTTGAAAATATACTCTGCCTCCTAATAGGCTGAATATAATCACATGGAGCCTGTGGTGGGAAGAGTTGGCTGAAGAGTGGAGCAGAGCCCACAGGAAGCTGGCTAGACTGGGAGGAGGAGAGCATGCATCCCACAGAGTCAGTCAGGTTTGTGATTAAAAATACTGGTTTGTGGGATGGCTAAAGGATGCTATGGCTCTTTGTGCTGTTATGGCTTATTAACTTCTTTGCTACTATGATGGAATTGGCTTACTGGTTTTGGGATTTGGTTTTCTGGTGTCTGAATAAATGTTTTGCTTTTGTCCTCTATATGGAGAGTCTGTTATATTTTGCAATTTGAACACCATGCTCAATATTTATAGTGATTGTGGGCATTGCAAATATTGCATTGGGGCTACAGGGGCCAACCAGAACAAGTTCAATCCCTTTTTCCTATAGCAGTCTTTTAAATGTTTGAAAACAGGAGGTATTAGGCCACCATAAGTGAGAGTCAGTGTGCTATAATGGTTGGAATGATGAATATGAAGTCAGAATGACTTGGATTCAAGTTTAGATACTAGTTACTTGAAACTGGCAGCTAGGTGGCTCAGTGGGCAGACTGCTGGGTCTGGAGTTAGAAAGTTCTGAGTTCAAATCTGACTTCAGATACTCACTAGCTGTGTGGCCTTAGGCAAGTCATTTAATCTCTGTTTGCCTTAACTCTTTGGAGAAGGAAATGACAAATCACTCCAGTATCTTTGTCAAGAAAACCCCATGGACAGTGTTGGTTTGCTATGGTTACAAAGAGTTGGACATGACTGAATAACAATATGAAACTAGGCAAATAGCTTAACTTCTCTGGGCCTCAGTTTTCTTACTTGCACAATGAAGAGAGTTGTACTCAATGGCCATTATGGTTTTGTCGTGCTCTGAAATTTTGACCCTGTGAATCTTTTTTTTAAGTTAAGCATTCCTAGTTCTCCCAGTCTCCCTATGGTATGACCTCGTGTTTTTTACCATTCTAATTGCTCTGCTAGGGATGCCCTGTAGCATGTCAAAATCGTTCCCAAAAAGTAGGATGCAGAATCAAACAGTATTCTAGATGTAGTTTGACCAGGGCAGTGTACAGTAGGACATTTTGCTCTGAATGCAGAAAATAAATAAGGAGCTAATAAGAAAGTGCTTGACTGCCCTTGATGTGCCCAAATCACTAGGCCCAGAAGAACCGCGTTACAAGGTATCAAAACACCTAGAATGTGAGATTACCAAACCACTCTCAATGATCTTTAAAAGACCATTGAGAAGGGGTAGCTAGGTGGTGCAGTGAACAGAGCGCTGGCCCTGGAGTCAGGAGGACCTGAGTTCAAATTCAGCCTCAGGCACTTAACACTTACTAACTGTGCAACCTTGGGCAAGTTGCTTAACCCTGATTGCCCAGCAAAAAAAATAAAAAATAAAAAATAAAAAGACCAACCATTGAGAACAGTTTCTCTTTTTATTTTGCTTCTATGTTCTCTTCCAAAGAGAATGACCTCTGTACTGGAATTGACAGGACAAACATGGATACAGGGAGCTAATCAATTCAAATGTTCATAGATTTGAGCTGGAAACAACTTTAGAGACCATCTATTCCAACCCCTCATTTTACAAAGGATGAGTCCAAAAGACTGGCAGTAAGAAAGGTGGCGGAGATCTTACCCCGTACCCAGCTAACTGCCAAAGATGGTAAAAGATAGAAACAGTCGATGTTGGAGGGACTGCAGAAAAGCAGACACTCTCAGTGGAGTTGTGAATTAGTCTAACCATTCTTGCAAACAATTTGGAACGATGTTAAGCAAGTGACTGAAATGCCCATGGCCTTTCCCTGTCTGTCTCAGTTCATTCTGAACTTTTCACCGCTGACACAAATTTTTACAGGATAATTCCGTGCTCTGATATTTATCTGCTACCTGCATGTGCTTCCCTCTTCTGTATATATCTTTTTATTTATTTATTCGTCTATTTATTTCGCTTTTTTGGAGAGGGGAGGGCAGGGTAATTGGGTTTAAATGACTTGCCCAAAGTCACACAGCAAGTAAATGTTGAGTGTCTGAGGCTGGATTTGAATTCAGTCCTCCTGACTCCAGGGCTGGTACTCTATTCACTGCGCCACCTAGCCACCTCTTTATATATCTTTTTAAAAAGGTAAACTGCCTGGTGAGTTCCTTCAGCATCTCTAATGGTCTCTTCACACAATTTCTCTTTTTCCTTATTAAAATTATTACTCTTTGTGTCTTTAGAATTTCAACCTTGAGCATTTCCTTCTATTTACTGGAATGACTTTTCCTATATGATTTTAGTTCATGGAGTCCTACTGGGCCTTCATCTGAGCCCTCTGAAATTTGCATTCCTCAAATCTAGGATGTATGTTCACTCATGCCCATCTTCCTTTGTCTCTTTATCACAGCCTCCAGGAGGTTCGCAATGTCCTCTTCTCAACTCCCTCTAACCCTATAATAGCATTTCCATTTTTTCTTCCTCATTTTCTCTATTGAAAACCTGATCCAAAATGGAATATTTCCTTGTCAGTTCTTTCACCTTTTAAAGAGAATATGAAGATGGCTCTAGCAGACCTCTTATGGCAAATTTATGGGAAGTCATGGACAAGAGAGTCACTCAGGCTAGGTAGGCACCAATGAGTTGTGATCTGAATTGTTGGAGAGAACATCCTCATGGATAAGGTCATCTATCCGTTTGAGCATCCTGCTATTTTCTTTGAGCGAGCAGATGAATGCAGTAGTATCACAGTTAGAGCTTCTGTTGTACAGTGAACAATTCAATACTTATATCTGTCACAGCACGGGAATTTATTCAAGCTCAGTGGAAGATAACTGGAACTATCCATCCTTAGTAATTTCTTTTCCCTTTCCTTTGCTGTACATTTCTTCTCAGACTGTTGTATTTCTTGCTTCACATTACTGTGAGAGTTGTCTTATAAATACAGTATATGTTGACAGGCAATATTGCAGAATGAATAGAATTGGTAGCCTCAGAATTAGGAAGCCTTCCATTAAGGTCCTGCCTCTCACTCAAATTACCTTTGTGCATGACTTTGGGTAAGTCACTTGACCTTTATGTATTCTGGGCACTTGACTAAGACTTTAAAGTTACAAATGAGTTGCCACCTGCTTTAGAGGAATGAGTTTTCACACTGGGAATTTCCTACACAAATGAAATGCACAAGTCTGAAGGATCATAGCCATAGGTGTGCTGGCAAAATGTTTAACAACTGGTTTTCCCGTTTATACATATATACCCACATGCAGGTATGATATACCCTTGACATACTTTAAAGTGTGATCTTCATTATCAACATTTCCTCCATCCCTTTCTTAAAACTAGAAAATCAAAAAAATAATAAACCAAGCCCTGCTTTGTAGCATTCTTCTTGTTTCCTGGGGTACAAATATTCACACTGAAAATTTAACAAGGGGAGCACGTTGGTTCAGCTGATTCTGCTTAGCTGTTAGATAACATAAAAGCAAGCTTACAACCTGAGGATTGATTTGGTACTAGGGTGTTTTGAAGGGGTGGTAAATAGAGGAGAGAAACATGAAAGTGCCTCATGGATGAAACATTTTGAAAAGCACTAAGCCTAGAATAGGATAGTTGCCAGCCAGACCCACAGCTCAATGCCTGCCTTAACTTTGCCTGGCTATTGTTTTACCTGCCTTTGCTCAATTGCTGCTTTTGGCATGGATTTCATTACTTGCTAATTGCCCCTAAATTTCTTTCCTTGTTAAAGATGAGTCTAACAATTGAATTCATTATCTCAGAAATTAGCAATGCCTATATTTCTTTAGAAACTGCAGAACTGGCTGGCATTCTCAAGGGACATATCAATCCTGACAATAATCTCACATGAAACTATTATCTATGTAATTAAGTTCAATTCTCCCTTCTTTGAAGAGAGTGTAACTTTAATTTTGTAGCATTGCATGAATTGTGTGTGTGTGGGGTGATATAAGTGCACACAAGTGTTTTAATAACCGCTATAATTCAACATATTTAAACTCATGAATCTTCTAAATAAAGAAATAATTGTTGTGACTCAATTGTTTCAGTTGAGTCTGAGCCTTTGTGACCTCATTTGGGGTTTTCTTGGCAAAGATACAGGACTGGATGATTAAATTGGTCATAATAGAAAAATAACATTCTTTTTTCTTTTCCCCAAAATAGATGTTGGCAGCAGATTACTGAAATTTTATTGGAATGCACTGATTCTACCTGTGTGGTCTTGGCCAAGTTATTTTGTATCTAGCCCTCAATTTTCTTGTTAAATGAGTGAATTGGCTTAGATAATCTCTAATGTCCCTTCTGGCTTTAAATCCTCTGATTCTAGGATTCTAGAATCAATGTAGTTGGTTTGGGGGACTAAAGCATCACTCAATTTAGCATTAAATTTTCTTCTATTTAAAATGGTGATAATGGATCCCAGGAAATTCCAAGTAAGAGTGTCTGGGGAGTGAAAACTTGAAAACTTCTCAGAATGCATCTTATAAATTGGTGTCAGTTCTGACTGTCAGCTTCACCCTTTCCCTACCCCTTCAGTGCTGCTGTCAATCAGCATCAAGCCCTTTTAGGACTCCCACCTAGCTTCAGTCCTTTGTCTACATTCCCACCTCTGTGGCTGCTCCTCCAGTCCAGTGGGAGTCAGGGACAGCCCAAGCTCACTCCCCCCAACCAATGGGAGTGAGGGACAATGGGGGAAAAATGACCCTCCCACATTAGGGTTTAAAAACTCTGTTCACCCCACATTGTGTATCTCCTTCTCATGACCAGTCATGGGGAAAACTGCCCTGTTCTCCCGGGAAAAGAGAATAAAAATTTCCTGTTCTTATCCTGAGAAATCTCCGTGTTCTTGATTAAATTTTGGATGGGGTTTTTCATCCCAAAACAAGAGGAAAGTGTCTATCTATCTATCTATCTATCTGTCTATCTGTCTATCTGTCTGTCTACCCATCTATCCATCCATCTATCCATCCATCTATCCATCCATCTTTGTGAAGCAATTGGGGTTAAGTGACTTGCCCAGGGTCACAGAATCAGTAAGTGTCAAATGTCTGAGATCAGATTTGAACTGAAGTCCTCCTGACTCAAGGCCAAGTGCTCTACCCACTTCTCCACCTAGCTGCCCCTCTTGGCATCAGTCTAACAGTCTAGAATTTCTAAGCCCAGGCTCGGTACTTGACTGTTTTTCTATCATTTGAGTGTCAACCTTGTTAAGTGTGTAGAACATCTTCATCAAGTGGTGAAATCTAGCAGCTATAGCAGCTCGAGTTAACTAAGACATGGACGAACTACAACCTGTGCAGAGCATGGGGTGGGACTAGGTGACAAATGTTAGTGTAAGCAGTAATCACATATCCACAGCTAGGAATCTTGTAATTCACCAAATTCAACATGTATTTGTTAAGTGCCTTAAGTACAAGCAAAGCATTGTGCTAGGTGATAGACAGAATCCATAACCCTCAGGAACTCTCTGTCGAAGGAGCCCCATTTCCCTCCTGCTGACCAGTTTTTTGTTAGAAATGTGTTTTGTAGTGTACAGGATCAGAGATTTAGAGCAGGAAGAGACTTGAGAGAACCTCCAGTTCCAAGTCTTTCATTTCATAGACAAAGAAATAGAGGCCCAGAGATGTTAGAGATTTCCCAAGGTCATGCAGATGAGCAGATCTGGGATTCAAACCCACTGATTCAGGCCCACTGAATTCAAATTTAGTATTTGTTTAGTTCAGAAAATGTCTATTTGGGACTGCATGTCAGGTTAGCATGGTATCCCATAATGATAGGAGGAGGGTGGCAGCGCTAGAGATGGAGGCAGAGGTTAAGCAGCTAGATACTATTGTTTGTTGTTTTTAAAATGCCACTAGTTTGTTTTTGGAGGCAATTGGGGTTAAGTGACTTGCCCAGGGTCACACAGCTAGTACGTGTCCAAGGCTAGATTTGAACTCAGGTGCTCCTAACTCCAGGCCAGGGGCTCTATCCACCATGTCACCTAGCTGCCCCACACTAAATAGTTTCTGGGTACCTTTGAGAGTAGATCCTGTGACCTCTTGCTCAAGAGCAAGTGCCCAGTTTCTTTTTACTTGCTTATTTCATTATTACAGTGCTCTTCTTTAGAAGGCTCGTTTTGCTATGGGGTGTTAAAGTGTCTTCTTTAATCTTGGGGAACGATATCAAAGTTGTATCCTGTACACAGAAGCTGCTTGCTTGTTCGTTTACTTGTTCTTCACTGTACCCGGCTTCTTGACTTTCCCCAATGTGCGCTGACTAGCTTGTTAACTACTCCTCAGGTGTTTTCCTGTCTCCCTGTAGCTGACATGTCTCTTCGAGGGAAGAAAGGAGGCCTCAGCTTGGGAGGTCTTTGCTTGGTGGTTCTCTCTTGTGCATCAGCTAGCATCCTTTTGGGTTGTGGTAGTTTCTGTTCTTTTATATTGCTGTGTAGACATTAGTCTTTTTTTGTTTTTTAGTAAGATTTCTTGAGGATTGTTGATAATTTCCTTTTACATGATTTTTAAATTAAAAAAAAATTAAGGCCTTTTCATCATTTCAGTAATCCGATGATGAAGTGTTTCAATTACTATTAATTCTTGTGAGCCTCAAATTCCTCATTTTTCTCAGAGGGACTGTTAGGTGGTTCAGTGGATAGCACACAGGGCCTCGTGTCTGAAAGTCTGGAGTTCAAATCCAGCCTCAGATACTTACTAGCTATATCACCCTGGGCAAGTCCCTTTCCCTTTGTTTGGTCAGTTTCCTGTAAAACAAGTATAGTACTGACATCTGTCTCCCAGGACTGTCATGAGGATAAAATGAGGTAACATTTTAAAAGTGTTTTGCAAACCTTATAAGACTTTCTAAATTTTTAATTATTGTTATTAATATTACCATTAAAAGTCTCATAGCTGCTAAATAGTGGTGCCAGAATTTGAAGTTGCCTGACTCCAGATCCCAAGTATATTAAGTTATTTTTCCTCAATCTCATATATTCAAGCTTATCCCATCTCCTTTTTTTTCATTTCCCCCATTTCTTTTGTAAAACTCAAAGTGCTACATAAAATATTACAAAATATGAAAATATCTTATTGTTTTTCCTCTTTAGAACTCCATTTGTTTGACGCAAGATAAGTTATTCTTTGCCTTTTTTCTACAATCTCTTCAAATCTGATGACTTCATGAAAGTTGGCCTGATTATGAATCCTTCAGCACATCAGTCAGTGGCTTCCTTAGTTAGCTCCCTTTCAAAATCACTCAAACTCAATCCTTACCTTGCACAGTTGCCAATTTCAGATTCAGCCAAAATGCATTGCTCTTTGAGGATATTTTGAGGCAAGTGCTTATTTTGTTAGAATTGTTTTTCATTCTCACAAAATCAGAATCGCAATCTCAGAATTGGGAGAAACTCCAAGAGCCATCTAATCCAATTCAATCTACTCTGAACCCCAATGAGCGGTAACCTAAATTTTGCTTGAAAATTTCCAGTAGGGAAGAACCCACTCCCTCCCGTGACAGCCCATTTAACTTCTATACAGTGCTAATTGTTACAAAGTTTTTCCTTACATTGAACCTAAAGCTGTCTGTAGTGGATAATTGATTAGAATGCTTCTAATTCTATCCTCTGGGGCCAAATTAGAACATTTCTAAGATAGTCCTTCAAATACTTTAAGGAAGTTGTCATATCCTCTCTAAATTTTTTTTTTAGGTGAAACTTCTCATATCTTTCAACCACTCTTCATATGGTATGAGCAAGTCTCTTCACCATCCTGATTACATTCTTCCAGAGGTTATCAAATGTATTAATGCCCATCCTACTAAAATAAAAGACAGTAAATATTTCAGATATGGTTTAACCATAGAAGATCATAATGGGACTCTTGCTTCTCTGGTACTAAAACTAATGTCTTTTAAAATGCAGCCTTAAATTTGAGTTAACCTTTTTTTATTTCTGGTAACTCCTATATTACATCATTAACTCACAATGAGCCCTTAGTTCACTAAAACCTTTTTTTTTCTGACAATATGCTATGTAACCATGTCTTCCTCATGGAGTATGTGGGAAAACTATTGTTTGAACACAGTGTAAGACTCTGCATTCATGCCTATTGAATTTCATCTTATTAGATTTCAGTCCTATGCTCTAGTTTCTTGAGATACTTGGATCTTCATTTTGTTATCCTTAATATATTAGTAATCTTTCTCAATTTTTTTGTCATCTGCAAATTAAAAAGTATATCATCCATGCCTTTATCCAGTTCATTGACAAAAGCAGAAGAATGGTGTAATGGATAGGGCTTGGAATCAAGAAGACCTGAGTTAAAATCCCATACTTAGACACTAACTGGGCAAGTCTTTTTACTTCCCTGTGTATCAGTTTCCTCATCTGTAAAATGGAGGGATTGGGTTAGTTAACCTCTGAGGTCCTTTCCAGTTCCACAGATGTGACCCTATCATCTATTATTAAATAGCATGGGGGCAACCACAAATTCCTTGAGTACTGCACTAGTTGCACTAGTTCCAAGTTGAAATCAAACCATTACCTCTATAGGAATTCAGAATTTACCTTATTATACCACTTTTTATGCCACACTTTGGTCAACTGGTACTTTGATTCCTTCCTGTTTTATCATTATTCACTCTTGAACACCAACGGTGAATGTCACAATATAATTCAGCCCTTGTCCTAGGCATTTTCTATCCAAATGAAAGTCTAAAAAGCTTTAAAAAGCCTGAGCAGTCTTAGTTGATGGCAATGCTAGTTGCTATTAGAGAGGAATAGTCTTTAAAGGGTACTAAAGAGAAATAAGGAGAAATTGGGTGAAGGTAAATATTCATTGTTGCCAGTCAATGATATTCCTGTTTGTTTGTTGGTACAGCCTATAACAAACGGCCACCAGTGGATCCAGAACTCTTCATGACATTCAACACTAGACCCTTATGCCTTGTGATGAAGATCATATATTTTTTTTCCCCATTGGTTTACACAGTCATGTGACTAACTTATGGTTTGCTTGTAGCCCTAGATCTTGGGAATGTAGGATTTTAAGCTAGAAGGCACTCTAGGGATAATTAAATACAACCTTCTCATTTCAGGAAATGAAGAAACTGAGAAGCTAAGTAACTTATTTAAGGTCACATAGGTAAAATGAACCTGTGGTCCTCCATCTCAAAATTCAACACTATCATCTATACTACTATCATTCTTTATTCTTGATCCAAACTCTCATACATTTTCATTCTTATTTTATATGATTTGGAGACATAGTCAAAGTTTTGTCATCTGTGTCCTTAACTACAATTCACTTATCTCTTTAATTATTTTGTGTTATTTATTTGTTTTCTTTAGAAATCCCTTTTCTCCCCAAAATTTAGCTGAGTTCCACTGACCTTTCACTTAGTCCTTGTTTCTTATGGCTTGATAATTCTGGAAACTGCCACAGCTGCTGCTGATCCACTCTCCTGAAGGCTCCAGCTGCGACTCATCCTGGCCACCCTGGGGCCAAGCCAAGGTTTCAGGCTGGGCTGGTTTCGGCTCCCAGCATGCTGTGATGAGCCCTTCCTGCTGGGCTGCCTTCAGCAGGAGATGTATTTTTGTGAGTTTTGGAGCCTAAAACTTGTTTAGAGTCATATTTTATGGGTATTTGAGGTGGCTATGTGAGAGCTGTGGAACCTTGTTGCTTCTATGCCACCATCTTGGCTCCGCCTCCCTGGAAATATTTTTTAAGAGGCTTTGTTACTACTATTTACTACTGTCTTTGTGTCTGTCATTGTGGAGTTCTGACTGTGCTGTGTATGTTTGTGTATTTCCATGACTAAAAAGCAAGCCACTTTTTTTCTTCTCCTTATGGTCTGAGTATCAGGGGAGAGTGAGGGTGTGGCAAGAGCATATGCTTGCTATGAGTTCTAGCTATAGTGGAAATCGAAAGGTTCCAAAAACAACAGTAAGAAACAGTTTGAGACAAGTACTTGATGACTTTTTCTCCAAATATTCCCTTTCCCCTCCCCAACCAATTAATTTGAATAAGTCCCTTTCCTTTGATAATGTTGCTCATCAAGTTCTGTAAACCTCTCTGCCAAGCAAAGCATTATTGTTAGAAAAGTAATTCATGCAGAGAAACAATTAGGAGTCTTAATTTTTTTAACTTGGTTTTAAGTAATTTTTTTCTAACTAAAACTTGAATTGGGAATTGATCTTGAATATTAGAAATGATAAATCCTGGTTTAATTGAACTTCAAAATTAAAGTTTGTATATTATGGTCAATTTGAATCTGAGGAACTGTCTGGTTTCTCATCCACCAACCAGAATTTTATATGTTACAAGTTTGTGTAGCTCCAGGACCGAGCAAAAGGTAAATAAAGTTTGATTAGACAATCTAACTGGGTACTTAGGAGTTTTACGAATTAAAGTGAAGTAGAATTCAATTTAGAAATAATTTTTGAATTGGTGTGTGTTTTGAAATGAGAAATTTTGCTGTAAATTATTTTTTATAATAGATTATGTATTTTAATTTTTGAGAACTGATTTGCTTCTTGTCCACAAAAAAGAAAAGCTTATTTGAGACAGCAACTTGAAAATTTATGTAAAATTTATTTGGATCATTGCTTAATGTGTCTCTGTATTATATACCAGAACTTAATTGTTATTAGAGTATACCAAGTTTTTTTTTTAAGCTGTTAAAGTTTTTATATGTTTATTTTATGGAAACTACAGTTTCAGCTTGATTTGAAAGTAAATGGAGAAAAATTACAGAAAGTTATGAGTGAAATGAAAGCAACAGGCTCTTTCTGAGATTTTAAACATTGTCATTAGAAATTGTAAAACCCAGGTTTGAACTAATTTAAAATGTACTCTTAAGTGAGATGATTGGGGTAAATTAAAACCTAATATCATATTGTCACTTTTAAAATTTTTGGTAGTGGATTAATTGGACATTATGGGCCCCATAATATGAAATGTCTTGTGAAACAAATAATGCTAAATAATTGAAATTATAACTTGAGATTCAGTGTGATACTCTCTGGAAAAGAAATACTGGCATAATCAAATTTATTCTGGTCTCATTTTAAGTGAAATTTATCTCTTGTAATAAAAGGCTTTTGATAAATCAGAATTTATTGTACTATTTGAGATTAAGACAAAGTGTTGAAAAATGCACAGATCTGGAAATTTGTTAATTGTGTGACCTTATAAAAGTGATCTCAGTTTACCAGTCTACATATTTCACATTGATTTGATAATTCATTGTATTAGGACTATAGGCAAAATGGTAAGTTCTTTTTAGATCAGTGTTCTTATAGGTGATAGATTAAGTTGTTATAGATTGAACTGTTAAAAGAATGATATTAAATGTTTGAAACTGTTTACTTAGAAGTGCAATAGACATTTATAACATTTTTGTTTAATTTTAGTTGAGAATTAGAAATTACAAAAAAAATTCTGAAACTTTGATTTTTTAGTCTGCTACACTTAAGGTTAGATAAGCATTTAGTAGTCCTGCCCACCTGCCTTTCAGGATGGTTTGTAGAATGTTCCTTTTTTTAAAGTGTACTTAAATCAGACCTTGTCCATATTACACATCAAGTTCTATGCAAATGTTGACTACTGTGATTTTCAATGTTCTCTTCATTGTATGAACACGCTCTGTGAAAACTCTCAAGAACCTGAGATAGCTTACACCCTGCCAGCATCAGACCAAGTTCCGCAGAGTTTTTGCCTGGGTCAAAAACCAGCCCTCGACATAAAATAATTCTAACAACAATGACTTATAATACTTAGCCCAACATACTTTGAACTAATATAATAATAAAGTTCTGAAACTAAATTGGTAAAGCTTTATATTATTTTTGTTGAATGTGGTTTATTTTATTAACATTGTAATAATGGTTTCAATGGTCTCTTTGTTGTTTTATCTGGTAAGATGTATGGTGTTAAGGAAGGAAATTTCACCTGAATTTGTTCACTTGTGCTAAAGCCAAGTATGATATTGTTTATGATAGTGTGCAGATACACTATTAGGAACACAGTTTCTCTTCTAATTTGGATATTGCTAGATTATGAGCTGAACAGCTAAAAGAAAGGAAAATATTTGAAAACTGCTAATATTCTGAAGTACTATAATATAAGAAACTGGAAACTTCCCCGTTTGCCTATAATAAAAAGGAGGTTTTATCTGAAATCATTTGGCTATCCACTGAATCCCCTCCCTTATTGCAAACACTCCTTGATGAGAGGGGATAGTAAGTAGGAATTTGTTTATACTATAGGACTGTTTATTGTGAATTATGAAGTTCTATTTGGAATAGCCAGTACTGATGTTACATCTTTAACCAACTTAGTCTTAATAGTCTTAGAAATAGATATTTGCTTTATAGGCTTAGTAAACTATGACATTTTCACTGTCTATGTGAATTTACAGAATAGATTACTTTATAAAATTCTAATAACTGTTTTTACGTCAGGTTGAATTTTAAGCTGTATTTGAGAGAAGGGAATATTAGAAGAAAAGAATGTTATGTAAAATCTTTTGTATGATTTTTTTTTAGTCCTGATACCTTTATTTGCTAGTTAATTTATTGTAACAACTTGAAAGTGCTGATAACAATTTTATCCAACCCCACTATGATTAGTGAGACTTTGCTCTCTGAGGTGACACCTTTTTGGGACAGTGAATTTTCTTTTTGAGCTTCATTTTCAGGTTTCTTGTTTCCTTGAGTCAATGTTTCACCCCTTCAGGGAAAATGCCAGTAGCTCAGTGAGAGTGAGGTCTGTGGCGTATGGCTTGTAGATATCTGTCCTTGGGGAAAGGTTGGGAGGGTGACCTTGGGAAGGTTAAGGCAGGATCCTCTTAATTCAGCTTCCTATCCTCCCACCTGGTTAATTCTGAGCCTGGCTGTGGCACCCTGTCATACACTTGACTGTGTAAGCTATTCTCACCTGAAATCAATTGGAATTTAGTATACTTTAGTTGTTCTGTGCCCTTGGCCTTCAGCCTGGAGGCAACTATAGTGGTTCCAACCTGCTTCTTCTTCTCTTAGCAAAATCTCTATAACCAGGGCAAGTTCTTTATATAATGGTTGTTTCAATGTCTTAGCACCTCTTGCTGTTTTCAGTCTGGGATTCTATGAATATTTGGCCTTGTCATTTGTCTGTTTATAGTTATATATTCACATATAATATAAGGTCCTTCAATTTTAAAAAATATTATGGGGATAATTAGACAATGATGTATAAGTTTGTGGGGCTTGTGGGGCTAATGTTTCTGTTAATTAGCTCATAATTAAGTCAGAAATATCTTCAGTTTTGTTTTAAAGAATTTACCCTGAAGGAGAATAACTTATGTAAAATCCTGTGTTACCTCAAAGGGAATTCCAATTTTACTTAGATTTACCATTTACTATGGAATTAACACCTGTTAATATAGAGCATACTCTGAAATGCAAGCAAATTGCACAAGGCTTTAAAGATGATTTGAGAGCAGTGGTCTATGTGCAGCAGTTCATTTAAGTATGGTGAGACAACTCATTTGATACCTATGTGCTCATTTATAGGCTTAGGTCCTTAGCAGCATCTCATCCTCCTAAGGGGGAATGAGCAAATGAGCAGCTAGATTAAATAATTAGAGAAAAAGTTTTAAAGATTTCTCAGCCTATTGTTGGTAGTGATTATATTCAGTATAGAGTCTGGAAAAGATAGAAGCAACAAGGGGTTTTAAAAGCTTAAATTCTCTGAAGTTTCAAGTGAACTATGGGTTTCTAATTTAATGTTTTTCATATGGTTCTATTGATAATACTTTGTGTGAGGTTTAACTAATCATTTGAGAAGTAATGTTTAAGAAGTTGTACTAAAGTGTATTGAGATTTGTTTCATAAAAGATTTTAGCAGGAACATCTAAGAATTTCTACAAGAAGCAAATCTACTACAGAGGAGTCTACTTCAGAGTTGCCCAGAGAGAAGATGTTTCCAAATGACTACATGGGACATCTGAGATCCAAGATGAAATTTGATGATTAAATGGACATTGGGGGTGGAGTCACTTCCAACCCATAATTCCTTAGTGGAGGGATCTGACTTTTGGCATTTCTGGCTCAGAGGTTTCTGTAGTAATCTCTACCCCATTGATGGACTGTCTTACTTGACTTCTCTTTGGCTTGGGTATGTTGTACACCCTTTTTTCAGGGACTATTTGCTCTCCTTATCTGTACCTTGTTCCTTTATTGGGGGGAATTAAAAGTCACCTATGTGACCCTTCTCATATTGAGGTCCATGTTACTGATACTACTAATGGTCCAGCAGTACATTCAACTTTTCAATGCTCACCTTGGTCAGTGATGGAACTCATGTTAACCAAAAGAGAATGTTGAATGTAGACATCAGAAAGGGCTACCTGACCCTGATCCCAACTAAAATTTACCCATTTACCCATTACTCACTGGTTAGAGCAGTACCAAATCAGTTTTTCCATTGCTGCACCTGGAATCCTTTGTTTTGACTAGATGTTACCATTCCCCAAGCTCTTTCTAAGGACAAAAGAACTCATGTATCAGATTCCCTAAGGCTGGGCTTCCCTACTGAAATATACTTAACGTTGTCCCCTTCTGCCCCTCTTGGGCATTCCAGTACTTTGGTGCTGTGAGGTACCCTAAACTGCAATTCCCTTGCCTCAATTAAAGATATTAATTAGTTTTGGCTATTCTGATAGCCCTCTTCATTTCAAGTTGAGACCAGCTTTTAGTTTTGTTTATAACTTCTATAACCTAATTGTTTTCCACTTTACCTATTTCTCCTCTAATTTTCAAAATTTCCCCCTTTTTGATTATTTTAAATTTATTTTGCTGGGTTTCTGATTTTTTAAAATACATATTCAGTAACCTTTTCATTTCGTTGATGCATCTTTCTAATAATATGTATCTATACATATTTTTTCTGATAACAATGGAAGAACATTTATTAAGTGCTTAGTATGAATCAAGCACTGTGCTAAGTGCTGAGAGTAAAACTAAATACTCAAGACAGTACAGAGAGACTTAACTCTTGAGGAGCTTGCATCCTAGTTAGGGATAGGGAAGATACAGACACCCAGAAAACAGATGGACAAGTAGCAACTACATTAGATGGTAAGGCCCAGTGGATTGAAGAGAGCAATGGCAGACTTAAGGGAAGAACAGAAGATTCCTGACTAATGACTTTTGGCCCAGGGGTTGTAGTGGAGATGGACTCAGAGCCAGGAAGATCTCCATTTAAGTCCTGCTTCTCATACATACTGAAGTGACCCTGGGCAAGTCAATGAACCTCTCAGTGTCCCAGGCAGCTCTCTTCAGACTCTAAGTTTCAGATTCACACTCTTCTCCATTAGAAGAGGGAATTTACTCATCACATATTCACACTATGGTGTGGTTCTAACGTTTTCTTTTTTCCTAAGACATAAGCTTGGAAAACATGCCTATGAAAACCATATCTCCCCATTTTCATTCAGTTTGAAAAATGTTTAAGTATTTATCCATTTGCAAGACATTTTGCAAAGCTTAGGGGATTTAAAGACAAAACTCTGAAATAGTGTCTTTCCTGAAGGAACCTACATTCTACTGGGGCAAACAACAGGTACACAGAATTTTTGGTGAGAGTAAACACTGAACTAAGGGAATCAAGGAAAGAGTCAACTAGAAAGTAGAATCAGAGATAAGCCATGGAAGAAATTAGGATTCTAAGAGGCTGAGATGAGAAATGAGTGTATTCCCAGGAATGGGGGACAACATGTACAAAGTTAAACATATGTCCTCTCCAGCACGTGTGTGTGTATGTATATAGGTATATGCGTATAAGTATATATAAATATATATACACCCCTACAAACATAAATATATGTATATACACATACAGTATGTATATATGTATGTGTGTATCTATGTATGTATGTACATATATATACATATATATAGTTAATATTAGCTTTAAGACAGCTGGGTGGCAGAGTGAATGGAGCACCGAACTTGGAGTCAGGGAGGATCTGAGTTCAAATCCAGTCCCAGACACTAACTTTGTAATGTTGGGCAAGTTACTTCATCTGTATACTTTAATTTCTTCATCTATAAAATGGGGATATAATAAAACCTACTTCCCAGGGTTGTTGTGAAAAAATATTTGTAAAGCTCTTTGTAAATTTGAAAGCACTACATATTATCCACTACTATTATTATTAAGTACTTACTTAAGTAGGTAGCTGTTTTGGTTTTGATCGTTTTGCCGTTGAGGCTATGTGCTTCTCTCCCTGGAACCAGGAATGAAACAAGAGCTGAGACAGCTGTTAAAATGACCACAGTGTACTTTATTCATGATTTTGGTACCTTGTGTTGCAATAAAATAAAAAAAAATCTACAAAATCCAAATATATAAAATTTTCAAGTTTTCCTTTTTTTTTTCTTTCAAAGTTTTACAAGAAAAATCAAGTGATAACCAAGGAAATTTGTTAGTCATGAAGTACTACTTCCACTTCATTTCATCACGAATTGCAACTTACTTAACAGACCAAAAGAACGATGGTACTGCAGTACACCGAATACTTCACACACTGTGCTCTGGACTATAGCACATGAGGCCACTACCACCGGGAGAGAACAGTGGTCGCTAGCCAATAACAACACTCTTCACAATCTGGACTCTAAAGGAATGTTAGGATACATGGAGTCTGAGTATAGCTATTTACAGGAAGGAAAAAAAAATTAATAACTATTTTTAATTCTTCATTTCAAATAAAATCCCCAATACATTTGTACAATGTTTACAAGTTCAAGTACAAGCACTGACTGCTGAGGTCATCATCGGGCTCCAGTCAACATGCTTGTACTGGGGCAGGGTGGGGGTGGGAAATATCTACACTGTTCCCTAGAAACACGAATGGGACCTCTGCGATCTCATTTCTTTAATGGTCACGTGAGAGTAGAAGCACAGGAATGGTTATTTAGCACAGTCAACTAGTTGGTAATGCAAACATTTACAACAGGGAACTGAGAAATTATTGGTCCATTATCTTCGGTTTGCTATTAATCTGCCACCTGATACATTGTCTTTTTAAAGATAGATTCAAAAAAATGGGGTGGGGACTGACAGGGAAGGAGTGCAAATTGTTAAGGCAAATGAAGGGAATTGAAAGCAGCTCATACAGGTGTTGAGTGGAAACAAGGATTGTACCCCAAATCATATCTAGAAATGAAAAGTAACAGCAACCTCGTGAATTGGGGCTACTTCATAATGTCTTATACAAAGTTTTGAATGTTTCTTTGCACCACATTGTTAAAAAACTCTAAATGAAAAATAAACAAACTGTTCTTTACAAAGTGCATGGTTTTGTATGGTCCAAAATGAAACAAAGGCAGTTGAGGTAGTTCAATGTAAAACTCATTGACTTAAAGTAACCAGGGCATGAAAAGCAGTGAATGTAACAAATCCCAGCCACTTGGAATCAAGTTTATATCTCACAATGGCCTGATGCTAAGCAAAATGTTTCTATTTTTCTGTTAGGTGTTTCTTACTAGATGCGGATGTTAGTGGGAATAGTGATTGTTCTGGGTTTCTCGCCAATTGATTATAAACTGATTTTGCATCCCCAATAATCTCATTCACACATTGTTGCCCTCAGGGTTTCTGCATTCCAAGCGATTTTACCAAGATGGCAGAACCTGTTATTACCATACAAACTTGGAATCTGAATAATAAAAAAATGTTTCCCTCCTAAAAAATCATAAAGAAGGAATCAGGAAGGTTCCTCCACTACCAACATCCTTCAGCAAATGTTGTTTGCATTTTTAGCCTTAAATTCAGAATGCTATTTGGTTTTTAAATGAGTAGAACCCCCAACATACTGGTTGTATTCTTTGCTCTGTGTGTGGGGAAAACATAGACTGAACCTTTGTATCTTAACATCTTTCATCTTCGTTGTTTTTAGGTTGCCCGTGCTATACAATGATCGATCACGTTGTATTCCCCTCTGTCACTTTGAAACTGAAGGGCAATGTTGAAATATATTTCTTCCTAGGTCATTATTTTAGAACAAATTACCTACATTTGCCCATCTAGACTTCTGTTACTGTCCTTCAGTCGCAAAGGAGTTTTGTACAAGTAAGGTGACTGGGGAAACAATAGGTTGCGAAACATTAAGATCATAAAACACGGAATTTAAGAGCTAAGAGGGACCTTAGGAATCAACCAGTTCAACCCTGTCATTTTGCAGATGAGAAAAGTGAGTTCACTTTTCTCAAAAAAAAAAAAGCAGTAGAATGATTTGTGAAGGTCACACAGGTAGGTAATAAGTAGTCAAGGTGAGCTTTGAACTCAAGTCCTTAGACTCCAAATCCATTGTGCTATCTCTTGGATCACTGCTACATTCTTTTGAGGGAAAGAGGATTTTTCCGATTTTGCTCATGAGGTAGAGCTTTAACTGGGTGTACCTAGTTAAAAACAAAAAGCCATTATGGAATACTGGTTTAATGTTCATAATTATGTTAAGCTTAAATAATAGTTGATACTATTGTAATGAATAGGTTTTTAACAATAAAAGCAAAGCCGGTTTTGCAGATGCTATTTGTCTCAAGTCAAATACCTCAAATTTTGCTGGGGGTGGGTGGGTGGGTAGGATAGACAGATCTCAACTCTTTATTAGATTTCAGAGAATCCCAGAATTCATTTTCTGGGCCATTTCAAGATGGTTGGAAAACCTTAAGCTTCAGTATACATTTAAACTGGAGTGGTTTCAGTTTTTTTGTCATTGATTTGTTGAAAGGGCTTCTGGAGCTTGTGCTCCTAGGTAGGCCCTCTTTCTTTGGCAGAGTGGGAAAGCCAGGGAATGAAAGCCTGAGAATATCTGATTTCTAGTCTAGGCTTTACTGCTAACTGTTGTGATCATAACTCTGGGCTTCAGCTCCCTAATCTGTCAAATGAGGAAGGATGATTAGGTGGTCTTCTCTGGCACTAACATTCTGGGGATTCTCTGTTAGTGATGGCAGTTTCATGGATTAGATGGTTAATGAATCTATCTGTCCACGCACTATTGCCAATCTTCTCTCGTTGTCCTAGTTCTACTTTAGAACTTTTGGCTCTGAATTATTTTATCACCTATACCTATGCAAACAGAGCACAGATATTCTCAATCTCCTCTTCTCAACAGCTTTGACATTAAGTGATATATCTGACTGGTCATAGTATTGTAGAATTTTAGAGCTGGAAGAGGATTTAGAGTTCATCCAGATAGTTGATTGGGAATTTAAGAGTAGAGGAGGATTAGTTTCTGCTCCCAGCCACCCCCTCATCCTTACTCTTTAAGTTTGATTATTTTCAAATGTATTTTTATCTGACAGTTGTTCAAGCTGAAAACACTGTCTCACCTAATAATAAAGCAAACTTTATAGAGTTTAACTTTTCTACTTTATTAGAAACATTTTAACCAATCTAAAATTTTGAGGTGACAAAATACTCCTTTCAAAACATGTTAGAAGCGGCAGGATTCACTTGATTTTATGTCTTGTTAGCTTCAGGAACAATACCTTTTGAAAATCACTTATCAGGACAAACTTTCTAAAATCTTCTCTTCGTAATTCCAATGGCATATGAATTCAGAGCCATAGGAACATGTCAGAATAAAATTATTTTGAGAAGATTGTCTTGATCATTTATGTACATATACAGAATATATAGATATATTTCTATATCTATCAATAAAATCTTTTCCCAATGAAATTACATTTTTAAAGCATATAGAATCTGTATCATACTACAGGAAGTTATTAAATTTCTTAAGAATTCCTACAAGGCAGCAATGTAGTTTCATGGATATAGCACTAGTTGAATTTATAAAACAACTAATAGCAAAACAAAAGGATGTTATTCTTCAACATTTCTTACCATGTCTAAAGTTGCTATGAATAGAAACAAATATTACTCTTAGAGAAGTTGCACAGAACAGAACCTCTACCAAAAAAGCTCGACAACTTTTCCCATCACTCTTTTCACTAAAATTTTTATTTTTGAAGTTATATAAAACTATCTGAAGCCCTTGTGTAAACACTTCTCTGAAGCAGTTAAAAATGTGCTTCTAATGAGAAAATGAATCAGCTCAAGAATAGTAGGCAAAAATGATGCTTTACAATCTCTTATTGGTTGTAAAGGGAGAGAACTGGGTTGGAGAATGACATCTGAATGCAGATGAACCATGTGCATTGGTTTTGAAAAACCCCACCATAGTGGTGAGTTCTTTTAGTCTGCTACCTATATGGGGATATTGGAGGATTTTTGTTTTTAATACCCCTTGGCTCTCATTAGAGATCTATTATGGGAGCATATGCTTCACTCTTGAAAATATGGGTAGGACATGTGAACTCCCCAGACACATGAGGGAGCAGAATCCTCTGAATAGATTTAAAATGTCTATTAAAATTTAGACTTGGGAAAGAAGTCAAACTTTAATTATACATTAAATTTGTCTGTATTAGTATAGAAAAGGAAGCCATCTTAATAAAAAGCTGATAATAAAAACAATTCTACAGAGACCTTCTCAGGAAAGGTTTGAATTTTATTAAATGACCAAAATAATTCTATTCTTAGCTCAATAAATTATTGTTGTTATCTTACTAAGACTACTCCAGACTACTGTACCCCCAATTCTATCCCCACTACGATATTATTCCTCCTTTGATGCACAGAGTTCCTATTTGTTGTTAATAAGAATAATACTTATCAAATATGGTTGTGCTTTTCACTTACAAAGCACTTAATGCATTAGCTAATTAATCCTCACAACATCCCTATGAGGTAGGTATATAAGGGCTATCTTCATTTTATGGAAAGGGAAAAGTGAAGCAGAGGGGGAATTTTCTGAAGCCAGGGCCAGTGCCTAATCAGGGATTAGGCTCAACATGTGTTCCTGACTCTCCTTGCCAATATTTGGGTTACCAGAACACATCCCTTCTGTAAGTATGGTTGTTATGTTTTTGCATTTAGAGAGGAATATATTTTATAGTGTAAAAGTTTTTTTATTTTTCAATATAGAAAATATAAACCTTAAAAAACAGTCTGTAGATCCAAGGCAGGGATTTTTGGTTTACTTATAAGATCACAATTTCTATTCAATAATTACAGATATTAAAGGAAACCTGAAAAAAAGTTTTTGTCCCAAATTATACTAATTAAATAATATACGTTGATAACTCTACTTTCCAAGAGAATGGGTATTTGTTGACAATTCAACCAAATACTCCCATCTACTAAATACATATGAAGAGGATTTAAGAAAGATTTCATATAAGAAACAAAATTTTTTAGAGAAATCAAGAAAGAATTAGGATGGGCATCTGAGGTTTCTATTCCCAGGAGGAAGGTGTGTGGCTAACATTTATAAAATATAGTCCAAAAAAGGAGTTACCCAGTACCCACAGCAATGGAGCCCCAGGACTGGTTATCTTCTGCTTTTTGTGTAGAGGAAGAATCCATCTTATTTCAGGGGAAACTTTGTGTTCTACACAAGTGGAGGTATAAAAGAAAAATTGCTATCTGGGCAAGCATTTAACTGTCTCTCAAAGCCATCCAATGCAATCCAAGCCCATCCAATCCCACCCCATCCTCTCCTGTCCTCTCCTGTCCTCTCCTGTCCTCTCCCGTCCTCTCCACTATGTACTTGGCACAGTCTGTGACATTGGCCAAAGCTACTAACTCAAACAATACAGAAATGTCCCCAAGACATCTAGAATTTTTCTGGAAATCCCCTCTTTGCATAGCTGAAAACCACTCAAAACTCTAAATACACACATATTACCAATATCTCACAAGTTTCACACATATATAACATTAAATCAAAGGAACTCCCTAAAAATGAGGCTGTTGAAGATTTATTTCCTCAGTTCTGTTGCCAAGTTATGAAGTTTCTGTCATGTAAACATGCAAGATTCCTTGAAAAAATATCAAGGCTCACCTAGCCAGAGCCAGATTCTGAAGACTGACCTGCTAATATTGCACGAAAAAAATGTTGTAAATTACTTAATCAAATATAAGGGTCTTCCTGAACAGCTCAGACATTCCTTCCAAGAAATGAATTCCTTTTTGACTTACTCTTTGTCTTGCCTCAGGCATTTTCAAAATGACTATGGAAAAAAGACTCATGTCTCAAAACTTAATGACCAACTAGCAATGGTCAATCTCAGAACAATCTAAAAAATTAAAATAGCAAAATATTTGGAGTTTTGTTTTAAATTTGTGAAAATTTCCACTAATTTGTGATAACACCATAAAAGACTGCCTAACATTGCAAGTGACTTAAAACTGCCTTGAAGCGCAAAGGTATTATTTGTAAGGTAAGAAAGTACAACATCAATATTTGAAAAATAAAGAGCTAAGGAAAATTTCCATTTGTTAAGAACCTCAGAAGAAACCAAATTGATTTCTGAAATTTTAGGCGTTTTGTGGTAGGGAGCATGATTTTTATAAAATTAGTTGCTGCTGTTTTTTAAAAAATGAATTTTATGAATGAAAAGTGTCATTTTAGCAACCAAGAAGGAAATGACTGGATAACATTTCAGGCAATGCCTATTCTGAAAGTTTTTGTGTTGGGCTATTTATGTTATTTCTTCCAAACTTTCTTTTATTTCATTTGGCTAGAGCACCCAGATGAAATCGAGATAAAATGCATTTGTTCTGTTTATTGATTTCGCTTTTTAATAAGAGACTTTAGCAAAAAGAATTGTCAACTACTGATTACTGCACCAGAAAGTTAAGTTCCACCACCTACAAAACCTAGGCAGTCATTGGCTTTCTCCACAGTACCAACCATTTAGATAAAAATCTCAAAATTAAATCATATGGTTATTTCTAAGTACTCAGACATTTGTTGTTATGTCAGTGAAATGACTAATTGACTACCTGAATTCTTTACTTCTTTTCTGGTTTTTGTTTTGTTTTGTTTCTATGGACAATAGTCCGTTTGCCTCAAATATTATCAGTGACACCCTAGTTGTATCTCTACTTGTACCAGTCAAAAAAGTTTAGGAATTATCTGGAAAACTTGGCTAAAATAGAAACAAAAGGAAAATGATGATGACAAAAGTTGGTATTTAGTGGTGAAATCACAGAAAAAATTCACCAGCTCTAGGTTATTTATTTTGACAACCTGTCTGATTATAGGAGATAGAAATTATATAACCAACAAAAACAAAAGTAGTTTAAAAAATTTCAGCTAAAATTTGTTAATCTGGTTTTTGGCAAACTTGAAAGCAAAGTCACATGATGATACTAGGATATATTTGCAGTTGGATGAAACATAAGGCCATGGTTACCCTGAATCTCATTGTTATTTAAATGTAATATAATGAAGCTACTAATATTGTTCAGGCAAAGTAACTTTGGAATATTTGTCCTTAAAAATTCATTGCAAAAAGAAGGTGACCTAACCATACCAGATCTAAAACTATATTATAAAGTGGCAATCATCAAAACTATTTGGTACTAGTTAAGAAATAGAGTGGTGGATCAATGGATTAGGTTAGGTATATAAGACACAGTAATAAGTAACTGTGGTAATCTACTGTTTGATAATCCCAAAGACTCTAGTTTCTGGGATAAAAACTCATTATTTGACAAAAACTGTTGGGAACACTGGAACGTAGTATGGCGGAAACTAGGCATAGACCAACATTTCCCATCCTATAGCAAGATAAGGTCAAGAGAGGTACATAAAGGGTCATACCATAAGCAAATTAGAAAAGAAAGGAATAGTTTACCTGTTAGATCTATGGAGAAGGGAATAATTTATGAGCAAACAAGAGATAGAAGACATTATAAAATGCAAAATAGATAATGTTGATTACATTAAATTAGAAAGTGTTGGCAAAAACAAAACCAATGCAACCAAGATTAGAAGGAAAGCAAAAAGTTGGGAAACAATTTTTACAGCCAGTGTTTCTGATAAAGGTCTCATTTCTAAAATGTATAGAGAACTGGGTGAAATTTATAAGAATACAGGTCATTCCCCAACAGCTAAATGATAAAAGAATGCAATCAGATAGTTTTCAGATAAAGAAATTAAAGCTATCTGTAGTCATATGAAAAAATGCTCTAAATTACATTGATTAGAGACAAATTAAAACAACTCTGAGGTACTACCTCATACTTATCAAGTTGGTTAATATGACAGAAACGGAAAATGATAAATATTAGAAAGATGTGGGAAAATTGGAACATTACTGCATTGTTGGTGGAGTTGTGAACTGATCCAATCATTATGAAGAGCAATTTGGAACAATGCCCTTTGAACAATGTACACCCTTTGACCCAGCAATACCACTTCTAGGCCTGTATCCCAAAGGAATCATAAAAATGGGAAAAGGACCCATAGATACAAAAATGTTTATGGCAGCTCTTTCTGTGGTGGCAAAGAATTAGAAATTGAGGGGATGTCCATCAATTGGTGAACTACTGAACGAGTTGTGGTATATGACTGTAATGGAACACTATTGTTCTATAAGAAATGATGAGTAGGTGGATTTCAGAAAAACCTGGAAAGATTTACATGGACTGATGCTGAGTGAAGTGAGCAGAACCAGGGGAACATTGTACACAGTAACAGGAATATTATGCAATGATCAGCTTTGGCAGATTTAGCTCTTCTCAGCAATACAATGATCTAAGATAATTCCAAAAGATTCATGATGGAAAATGCTGTTCATATCCAGAGAAAGAACTATGGAGTCTCAATGCAGATAGAAGCAGACTATTTTCACTTTTTTGTATGGTTTTTCCCTTTTGTTCTGATTCTTCTTCTACAACATGACTAATATAGAGATATGCAATTGCACACGTAAACCTATACCAGATTGCTTGCTGTCTTGGGGAGGGGGGAGAGGTAGGAAGGAGGGAGAAAAATTTGGAACTCAAAATCTTACAAAAATGAATTTTGAAAACTATCTTTACATGTAATTGGAAAATACTATTAAGTGAAAAATTTTTTAAAATTGTGAAAAAAAATCCATTGAAAGTTCTTAGTGTGCAGGACTAATGTAGCAGCAGATTTAGTGACTGGGGACAGTCGTCAGGTGAGAGCTCACTATTATGAAACAAATATGACTATTACTGGCTACTGGTGTTTTCAAGGAACAATATTGTTTGTATGTTATATGCATAGCCTTTTGTAGGTGGGAGTATGTACTTTCAGAGCTGTAACATGTCTGTGACTATTTTGAACCTCTGCTCTATGGAGAAGTCTGATCAGACAGCTTCCATTTATCTCTTTCTATTGAGTCCCCATCTCTCTTTCCTTGTAAGCCTTTTTGGGATTCTTGCCACACTCAAGCTCTATTTAAGAAGACTGTTTTATTGTTCATACATCCCCATAGTCAATAAACTCATGCTTAATTACAGGGTAATGTGTGCGTGCCTGTGTGTGTGTGTGTGTGTGTGTGTGTGTGTGTGTGTGTGTAGCTTTGGAATTCAGGAAATGAGTTTTAAGCCCGTAAATTTCAGCAGGATGTAGGTAGCAGCTTGCCCATCACTGTCTCGTGTTGGAAATCAAGTCACATAGTAGAAAGTTGTTCTTATTTCCCTGCTCTACTCGTACCCCCTTATAGCAAATTCAGGATTTGTGCCAGCAGCCACTCCTGAAGAAGAGAATACCTAGCACAGGAACTGTGGCATGAGACTTCATCATACTCTAACCTGACTTAGAAAGATCACTGAGAGACTGAAGACACCTCTTAGAATTCTTCCCATACAACCATCCAGAATGATAGTTGTGGGAGTGACTCCTATTTGCAATGACACCTAGGAACAGAATGTGGCTACTTCTTGCTCATTTGACCCACTCATTGAATAGGAAAGGTGACTTTTACTCCACAATGTGTGGATTGGGCTTTTAAAATTGTTATCTTAAAAAGAAAAAAATACCCAGAAATGATCACAAGAAGCAAGATGCCCCTTGCAAATTGCACATTTACTTTATACAGATCTCAGATTGCTTTGATTCCACTGTTAGAATCATCCTTTAAAAAAAAAAGTTGAAATCAAATACGATTTTCGTTTAAAATAGCAAGAATGGCCATCCAGTTCAGAATGAATTTTAGTGTCTTAGAATCTGATTATCACCAGACCAGTAGGGGATCTTGGTACTCATTGTGTGGTATGATAATGGTGCAGATTTATCTACTATTTCTTCATGCACCCCAGTCTCGATCTGAGACTTTGCTAGAGAGAAGAATTAAGTAGTTTAATATCTATGACCATATTAACTTTATCGTCTAGATGAAATTACAAATTCATTTATAACAATTGTCTATTACAATGCTGAAAATGATCATTCTTAAGAAATAGACTACAAATCATCTTACACAGATTGCTCATTAAGCATGGAGTAACAATTTTTGGTAGTTTTCAAACAGTTGCATTTGAATCAATTAAAATCAAATGCCTGTGTTCCAATTTTAATTCTCTGGGCTGTCCAGTCCCCCATAATCCATTTCTCCCCAATATAGTGCTTACTTGCAAAAACAAATGAAGTAGATGAATATTCATAACATAAATGATGAGAAATTAAGAAGCATGAATTCATTAGTGCTATATTTCATGGAGGTCTTTCTCTTCAGGCCTGAGTACACTGTGACAGAAAACTGAAAGTGGCATTTCTTGTTCACTAATTGATTAATATTTGCTCCCAGGAGCTTGATTACAATATTATAAGTCACAAATTTGTAAGATTAAAATGTCTGTTGAATTAATTTACTGCAAATCATCTCCAGTAAAGCTTGACAAGTTTCAAGATGTTTCTGTAAAAAAAGAAGGAATCAACAGCATCAGTAATACATGGTCATATGATGTTGAATGTGACAAGTTCCCTCCCCTTCCTTCTGATGACAGCAGAAAAACACGTTTTCACATGGCATTGATAATTGGATTCAAAACCTACAACATGTTTTTACCCCAGGCTTGAAAAGCACACCTTAGTATTCCATTTCCTTTAAGGAATACAATATATCCAAAAGGTTTATAATTATATTTTTTAACAGAGTAAATAAACTGACAATCATTGATGATTGGGCATTTTCATTGATAATTGCATGAGTTGGAAATCATTAATAAATCTCAATTAATGCAACAACTCAACTTGTGGATTGACTTTTGAGGCATGGTAGGATCTTACAATTACAAAAATAAGTAAAGAATCTGTCCTTTCAGCAATGTTGGGATTCTCCCTGTGTGAGAATTCCCTCTAACAATGCATACTGACACCTATCTATGACCTAGTAGATATATCCTAGAGCAGGGGGTGGGGAACCCGCTGCCTCAAGGCTACATTTGACGCTCTAGGTCTTCAAGTTAGGCCCTAAAAGGCCTTGAGGCTGCAGGTGTCCCACCCCTATCGAGAGGGTTGCTTAAGGTACACAGAGGTTAAGTGATTTGTGTAGAGTCACATAGCTAGTAAGTGTCAGAGGCAGTTTGGATTGGGTCTTCCTTACTCAACATCAAGTACTCTAGTCCAATGCCACCAGTTTGTGTTAAACTAAATTAAATTCAAGATTCCTACTTGGTTATGCTTGACATACCATGAAAATCCTAATAGTACGGTATGTGCACTTTAATGCTTAAAGCACTAAAATGACTGATAAGCTATCGTTTTGCACAAATTTACCTATGGGGAAGGTCAAAGTGGGCCAGTTTAATCTTCTGGATCACAGACCCATAGAGTTAGAGATGAAGGGTACTTCAGAAGCCACTTAGTCTAACCTCCCACTTTTTACAAATGATAAAAATGAGACCCAGTGGTTAAGGAACTTATCAGAGGTAACACACGTAGTCAGTGCTACAGTTAAAGAGGGTGTATTAAAAGCAGAAAGCCCAAAATTTTTAAAAAATCCTGTCAGAAGTAAATAGTAGACCTCAAAAACACAGCAAGAAATGTGTGTGGAATTGCATCAGATTCTCCTAACACTTTGCTTAATTACCTAATTGCCTTTGACATTTTTGTTTTGTGTTCATTGGGTAAGAAAGTTTCTGTGTGATGCAATGGAGAAAAAAAAAACAATTCTGTGACCTTAAAAAAAAAGTATTTCAACTATTTTATTAGTGATGAGTGGACCTCATGAGGAAGGGGTTGGACTTGCTCTACTTGTGTGACTTTCTCTTTTTTTGTTTTCCCCAATTCCCCTGAAGATGTTTATGATTGGCTTAGGCAAAAGGCTTATAAAATGGGGTCTTTAAACTCCCTTGGCTAAAATCGAATTCGTTAGAGAAAATTCACCATAAAAAGAAAAGAATTGAGAACATTTGGTCTTTGAGGTTTAATGCAGATCCTTGAATTTAAAAGCACAGACTGGTTTAGACTTTTGGGCAGCTAGTTGCTTTTGACAGCATAAGGGGATTAGTTTTGGATGGCTGTCCCCCTTCTCCAGGTAGGTGATGGCCAGGATGACCAGGGACTCTAATAGCTACATTTGCACTCCACATGTGTAATTCAACCACAGTGTGAGTAGCAGAAGAGAGGGCTTTGTAATAATCTGGTACTTTGTAAGAAATGAGGTAGACATTTGAAAAAATCTCTAATTCCTAAGTTATAGTCTTTTGCTTTTGGCATGGTGTAGTTCTAATGATGGTTTACCAAAGACATGGCAAGACTCCTGTTGGAAATTTAACCTGTTGTCTTGTTCAAATTCTGAGACTTTCACCATTTTCAAGGTTGCCTAACTACAATTGATAGCAGTTTTTTGGGAATAACTCCTTCAAAGTTACCACGCTGGTCAGAATATAGGCTACATTTTTTCCTTCCAAATTTGGCTTATGCAAAACCTGAGTCTACTCTAGAATCAGTTAATTTTGAGTATATACCTATGTAACTTCCCCCCCACCCTTTTTAGAGAGATCTCTTTCTAGAGAGGGAATGACCTCTATCTGGGTTAATAGCAAAGTCAAAAAGCATGTTCCAAGAGAACTTAATTTTAATTTTCTACCTTATATGGCGCAAAATTATCCAAATCACAGAATTTGTTCACTTGCAGATAGCCAAGTATTGCTACTCTTTTCTTTTGTCTTTTATGCCTATTTCTCTATGATAATGATCCATTGTAAAGCCAATTTTATATATTAAAGACTCCTTGGTTCTTTAATACCCACATTATTATTACTATTATTATTAATTAGCAGCAGTATGGTATAATTGAAAAAGATGAGACTGTGTATTGTCTAGAGCTGAAAGCCCAGTTCTGCCGTGAGTTTTCTAGGAAACCTTCTCAGTAAATTCTCTGGGATTTAGGCTCCTCATGTATAATATTAGGAGTTTGAACTAGACGATGATAATCACTCCCATTACTATAGTGTCTTCACTAGGTAGTCTCTAAAGTTCCTTCCAGCTTTAAATTTTTTTTTTAGATTTAAAATTTAAATTTTTTATTTAAAATTTAAAATTCTATAGAAATGAATGTCCCCTGATTGTATGTCTTTGTGAGGTTTTTTTCCCCTCCCATTGGGCCTTCTATCAAAACAGATCAAGGAGACTGGTTGGGTGGGGTTAAGGTGAATAGTACTTTGCTCCAGGGCAGTGAGACTTAAATGGAGTAAAAACTGAATGCATAAGTTCCTCGGCAGTATTGGAGTCATTAGAGTAACTAATTCCCTCTTCTCTGCTCAGCTGAATTTGCCATGTTTCTTTATTGTATTACTTTCACATCAGGAATTACAGAGTTGAAGAGAGGGGGCACTCTTCGACTGTGTAGGATTCATGATGTTTACCCTGGTTCTTGCCCTCAATGTTGAAACGGATGGTTTCAGCTCCAGCATTCACTGTTCATGATGTAAGAGGGAAAGGAAGGGTTCTATCCCCACTCCAATGAGTATAACCACAAAGGGCCCCAACAGTTCAATGGAAACAATCAATTAGAAATGCGAACTAGGGGAGAAACTAAGAGGAATCAAATCCTTTGATCCTTGGATAAAGACATATGATTCCATTGAACCATAGGTTTATACCTGGAAGGGACATTAGAAGCCATCTAGTCCAACCCCCTTATTGAGGAAACTCAGGCCCAGAGAGGTTAAGTGACTTTCCCAAAGCCACGTAGATTTCAAAGATTTCATTTAGGATGTGAAGCTAGGGAAAGGCCTCTAATTTAAAATTCAGCTTTCTTTCCATTATGCCACTTGGCCTTCTTCAAGATTTTTTTTTCCTAGGGTGGGGAAGGCAAGGCAATTAGAGTTAAGTGACTTGCCTAAGGTCACACAGCTAGTAAGTGGTGAAGGTCTGAGGTCACATGTGAACTCAGGTCCTCCTGACTCCAGGGCTGGTGCTCTATTCATTGCACCACCTCGCTGCCCCCTAGATATTTTTTTTAAGTAAAAATACCACAGGTTTAAAAAAAATATGTTTTTCTATTCATGTATTAATAATGACTTCACAGCCACCAATTTAAAATAAAATGTAATTTTCCCCATGATTTGGAAAGTAGCAGGATCATTGGTTACTTTGCCCTTCTGTTTCACCAAAGACATTAAACAATGTATCACGTAGCAGGGGAGGAATTGGGGAAACATTTCATTATGTATTTCAATTCAATGAATAGCTGCTCTGTGCATTTATGCAGTTACTTCAGTAAATAAATAGTTTCAGAGACTATTTTGATAATCTCACAAAACAATAATTTTGAAAGTGCAAGATGTCCTGTTAGACAACAAGAAGGAAAGGAATGGGAAATTGACTTATTATTGGTGTAGTGATATTATTCTAAAATTTCTTTGACTCCCTTTGGAGAATTATTTTTTTTATAAAATGTGATATTTACTCAGCTGAATGGTGGGTCTTCCATATTATCCTATGTTGGTTTCAGTAAGAGCATGACAATGCCCTAGTAACCAGAAAATACATGCATTCCAAGAGAGGCTATCTCCAAGAAGTGAAGGAGGCAAATGTTGTCAGAGGAAAGGAAGGTTTTGCACATCTTAAAAATAGTCACTAGACTTTCCAGTGTTAGAATCAATGATAATTAAATAAGGAAATCTGAATTGGAAAATGATTTTTTTGTGGGGGAGGGAATGAAAGAAAATTTCCTATTTAAAAGTTTATTTCTAATAGGCTGTGAGACAGTGCCAACAGAACCGGTAATTTACAATCAGTCCATTTGTTGAAATGTTAAAGTAATTATTTGATGCCATAACATTTCCTACCTCTCCCATCATTGACCTCCTCCCCTAAAAAAAAAGAATTTTAAGATGTCTAGGACAGTTATCTTGTCAAAGAGTTTAAATTCACATCTAATTTAATGTTGTAGCATCCAAAGGAAGAGTTTAAATGGATAATGAAATGACGGGATCCCTCAAATGTTCAGGGGTAGATTTTCCTACCCTGTTTCTGTTGTACAATGGCTGCTTGCCACTTATTGCATTTTGGGCTTTGTATGATGTAGCTTAATTGCTACAATTAGCAAAATTAAATGGCTCATTGTGTTTTTGTACAATTCCACCCACATTTTGCACGTTTTTTACTATAGAATCTGTAATTACAATGTAGACTCTGTTAGTTCAAAGACACATGGTGTGATTATTCCTATCCTGCATCCCTTCTTAGACAACTCAGTAGGTAAGGTTGTGCTGGGAAAGCAATGTTGGATCTGCAATTTGGTTTGAAACCCGTTTCTACGAGTTACCACCTGTGTGAAATCAGGGAAATCACTTAACCTTTTCTGTAAAAATGAGGCGGGTTGAATTAGATGACTTCTTAGGTCACTTCCAGTTCTAAATCTATGGTTAAAAAATCCACTAAATCCAAGCACCCAGCTGGTTCCTATAGTAAATGGACCATTCATTTTTCTTATCTTCATAAGCAGACACATTGCTGTCACTAAGTTGAACCTATGATAGCTTGTATTCACCATTAAAATGATAGAAATGATTTGTAACCTGACTATGATCATTCTATAGCATAAATATCATCTACATCAGAGTTGTCAACCTCATGGCGCCTCCTGATTGTTTCTGGAACCAGGTTAAAATAACTGGGAAATGTTTAACAACAAAAACAAAATATGATGTAAGTAATGTTAACATGTGTTTTTTAAAGTTAATATACAGCCCACAGGAATCCATGTTTGTTTGAGTTTGACAGAGCTGCTCTAAGTTACTTCTCTGAAGGAAAGAGCAGGTTATATTGTTTTAAAAGGTTTTAAGGAATTTTCCATACAGACTGAAAAATGCCAAGACTTTATGTAGAAATGGTAAAAAAACCAGATGGCAGATACATATGAGAACACACATATTAATTATGTTATGATGACATATTATAAGAAGATATTTTACGAGAAAATGCCCCCAAATTCTTGTACAAACAGTATATCAACATTCCTTACAGAACAGTGAGACATTCTTATCTGTGTGGGGCACAAACGAACACCCAGACCCCAACAATTCCAGTTTAGGTCTGCAAGACTTTTTCTTCCCATAACTTTTTCTTCAGAGAAGAAGTCTTTCTTCTATCTGCCTAGAATGGCA
>CM053580.1:383854215-383878880 GCA_028627135.1 Pseudochirops cupreus
TTTTTTAACTATACCTTTAAAATAAACATTCTTTCATAAAAACTAATCTAACAGTTAAGTGGCTAGATGGATCGGGGAATGCAGGGGATCCCAAAAATTGGGGAAACATTATCAGTTGCTTCTTAAACCACTGGAGAGCTCTGGTGGGAAGGGTGAAATGTAACATACCTGGCCTTCAGGCAATGAGAGCTACTGTAGACATTGATACATATATTAACAATAGTTCCTGGTTACCTTACCTCTGATCTCAGTTACCTCACCCTTTTTTTCATGTCTTTCTCTTTGTGATTACTCCCTTTTTCCTCTTCTATCTCTCCATCTCTGCCTTTCCTTCTGGCTGACACTATTTCTCTTTCCCCACATTAATGCCATGTCAGTTTGAGATGTCAATTTCTAAATACTCTGGAAAAAAGTCTGTTCTCATATCGTATTCTTGTAGTCACGGGGTAAGCAAGAATTTCCAGAAATCTCCAGAGAAAGCTTCATGGGATTTATAGCCCAATTCCCTTGATGGAGGAGGTTCAGGGAAATGAACCAAGTCCTTTAATTCTTTGATTCTTAGACAAACTGAATGAGCTTGTCTCTCTCCTATCACAAAGGAAATCTCTGGAGAATTCTATGGCCAATGTTGCAATAAGAAAGGAAGGACACATGTGTTTTATGAAGTTTTGACGATGTTCTCGGTATTGCGCTAATTGCTTCACAAATATTATTTCATCTGATCCACACAACAACTCTGGGAGGTAGCTTCTATATTATCCCCATTTGACAGTTGAAGAAATTGAGTCAGACAGAGGTCTAGTGCCCTTGGCCAGGGTCACACAGCTAATAAGTGTCTAAGAGTGGGTTTGAACTCAGATCTTTCTGACTTCAGGCCTGACTCTTTTTTCCTTGTTCCACCTACATGCCTCTGAAATACCCCTAACTGCCTCCTGAAAACTTTTTCTTTCAACTGTGAAAAATCATAGGAAAATGAAAATTAGTTCCATGGTTTACAATGTAGTCCTCTCTCTTCTGCTGGGATTTTTAATTGGAATTAATACTCACAATTTTCCAATCACTGACACTGTAATAGCACATCTAAAAGGCACAGATGATGTGAGGAAAAAAAAAAAGGAAATTTACTTTTAAGCTCTAGATAGCAGACCTGTAGAGGGTTGCTCAAAGCACTTTTACAGGAATGGTCTCATTAGATCCTCCCCTCAAGTCCCAGAGATAAATACTATTACTATCCAGATCTTATTGATGAGGAAACTGAGGCTCAGAGAGAAAGGGTCTTTTTAGGGTTATGCAGGTACCTGGAGAAGAGGCCAGGACTAGATATTAGATACCCCAATAAGTAGTTCATTACTACTTCAGTCCAAACATCTCTCAAAGACCTGTACTATGGTCACGTGATCAACCTTCATGAAGGAATCCTATGCTGATACCTAAAGACATCAGTTGAATTGAACTGGACCATTGTAACATTCTCCCATCCTCCTATCTTTCTCCTGTCATTCATCTTTCACACAGCTGCCAAAATAATCTTTCAGAGGTGTGCATTTGACAAGTAGCTTCCTTGCTCAAAAGCCTTTGGAGGCTCCCTCTTACCAGCGGAATAAAGTCCAATTGATTTAGTCTGATATTTAAAACCCTTTATAATCTTATTCCAGACTACTTTTCTAGCCTTATTTCACAGTATTTCCCTTCATCCACTCTACTTTTGAATCCATTCTGGATACCAGCTTTTCTCTGACTCCATATGTCATTTCCCATTTCCACATAGGAGGAGAGAGGGGCAGGTAGGTGGTGCAGTGGATAGAGCACCTGGCTTGGAGGTAGGAAGAATCTTCCACATCTGGAGATTAGCGGCATGGCACCTCTTATAATTTGGAAAATCTATGTAAAATTTTTTGGTCTTCCCTTTGTACCAGTCTGATTTTTAAATTTTTCTTTTATGGGGTGTTTACAGTACCTTATTTTAAAATTTGGGTTGAGTATTTGGTCTTAAGCTATATGTAGGTCAATGTTAAGTAAAAATATCTTTTCTGCATCATCTGCTAACCTTTGTCTGTCATCTCTAGCTTCTGCAAAACTCCCCCCAAATTCCCATTTAATTTCTTATGCTGACTAGTAAAATACATTAAAACTACCATGGGAAAAGCAGCGATGTAGGAGAGATAACTGTATATTCAAATCTTGCCTTAGTTACTTACTAGTTGTGTGACCCTGGGCAAGTCACTTAATCTCATTTGCCTTAGTTTCCTCAACTATAAATAAAAATAAAATGTCTGTCTTGTGTAAGGAACTGTATAAAGTACTTAAAAAAGAGATAAAAGACGGAGGCCTTGACCTCAAGTGCATAACATTTTACTTGGCAGGGGAGGGGAAGGTGGATGTAACATACACTCAAGACTACATGTTGCCAGCCCTCTAGGTCCTCTAGCCCTTTGATTGAATCCAAAATTCACAGAACAAATCCCCTTAATTAAAGCATTTGTTCTGTAAAACTTGGACGCAGTCAAAAGGCCCCACCCAAGGACTTAGAAGGTCACATGTGGCCTTGAGTGTATGTTACATCTACCTTCCCCTCCCCTGTCAAGTAAAATGTTCTCTACTTGAGGTCAAGGCCTCCATCTTTTATTTTTATCTTTTTTTTTTAAAGCACTTTATACAGTTCCTTACACAAGACAGACATTTAATAAAT
Organism: Pseudochirops cupreus; assembly: GCA_028627135.1. Classification (NCBI taxonomy): domain Eukaryota; kingdom Metazoa; phylum Chordata; class Mammalia; order Diprotodontia; family Pseudocheiridae; genus Pseudochirops; species Pseudochirops cupreus. The sequence goes on from CM053580.1 coordinate 383,856,905, forward strand.
GATTCTAGAATTGAATTGATTGTTATTCATGAAATCACTCACTTGCCCTAGTCCAAGGAGGGGAGTGAGAATAGCAGGAAACAGAAAGGTAATGTACCAGAAAAAATATATATCTCTTCCTAGGATAAGTATTTACTTCTTCAGCATATTTATGCCTTTTCTCTTGGCTAAATAAATATACAAATTCACCTTGTGGAAAGATGCCTAATTTTATATTCCATACAATGATTAACATATTGTGAAAAAAGTCTACCACCTAATACTCTGGTTATTTATAGTTGTAGGGATGGCAGTATGTTTGGTATACTCGGGAGGCAGGACAGAAGTTTCTAGTTCCACCATGACCCTTTATTCTTATTAAGTGAAGATACCTGAGGGTGCATAGTGTAGTGGCCAGGATTATGATGAGAACTGAAATGAATTTTCTGACTCTAATTTAAAGAGGAGACAGAATTAAAAAAGTGGCAGCTGAGTCAGAAGAAAAGTCCTTAAAAAGACACACAAGGAAGACTGGCTGACTATGGATCTGAATAACAAAAGAACTGAGATATCCCCTGAGGCTATGAACAAAAAGAGTCCATAAACCCCTCCTCTATGTGAAAAGGCTTCGATGTCAAAGAACCAGAAGATGGCAGCAGCAGAAAACTAACAGAATAGTTCTTCTCTGACACCAGTAGACAGCAGTGTTGTGGCGAGAACAGAAAAGTAATGGACCTCAGAAGCTTTAAGCAGAAGAAAAAGTAGCTCACAGCTCAGTATTACCAGAGCAGCAAATGGCTGATTATTAAAGGTTCTAAGGGGAAGTCAGCTGAGGCAATGGATGTAGAAAGGCATTCTAGTGCTGAAATGGATCCAAAAAAAGCTGAGCATTTTCAATCCTGCAAAGAGTCAACAAACATTTATTAAGTACCTACTATCTACTCGGCTCCTCTCCTATGTCACTACCTTGTTATGGCAGAGGGGTTTGCACAATGAGACTATGAGTTATGTTGTGTGGGGTTACTCAAGATGGGAAATGGCAAACCACTCCAATATCTTTGCCAAGAAAACCCCACGGACAGTATTGGAAGATGAGCCACTCAGGTAGGAAGTTATCCAACATGTTAGTGAAAGAGGGTGTTGGTGTGCTGTGGTACACTGGGTTACTAAGCACCAGGGATAAAAATAAATCCAAAAAACTAATGTCTGCTTGCAAGGAGTTCTCAGTCTAATGGTAGAGAAAAAATGCAAACAACTATGTACAAATAAATTATATCCAGGATAAACAGGAGATAATGAAAGGAAAGCACTAGAATTAAGAGGAATAGGAAAGCTTCTTATAAAGGATTAGATTTTACTTGGGACTTGAAGGAAGCCAGAGAGACCAAGAGTCAAAGACAAGGAGAGAGATATTTCAAGGTAGGGAGGACAGCATCTAAAAATGTACTGACCCTGGCAGTCAATAAACATTTCTTTAAGTGCCTGACTGTATTCCAGGCACTGTGTTAAGTGCTGGGGATTTAAAGAAAGCAAAAGACAGTCACTGCCTTGGAGAAGCTCAAAATATAATGGGGGAGACAATATGCAAACTACTTCATACAAATAATCTATATACAGGATAAACAGTAAGCGATAGAAAAAAAGCACTATAATTAAGAGGGATTGGGACAGTCTTCCTGCAGAAGGCAGGATAATAGCTGGAACCTGAAGGAAGTCAGGAAATCCAGGAGGTGGAGATGAGGATGGAGAATATTCTAGGCATAGGCAACAGCCAGAGAAAATGTCCAGAGTTATGGCAAATGAGTAAGTTGAGGAACTGGGAGGTTAGGATGTTTGAGGTACCATCTATATATACACATTAAAGTCCCCTGAATGAGGGCAGGAATTTGGGAGGAGATAAAGACTGTGGACTAAGCATTGTGGAAAGAAGGAGGTTCTTCAAGTAGATAACCATCTGCATATGAAAAGATTTTTCATTCTTCTGGGTAAGATGGAGAAACAAACAAATTGATATACAGAACTACCTTAGCATTTCAACAACTAAGTACTAGCTGGGGCATCTGAATTCAACTTACTCCAGTAGTAACAAACAGCACTGTAATCAGACCATATCCATTCAAATGCATTTTTCTCAAGATGATTCATCCTGTAGGCATAATATCACTCTATGCACCACTATCTTCTGTGAACAGCATAGAAATGGTATATCTCTACTTAACTTTGCCCCATCAGACCATATCTTGAGCACTGTGTCCAGTCGTCTCTGCACTATATTTTTGGAAGATCACTGACAGGAGGGACATTTCCAGAGGAAAGTGCACAGGCTGGTAAAAGGAGTTGAAACAATGCCAAATGAAAATTGGTTTAACGAGAGAGAATATGTTTAGTCTGAAGAAAAGGGGACTTAAGGGAGCCTTGATCATTATCTACCACATTAAAACCTTTCAAATATTTGAAAAAGGATTAGGAATTCTGATTTACTCAATTCAATCTAGTTCAACAAACAGAACTAGGAACAATATGGGTAGAAGTTCCAGGGAGGTAGATTTTTGCTCCATGTGAGAAGGAACTAATGATGTGGAAATGTCAAATAATGGAATGGGCTACCCTGGGGGGGAAATGAGTAGAGTTCAGGGGTGTACTGGTAAATATTTAACAACAACTCATTGAAAAAAATGTATCCACCCACAATTAAGTTTAATTTGCATTATTAACTTTATCACTTTCTCAACTTTATAAAATCAACAAAACAATAAATCAATCTCTGATTTGTAGCATTTATTAATTTCTGAGATGTACATTGCTTGCATTGAAATTTTAACAACCGCAACTCTCTTGAGACAGTACAGCTGACTCCAGTACACCATTTACTGAGTTGCATCACTGGAAATGTTTGTATAGAGGTATCATGATGTGGTGGAAAGAGCCCTGAAGGTGGAGTCTGGACAGATAGACTCAAATCTCAGTTTTGACATCTATTACCTATGTGACACAGCAAAGTGTCAAGCTAAAGAATCTCTCTGAATCTCTGTTTCCTGACCCCTAAAGTGAGGGGGTTGGATTAGAATATCTTTAAAGTTTTTTCTAGCTTTAAATCTCATGTACCTAAGAACCACTCTGAGTCTATGAAATGGGGAGAGTAATATTCATGCTGCAAGACATGCCACCTCTCAGTTCCAGGCATTCTCTCCAGCTGTTCCTCATCCTGAAAACTCTTCTTTCTCTGCTCCAATTATTGACCTCCCTGATTTTCTTTTAGTCCACATTGAAACCCTACCTTCTACAGAAAGCCTTCCCTAACTCTAACCCTTCTTAATTCCAGTCCTAGAGCTAGCTCACAGTTTGGGAGGCCCTGAAGGAAAGAGTGGGAGAAAAGAGGTGTTAGACTGTCTACCAAATGGAAAGTCTGTAGAGCTATTATGCTGGCCTCATTGTTGTATGCTTCTGAAACCTCAACAGTATACCAGCACCATGATAGGAAACTGAATTGCTTCCATCTGAATTGTCTTAGGAGATTCTGAAGGTCTCCTGGCCAGGTAATATACTGGGCACTCTGAGGTCCTTTCCTGAGCTGAACTCCCTTACTCCAATTCAGAGACACCTCCACTCCCAAAGTTTATAAGGACTATTTGTGGTAGAAACTTCTGAGTTCATATTGGTCTGAAGAACCACAACCACACACACTCGACCCCAACGTAGTGACGCCATTTTGGTCCTTTTCAAGAGCAAAGAACAACAACAATCAGCCTGCCCTCTCTTAGCTATTTCCTATTTGTCCTGCATGTAGTATGTTTTGCATATATTTGTTTGGGTGTTGTCACTCCCCTTAGATTGTAAGCTCCTTGAGGGCAGGGACTGTCTTTTGCCTTTTTCTATATCCCTAGTGCTTAGCACAGTGCCTGGCACATAGTAGGCACTTCACAAATATTGATTGATTGATCATCTCACAGGCTTCTTGTAAGGAGAGGACTCTAATCTTAAAGTGCCACATAAACACATATGGTCATTATTAATATTCTTTAGGCAGGGTGGTGTGGCAGGGAGTGCCCTGGAGTGGCCATCAGGAAGACTGGGTTCAAATTCACATTCTATTACTAGCCTTAGAAGTAATTTATTTAGCATATCTAAGCCATAAGCAACTTCCTAAAGCTATAAATTACAGACCATTTTTTTTTGCTTTGGGGAAAAATCCACCACAAAACTCAAAGGTGTGTGTAGAGAGTAACAGTTAGACTAGATGACTTCTGAGACCCCTTCCAACACGGAGATGTTATAGCAACTAACTCCAAACTAAGTCCATCAGCACTACCCTAGTGTAGTCTGGACTGGGCTTTCTGCAAGTAGAATCAATACACCCTAAATGTGGGATCAAGTTTGACTCGTGAATAAACCTGTGGAAAGTTGTCTCAGCTAACCTGACATATACACATAGGAGAAATACCTCTAGCATGAGAATTCCCTTTAACAAGGCAAATGACATGCCTTGATTCATTGCATTCATGATAGAGACTCACGTTTACCTGACTCCAAGCCTGGTTCATTATCTACTGTACCAGGCTACCTCTTAAATGCCATACTCCTAAATTATCTTTCCATTTTCAGGCAGGAGGGGAAACCTCTGTAAAGTAAATGGACAAGATAGGCTATGGATCAGTGTGCTTGGGCTCTCAGCAAGTTGTTGACTAGCTGTAGAAACGTCAGCACCACTGAGACATCATAGGAATAAATGGCAGACAAAGACAATAGAGGCTTTTGATTCTGAACCCATTGTTCTTCCTTCCCATAATGCTGCTCTAGTTGCCAATTTTCTTTGCAAATAGCAACGTGCAGTGTATGTGCATTGATTGTTAGTATCCTTTAAAACACTCATCGGTATTGATGGTATTGATGGTTTCCAGCCTTAGAGAAAGCATTCAGTCAGTGCTTCAGTGGGGAAAATGACAAATCCTAGGACCCTGAGGCTTGTACTGTGGTTAAATGTAACGGGAATTATCATACAACCACCCATATTCAAAATACTTATAGGATCTGAAAGACATACTAGAAGATAGTAAAGAGTGATAGTAAAAAAAAATAGAAGACAAATATTTCTTAAGAAAAAGAAGACACATTTCAGGACAAATTATGAAATAGCACATATATACTACATTTGTGTGGAGGATGAAGGGAAGGAAGGAGAGAGAGAGAGAGAGAGAGAGAGAGAGAGAGAGAGAAGGGGGTGGAGACAGAGGGAGAGGTGGGGAGGGAGGAGAGAAGAGGGAGGGAGGGACAGAGAAGAGAAAGAGACAACAGACACACAGAGACAGACACACAGGGAGAGATAGACAGACACAGAGAGACACAGACACAGAAATACTGAGACAGAGAGAGACAAAGACAGAGACACAGAGACAGAGGCACAGAGACAGAGGTGGCCAGATGGAGAGAGTCAGGTGAATTCAAGCACTGATCATACTGGACCATCATGATTTAATATTTTGGAAAATTAGGGAAAACACAGATGAGAACTGAAGTTGGTGTGGCACTGAGAGTTATACGAATAGTAGGTACTTAACACAACTTTTGTTAAATGAGGAATGAATGAATATTAGACTCCAACTCCAGATGATGATCTCATTAGTGTAATACTTCAATTGAACTGACAAGCCACAAAGAAACATAAATAAAAGAAAATGGTAGATTCTGCAAGGTAGAGAAAAGAAATAGTTTTACTTTGATACAAGTAAAAGGGATCATTTTGACTGAATGAAAAACATGCCTAAAATGAGAATAAAATCATATCCAAACTTAATTTTTTTTGCAGGACAGGGACTATTTTGAGATTCCTTCCTTCCTTCCTCCCTCCCTTCCTTCCTTCCTTCCTTTCTTCCTTCCTTTCTTCCTTCCTTTCTTCCTCCCTTCCTCCCTCCCTTCCTTCCTTCCTTCCTTTCTTCCTTCCTTTCCTTCTTTCTTTTTTTCCTTTTTTTCTTCCCAACAAGTTAATACAGTGCTTAGCTCATGGCAGGCACTTAATAAATGCTTGTTCATTGATCAGTCAAGGGGCTCCATAAAAGCATTGACTTTGATGGAAAGAAAAAAAGTGATTATTACATTAACTGGATCACATTATGCAGTATAGTTCAATGTTCAAATTGAGGATTAACATTTTGTCAACTTTATTTAAAGTCCCAGCAAGAAGAATGCTATTTATTCTTTTAAAGAAATTTGAGCAGATTGGATACAAAGAATGAAGTATTGCTGAAAAGAACCCGAGCTCTTGGTTGCCAACCTTCCTCTGACAATCTCTGCTGTCAGGTGTGTCCAGGCAGAACAATGCCTTCTGTGCTCATGAATGGGTTAGGGACCATCTAACAAGCTACAGATTTCATTGAGCCCTAGGACAGGGTTGAAGACAATGAGTCATAACAAAGCTTGAGAAAAAGAGACTGAAGAGCCAAGGCAAAGGTGACAAAAGCAAGGTGAAAGGTCTGGCCAGAGAACAAAGGAGCGAGCAAAGAGCAAAAGAAGAGAAACATCTTGTTTCTGGCCTACAGAATCGAGATAGGTAGCATATTCCTGGCCCAGCCCCTTTCCTTTTGAGTTTAAAGTTCCCTACTTCAGCTGATGAGATATTTAAGGCTTTCTCTTTAATACATTCTCTTTAACCCTTATTGGTTTGCTTCCCTCCTGTGGACAAGTGCATCATTCCTATGGAATGGGGGTCTGATGCATGCACAGATCCCATCAGCTTGCTTTGCTAATGTAGCTTCCATGTGGAGGAAGTTGGGGAGCTTGCTGCCTCTTGGAAAATCATGGAGGCTGTAAGGGAAATGCTTCTCAGAGACCTGTGCAGCATGCATGGGCATCCTGCACCTGGTACTGGTTGGCTAACCTTGTGGTTGGTAGGAGCAGTTTTGGATTGGCTGATATAGATATATGATTCTAGTATGGTGACCTCTCTCTCTGAGGAAAGCAGAGCAACCTTCTCTCCCAACCTCCTGCTTCCTCTCCTGATGGGAATGAAAGGCTCCCTTGCAGAAGGCTGGTGGGAGAAGGGGCTAGAGGTTTCTATTCTGCCTCCTTTCAAGTCACATCAAGACAGTATGCTCATACTGGTGGGGCCCCATGCTCTTTATATGCAAGCCTTTCATTACATTATATTCTCCTCCTCTCCAGATGAAATTGTCCTCCTTTTCAAAAAGGTCCCAACCAGCTCTTTGTCCCCTTGCTTCATCCCTGTCTGAAAGATTTTGGTGACCAGTGAGAGCTAAGGTAGCCTTAGGACTCTGTTTCCTCCCTCCACCCTCACCCTGCTTATTCATCCCTTCTTTTGGCATGTATTGCTACTGTTGAGTTGTTTTCAATTGTGTCTGATTCTTCCTGACCCCATTTTGGGTTTTTGTGTTAGAAATAGTGGAGTGGTTTGCCATTTCCTTCTCCAGCACATTTTACAGATGAGGAACTGAGAAAAACAGGATTAAGTGACTTGCTCAGGGTCACACAGCGAGGAAGTGTTTAAGGCTAGATTTGAATTCAGGAAGATGAGTCTTCTTGACTCCAGCCCCAGCACTCTATCCACTGTGCCACCCAGTTGCCCACTTTTGATATATAAGGAATGATTTCTTTATACTTGACATCCCCTGAAGAGCCACATTATTATTGCTTGAGAAATTCCTCCTCAGAAAGTTCAGTTCTCTGTCTTTGGGATGAACTCCTTATCTGTTACTTAGTTCAAATGTCTTGCTTCCTTTTCCCTTCTGTTATTTTAACCCTTGAGCCAAAGTTGGTGTGAGACTCTCTCCTTATCAGAGGAGATGAGGCCCTCCACCATATGTGAGGGTCAGGACTGAGTTGGTAAGAGGCTAGAGAGCTCCACCCTTTGCCAGTCCCCTTTGGGACTCACTAAAGCTTACTTTTCTTTGGCATTCTTCAAGCTTCATGTAGCTTTGGTTGCTTCTGGCTTCCAGCTTCTAGAGAGAAGATGGAAAAAGTCCATCCTCCTTCAAGATGCTGAAGGGAAAGACTGGGAATACATGAGAGGAACTGGCAGTCCCTATCATGTTCATTTTTCCAGCTTGCTACACTGGAGACTTTGGGGAGTTTTCTCCTTGAATAAGAACTGGAACACTCTTTCTAGGTTGAACTATCTCATTCCCAATGGGAGAACACCTTTCTGTTTTGGCTGGTATAAATCCTCCTCCTCTCATGTCTGTTTTGTTGTCATCTGGAAAAATGGGTGTCTTTGCTATGTGAGTACATTGTAGAATTGGTATTTGATGGAAAAGGGGTCAAACCTTGGATAGAGAATTTGGTTTGCTCTACCCCACACCAAAATGATCAGAAATTAGAGTGAAGCTGATCATATTCCCTAGACTACCAATATTTAAAGGAGCAGATATTAAGTCTAGTATGGTAACCTCTCTCTTTGATGAAAGCAGAGCAGCCTCCTGCCCCAACCTCCTGCTTCCTCTCCTGATGGGAATGAAAGGCTCCCTTGAAGAAGGCTGGTGGGAGAAGGGGCTAGAGGTTTCTGTTCTGCCTCCTTTCAAGCCATATCAAGACTGTATGCACATACTGGTGGGACCCCATGCTCTTTACATGCAGACCTTTCATTTCACTATATTTTCCTCCTATCTAGTATCCTTACACAGTTCAGTAGGCCCCTTGATTTCTTCAGAGTTTTGCTTTTCTTGAGCAATGCCTTCAATTAATGTCCTTCCTCCCCCTTCCTCCTCAGTCCTTGTAACTATGGAATAGTGGGAAGAGGAAGAGGAGGAAAGGGAAGAGGATGGAGCCCAGTTTGACTCCTGATGGGGAATGAGCGGGGGAATGACGCACCACAACTATAGCAGATGGGTGCTACTTTTAAGATCAAAAAAAGACTTGAAACGAGCCTTAAAAGGTGATTCTCATTCTGGGAATGGTCATTGGGTCCACTCATCCTCCTCCATGAGGATGAGCTGGCCTAGTGAGAAGCAGACAGAGCTCCTGCATGTGAAAAGAAAAGCATGGGTCAGGAGAGAGGCTACTTGGTGCTATTTGGTATTCAAATTGTTTCCCCATTGAAGCCTTTTTCTGCTTTCTGGGGTCTTTTTATGGAGCACTTTATTCTCCCTGGTAAGTTGGAGAATGGAAAAACATTCCTTGTGCTCTTTTACTTCACTTGTAGGAGGGAGATGAGCCAGTACTTTGAACATAGATAGCAGTCACTTAGCCATGACAGAAATACAATCCTTACGTATTCTGTGCATGTTGCTCTGAGATTTTCTTGGCTCTCTCAGCCTCCTAGAAGTGAGATGCACAGTCTTTTGTTGTTCTTGCTAGTAGCTCCCTTGGAGAGCTTTTAAAGTAAGTTGCTGATAAGATACCCTGGGTAGGCTGAACCCTAGCACTCAACAAATAGTTGACTTTGCTTAAGAGAGAGGAAGAGATGTATTTAATAAGAACCTTTGAGCAAATGGACTTTCAGCGACATTTTCTGTCTCAATATAAACATGTAAATTGATTTTTAAAAAGACATCTATAAATTGAGAATATAAGTCTTAACAATAACATTAAAGATAAAGAAACACAAACGGCCATTTTGTTAGCAGCACTATCTTTTAAAATCCTAAGCCTACACTATCTTTCAGCTTTGTTAGTGACATTATAGTCACAAAAGCATTTCTGCAAAGAGGATTATAAATCATTTTCTGTCCTAGGCCCAGTTAGGCATGCCATGACAGTAATCTACCCAGAAGGGAGACAGGAGTGGGAAGGGAAGGAGAGAGGGAGAAGGGGACACAGAGAGAGAAAGAGAGAGAGAGAAAGAGAGAGAGAGAGAGGGAGACAGAGGGAGAGACAGAGACAGGGAGAGAGACAGAGACAGAGACAGAGAGACAGAAATGCAGCAGAGGGAGACAGACAGACAGACAGACACACACACAGAGACATTGCTTTCTGCTCTTTTGCCTTTCAGAGAAGTAAGGAAAGAACCGAATTGCCAAGCAATAATTCTATGTGTCCTTATATCCACCTAGATGGTGGCATATTGGATTGACAGAACTCTGGGCCCAGAGTCAGAAAGACTGAATTCAAATCCAGTCTCAGACACTAATTAGTTGTTTGACCCTGGGCAAGTCACTTGACCTGTTTGCCTCAGTTTCCTCAACTGTAAAATGGAAATAATAATAGTATCTGCCTACTAGGATTGTTGTGAAGAATAAATATAATAATAATTGAAAAGCACATATGCCTGTGTCTGGTTGTTGTGAAGAGCAAATGAGAGAATAATTGTAAAGTACGTAGCATAGTGTCTGGACCATCATGCACTACTTCCAGTCTATTAAGATCAGATATTATCCTCTTTCTTCTTCCTAGAGTTTCCATAGCCTGCTCTTTTGTTCTGTCTGGTAGTAAGTGGTAAAACTGCCTTCTGCATTCAAGGCTCTCTCCCAGATCTGACAGTCATTGGTGCTATTGCTTTCTTCAGGGTCAGGTCAATTTTGAACCAAGGAGATTCAACCTCATTAACAATAGAAAGTTGATTCCTCAGACTAGTCAAATGACTCATCGCTGACCCTGTTTCTGAGGCCTACTGTTTTGGCTGAGATTAAAAGGAAGAAGAAAGAAAAAAAAAGAGCTATCATGACTAAAGTGAAAGACGGCTAAGCAAACAGTATTCTAATCAAGGGACCTTGGAGGTAACCAAGTCTAATCCAAACTGAAGTAGAAACCCTCTCTAGAGGATCTCTGATGAATGATCACACAGCTTCTCCTTGAAGACCTTCACAGACTGGCAATGCCAACCTAGGCTTAATGGTTCCTAGATTTAGTCAGAAGGGACTTTAGAGGCCCTTGGATCCAACCTCCTCATCTTACAGATAAGAAACTGATGTCATAAGAGGTTAAGTGACTTGTCCAAGCTCATGCAGCTAGTTCCAAAGCAGAATTTGAAACCAGGTCTTCCTAATTTTTAAGCCTGACACTAACCACTATGCCATGGTGCCTCCCTATACAGCTGCCAGATTGATTTTCCTGAAGTACAGGTTCAACTTTGTTGTTGTTGTTTGTCCTTCCTTCCCAAAGAGGACCTTGACAGCAGGAAGGTGATTCCATGACTTGAAAGAGAATTGGATTTAGGTGAGGAAGGGCTGTGCAAAGTCACCAGCCTCACTTTCTCCTCTGGGTCCATCAGGACAATTGGAGATGGTCCCTAGGTTCAACTTTATTTCCCAGCTCAAAAGACTTCCCCGTGTCACTGGGTTGAAGCTTAAACTTGTTCATTTAGTATTTAAACCCCATTATGGTCTGATTCTTTCAGGCTTATTACACCTTATTCTCTTTCATGGAATCTCTGTTCCAGTCAAATTGCATTTGTTTGCTGTTCTCCTATCCATGGCATTCTGACTCCTTCCTCCACACCTTTGCCCAGATGATCCCCCCATGCCTAGTATGGTCTCTCTTTATTGTTTCCTCTTGGACCTCCTAGCAGTGTTCAGCTCTCAGCTCAAGGACCACATCCAACAATAGATCTTCCCTCAGTCTCCCTGATGTTAGTGTTAAGAAGCACTCACTTTACTACCCCTTTTTTACTTCATATAGTATTTAATAACCTGAGTACATTTTGTTTCCTTCTGATAGTACGCAAACTTCTTGAGGTAAGCAACGGTTTCTCCCTCTCTTTTTAATCTGTAGTTCTTAGCATAGAGGAGGCACTGAATAACTTTTAAAATTCTAATTGAACTCTAAATTTAAAATTTAAGCGATCTTCTGATATAGCCAAGAATTGGTCAGCCAGAATTGCTAAGAACACTTTCTTTAGATCCAGTCAAAGATCTGAGTTCAAATTTGCCCTCAGCCAATTATTAGCTATGTGATTGAGCAAGTAATTTTACCTTTGCCTGCCTGAGTCTCCTCAACTGTGAAAGAGGGGTAAAAATAGCACCCAATTCTCAGGACTGGCATGAAGATAGAATAGGATGATGTCTATAAAGTGCTTAGTAAGGTTCCTGGTTTGGTTCAATCGTTTCTGTCATAAACTACTCTTCATGACTCCATTTAGGGTTTTCTTGGCAAAGATGCTAGAGTGGTTGGCCATTTCCTTCTTCAGTTCATTTTACAGATGAGGAACCAAGGCAAACAAAATTACGTGATTTGACCAGGGTCGTACAACTATTATGTATCTGAGGCCAGATCTGAACTTAGAAGATGTCTTCCTGACTCCAGCCTCAGCACTCTGTCCAGTATGCCACCCAGCTGTCCCAAGGTTCCTGGCACATAGTAGGTATATAATAAATGTTTATTTCTTTTCCTTTCTCTGTAGAAGAGTCAGCTGTATGTCCATCCATCGATCGATAAACAATCATTTATTAAGTACCTAAAAATGTACTGATCACTCTGGGATAGCAAGGTGAAACTGTTTCTGCTGTCAAAGCTTGCAATATGGTGAGGATAAGCAACATGTACATATATAGTTACATATAAAATAGAGAAAAGATAATTTATGGGGGAAGGGAGTAGCAGTTGAATGGATCAGGAAAGGCCTCATACCAGGGGGGATGCTTGAACTGAGCCTTGAAGGAAATTTGGCATTTTAAGTATGAAGAAAACCACTGAATATATCAAAAATCACAAAGAGACAAACTTGTATTCCTTCCTTGGACTGATTTAATTCAACAAGATGTATTACGCACCTACTATGTTCAAGGTAATGTGTTGGGTGCTGGGGAATATGAAGACAAAAAAAAATTTGTCTCTTCCCTCAAGGAACTTACATTCCAATGGGAGGGTGGAGTTAGGAAATAAAAGCTCAGATTTATATTGTGCTTTTTACTTTGTTGAGCACTCTTTTACAGTATAAATTGCTTTATATGAAGCCTCTCACTTGATCCTCACAATAACCCCTTAAGCTAGATGCTCACATCACCCACATTTTACAACTGAGAAACTATGGCTCAGAGAGAGTAGCTGGCACATCCCACAGTAAGTACTAAGTCAATGCTGGCGCATTGATTGAGGATTCCTAGAGTGGGTGACCCCCTGAGCTGTGCTTTGAAGAAAGCCAGGAATTCCAAAAGACGTAAGTGAAATGGGACTACATTCCCAAAGGAAAAATTTTGCCAAGAGGAAAGGAGAGCGAGGAGGGAGAGAACAGCATTTATCAATGTACTCAGTACCAAGCACTGCGCTACATGCTTCACAAATATGACCTCATTTAATCCTCACAACAACCCAGGTGCTATTATTACTCTGTTTTTACAGTTAAGGAAACTGAGGCAGACAGAAGTTAAGTGGCTTGCTCAGAGTTACGTAGCTAGTAACAGTCTGAGGCTAGATTTGAACTCAGGTTCAAAGGAGCGGAAAAGATACAATGAAATGAATATCCTGGGTTTAAAGAACATTCAAATAGGGTTCCATCTGTTCGTTAAGTGGTAAAGGAGCAGTCATTTCCCAAGTCAAGGCCTTCTTGATGATAGCAACCTAACTCCCCATTCGAGGATCCCCAAAGAATATAGTAAAATATACTAAAATTGGAGGGGAGGAAGTATTTTTGAGCTATCCAAATATTAGATGGATAAGTTGATATTCTTTATTTTTCGGTCTTTTTGGAGGTGGGGAGGCAGAGCAATTGGGGTTAAGTAACCTTGCCCAAGGTTGCACAGATAGTAAGTGTTAAATGTCTGAGGCTGGATTTGAACTCAGGTCCTCCTGACTGCAGGTCCAGTGTGCTATTCACTGTGCCATCTAGCTACCCAATGAGTTGATATTCTGAAAGAATCTAAAGTAGGGATTGTGGCTGAAAGAATATTTGCTTTACAGCATAATGGTAGAATAGTAGGACCATTGCTGCTTGAAAAAATTGTTGTCCAGTTGGTTAGAGTGAGGTAACAATCACCTGAATATAATGAAGCAAAGGGTTAGCAGTTTTCTCATAGTACATATGAATATGGTCATGAAGGATAAGACAAGTTTTGGGTACCTGAAGAAGTCTGTTACCAATATAATCCATGTCTAATGGCCTAGGTTAACTTTCATGTCAAACATGGGTATCTGTTTATCAAGCAAGGTCAGAGAGGGACCTGATGTTGGGAGGAAATAGGACCCAAACTGGCTTTTACAAAAGGGAAGAAGGAGATGAGAATGTTTATCATGGTCAGAGACTTCTGAATGATGCCCTAACTCTTTGGCATGAAAAATGGCCTATCACTGTAATCAAGATGAGATCTTAAATAAGATCAGTGTTCTCTGAAGAATGAAAAAGACTTACTGGAATTTCAATAAGGTTTTTGATATGGTACAGAAAGGGGAGAAGAGATCATAAATTAGCACATTAGTGCTAAAAGGGGGAAATTGATTGAGTAGGACTTGGAAGTAAAGGCTTAAAGAGTTACTGGCTGTCACAGGGCTGACTATCCAGCATTTCCCAGTGTTATATAACCTCCCAATGCCTTTTCTCCCCATGAATCAGCAACTGCTGTTGTGGTTTTGTGCCTGATCTCTCATGTTGAATTGCACATCTTGTGGAGAGAGCAGGAATGTAGTGGAATGAGGGTAACGATTTTGATCAAATGAACCCAGGTTCAAATCCTGGCTCTGTTATTTACTATCTTTGTGATTTTGGGAAAACTCCTCAAACTTCTTAGCCCACAATTTTCCCATATGAAAAATGAAGGGTTTAGACTTTTGGTTCTAGATCTGTGACTTAGACCTGTGATCATACCTTCACATCAGGCGGATCATGGGATCTCCTGGGGCGGACTGCTCACAATATTGATCTGTTAGACATTCAATTTCCTATGTCTCTTAGCTTTGTGGTTCAAAGTAGAAATGAGGAAGAAGGAACATTTGCCATTATTTCAGATTAATTATTATTATTATTATTTTTATTTTTATCAAATCACTAAGTAAGAAGGAATAAGAGTATCTGGGAAAGATTTCCTTTTTGTCTCACTCCAACCTCCTGAGATAGCTAGGGAGCTGGAGGAGAACAAAGGAGTGGAGGCAAAAAGGACATTTGTAATCTGGAACTAAATTTTCAATACTAAATTATTCATCCAACTTATTTTTTCTTCATGTGATCTTTCTCTCACCCTTCTTCCTTCCCTCTTTTCTTCACTTTCCCCCTTTTTTCTCTCCTGCACGTGTGTGCGTACACACACACACACACACACACACACACACACACACGGAACTTTATAAGCCAGCGAGGTTCTGGAGTCAGGAAAACTCATTTTCCTGAGATTCAGTCTGTCCTCAGACACTAGCTGTGTGACCCTAGGCAAATAACTTTGTTTGCCTTAGTTTCCTCACCTATAAAATGAGCTGAAGAAAGAAATGCCAAGCCACTCCCATATCTTTGCCAAGAAAAAAACAAATGAGGTCATGAAGAGTCAGACACAACTGAAAAATTACTGGACTACAACAAAAACGACACACCCTGGAGACTTGGGTCTTTGAAATGAGCCTTCCTGATTTCTAGCCAGATTCCTCTCCTGCTGTTCACCATCCATCTTCATGCCTTGCTTCTGAGCTCCAGGTTTTCCTGTTTCCCATCAAGACACTTCATTTACCTGCCCTGTGGCCCTGAGCTTTCCAATGGTGAACCTTAACTATTTCTAGCCCAAAACAGATCCTAACCGACGCATACTTACTACTTTCTACATCTTTCTCTAGGAACGTTAATAAAATCAGTGCAAGTATGGGCATCATTCTTGGGAAGGATGGATCAAACAGTATCTCTATGATACCACTCACCATCCTTATGGCTTCCTAATGACCTATATGGATTGTCTTTCCTTAATAAAATGTAATTCTTGAGGGCAGGGGTTGTCTTGCTTTTTGTTTTTGTGTCTCCCCCTTTAAACATGATGCATGGGGCATAACAAGAGCTTAATAAATGCCTCCATTCTTTTCTTTCCCTCCCTCCCTCCCTCCCTTCCTTCTTTCCTTCCTTCCTTCCATCCTTTCTTCCTTCCTTCCTTCCTTCTTTTTTTCCTCCCTCCCTCTCTCTCTACCTCCCTCCCTCCTCCTTCCTTTCTTCCTTCTTCAAGTACTGATGAACTCAAAAGTTTGAGGAAATTGTGAATTACAGCTAAATCCCTAGCCTCTTTCCTGAAATCAAACTGTGGCCCAAACAAAAGAAAACAAAAAATCAGAAAGCAGAACTATAAGCTAGAGATGGAGTGACAGCTGGAATATTTAACCCACCACTGAGTAAATACATAATTAGAAGCTAAATTAGTATTATTAGGCCATAATGGCCCCTCAGCAGAGCTATTGCAATCAGTTGCTTAAATGTCTTCCCATAGTCTTTATGAGTTTCAGACCAGTGAACTAATGGATGTGGGGTGGGGGGCAGGCTCTTAGGTCACTGCAGGTGCTATGACAGCAGGTTATGTCTGCATGCTAATGAGATCTACCAGGTCTTCACTTGGTATACTTTCCAGTTTCCCAAGTTTTTAATCTACTTAAAACAATTAAAACCTAGGAAATATCTTTCACAAATCTGTTTTTCAAAATGAAAAAAATGGGCCCTTGTAGAAGAAGGATTTGAGGATAACAATTTGTCCTATGATAAAGATATATTTTTACAATTAAAATTATATTTGAAGAATTATGTAGTGCTTTTAACCTACTCAATCTACTCCCCAGCAAAAAAAAAAAATACAGACTTTTAAAAACGCTTGTATTCACTTGGTGATACTGGATGATTGTAGATTTTTCCCATGATCTGGAAGAAATTAAAGTGACCCAAAGGTCAATGGAGAGATTCATGGTGGGAACAAGTATGCCAGAACTTGTTTCCATAGATAACCTATATGCAATAAAAGATGTAAGGCATATTGGCTAGAGAATATATGACCAGAAAAGGAAGCGGGCTAATCATGAGAAGAGAGCAAAAGGTAATAATGGAGGGACAGAGGGCTCCACTGATACCCAAGAAATGGGGTGGGGGGGAACTTCAAGAAGGATGGGCAGGCCTTTGTCAGAAGATATATTAAAGAACATGGGAAGAAATGCTCAAGCATAGTCTAATCCTATCAGTGGAAGATTATCCATATTGATGAGATCACAGATGCACTAAATAATGAAGTTGAAGAATTTCATAATTAATCCTTTGGAAAAATTCCACCCCATGCTTAAATACCATGCAGAGATAGGCACGGTCTTTCCAAGGAGGTAAATGGAGTGGAACCCACACATGTGTCATCCTAGCACATATAAACTGTCACTTAGTTACTAACACAGTAACTGGCACATTGTAGATGCTTAATAAACACTTTATTGATTGATTGGTTGCTAGCTGAGAAGTCTGGGCTTTTTTTCCCCTGACTTACAGTTTTTTTAATTTATCCTCCTATGGCATGAATATGGAATTTCTTCCCAAATGGACAGGTTTCATGTTAAAGCTTTTCTTAGAGTAGGCAGCTCTAACAATAACTTGCATGGAAATGGCATAAATGATAATAAAGCTATGTATGGCCCAAAAAAGAAAGTGGGCTGGTCATTTAGCAGGAATGAGAGGCAATGATCGATTACCACATTGGTAGACTGAAATACTAAAAGAATCAGAGAAAAGTCTCCAACTTGTTATGTGGTGGATTTATGGGAAATCACAGTTAAAAATTGCACAAGATTCATCTGTGCAGGACAGAGAACCCATGACAACGAAATCAAGGATCTTTCAAATATCCTAGCAAAAGTGATCCTTTTGAAAGAGGGTTGCTGTATGAAGGATCAGTCTGCTAGATGAACACAGAATTGAATTGTATGGAACACATACACACACGCATCAGGAATATTGCCTTGCCCATTATGATTCATGTGAGGATCAATGGTGTCTTTGCAGAAGAAACAAGAGTTTGAGTCAATGTAAACTTAGAATCCATATTGGAGATTGAGAATCACTGAATTTCAGAGTTGGGAACGATCTCAGTGGCTGTCTGCTGAGTTCAACCTGTCCCTGAAAAAGAATTCCCTCAACTGCCAGCACAATCAGTTACAATCCAGTCTTTTCTTAAGGAGAACCCACTACCTCCACAGGCAGACCTTTCAACTTTTGGAGACTTCTGATTGGTAAGGCAATTTTTTTCCTTGCAGGAAGTCTTTGCAACTTTGACTATTCTACCCAATGTTCTTTCTGTATTCTGTGAGCAGAGTCTAATTCCTCTTCTGTGTGACTACTCTCCAAACACTTGCGAACAGCTCTCATGTTCACCCTAATGTCATCTGTTCTCCATATCAAACATTCCCAGTTTTTTCAACACATTCTCTTTTTCTGGACACCCTCCAGTTTACCAATGTCCTTCTTACAACAATATGGGGCCTAACAAATCTCCAGATATGGTTGAGAGCTATGGTTACTAACTCCAAACTCTGTTCTATAATCCTGTGGCTATTATCTATGGAAACATTGCAAAGC
The DNA here is from genome assembly GCA_028627135.1 of Pseudochirops cupreus. NCBI lineage: Eukaryota > Metazoa > Chordata > Mammalia > Diprotodontia > Pseudocheiridae > Pseudochirops > Pseudochirops cupreus. Next base: position 383,875,266 of record CM053580.1, read on the forward strand.
ATATACAGTTCTACAAGAGTTTTTCCATAAAATCTCTGAGCAAGGTCAGGATAGGACAGTGAGATAACTTCCCACCTCCCCCTGAGACAGGGCTTTCTTTATGATTTCCTTATTTTGTGTGAAATGAGTTCTCAGACTATCATTAGATATTCAAATCTTAGGAAACACACACACACACACACACACACACACACGCACACACACACACACACACTCCAGAGCACAAGTTAACTAGGGTTTTGCTCAATTAAAATCTCTAGAGGTATAGTATAGTAGAAAGAGTATTAGAGTTCATGTCAGAGAATCTGGGTTCACAACTGGTTTCAGTTACTTAGTACCTGTTCAGAAAGTGACTCTTAGTAGACCTCAGTTTCTTTATTTCTAAAATGGGAGTTGGATTGGGTGATATTTAAGATCCCTTTCAAGCTCTATGATCTCTTAGCCACCTACTATGTGAAGAGAACTACATAAAGAGACCAAGGAAGGTACAGAGAGAATAACAAAGAGGACCCATTCCTGCCCTTATGACGGTGTTGGTGAGGACAACAAATTGCAGATTGAATTGTGTCTTTCTCAGTTGAGTTCTGAACTTGGAGTCATGGAACCTGAGTTTGAATGTTGACTCTCGCTCTTATTGTCTGTTTGATTGTGGGCATGCCACTTTATCTCCCTAAGCCTGTTTTCCTCCCAATAAGGGAATTGGTCTTCTCAGATCACAGCTTTAGACCTGTGATCCTGTGATTTGATGCCTTCTCCTATGTGAGTTAGCCAGCCCCTAAGTACACAGAAGATCTTGAGATTCTGCCGAAGGGAGAACATGCTGCTGGACCTAATCTTGCATAGTACTTGTATGAGCATAGTACCATACAGATTTAGCTCTGGAAAGAACCTTGGAGGTCATCTTGTTAGATAGCATTTTTTAGGTAAGTAAACTGAAGCCAAGAGGTCCAATAACTTGTCTGAGATGACAGAGCTGGTAAGTGTCAGGGTGAGGATTGGAATTCAGATTTCTTGGCTCTGAATAGAGTGCACTTTCCACTCTAGGATATTTCTTCTTGGATGTGTTCCAGATTCCTGTAGTTCAGGCATTAGAGCTCTGAAGATATCCCTTTGACCAGCACATTTCTCTCCACTCAATGCACCAGGTGATTATCACTCTCATGATGATTAATTTAACATGTATTAAATGCCCATGGTGCACTAGGTATTATACAGGGCCCATTAGCCTTGTTCCAACTGAGCATCCAGAAGTGCAGGAGAAGCAAAGCTGATAGTGGGGGTGATGTGAATTACTAACTAAACATTCCAGAGTTTGCATTTTCAAGTTAATTTGACCTTGATGTCATGCCTAAGGCAATTTGTCAGAGAAATATTTCTCATATAGTGCTTTTGAGTTGTGAGTGAGCGAATGTGTGTCTCTCTGTATGTGTGTGCATGTTCAAAGAAATGTTTTGTAAAGGAACAGTTTGACTGTGAAGGGATGCAAAGGTTATAGCCTTACACAGTGTTGGGGAGGAAAGGCAATTAACATCATGGGGAGCAGGAAATCAATACAACCTTTATATAATCCCTCCCTAAAGAGGAAAAATGAGACCAGTTTGGAGTGGTAGCTCTGTTTAGCAATGGGCATGTTGGTTTCTACAGTGTGCATTTGCAGGGTCATCTGTAGGTATTGCAAGGCTCACTCTTTATTCTCTGATTCCTGCACATTAAAAGCTACATGTGGTATGGCATTAGGAAGAGAAAACATGGAGACAGACTGGGCTGCTACCGCTGGCTTTGCATCCTTTCTCACTGTCCACAGCACCTATCATGGTGCTTTGCCCTCTCTAGATGTTCAGTAAAAAGAATGACCTTGTGGCTGTGACTGATATCAGTGGACAGGGGAATAGGCATTAATTTCAGGTCTGGTACTTTTTGCTATCTTTATTCACAATCATCTATTAAGTACTGATGGTGTATTAGTCCTCTATTACAAATAGTAAGTCAATTAGACATGATCTTTGCTCTATAGGTTGTTATATCTTAGAAAGGGAACTGACGCCAACCAAGATACTAGAGGATACATGGGTACACAAGTAATCATGAAGACCCTTGACAATATAGTCACTAATTCTAACATTTCCAGGGAAGGCTACTTTCTAGTATACAGGATTATCGAGTTAGAGCCAGGAGAGATACTCCAGCACCTCTCATAATTTTGCAACAGAGTCCATTATCTATTAATCAATAAATCAACAAGCATTTATTATGCTTATTAAGAGTATTATTTATTAAGACTATTCTGTTCTGGGCATTTTGCTAGGCACTATAGATACAAATGCAATAATGAATGTGTCTGCCCTCAAGAAGCTTACATCCTCTCTATGCAGAGCTTTCCTGGCAGATGGAGTGCACTGTGATCATGTTTAGAAAGCAAAGGGCTTTTTTTTCGTTTTGTTTGGAAGAGAGTTCAGAGGTAATCTAGTTTGACCCCTAATTTTACTAATGAGTAAGTTAAGGCTTAGTGAGGCCTTAGTAGTAGTAATACCATCACTATAAGATAATACTTCCATGCTAGGTTTTTGCTCTGTTTCTGGTATTCTTCCTTCCCTCCAAACTTCCCTTACCCTTTCTGTCCAGGCACTCTGTAGTATATTGATGTGAGGCAATGCCCACTTAACACCTAATAGGCCTCTTTAAGAAGTCAAGGGATGGCCCCTTTTCTATATCAGACCACTGGATCCAGATGGCTGTGGAGGAGAAAATGAAGCTGGTGACCTCACATAGTCCTCCCTCACTCCAATCCAAGTCAACTGCAAGTCATGCCATCATTCCCCTGATGCCATGGTCCTCCTCGAGAACAAAGGACAAACAACAACAACCGGTGAGCACATTGATGACAACACTGCTTCCAATTCCATTCTATTCCTCATATCCTGATGGGTTCCCAACATCCTTTTCCTCTCTGGCTTATAGATTTCCTCATATGAGTATAAATTCTTGTATTTATTCTGGCTTCTTCTCCAACCTCTCCTTCAACCCCTTTCCCCATTTCTGTTTCTTTTGAATAAGGCACACTAATCTAGAGCCATAGTTCAATTGTGGGTCTAGAAACCTTACCCAGTTCTCTTTCTGCTTTCTAACCTAGGACAATAATGCATCCTAAAACCCTCAGCCCGTTCAGCACTCTTTCTTTTGACCTTTGACTTCTGGAGGGAGGGGAGATAGGATTACTTACTGAAGCATCTGGAATGGAAATAGAGAATAAAGGTCACCTTTAGGGGCACTTAGAGTTCTGGGCCTCTAGTCAGGAAGACCAGTGTTTAAATTCAGTCCCAGACACTTACTATCTGTGTGACCCTGGGCAAGTCACTTAACATTTGATTGCCTCAGTTTTTCATCTATAAAATGGGAATAATAATAACACCTACTTCTCAGGATTGTTGTGAAGATTAAATGAGAAAATGATTGTTCTTAGCAGAGTGCCTGGTACATGTTAAATGCAATGTACGTATTACCAATGATGATAATGATGCGGATAGAGAGTGGAAGTATCACTTCCACTGGCAATATTGTAGGGTAAATATCTATGGAAAATAAGTGTGTTAACATGATGAGGCAGAAGAATGTCAC
>CM053580.1:383881880-383968104 GCA_028627135.1 Pseudochirops cupreus
CACTTTACAAACATTACCTCATTTGATCCTTACAACAACCCTGGGAGATAGGCACTATTATTATTTCCATTTTACAGGTGAGGAAACAGAGACAGACAGTGGTTGTGACTTGCGTGGGGCCACACAGCTGGTAAGTGTCCAAAGACGGATTTGAACACAAGTCCTCCTGACTCCTACTCTCTAGCATTTTATCTTCTATGCACCTTAACTATCTAGATAACATCAATTCTAAGTTTCCTTTCAGTCTTTCATTCTATAAATCCATAACAGGGATAATTAGTCAGTCAGCCAAGAAGCATTTATTAAGTGCGTATTATATTTCAGGCATAGGCTAAGAGCTAGGGAGACAAAGAAAGCAGTGTTAGCCCCTAAGGGGCTCCCATTTTAATGAGTGGGTCCATATATAAACAAGGAAATACTTAAAAGCTATATACAAGGTAGATTCAGCACGGTATGGGGGGAGAGACTGGAATGGAGCTCTCACTCATAAGGGGAACTTTCTGATTAGGAAACTCCCTCTGGAGTAGACCTTTATCGCCTTTCATCTGGACCTTTAAAATAGCCTGCTACTCTAGTCCAGTCCATCTTCCACTAGTGTAAATTTGAGCCTCTGAATTCAATAAACTTCAGGGGCTCCCTATTAACTCTAGGATCAAATTTAAAAATCCTCTGACTTTCAGAGCCCTTTATGACCTTGTTCCTTCCTACCTTTCTAGTCTTAACTTTTTTCTCTAGGTGCATGTGATACTGGATCCAGTGATACTGGTCTCTTTTCTATTCCTTGAAAAAAGACACTCCTGACTTTATTCATTTTTTACTGACTGTCCCCCCATGATGGAATTGTCTTCCTCCTGGTTTCCTTGTCTTCCACAAAGTATCAGATAAAAGCCCACTTTCTGGGGTGGCTAGGTGGTGCAGTGAATAGAGCACCGGCCGTGGAGTCAGGAGGACCTGAGTTCAAATCCAGCCTCTGACACTTAACACAAAAACTAGCCGTGTGACCTTGAGCAAGTCACTTAACCTAACTACCCTCCAAAAAGCAAAAAAAAAAAAGCCCACTTTCTGCAAGAAGTCGTTATTTATCTTGTTTATAAATAATTGTTTACATGTTGTCTCTTCCCCCTTTAGATAGTGTAGTACCAATGTAATATTGGTGCCCATGGGCACAATCAATATACTTGCATGGTGCTCAATCACAAATTATAATAGGCTCTCCATATCGACAGAAGCAAAACATTTATCCAGATACCAGAAAACTGAATCCCAAAACCAGTAAGCCTATTCCATCTTAGTAGAAAAGGAGTTAATAAGCCATAACAGCACAGAGAGCCACAATATCCAAACCAACCCAAAACCGATATTTACTCACAAGCCTATCTGTCTCCCTCAAAAGCATCCTCTCCTCCCAACCATCTAGCTTGATCTGACTCCCAGCTTCCTATGGGCTCTGCCCTTCGGCAAACTCCTCTCACCACAGGCTCCATGTGACTACATTCAGTCTATTAGGGGGCAGAGTATATTTTCAAAGCAGGGAAGGTCTTCAAATCCCCTTAGATTTATTAAGGGGCAGGGAAGATCTTCAAATTCCCATTCCCATTACAGATAGTGAGCCCTTTGACAACAGGTACTGGTTTTTGCCTTTCTTCTAATCTTCAGCACCTAGCATAGTGCCTGGCACATACCAGATGCTTGCTTAATACTTGGTGACTTGATTTGACCTGTAGAGTATCCTCTAATCTCTGTGTTCTTTCTGCAACTTAGAGTTTTAGAAAGTTGCCTAGACCACTGAGAGGTTAAGTGACTTGCCTATTATTATCCACCATTTACATGTAAGTCATAGGACTTGAATTTGGGTTTTGCTGACTTTTTATATCCTACGCCATGCTGCCTTAGTATATTCTCCCATTTACTATAATTATTGTCTGGTGTAAAATTTCCTTACAGAGATAATAAATTTCAATGTACACACACACACACACACACACACACACACACACACACAATATGTGCCCTTATGCATGGGAAATCTTATATGATTTTATGCTATCATTCTGATTGTCATTCCTTTCTGGCTTTGCCTTTCATCATAGTCATACAGAAATAGCAAGAGAGAAACTATGTCTGGTCTGCAAGGTTAGTGATCACTCCTTTCAGCATTTATGAATTTTGTCTATTATTTATTATAAATTATGACTGAGATAGCACCCTTCTATGACTCCCAGATGAGATGTGACTATTTAGATTAACTCAGAGCCTGAGTCTCCATTCAATTCAGTCTCTATTGCTGGGATATTAAAAAGAAACATAAACCCCATAGCAAAAGTATTTAATTAAGAAATGAAAGAGCAAATACATGAAAAAGAATTAAGTAGTTAAAATATTCTATGCATCCATACACAAATGGGTACAATCTCCTTTTCCTCCAGGGAATTTGTCAACAAGATAGGAGGAAGAGAAGAGACTAGATTGCCTTTGGAAAATTATGAAATGCTATTAATGACTTTAAACTTTTCCTCCAAATAAATATTTTTAACATCAATATTCTTCTACTTATTCTTTATGTCTGTCGGTCAGAGAAATTCATTCTTAAAGAGAGTTAAATCTGAAGGCCATGCAAAAGGCGATAAAGAGGCACATGGTTGCCATAAGCGGGCTTCACGTATTGTAAACCAAGAATGATCCAGGAAGAATGATGCAAAGGGTATCACTGGGGAGCTGCACACAACAGATAAATTGTGGATTTGTCATAGAGTGTGAATGAAGGATAACTAATGGAAAGATTGCATTATTATTCATGCCATGTCAAGAGATTAAGAGGAAGGTTCCGCACATGTTAGATCGCTATTCTGTGGATGATTTATGGGAAGACATGAACGAGAGTTGCTCAGGATGAAGTGGGAATAGTTTTCCATCTGTATGGATAAGAGGAAATATTCACTTGTTAATGCACTCACAGATCTCTCAAAATATAATAAGAGATTTTTATATTACATGGTATTTTTGAGCATATATTAACTCCGTTGGCAAAAGATTCAATTTCAAAATCTGGAGAGCCATGACACAGTGGATAAAGAGATGGCTTTAGAATCAGAAAGACCTGGATTCAAGTCCTACTTCTGATACATACAGGTGATCCTGGGCAAGCAATAACCCAATGCTTCAAGAAACTCTCTGAGACTCCTTGTATTAGAGTAGGTGGAAATCTGCATTATGAGAGGAAATTTCTTCAAATACTTAAATAGATCTCTATTTTATCAATCCAGGAGTTCCTTCCAAGGAGGTAGGTCACAACAACCTCTGCCTGGTCATTCTGTGTGATTCTTCTATTTCCTATGCTAATGAAATTACAGATCTGGTTCAAAAAAATCTAAATATTCATTACTTTCCTCACAAATAGGTTTAATTTAATTGTTCAAAGTGTGTGTGTATATGTTGTGTCCCCCTGGCTTCATATGAGTAGCGCCTGTGGCTTTTATTTCTATGTCATTCTAAATAGCACCTTGTGTACTGTTATTTGCACACAGCTGGTGTTAAATAAATACTTGTTAATAGACCAACTGCATATCCATTTTGAACTTTGGAAAAACAACTGTGGGTAGGGATGGCTAAAGAAATGCAGGTAATGGACTTTTCCATGCATCAGTCTACCTAGCAAAATATACTGTGTTAGAAATGGGTCTCATCTGGCACCTCACATTTGTGAATGGATCATTCTGGGTACAGCCTAATTAGCATCCAATAGAGATTTGTGATTAATTAAAAATGTTAGCTACCATCAGTGCCTGAGAGCCTGGGGAGATGGTTATTCAGCATCTGCTCTGATTACAACTTAAATAATAACAACAATAAAAACTTTGGTTACATTCCTGTCGCTTCAATGTATATTAATTCTAGACATAGGCTCAGAAAAGCAGATGACATTTCACTTGGGCCAATTACCATGCCTTTAAATCCTGAGAATACTATAGAGGGGTTTAAAAAATAAACTCCTAATTTTCCTTTTCTTTTCCAGATAGAGAGGCAAGAACTGAAGGGGAAGGAACAGGAAAGGGAAAGAGAGAGGGGAAAAACAGAGAAAGAGAGAACAAGAGAGACTAAGAGAGACAGAGAGAGGGATAGAGACAGAGAGACCAAAAGAGAGAAAAGGAGGAGGAGGAGGAGAAGAAGAAGAGGAGGAGGAGGAGGAGGAGGAAGAGAGGCAAAGACAGAAAGACAGAGAAAGGCAGAGAGACAGAGACAGAGAGAAGCAAAGGGAGGCAGAGACATAGTGAGACAGAGAAAGACAGACAAATAGAGGGAGAGAAATAGAGACAGAGAGAGGGATAGAGACAGAGAGACCAAAAGAGAGAAAAGGAAGAGGAGGAAGAGGAGAAGAAGAAGAAGAGGAGGAGGAAGAGGATGAGGAGGAGGAGAAGAAGAAGAAGAAGAGGAGGAGGAGGAGGAGGAGAGGAAAAGACAGAACGACAGAGAAAGGCAGAGAGACAGAGACAGAGAGAAGCAAAGGGAGGCAGAGACATAGTGAGACAGAGAAAGAGAGACAGATAGAGAGGGAGAGAAATAGAGACAGAGAAGCAAAGACAGAAACATGGAGAGATAAAAACCGAAAGGCAGAGAGAAGACAGGGACAGAGTGACAGAAGCAGAGAGACAGAGACAGAGGGACACAGACAAAGATAACCTTGAAAAGGCTATTTGGGTTCTTATACAGTTATATAGAACTGCTCTCTATCTACAATCCTTCAGTGTATCATGTATGTTGTTGATTAATTATTAATAGACTGTACTTTTATTGATACCTTTGTTCTTGTCCTTCTAGATAAAGTGACAACTACTGGTAGTGGTATAACTGATGGGGCACAGGAATAGGTACTGATGTGTTGGTTCACTACTTATCACACGTAGACAGAACAAAAACAAAAAATACAAAACAAAAAACTTTCTTGAGGATGCGGGAAATATCAAAGGGAAGATATTAAAATCATATTTCCTGGGACACTGCCAATAGTAGAGCATAATAGTAGGAGCCAATAGTAGATGCTTAATAAATAGTTGATTAATTAATTAATTAGAGCAGGCCCTGATTATATATAAACCGAGAGTGGTTAGGCGAGTATTTATGTTCTCCTCCCTTCATATCCCTCTTTGCATTGTAATTGAAGAGAACAGGTTTTTTAAAAGATGTAGAAAGAACACAGGTTCTTTAGTTAGAAGACATGGATTCATATCCTGCTACTTGTTCTGGGTCTTTGTGACGTTGGCCAAACTATGTTACCTTCCTAAGTCTCAGCTTTTTCAACAGAAAGGAAGGGATTGGATTAAACAGCACCTCTGAAGGTGATATGGTCCAGCTGATATGATCCCAATGCCCTCATCAGGATAGCAAATTAATCCTATGGCATTTGGTTCAGAACAGATGTCATTTGGGAATTATTTGACTAGTTGCTAATTACTAGGGGCTTCTAGTCCTGATTGATGCAGAGGCTTTGCATGAGTTCATGTGATTCTTCTTCTGAATCCCTGTGGCACATGCAGGTCATAATGACTAATAGTTCTACAACTTGAATTCAGTTTGCTTCCCATCATCAGTGAAGTTCATATGACCACTCATAGACTATCACTGATAGACTATTTATAACATTTAACATCAACTTTTCTTTCTGGGATCTCTTATTTTCTCACTCTTGTCCCATCTGATTTGCTTTTTGTCAGAAACACACACACACACACACACACACACACACACACACACACACACACTCCAAACCAGTTCTCTTATTTTCTCAAGAACAGATGATGCTGGTCATTTTCAACATTCTGAGATTTCTAGGCCAAGACTACACACAAAGGAAAAAAAAGAACACTTTATCGAAGTAATTTGGAAGTAGGTTTAAAATGAACTTATTCTGTGGAAACTGCAAAAAGTGTGATATTTGCCCAAGCTGTCTATTTCTCAATAATACATTACTTTCTCACACCCTTCCTCCAAGAAGTCTGTTAAATTTACTTGTTCATGGAAGAGGAATTTGGTTCTTAATTCTTTTCAGCAGGAATACTATTGTAAGATCAGAATAGGTTCAACAATTAAATTCAACAAACATTGATTATACACCTGTTGTATGTACAATCCTATGTTAAGCACTTGGGAGTTGAGATCAGATTCTTCTAAACATCTCCCAACTCCAAAATCTAGTTTGGTTGGCTATGATACCAAAATACCTCCTCTCCAGTCTATCAAAATGCTGCCATCTTATCTTTTTGGAATTTCTGTTTTCATCATTTAGTCAGTGACATGAATTAGAAAATAAAGGTCAGGGCATTGTTTCTAGAAAGAACAGATGATTCCTGAGATGGGAGTTAGGGTCTCTACTGTATATGAGGGGGTTCTCCCAGTCATATTTTGGCATAGTTCAACAGATTACCTAGCTGTCACCTTAGATATCTGGAAGGCACAAAGAGCCTGAGGGGATTACTTATTGGAAAGAAACGTTTCAAAGGAGAATATAAGGACAATGGTAATGAAAAAAAAAAACTTGAGTAACTGGAGATGACATAAGCAGAGCACTTCTGAGCTGGAAAAAAGTCTTAGAAATCCCTCCAAGACTCGGTTTCCTCATCAGTAAGATGAAAGGGTTAAGTTAATTCAACCTTCTTGTGTGTCATGGACCTCTTTGGAACCCTGGTGATGTTTTTGGATTATTTTTTAGAAAAATATTCTTAAATACATAAAATGAAGTAGACAACCAGTTACAGTGAAATAAAATATTTTTTTTAAATGCCATGGAGTTCAGGTTAAGAATCCTGAGACTAAAGGATCTTTAAGATCTGTATCATTTCTAGGTCTTTTGATTTTATGACCTAGTCTAATCTCATTTTACAAGAAGGGAAAATGAGAAATAGAGTTGACTTGGCCAAACGACTCAGCCAACGTCATAACAGAGACTCTCTTTAGCCTCAACCTATTACGTGTCCTACTACCCTATAAGTTGATACTTTGGATTGTTCAGGGAGGTCACTGAGGATGGAATATTACCCTAGTCCATTCCTTTGGAATGGGGCAGAGCAGCATGGGTCATAGGCTGTGATAAGTAACCTGAATGATTGGGCCCTGAGATAAGGGGCCTTTTCTTTTTACATGCTTGTAGCAGTGGGTAGATTAAGCAATAACAACAACAACAACACACTACACAAGGTAATTCAGTGGCTGTACCTAGAGACATCATTGGTGGCAGGATGAAGACTGAGTCATTTTTACAGAGATAGAGAGAGAAGTAGGTAGACAGAAATTAGAACTGATTTAAAAATGAAATTCTTGTCATGCCTAAGGAATTCTGCATTAATAAATTGAGAGTGTTCAGCAGAAAGTAATCATGATGGTGAAGGACCATGTGTCTATGTCATGTGAGGATTATTTGAGAGAACTGGGGATATTTAGTCTGGAGAAAGAAAGACTTGGGATAGCATGATAACTGTCTTTAAGTATTAGAAGGGAGCAGAGGGACTAGGTTTCTTCCATTTGGCTCCAGGAGGTAGAACCAGGAGTGATGAGTAGAAGTTGCTAAGAGGCAATTTAGATTTAATGTCAGGAGAAACTTGCTTACCATTCAAGATGTCCAAAAGTGGAATGACTTACCTTGAATGGTGGTGGGTTCCCCTTCCTTGGACATACACAAGCAGGTGCTGAGTATGTTATCCCAGGGATTCCTTCTGTATCTTTTGTGTACCAAACAATGCTAACTACACTATCACTAACAGAAATGTAAATGGATCTATAAATCCATTCGTGACCCAGGAGCACTACCTCATATACTGACAGTTTCCTGCCACTGAAACAAAACATGTCTAGCCTGCAGGCTTGATGTAACTCACCCCTCTTTGGGGAAGACATTTTATGTAGAAAATGAGACCCTATCAAAGGGAAAGGTCATGTTGTCTACGGCTTTGTGATTTTAAACTATAAATGGTTAGCTCATTGTATTTGAGAATAGACACTGGAATTACCTTGGATTTATTTTTAAAAAACATGTAGTCTGTGTCTGATATTTCATTCCCTTTTCTTATCACAATTAGATATCACAGCTACAATTTGTCAGGGAGTTAAAAACGCGACTGACTCAAAAGATATTTCTTGACTGAGAGGAAATGGTGTTTCTTTTTTTCAGATAGGATCTCTTTAACCATGGGATAGGCACAGAGAAAATCAGCTTAGGATTGTACCATGTTTTATCCAGTTAAGAATGTGCTGAATGCAGACATCAGAAGGGGCTGCATGACCGTGATCCCACTGACCCCATGGGTGTTGCAGGTCCAAACTGGTTTCCCATTGCTACACCTTGTGCCCACTGTTCTGACCAAAAGTCATTACTCCCCCAAGCCTCCTACAGCCTTTTCTGTGGAATTTTAATTGTTATGCAAAACATCATTGTTGTCATCTTTGTCATTTGTCCTTTGTTCTCAAAGAGGACCATGACATCAGGAAAGTGATGTCATGTCTTACAAAGGAATTGGATTTAAGTGAAGCAGAGTTGTGCAAAGTCACCAGCCTCACTTTCTCCTCCAGAGACATCTGTGTCCAGAGGCAAGATATAGATCAGGACAGCTGGGGATGGCCCTGGATGCCAGTGAGAGACCTTGGTTTTTTTAAGCTAAAGTCTTTCCCAGTTCTCAGCCCATTCAGTGCTTAAGGCTAGGAAAGAAATGAGCAGCATGCTGATTATACTGCATACCTCAAGTTTCTCCCCACTATAATTTATCCTCTCTTCAGCTGTCAAAGTGATCTTCCTAAAGTACAATCTGGACATATCACTTACCTACTCAATAAAATCAGTCAAGAAACATTTTAAATACCTACTATTTCCTGGTACCATGCCAAGTACTGAGGATACAGAGAAAGGTAAAGATAGTCCCTGTTCTCAAGAAGGAGATAATAGGGGAGACAATATTTAAACAACTATGTACAAGCAAGATAAATTGGAGCTAGTCAACTGAGGGAGGGAACTGGCTTTATAGAGGAAAAGTTTCTTCTAGAACTGGTTCTCAACCTTCCTAATGCCACGACCTTTTAATACAGTTCCTCATGTTGTGGTATCCCGCAATCATAAAATTATTTTCATTGCTACTTCATAACTGTAATTTTGCTACTGTTATGGATTGTAATGTAAATATCTGATATTCAGGATGTATTTTCATTGTCACAAATTGAATATAACCCACAGGTTGAGAATTGCTATCCTAGAAGGTTAAATTTTAGCTGAGAATTGAAGAAAGTCAGGAGACAGAGATGAGGAAGGAAAACATTCTAGGCATGGGGAACAGCCATTAAAAATACCTGGGGCTGGGAGATGGCATGTCTTATTTGAAGAATAGCAAGAAGGCTACTGGCCACTGGATCACAGTGTATATAGGGGTGTGTGTGTGTGTGTGTGTGTGTGTGTGTGTGTGTGTGTGTGTTAAGTATAAAGACTAGTCAGGGAAGGGAGGGTAGATTCTGAATATCTTTGAATGCCAAAGGATTTCATATTTGATTCTAGAGGTGAGGATGTCACTGGAATTATGCAAAACAATTTATATAACAGATTCCCAAGGCTGTGACTTCCCTCAGATTCCCTCCCTATTGTTACTGAAACCCTACTCCCTCTGCTCTTCTTGAATAATCCAGTGCTTTGATATTGTATGAGACTCCAAATTGCAATTCTCTTGCCTCAATTTTAAGACCCTAATTTTTGCTACTCTGGTAATCCTTTTATTTCAGATTATCATATTTGGTGTCAGAAGTGGGATTCAAAGACTCCTGCCCAGTTGGCCAATGTTTTCAACCTTGAATAATCAGTACCAGCATGGATTCTTTTGTGTCCAGACCAGATTTGGCTTGGTGGTTCAGCTTGGGTAAGTGATCTCTTGAATATCTTTCAGTAGATTTTCTGGGTGTTTGATTGAAGGTTTGATGAAGATCCATGGGCAATTTTAAGTCTTTCTAACAGGTCCTCTAAAAGGATGGCTGCCAAGTTCTGTTTTCAAATTAGGGACTGTGTACTTGCAAGTATTTGGAGAACTGTTAAAATATGTTTTTCCAGGAGCAATGGCTATGAGAGTTGGACCATAAGGAAAATTGAGCACTGCAGAATCAACACTTTTGAATTGTTGTGCTGCAGAAAGCTTTCAAGAGTACCTTGGACAGCAAAGAGATAGTAAGTCCTTAAAGAAATTAATCCAGGCTTTTCACTGGAAGTTCAAATACTGAAGCTGCTGCTTAAATACTTTGGCTACATAATGAGAAGAAGAGACTCATTGGAAAAGACCCTGATGTTGGGAAAGATTGAAAGTGAAAGGAGAAGGGGACAGTGGAGAATGAGACAGACATTGTCATGGAAACACTGAACATGAACTTGTACAGATTTCAGGAGATAGTGGAGGGTAGAAGGACCTGTATGCTTTGGTTCATGTGGCCACAAAGAGTCAGACACAACTGAACAACAACAACATGAGTAAACTGAAAGCAATGGGTTCTTTCTGAGATTTTAAATATTGCCATTAGTAAATTGTAAGGTTTATAAATCCCAGGTTTGAATTGAATTTAAATGAATTTGATCAGCTTGTATTGAGGTTAAGAGTGATACGATGAATGATTTTCTGTTTGTTAATTCAACCGAATTGAAGTCACCTGACTGAAAATGAGTTTTGTTTCATGTTTCAAATCCATGATATTGTTTATGATTTTGTGCAGATATGCTGTTAGGAAAACAGTTTTTCTTCCAATGAAGATGTTTCTAGATTATGAGCTGAAAAGTTAAAATAAAGGAAAATATTTGAGAGCTTATTATTTTGAACTACTGTAATTAAAAAAACTGGAAATGACCAAGTTTTCCTATAGTAAAGAAGAAGTTTTATCTGAAATCATTTGGCTATCACTTATAAAAATTGTTAAGTTCTGTGAAAGAATTTGTGTATTGTTCCACTTTGAAAACTGAGTTCCCTTCCCCACTGCAAACATTCCTTGATGAGAGGGGAAGGTAAGTAGGGATTTGTTTATAGTATAGGACTGTTTATTGTGAATTATGAAGTTGTAGCTGGAATACTCTGTACTGATGTTACATCTTTAATCAACCTAATTTTAACAGATTAGTCTTAGAAACATATTTTTGTTTTAAAGGGTTAGGAAACTATCACATATTTGCTATCTGCGTGAGCTTACAAAATGTGATTAATTTATTAAATTCTAATAATCACTTTTTATATCAGGTTGAATTTTAAGCTGTATTTGGGAAAGGGGAATATTAGAAGAAAAGAATGTTATGTAAAATCTCTTGAATGATATTTTAAAGGCTTGATAACTTTATTTGTTAACTAATTTATTGCAACAACTTGACAGAGTTGATAATAATTTTATCCAACCTCACTTTTATTTGTGAGATTTTGCTGTCTGAGGTGAAACCTTTTGGGGTTGTGAATTTTCTATTTGAGCTTCATTTTCAGGTTTGTTGCATCATTGGGCCATTTTACCACTTCAAGGAAACTGCCAACAACTCAATGGGAGTGATGTTTGTGACTTATGACCAGTGGATATCTGTCCCTGGGAAAAAGGTCAGGAAGACAACATTGGGAAGGCTAAGTTAGGATCTTCTTCACTCAGCTTCCCATATAAGAAATCTCCCCTGGTTAATTCTGAGTCTGGCTGTGGCATCCTGTCATACACATGGCTGCTTATACTATTCTCACCCATAATCAATTGGAACTAAGACTGCTTTAGTCATTTCGTGCCCTTGCACTTTGCCTGGAGGATCAATATTAATGCTGCTATAGTGGTCCTAACTTGCTTCTTCTTCTCAGCAAAATCTCTATAACCAGGGCAAATTCTTTCTTCATATAACTGTTGTTGCAATACCTTAGTACCTCCTGTTATTTTCAACCTGAGGTTATAGTAATTTCCACACCCTGAACATCTAAGTAAATGAGTATTTGGTCTCATCATCTGCCTGTTTGTAGAAATCATAATAAAATCAGAAACATCTTTGCTGGAAAACATTGGTAAGTATACATACATACATAAATATGGAACTGAAAACTTATGAGCTTAAAAGTATGTATATATATATATAATATTTATAGATAAATATATTTAATATATTTAATTTAATAATTAATTTAATTTGATAGTTTAATAATTATATATATACATAAACTAGAAGGGCTAATTCTACAAGTCAGATCCTCATAGATCCTTTTTTTTAAAAAAAATTCTTCAGCCTATGGTTGGTGGTGCTTCTATTCAGTACAGAATCTAGAAAAGATAGAAACTACAAGAAGTTTTTAAGAACTTAAATTCTCTGAAGTTTCAAGTGAACTATGAGTTCCTAATTTAATGTTTTTCATATGGTTCTATTGAAAATAATGTCAAAACCACAAAGTTTTGAGCTGGGTTTAACTAATTATTAGAGAAGTAATGTTTAAGAGGTTGTGTTAAAGTGCATTGAAATTTGTTTTTTAAAAGATTTTAGAAGAAGCATCTAAGAATTTCTACAAGAAGCAAATCTACTACAGAGGAGTTAATTTCAGAGCTACCCAGAGAGATGTTTCTGGAGACCAGATGACATTTGAGATCCGAGATAAAATTTGATTATTAGAGAGATATCGCTTCCAACCCCAAATGCCTTAGTGAAGAGGTCTGGCTTTTGGCATTCTTTCATGGCAAGGTTGAGTTTGCCATGAAAGAATGCCAAAAGCCCCGTTCCCTGTGTCCCTATTGGGCCCTCCAGTATTTTGATGCAGCCTGGTATCCTATAATGTTAATGGGATAATAAGATCTTCCTTGTCCATTAATAGGCTTCACATGGAGCACATTGGGGGAGGGACTTGTTTGTAGTGAGAAGCTTGCTTAGGGGGAGGCTTGCTTGTAGGGAGGCTTATGCACCTTTTGGTACTGAGTTGATTAGGTGCTAAGTCACAAGGGTTATGATGCCTTCTGGCTCTGAGAAGTGAATATATACTCTGAGTTGGTATTTTGCTTTGAGGGTTCCCTCACGAGAAGGCTCTTTTGATTTCCTGATTGAGACTCTGAGTAGTTGAATGTTCAGAGCCCCCCTACTACTCAGATGTTGTCTGAGCTCCTTCAGTACAGTGATGTATGTAAAGCACGTGGTGATATTGCTTTGTTCAGACAGATGGAACCCTGTCTGTTGGTCTTTATGCTAATTTCTCTGCTTGTATTTTCTCTGACGTTCAGGATGCTGACCTTTCCCCTGAACTAGTGAATGTAATTAAAAGTAGGATTGTTAACCCCTTTTTGAGCAGTCTTTCGTAGAAAATTAGATTAAAGAACCTGTGTTAGCAGGCCATCCTGGGTATGCTAGGGTGCTTGCTGCTACATATCCTAAAGTTCAACTCCTTTGCCTCAATTAAAGACCCTATTTTTTGCTACTCTGGTAGTCCTCTTTAGGACTGACAAAAGTAAAAATGGAATATTTGACATCTTGAACCACTCTATGATGACTTTATTGCAATGAGACAGTTTTACTTTTGTTCAACAAGTAAAAGGGAGGCATGAAGAAGTTTAAAAATTTCCTTCAACCTGCATAAAAAGCCACCAGAAAAACCAGAATGCAAAGTTTTCTCATTATTTCTTGGTTACAAAATTACAAAATCACTATGGTTTGAATATTATTCACATAATTAGAGCAACTCTCCAGATCTTGATTTTTATTCTGTCCATACCCAGAAAATTGAGGCTTATTGAATGGGAAACCAAAAGATATTGCTGTGTTGGTTTACGGTGGCTCTTTTTAATGCTGGGAAAGTGGCAAGATGCCTTTATTTCCTTCTCAGCCCCTCTGATCTTCTGTGATGACAAGCCATACCGAACTAGATTGACTATCTTGTATGATGGGGTTTGTAACCTGTTTTATATTTTTGTACTTCTGAGTTTGAACTAAATAGGCAGCTTCTGTGAACCTTGAGCATCTAGGGATATTGTGCCAGAGGTCCAAACCATATTACCTCTCCTCTGTTTTCTTCCTTTGTTTGCAAAATCTGTCCCTCTATGCAATCTGTATAAGATTAATATCATAGGGGTGAGGGAGGGGGAGGAAGGTCACCATTTCTTTTACAACTCTGATATGCACGGTTCCATTTTGAGTTATTCATTTTGTTGTATTTTAAAAAAAAAACAACCATGTGGCCATTAAAGTCGTTTATTTGAGCCTATGAAAGATGTTGGTTGAATGACAGCAAACGGTTTCTCAAATTCGTGGTGGTGGCAAGTCGAATCTAGATTTTTCATGTCTCTTAATATTTCAGAGTTATATTGCATTTATTTTCCCCTGGACAAAATTTTGAATATGGCGAATATGTACCTTGCCCTGATCCCTGAGTTACGGGAGATGGGAGAATAGTCTCAGTCAGAGCTTGCATCAGAGCGCCCTCTTGTGATCAGTGAGGATGCAGTGGTCCTTGGGGAAATCGTTAAAGGCATAATAGCTACTCTCTGTTAAAACCAACTGGGTGGTTGTTTGAGGGTAAGGACACCTGGTGACCAAATTGTATGCTATATTCCCTAGCTGTTTATTTGGTTAATGAAACAATAGACTGCTGCTTTGTAGGTCGGAGAAAGCGGGTGAATAAACACAGTGTAGCGACACTGGGAAGACATACCACATGTGCACCTAGACCATGCCACCTGTCAAAAAAATCATCTCTGATGGTAAGCCATAGCAAACTCGGTTGAAATACTCAAATACACAATGCAAACACATGTGAACACATACACAAACATATACGTGCATATATACATACGTGTAGATCTACACCCACAGTTGCATGCATGCAGGTGTATATATATGTATGTGTACGTATCTACACACACATATATATATATGCGCACACAAACACACACACATACACACACACACTTTTGCTCCATTTAAACACTATTGAATACAGCCCACCAGATACATTTTGTAGAAGATTTGTAGTCTCTGTCTTCTACCAGAAGAGAAAAGAAATGGGAGGAGCAAACAGGGATCAAACCAAGAGTTAAGTTCATTCTACTAAAAAACAAAAACAAAACCACACTTCCAAAGAAGGAAGACTAAAGTAACTACATTAGACCAAAAAAAACCTCCAAAAAACTAAAACCCCAAACAAAACCCCAAAAAACCAACAGGTGTGCAAATAAAGAGTACCTTTCCCCACTGATAAAAACCAGATCATTTGCAGATGAAACAGGTTCTTTTTTTTTTTTTTGCTTTATTAGTTCCACTTCAATCCTAAACATTGGTCCTTGGTTCATTTTCACTGTGAAATATAATCATTTCAAATCAGGCACTTGGAAAAAAAATGCTTAGGTCTTCAGAAATGTGTCTAGTCCTCTAAGATGGTTTTCATGGTTTTGATTGTTCATTGTACAAACTACACTTCAATTCTTTGGCCAGTTCCCAGGTGCCTGGGAAGATGAGCACATTATGAAGTCACTATTCATCATAACAGTAGCTATTTTATGGTAACAAATTGATGATTAATAAATGCTCCTGTAATGCCAAGAATATGAATAGCACTGTATAATGCAAATACCAGTGAACTAATTTCTACCACACTAAAAATAAATCAGGGAAAGAAAGGAACTGCACAAGTTTCCAAGCTTGGCTCTCCCTGCTTTAGTGGGCTTGTTTAGGAAACTTGACAGGTAGCTTGGCTGCCAGAGAATTTGTCAATCGGTGGCTGACTCAAGCCCTAGAGTCTGAGTGGCAGTTAGGGATAATTTACTTACTGACTGACACCCAACATGGAATTTTTGACACAGAAGTACCATTTTGTGTGAGGTGCTAAAGTTAACCACTTCTACAAATAGATAGCTTAATAAACCATGCATACAAATTGGAGATGAGGCAGAATAAAATTCCTTAGCTAGGTAAGGCGACTCACCTGCCATGATCTACAACCTGGTGATAAAATGAGGAGTTGGTATGGAAAGCAAGACTTGGGCGGGGGCGGGGGGGGGGGGAATCCAAAAAAAAAAACCAAATCAAGCCTTACCTTCATGAGAAAGTAGTTAGGAAAAGGCCAAGCAGTCTATCTTTGAGATAGGTGGGGAATGGTATTTAAGAGAATATAGGCAAATTTTTACTGTACTTACAAAGAGGCAAAATGTCTTGATGGGTAAAATGCTGGACTTCAAAGACAGGAAGGTCTAGGTTCAAATCCTTCTTCTGACCCTTGCTAACTGTGTAACTGTGGTCAAGGCTCAACCTCATTCATTTATGAGATGCAGAGAACAGCACCATTAGCCTTGCTCACAGTGTTGTTATTAGGTTCAAATTATGCATAGTATATAAAATGTCATGTAAATATCAGCTATTATTGTTAACTGTTCTGTGACATAAACTATCACAACAGGAGACAGGATGATTATCTAGTAACTGAATATTATTTCAAGGACTTTATAGAAAGAGAATCGTGCACAGAGGCATTCCAAGGCGGGCAGAAGACTTTGGTTCACAAGGACAGAGTGAATTGCTAGGACTCTCAGATTTCTGAATTGTTCTATCCCAAGCCACAGAAGGGCAGGGACAGTGTCTTATCTGAACCTTGTGTATTTCCCAAGAACAGAGCACTATGCTTTGCACATTGTAAATGTTTAATAAATATCTGGTTGGTTCAGTTGTACCCCAGACAGTTCTTTGTGAAAGAAGTAGCTCTGGCAGCTTTCAAAGGCATACTCAGACTTTCTACTCTACGGGCATGAGGCTTAATTCAATTTGGTTCTATGTCGGTAAAAGGGTTAGCTACAAACTTTCTGGGAGAAAATGATACACATAACACTTCAAAATTTAATCTTTATTATTAACATTTTCCCATTACTTTTTAAAGTCTAAACAATCAACAGAACAATAAAACAAGCCCTGATTTGTAACATTTGCCAATTTTCAAGGTGTAAACGCTTACACTGAAAATTTAAGAGTCAGTAAGAGCTGACTCTGTCATATATTCTGTCTAGTGAACTCTCTGGTTTTTTTAAGAGGCCCTGCTCTTTCAATTTATTTCAGTCCTGTGGCCCTATGGGTCAAAAGGAAACTGCTTCTCTATCTTGTGGAATAATTGATCCCCTAATTCATCTATCTGTCTATCTATCTATCTATCTATCTATCTATCTATCTATCTATCTTTTCTGCTAAGATGTTGAAGGAGTTTCCCCATATGAATTCACTGAAAGCCTAGGGAGAATCTTACCCACTATGAGGTCGCCAAGACTGGGGATCAAAAAGTGGGTAGCCAAACTAAAGGGGAAAGATTTATCAGTGCCCTAAGAAAGATTGCTTGTGCTAGTTGTGGCTTCAGTCTCTTAGGATATGGACTGGGTTTTTATAACCTTTTACTATCACTTAGATAGTAATGTCAATCAGTGACATTCCATGGCAGAAAATGAAAAGGGGAACTGTGAAAACTTTGAGGTCACATGAGTTGCTAAGGGTCCGGTTTATTCCTATGGCAAATGGATTTCTCTAAGGTTGGCCTTATCAGAATCCCTTGTAGTGGAAGGAAATATCTAAGATGGTGGAGGCTTTCTTCAAGAAAGAATCAGTTAAGCTCAGCCATTGTAACCAGCAGGGAGGAAGGTGGCCTCTATTTACACAACTCTGTAGTTTTATTTCTTTGGTCTCAGAGTTTGCTTTATCTAGAGAAAACATTTCCCTCAAACTCATAGTCCTCAGGTGCATCCACCTCATCCGCAGGAAGAAAAGGACAGAGACTTAGACCAGGATTGGACTGCCTCAACTCTCTTCTCTTACATACTCCTTCCATTATTATTATACTTGCTCCAGATAGAATATCTGAAATAACACTATATTTGGACTCCAGAATACTTGGGTTTAAATTCTGGTTGTTTGGAACTTATGTGACCAAAAAAAATCTCTCCAGGCATCAGTTTCTTCATGAATAAAATTAATAGATTGTAAAATAAAAGATATATTACATAGGTCTATGTTAGTTGTCCCTTTATTTTCTTTCTGTCTAGAGCTAGTTGTTGTTGAAAGGATTTAATAAAAATCATGCTAATTTTCAAATGAAAAGATTTCTAACCTAGATATCCAAAACAGAATCACTTATCTTGTCCAAAACTGCATCAATATGCCATTTCCTGATCAGCTCCAAACCAAGCTATCTATAATTTGGTTATTCTTTTCATTCTCCTCCTCAAGAACTTATATTTTATCCTTGATGCAATTGTCATTAAAGATTTTTAAGTAGGATATTGAAGTAGTCTCATCTTTTGGTAACTGTATGGAAGATAGATTGGAAAGGAAGAGAAAGTGTAGGTATGAAAACTAATTAGAAGGCTATTGTAAAAATCCAGGTAAGAGATAATTAAAGATGTTTGAGAGGTAAGATTGACAGGACTTAATATCTGACTAGATGTAGAGGATAAGGAGGGGAGGGAACATTCAGGAAGGATTCTGGGGTTGCAAACACTGAGAATGGGAAAGATGGCGATGCACTTAACAGAATAGGAAGAACCTTGAAGGGAGGATAGAGTGTGTGGAAAACATAAAAGCTTTTTTGGACATATTGAATTTGAGTTGTCTATGAGACTTTGTTCTTCAGGTAGTTGCTGAGACCTTGCAAAGACCTTAGCTTAAAAATACCATGGTTCCCCTGTATGTCTGGGGCCACTGCCAGTCATCTTGACCTGTGTCTTGCCACTGGATGCTGATGACTTGAGAGGACAGAGTGAGGCTGATGACTTTGCCCAGCCCTGCCTCACTTAAATCCAATTCACTTGCAAGCCAATGATGTCATTGGTCCTCTTTGAGAATGAAAGACAAAAAACAAGAGCTCAAAGGAGAAATCAAGATAGCACTAGACAGATAGATTTTTTAATCATCCAAATAAGGATGAGAATAGACTCATGGGAGCTTGTGAAAGAACCAAGAAAGGCAAAGAGAAAAAAATGAGTGAGTCCAAGATAGGGTTTTGGGGGTACCCATATTGAGTGGGCGGAAGAAGAATGGTGATCTATTAAAGGTTACTGAGAAATGGTCAGACAGGTAGGATGAGAATAAATCAAAGTAAATATCATGGAAGCCAATGAAAGAGAGAATATCTGAGAGGAGAAGGAGTAAAAACTATCAAAACCTGCAGAGAGGTCAAGAAGAGTGAGTGCTGAAAGAAAGCTATTGGGTTTGGCAGTTAAGATCACCTGGCAGGATAAGGTATCAGATACTGAGATCCTTTCTCAACTAAACTGCCAAGCATTCAAACTCTGCCTCAGAGATCACAACTCCAATGAGCTGGCCACATTGTTCAAATGCAAAATGTATGCTTGCCAAAAAGACTATTTTATGGAGAACTCACAAGGGCAGGTGCCCGCATGGTGGTCAGAAGAAGCAATACAAGAACACTCTCAAGGTCTCTTTTAAGAACTTTGGAATTGATTGTGTGACATGGGAGACATTGGCACAGGGCCACTCAGCATGGCGGGGCCGCTCAGCATGGCGGACCCACATCAGAGAAGAGACTGTGCTATGAGCAAAGCAGAATTGAAGCAGCTGAAAGAAAAGCAAGATGCACAAATTTAGAGAATCCACCCCCAATGTTCACATGGACTATTTATACCGGATGTGTGCATTCTGAGCTCATATTGGTCTGATCAGTCACAGTTGGACACACTGTAACTTGGTTCTAGCACAATGATGTCATTTTGGTCCTCTTCAAGAATGAAGGACAACAATCAACCAAGATGGGATCCCAAGTCCTTCCCAACTTTGTCAGTGATTTTCCCATTACACTCTTGTCTCATTTTGTTGCAATGTGTAAGTTCTAGTTTGTAATTGTTTGAATCTGCTTTATCCCAGGGTGAGGAGCCTCTTCTAATATTCCTGATTCCTGAGGTAATTTGGTTTTTCCCGTTTCTACTCTCCACATTCAACTCTAGGTTGAAAGTGTTTATAATGCAGCCAGAAGGACTTTCTTCTAACCTCCCCCAAATATGGCCTATTCTTGACTTTATAGGACTTTACCTTAGGGTTTTGTCTTCTATGAAATGACTGTTGCATTCAGGTGCAGTAAGGCCATGTAACAGGTAACTCTTGCAATTAGGGCAAGCCCCATAAAGGCTAGGATCATGACATATCCTTCCTTCTTGCTTCTTTAGCTGTTCTTAAATTCTAGCTGACTGACTATCCTTCATCAGGCAACTCTGGGGAAAGCTTTCTTAAAGGTAAAGGTGACAAATGAACAAGTTGCTGTCTTTGGGAGGATATGTGATACTGCACCTTTCACAGGTGTCACTGGGCATTAATGTGGAATGAACATTGCCAAACCAATTTTCCTCAGCACAGAACTGGCTGGCTGACAAAAGCCATTCAAGGGCACAGAGACCTTTAACCAGTTCCATGAAGAGATTCCCATTTTGCTGTTTGAAAATGCCAAGCCCAGAAATGATGCAGAGCCATATTTGGTGATAGGAAAGCCACAAATGCCACAAGAATAAATACTGATCATACTCTCTTGGACATGGGAGGTATTCTGTTTTTTTGAGTTCATGGTTACATGAGTGAATGAATGAATCATTGAATGAAAGAGGCAGACTTTTACTCATAACCCAGTGTGGATCAAAGAAACCCCAAAGACGAAGAGAGACAGACATAAGAAGTTGACTTTCAGGGTCAATTTAGAAGACCCCAGGACTTTTCCAGGTTAATTGTTGATGTCTATGCAATAGCATGATAATTTGACTATGGTAAATGTAGGCCTTTGATTAGCAGCTTGTCAAATACTCTTATTTTTAACTCCTCTTTTTTTTCTTAAAAGCACATCTGGAGGCTATTCTTAACCAAGCATTAATGCCAGCAACACTCTGTGATTTCCAAGTTGCTTGTGTCAATGAGAAACTTTCAAGTGTTAAGTTTTGGATTGGCTGAACATTGCCATTAAAAATAGAAATGCTGTAAAGCAAAAAACACCTAAACATTGCCTATGTGGTATATTAACCAATTAAAAGGCACCTAATAAGAAAGTCTCTGACTGATAAGTAACAACTCATTATTATTAAGAATAATATTACATGGCTAGTTTTAAAATAAATTCACAATATATGACTCTACATTAAGAACAATCAATTAATAATTATTTATTAAAGGGACTCCTCTATGTTGCCAGACACTATCTATATTACAAATGTAGTCAAAAGAATGAGACTTTCACTGACTTTGGGCAGATTCCAACTTTGGAAGGCAAAAAATATATAGGTAAGAACTGGATTTGTGACTTTGCTGATAGAGGGAACTTCTAAATGAAGATATTCTTCTCTATCAAGGCATCAATGTTTCTCTGCAACTTGAAGGCTCAGACAGTTACCTACAGTGTGGAGAGATTTAGTGACTTGCCTAGAGACACACAGCCAGTATGAATCAGAGGTGTGACTTAAATTCATATGTTCCAATTTTAGGTCAGATCTTTATGCACTGGTCATTGAAGTCATGGGGGGTGGTAGAAATGAGCACAGAAGACACTACCAACCGCTGGGGAAGGTTGAAAAAGTTTTTGTGTAGAGCTATTTGACTTGAGCCTTGAACAAAAGCTAGAGATTCTAAGAAGTGGAGATGAGCAGGGAACACATTCCAGGTACAGGGAAAGATTGAAAGGCCAGTTTAGCTGGGCTAGTATAGTACTTGAAGGGAAGAAAGACCAACACAGAATAACAGAAACAGATTCACAAAGCTAAGGAGAGAGTATTACAAATAACTAATTGGGCAATATTTGGGGAGAGGGAGGAAAAGATTCCTTGAAATCAAGTTGCAGAGATGGTACCAGTCTGCAGTTATAGAGTGATTTCCCCGTGCAGGACTTATTATACTAATGAGATCTCAGGTCCATTCCCAAGCCTCATGCCTAGCCTGTCCAAGAGACTCCCCAGGGACTTGTGAAGCCCTTGAACAGTAAGAATGCTGGAAGGCTGAAATTTTGGTATACCCATATACATTGGGAACAGCATGGATTTGAAGAAGACCTCACTTGCCTCTCAGAATGGTAGCTGCCCTAGAGGTTCTGGAGCCTTCTAGGTTCTGTACCCTACAGGCATACACAATCAGGAGCAGGTGCAGCTAAGGCACCTTAAAATGATCACTCTTCAGTGGGGTTGTATATGATTGTGATGGAATACTATTGTGGCATAAGAAATGATGGAGCAGTACGCTCTCAGAAAAACCTGAAAAGACTTGCATCAACTGATGCAAAGTGAAATGAGCAGAATCAGGAGAATATTGTACCTAGTAACCGCATTATTATATGATGACATATCACGAATAGTTTAGTTATTCTCAGCAATACAATGATCCGAGATAAGTCTGAAGCATTTATGATGAAAGGTGCCGTCCATCTCCGGAGAAAGAACTGGCGGAGCCTGCGTGAAGAACCAAGATAGTTTTTCTTTACTTTTCTCTTTATATTTTCTTGCTTTTTTTTCTGTTCTTGTTTTCTTTCACAACATGACTTACATGGAAATGTGTTTTGCAATCCTACATGTATAAAATCTATGTCAAATAGCTTGCCTTCTCAATAAGGGAGGGAGAAAATTTGGAACTCACAATTTGAAAAAAGAACATCAAAATTGTTTTTACATGTAATTGGGAAAATAAAATATTAAATTAAAGAAATAAAACAATAAAAGAGATTGAAAGGAAGTTGGAGGATGTGGCAAAGGGAGGGCTCTAAGCATAGGTGGGACATCAATTTCCTTCTCTGTGAAATGGAGCTAATATGATCTATTATGTCTCTATCAAGGAGGATCCGGTGAGATAATAGAAAAGGGTCATGTTTGTTTTTAGTGCCAGCTCACCCCCTCCTCGTGGAGTCTCCAAACCCCTTCCCACAATGTCCTTCACTTTGTCTAGAGCTCCCAAAAGCTGTTTAGCGAATACCCTGCTGTCCAGATAAAGCATTCTATTGATCATTTCTTCATCGAAACAGTTGTAATGTGTCTTTTCCCAGTGGGTGGGAATTTGTTAATAAGAGACATAATCCTCTTTAATATGTTATTTAGCCAATATTTTATTGCCACCCTATAACTGAATGCTTCAACAGAAAAAAAAAATGCACACATCTCTAAAAGGCCCACAAGTAGGGATTTCATACACTGTGGGGGAGGCTGATGAATTTTTCGTTTTTAATGAGATAAGACTTTTTCTGTCTCTTAAAGAGTATTGTAGAGGCAGTTGTTAAATCCACCTGTCTTAACTGTTTTTTCCTGAGGATAATTTTTGGTAAAATACTTACATGTGTATAGCTTAAAATCCATCTTCCTTATTCACTAGTCATATAATCATTTAAATTTCAAGACTTTTAGTTTCTGCGTCAATAAAATTGAAACACCACCACCAATAGCTAGTATTTCTATAGAATCTACTGTATGCCAATTGCTTTACAAATATGATCTCTCTTTTGATCCTTACACAGCCCTGGGAGATAGGTACCATTACCACAATTTCACAGCTGAGAAAACTGAGGAAGAGGTGAAGTGAATTGCCCACAGTTAGCTTTAAGTGTCTGAATCTGGATTTGAACTCAGGTCTTCCTAAGTCTAGGATCGTTGCTCTTACCACCTACCTCTGGAGGCTTTTTTCCTTCTGTATTAGAGGCTCATTATATGAAATAGTGTACATAAGGTATTTTACAGACTTTATAACACTATGTAAATGCAGATTAATGTTATTTATTAGTTGTTCTTTGTTCTTCAGTCTCAAAGAGGACCATGACATTGGGAAGATAATGTCATGACTTGCAGGTGAAATGGATTTAAGTGAAGCAG
The DNA here is from genome assembly GCA_028627135.1 of Pseudochirops cupreus. Taxonomy (NCBI): domain Eukaryota; kingdom Metazoa; phylum Chordata; class Mammalia; order Diprotodontia; family Pseudocheiridae; genus Pseudochirops; species Pseudochirops cupreus. Next base: position 383,905,671 of record CM053580.1, read on the forward strand.
GGCTGTGCAAAGTCACCGGCCTCACTTTCTCCTCCTGAGCCATCTGGGTCCAGTGGAAAGATACAGATCAGGAATGGAGATAACTCCAGATGCAGTGGGAGACTTTGGCCTTTCTAACTATGGTCTTTCCAGGTTTCAGTTTGTCTAAGGCAACAGCCATTCGGTGATAAAGGCTAGGTAAGAAATGAGGCAAAAAAAAATGACTTCTTCTACCTAGTTAAAAAAAAAAATCAGTCTGGGAGGGGAAGACCCTTAGGGTTTCTGGCCAAAACAGAAACAATTTCTATTTACACTCACTCAAAGCCATCAGAGTCCAAACAGTGATCAAATGAAGCTTGACCTGGAATCTATTATTGACCAATCAATGAGAGCCAGAGTGATTTTGGCTTAAGACATAGTTCTTAAAAAAAAAATTCTAGGACTAAAACCCTCAATATATCTTTTGAAGATATATCAAACATTTATTGTTTATTCTGTACCAGGTATTGTGCTAAGCAGGATACAAATTTGTTACTGTTTTTCCATCATTTTTCAGTTGTGTCCAGTTCTTCATGACCCCATTTTGGTTTTTCTTGGCAAAGATACTGGAGTGGTTTGCCATTTCCTTCTGTAGCTCGTTTTACAGATGAGAAACCTGAGGTAACAGGGTTAAGTAGCTTGCCCAGGGTCACACAGCTAGTAAGTGTTTGAGGTTGGATTTGAATTCAGGAAAATGAGTCTTCCTGACTCTAGGCCTGGCACTCTACCAACTGTGCCACCTAGCTGTAAAAACAAGCAAACAAAACAATCCCTGCCCTCAAGGAGGTTACATTCTAATGGGGGAAGATGGCATAGGAAGAGGTGTTGGAAAGTAGGGGCTGAAGGACCATAGGGTGGAGTGAGAAACTGAATCTGAGCAAGACAAGGTGAAATGTTGGTTCCAGGGGTGGAGTTCCAATTTCTAGTAAAAATGGTTGGGGGAAGGGGATGAAGGCTGGTGTGATATATTTTTTCTTTTTAATTTAATTTTTCTAGAGAGCAAAGAATTAGCTGAGACATAGCAGATTAAGAAGCTGGCCTTGGAATCAGAAAGACCAGGATTTATTCCTTGTTGTGATACAATGGGCAAATCACTTAGTTCTTCAGTGCTTTTAGGCAAACTCTCCAAGACACTAAGTTGCAAATCAGGTGTAGCTCTGTATGGACACAAAGCACATCATTACTGAGAGTTCCTGGTATTAATGAAATGACAAAGCTGGTCTAAAAACAACAAAAAAGAGGCAGCAGCAGTCCTTTTTAGGTGTAATTAGGGAAGAGCTATAGTCTTTATTTACCTACACTCATGCAGAATATGGCCTTTAGGGGAGAATTCAGAATGAAGTAAGAAACCCAAACAAACCTACGGGGTCCACTACAAATTTAAATCATCTAATCTCAGTTGGAAGGCAGCTAGGTGGTGCAGTGGATAGAGTGCTGGACCTGGAGTCAGGTAGACTCATCTTCCTGAGTTCAAATCCAGCCTTAGACACTTAGTAGCTGAATGATCCTGGGCAAGCCACTTAATCCTGTCTACCTCAGTTTCGTCATCTGTAAAATGAGTTGAAGAAGGAAATGGCAAAGCACTTCTGTATCTTTCCTGAAAATGACTGAACAAAATCTCAATTGGGGAACTCCTTTTAGTTTTCAAGATTGACTTTCTGTTACATTGTCTTTGATGGACTGTTTCAAACCTTTGGTTCTCAACTTCCTATATACTCTTCCTTGATTCCTGGCACCTGAGGAAAGACCTTACTTCTTCCTTACCCAGGGAAAATAAAAGGCTATGTATCATGAATTCCTTCTTCTCTGTTCCATGTCTTAAATCCTCTCCACATTATTATCCACTCTCTTCCCCTTTGCTCCAATTGCTGATGAGGAAGTGGTAATTCTGCAACCAAAACTATATCTTCTATGCATGTCCTTTTCTGGTTTCCTTTAGAAGCCTGATTCTGATTATATCTTCTTACTCTTTCATTTTCAATTCCTCATGTATTGGCTTCATTCATTCATTCATTTATCCATTCCATACTGTAGATAAACATACCCAGATGTCTTTCACCTTATAAAACCTCACTTGACCCTGCCTCTATATATACTCCTCTCTTGGTAATCTTGTAAACTCTCTTGGATTCACTTATCATATTCATGGAGATAGCTTTTAAATCTATTTATCTAGTCAAAAATTCCTGAGTCCAGTCTTCTGGACATCTTCATATTAGATGTTCTCTGGGTTCAACATGTCCAAAATAGAATTTATTATTCCCCTCTTACTTATGCTTCCTCCAGATTTTCTGATTTCTAGAGAACATCATTATACTTTGAGTCAACCAAGATTCATAATCTTTGTCATCTCTAATTTTTCATTCTCCCTTACCCCCCATATCAGATCAGTTGCCAAGTCTCTTGACTTCTACAGCCAACATCTTTTGCATCAATCTCTTCTATTCATTCACATGATCACCACCCAAGTTTAGGCCCTTGTCACCGCTTGCTTAAGCTATTACAACATCCCTCTAGTTGATCTATCTGCTTCTAGTCTCTCCCCTCTGCAATCCAACTTCCATTCATTTGCTAACAAATTTTCTTTCTTCCAGGTGTGGTCATATAACTCCTCTGCTCAAGAACTTTTCATTGCTCCCTATTATTGATGTAAATCTGTATTGGAATCAGACCCTGTTTCAGAGTAACCACAGAGATTCAGATGCTTTCCCAAGATTTGATTGGCTGCTAAGATCATAAACCGTGTTAAGGCTTCTGATAGTATTCATATAGTGTCCTGGGATAGAGAAGGTAGAAATGGACAGAAGAGGAAGTCGAAACCCAGAAATAGAAGATTGGGTCGTCTTCATCTTGAAGCCATGTGGCCTCAAACATTTAGAACTTAATTTGTGATTCTCTGCTCTCCCCCTCAAGGACTCTGAAAGAAGTAGGCTTTACTAACCCAGTGACCACAGTGGGGGAACAATGCAGCTCGTTGTGGTAGGGAGGTGGCAGAGAGAATGACTATGGCCAGTGAACAGTGAACCCTTAAAGATACTTTTTTCCTACCATTGCTTTGAGCCAGGGAGCCAAGGAGAAGACAGCTGTCCTTAATTGCCATACTCCTTCGGAGTTTATGTTTCACTTCTTTATGAGCAAAAGGAACCGTCAACAAAGCCCTGTTTCTTGTGGCAGCTGGTTGAGCCCAGTCATCATACACCCACAGAAATTCCCATTCCTTCCCCATTCCCTGAGATTTCTGTATGTTCTTTTGCCACCATTTATTCTAGTGTTAAATAAAAAAGATTAATGGCTAATAACCTTTGTGTGTTTTGTGGGATTATGTGGTAGACAACATGGTACGACTCATCCAGCAACTGCATGTGGGTGAAATGACAATGAAACCAGTCAGCCAATGGAACCAAAGCAAGGGATAATCAAGAGAAATAGAAGTAAAGAGAGAGACTTATTATCTAACTAGAGGTATTGTTATTTGGGAGCTGAAACCTGGACTTCAGAAAGAGAGAAATGTTCTTTCCTTGAAACCCTTAGGGAGGCATTCCCTGTGGATTCCTTTGTTAGATTCCTTTCTTCTTCTCTGTACTTTCCCCCTGGGATTCATTATTACACTGATTAAATATGGACTTTTCAGCTTGGCATTTAAAGACCTCCTCAATCTGGCTCTTACCACCTACCTTTCCAGGTTTATTTCATGTTACTCCCCATTTCATGTACTTTATGTTCTAGAAAAGTTATCCAACTAATTACTCCCTTCACATGTCCTATCATCTCCCACCTCTTTGTCTTTGCAGTGCCTGTATCCTAGCTAAGCCTTGTATATTTTTCCTAGCCAATTCCATCTCTTAGAATTCCCATCATCTTCAAGGCTTAACTTGGACATAGACTCTGAAGGAAATTCCTGCTCTGTGTCCTTAATTGATAAAATTTTTGTCCTCCCTGAATTACCTTGTATTTATTCATTTATGTATATGTTTATATTACTTTTAAAATATAAGCTCCTTGAAAGCAAGGACCAAATTTATTGGTGCTTAGCATAATACCTTGATCACAATTGAAGCTTAATAAATGATTCTTGAACTGAACTATCTGAGCAGATTAACTTTCACATTGTACATATTGTACATACATAATGCTTAGATTGAACACTCATATTCTTTTGATTTTGTAGTAGAAAAAGTAATCTTTCTGAAAGAAGGGAAGGGAGCTTGAACTTATGTAATTTAATGAACTGTGCAATATAAAAGACCTGGGTGTACTTTCCTTGGGGCATTTAAGTGAGGATTTCTGTGTGATGTAGGAAACTGGACTATATAATACCTAAGATTCACTTCAACTTTCATGTTCTATGATTTTGTAAAGTGGAGACAATAATAGCGCTATTTCACAGGGTTGTCATTAGGAAGATCAAATGATTTAACATGTGTACATGTGGTAATGAATTTGTTACCCTTAGAAGAATTTAGACAGAGTTTAGATGACCACTTGGAATCTCAGAGAGGAAATCCATCCATGAGACTTGGATTAGATGACCTCATAGGTATCTTTCCATTCAAGATTCTATGATTTTATGATTTAGCTAGTGAAATCCTTTGAGTGCCCTAGAGGAGATGTGGCTTTTAGAAAGGCTGTATGATTTGAAAACCCCTAAGATCTGGTCAAAAATATTGCCTTCTTTTCCCAGCTAGGCAGGGCTACTCAATGCAATAATTTACCACCTTGTTTCTCACCTCTTCTTTTTGCTAACACTTGATTCTTCATCTGTTGCTCCTTTATCACCTATTACTTTTCTAACCAATGTTAGATAGTCAGTTCAAGTGAGAACTTATTTTTTTCCAAAACAGATGAAACAGAGGGGAAAATGTTGGAGTTATTTTGCTACTTCAGAATTAAAGTCCCATAGAATCTCTTTGTTTGTGCATGTATGTATTTTTATGCAAGGGCTATATGGGAGGCCATGGGGAGTGTTGTAGAGTTTGGATGAATATGCTTAAGAAACATAGCATAGTACAAGACTTTATGATAAAGAGAAGAGCTAAGAGGAAGCACTCTTGAATGGGGCAAAGGAAGGGGACTAGAGTATAGAAAATAGATTGTTTTGAGGGGTCTGGTAGTAAAAAGGGCAGCTATATGTGGTTATTTACACATAGGCTATAACAGTTTCTGAAGTCAGGCATGGAATTATCTGGGGGTAGTAAACAGGCACAACTATTAGTTAAAAGAACCTTCATATTATACTGTGCTTCTACTCAACAAAAAAAAAACAATTAAATAGAAACACAATGGGGTTAATCTTTAGCACACTGAGTGGGTGGGAATCCCATTACTGTGAATAGATTAACCCACATAAGTCCAATGCGTCCACAGGAGACTGTTTGCAAACAGTATGTGATGAATAGTAATGATAAAACTAAAATCTTAGAGATGTTTATCCTGTGCATGTTAATGAAGTGTAGCTCTTTTCTCCACATCACTAACTCTATGATGAAATCTTATAGTCAGTCTGGCCAGTGTAGTATAATTGGATTTGGTCCAGCTAACTAATCTCTAGTCTTCATTGTGATTTAAAAAAAAAAAGATTAAAAATGATAAGAACCAAAAATATGATCTGCAACTATGAACTATAGTATTATATGATCTAGATGGAATACTATTGTGTTATAAGAAATGATGAGCTTGATAATTTTAGAAAAAACATGGATAGATTTGCACAAAATAATGCAGAGCAAAATAAGCAAAACCAAGAGAATGTTGTATACAATAATAGAAAAGTTAGAATAACTTTGAGTGAATAAGTCATTTTGACTTTTATAAGTACCCAAATTAACTACAAAAGACCTATGAAGGAAGATGTGATCTGCATCCAGAGAAAGAACCGATAAATAGAAGTATGTATAGAATGATTTTACATATAAATATCTACTTTTGTCTAATAGGTGCTTCCTGGGGGCTGGGGAGGGGGAAGGAAAAAAAAATAAAATTACATGATAACTTTATTACATATTTAAAAGGAATAGCAAGTTGTACATAATAGATTTGCAGTTTCATGGACAATCATCTTTTGTTCATATTCTACTATATTATGGAAATTCTTGTTTTATTTCTTGCTATAGAAGTTTAAAAAAATCCCACCTTAAACCTTTCCATGAATGATTCTCAAAGCAATATTTAAATATCTTTGGTAGGATCATCTAAGGCTATGCAATAGGAAGGAAAGTTAAGTTGAAAACCCCAGAGTATAGAGTGGGAGTAAGAGTGAAAAAGTGATGACAAAAGGGATTGGGGCTTACTACTAAATTTATTACAATTTATTAAGAAAATTCAGATATAAGCTGAGCATATAAAACATTCATGTTTTTTTGATTTTGTAGCACAAAAGGCAATCTTTTTGAAATAAGGGTGAGGGAACTTGAAATTACATAACTTTTAATGAGTTGTGCTTTATGAAGAAGGACCTGGAGATGTTAAGCCTGGAATACTTTTCCTGAGGTGTTTAAGTGAGGATATTTGTGATGTAGGAAACTGGACTACTTGACCTCTATGATTCATTTCAACATCCATGTCCTCTGATTCTGCAAAATGGGGAAAATAATAGTACTACTTTACAGACTTGTTGTGAAGATCAAATGAATTAACATACATAAAAGGCTTTGCCGTCCTGAAAGGACTGCATAGATACTAGCTGTATTTTCTGTTCTGGATGTTAATTACCTTTGACATCACTGTTCTGGTATAGACGCATGCATTACAGCCACAGAAAAGGAAGAAGTCAACCCTATAAGCAACCATCCATATTTTCATTGATTCCCCATTCCCTGGGCCAAGCTGTACCATCTCTCTTTCTGATGACTGTTTTTTAAACTAAGGGAGAAAGAAGTGCTCCATGTAAAGGTGAGGAAGCAGGGATGGCTGTTGGATCAGCTACCAAACAGTATCATTTAAAGTAATGTTAGTTCCCAGCAGGCTAATGGCAAACGACTCCAGTATCTTTGCCAAGAAAACTCCAAATGGGGTCATGTAGAGTTGGACATGATTGGAATGATTGAACAAAAACAACAGGCTATCTTTAGGGATTGAAGAAGTCTTCTGGACTTCCAAGGCAAAGAACACTAGAGTTTCTCTTTGCTTAAAAGTATTCTTCTCTCACATTTTGATGTATTGGAGAGTCTTCATTTGGATTAATAAACTTTTTGGAGATGTAACAGAAGTATGCTGGAGCTAGCCCAGACTGAGAGTCAATTGTTAAATTTTTGGTATGAACATTTACACTTTGGAAATTGGCAAATATTACACATTAGGACTTGATTTTGTATTTTACTGGTTGTCTAGACCTAAGAAGGTAATGGGGAAAATATTAATAATTCAAATTAATATTAAAAGTGTGTCTTTTTTTGAGAGTCAGTTGTTAAACATTTACCAGCATACTTTTTCATTTATTCTGCCTGAATTTAAAATCAGTTGTTTTAATGAGATCAGCACCTAGTTTGGAATACTTTCAGTGAAGGGAAGTTTGATTGGCATATAAGACGACAGGAAGAGGTATAGGAAAAGGCAAAGAAGGGAGAAAAAGAAGAAAGAAAAGGCAATAAATGCTAACATGTTAGACTCTTACTTTTATAGTTTATAACTCTTTCCTTTAGGTCCATTGCAGGTTCTCATTAAATTTTTGCAGTTAGATGACAAAAGAAGAAAATAACAAATGTTGGCGTGGCTGTGGGAAAACAGGTATATTACTGCAGTATTGGTGGACCTGTGAATTGGTTTAGTTATTCCAGAAGGCAGAAATGGAATTATGCCCTAAAGTCTCTTAACTGTCCATATCCTTTGATTCAGCAATACCAATATTAAGCCTATAACCCAAAGAGATCAAATAAAGAGGAAAAGGAGTTAAAGGGCACTAAAGTATTTGCTGTACCTCTTTTCATGGTAGACACAAACTGAAAACTAAAAGGATTCCCACCAAATTAAGAATGGTTAAAATAATGAAGTTATATGAAGCTAATGGAATGGTGTGCCATAAGAAATGAAAAAAATGGCCAGTTTCAGAGGAAATTGGGAGGACCTCTAGGAAGTGATGCCTAGTGAAGTGAACAAAATCAAAACAATTTATTCAGTGACAATAACGTTATAAAGAAAAACAACTTCGGAAAATCATAGAACTCAGAACAGCGACATGCCATGATTTCTGGGGACCAAAGATTAAACAGACTTCTTACCTCCTGACCAAGTAATAATGAACTCAAAAAGAAGAACAAGGTATATATTTTTGAACATAATCTATAAAGTAATATGTTTTGCTTCAGAACTGTGCATATTTATTTATGAGTTTCTTTTTTATTATTGTTGAATATAAATAGGGCTGGAATGGGAAAGAGTTGAAAAGTACTTAATAATTATTAATTGAAAAAGTTTTGATGTCAAATGATATGAAATGATCATGAATTATGATACAGACTAGCACTTCCTATTGGAATTATACCAGTTGCCTTGTTTCTGAGAAGGGTGGCCATCTATAGTGGACATCATAACAATGTGATGAAGAGCTAAAAAGAGCTAAATATGTACTGAGATTTTTAAAAACTCTCCTGTAATGTAGCATTTGGCAATATCTTAGGAAAATATATTAACCTCATTACATACAAATTACCAGTTACTTCCACTCAATCAAAGACAGGTTGTTTCTACCTCAATACACTCAATTATTTAACCATCTGGTCTCCTGAACAAACTTAGGCACTGATAGACTGTATTAATTATCACTTCCATGCAATTGAGAAAACATTTTTATTTAAGTAAGAATATACTTTACTCTAGTGATACTCTGTTATTGGTTCAAGAAAATCTTTAGAGGCAACAAATAAAGATATGGACTTACTACTTCTATGACCTGAGAATTGCATTTCTCTGTTTATCTGTAGAATGGTCAGAGTAATAGTCTTCTAGGATTTTGTGAAAAATAATAGAAAATGATTTGGGGGGATATTCAGGGCTCCCCTAAGGACATGTTCATAAACTTTTGAGTTATTATTTGTTGAAGGAAGACTTTGTAGACTTCATAATTAACAAATTGTTAAATCCTTTACTAATAAACAGGGGGAAAAGCAGAGATCTTTAATTTTTTCCTGCTATGATGTTGTTATTAATGGGAGGATCAACCAAATCTACACAATAAGAACTTTCTAATAATATGATAATTTAAGAGGGAAATGGTGGAATTTTTTTCTCTCATTGTATTGACGTAGCTCAGCTTTGGAATTAGCCAAAATCTTACTTCACATCTAAAGACTTTCATTAAAAATTCTTTATATAATGAATTATTTCTTTTAGAATTGCTAAAATGTAGACTTCTTTTGTTAACTACTAGATTAATCATATTTTTACTTTGAATATTTTCTTTTCCTTTATTTAAAGTTTAGTTTATGTACCATGAAGTCTGTGTTTAAAATACTATAACATTGTTTTTGAATGTTTTAAAATTTACCATTGAAAGTCAAACTCAATGATGCAAAACAGCACTGAATTTACAGTTATATGAATAAAATTGACAGTTATGTGAATGTATAAGAGAGGATTGCAGTAAAAGTTTCCAGACCTTTTGTTCCCCTCTCCCCCCCCCCCAAAAAAACACAACTTTTCCTAACTGTGGCCACCTTTCTTATGTACCATGGGTCTAATTTAGTTTTACTTTATGGTTATTCTGGTAAGTAATTTGCTGTAACTGTTAACTGGTAGGAAATCATTATTCTATAATTAATTATATATAATTAATGAATTAACAACCATTCACATAACTCATGAATTAATAATTAATTCTATAATTAAACCCTCAAGTATTAATTCACAATATTGTTACAAAATAAGTTTCTCATTGTGATGGAGAGGTATAATGCCCATGTATATACAAGACAGAAACACATATATATGGTAAGTAAAAGATTCAGCCAGTCATTTGGTGTTTTATCCAAAATGTGCTGATTTTAGGGTCGGTGAGATTGTCATACTCCCATTTAAAGGACTGGAACAGAACAGGCCATTCATTGACTTTAAAGGGGGTCACAGAAGCTTGCTTTCCCAGAATATATCAGAGCAAAAAGGGACCTTTGAGAGGATTAGATCCAACTTTCTCATTTTACAAATGAGAAAACTGACATCAAAAGACATTGATTCACTTCAGGTCACACAGTAAGAGATGAAGATGGGATTAGAACCCAGGTTTCTTTACTGTAGTTCTAGTGATCCTTCTGTTGTACAGAGACCTCTAATTAATTTATTTTTTATTTTTTGCTTTTTGAAGGGGGAAGGCAGGGCAATTGGGGTTAATTGACTTGCCCAAGGTCACACGGTTAGTAAGTGTTAAGTGTCTGAGGCTGAATTTGGATTCAGGTCCTCCTAACTCCTGGGCAGGTGCTCTATTCACTGCGCCATCTAGCTGCCCCAGAGGCCTCTAATTAATTCCAGGTCTTTTCTCCCTGAAAATACTCCATGCTAATTCTGGATGCTCACAGTGGTATTTATCTTCCTTTCTGTGACACTTCAACTTCATGAAAGACCTTTATCTTCTGGTCAAATGACTCTAGATTCCAGCTAAATTGGCTAATCTACTATTTGAACTTTTAGTTCTCCCTACTCTTCATCTGGTTTCACCTCCAATGAAGAAACTACCCCTCCCAGGAAAAGCTCCTCCCTTCTAACTTCTAACCTCCTCACCATGCTGCTAACTCAAGCCTTGGTTGATACCACACTTCAACCTCCCTTCTACTGGAGGGCAGAGCACCAAACTCCTCCCAAAGCCTTCCTTTAGAGAGGGCAGAAGTTAGGCGTTCAGCTCACTTCACTCTTCATCGGCTGCTTTGCTTGGTTTCAACTCCACCGAACAAGATACTCACCAGCATTTCCTCCCCTCCCACCCCAACTTTTCCTGAATCCTCTTCTGTATTGTCTCTTCCTACTAAATTGTAAGCTCTTTGAGGGCAGTAACTGTCTTTCTTTTCTTCATTTGTATCCCTAGCATTTAGCACAGTGCCTGGCATATATTTAGGTGCTTAATAAATACTTATGGAATTGAGTTGAATTAGATTGAACTGCTAGTCCTTCCTCTTGAGAATTATTTTACAGTCATCCATTTTTGTGTTGCTTTGTTCTAGTAGAATGTAAACTCCTAAGAGGGAAAGGACCATGTATTTTTGTCTTCGTATAACCAGTTCCTTGCAAGGTTTGTGGCAAATAGGGAATTCATCAATATTTTTTGAATAGGTAAAGAAACTAGGGTTAGTTTCTATAAACATATAAACATAAACATGAAAGAGAATTACTTTCTGTGATAGGAATAAATAGGCAATGTGATAGGCAATAAAGTACCATTCATCGAGGGAGTTAAAGCATGGTAAGGGGGAAACAGCATTGGTTATGGTATCAAACGACCTTGATGCTTTCTACTTGTGTAATCTTGGGCAGTCAACTTCTCCAGGTTTCAATATTTTCATCTTTAAAATAAAGAGACTTTGCCAAATGGTCCACGAAGTCTGTGTCTTTCTCTGTCTCTGTCTGTCTATCTCTCTCTTGCTTTATAATGTTTTTAATAGGAATGGGTCAAAAGCTTTTTCTGAGTTAAATTTTTTTTTTCTTTTTGGAGGGGAAAGGGCAGGGCAATTGGGGTTAAGTGACTTGCTCAAGGTCACATGGCTAGTGTGTCAAGTGTCTGAGACTGGATTTGAACTCAGGTCTCCTGACTCCAGGGCTGGTGCTCTACTCACTGCGCCACCTAGCCACCCCCAAGTTAAATTTTTTTTTTTTTTACCATTTTTATTTTAAAGTTTTGAGTTTCAAATTCTATCCCTCTCTCCCTCCCTCTCCTGTGCCTTCCCTGAGATGGTTAGCTATCAGATATAGGTTATACATGTGTAATTATGTAAAACATTTCCATATTATTTGTTTTACATAAGAAGACTCAAATAAAAGAAAAAAAGAAAGTGAAAATATGAAGTCTCTTCTAGCTCTAAGGCATTGAGATATAATGCGTATAATTGTGTTATGTGCATGTATATGTAATACACATATATAATGTACTTTTAATATTCTTTTTAAAGATAGTGTTTCATTACCATTGACCAAAGGAAGTGACATAATGCATATATTTATGAGATATTATATATGTATATATATACATAAGCATATATGTGCACACCTTGAGTACTTTCCTGAATGATAAAACATTATTATATTAATCATATCATATCATATCTTATATCATGTCATATAATATCCCAGCACATCATATTATATCCCATCCCATCCCATTATGCTATGTTACGTTATGTCATGTCATGTCACGTCATATCATATCATAGCATATTAATGTGTATGGAATATTTCTCCAACTAACTCTTCTTTCCTTGATTCTTAAATGTCTCACTAGCAAGCAGAAAACGAAGAGAGCTTTTATCTGTACTCTTTGTGTATTACTTACAAAATAAGTGGGAGCCATGGCAGTGGGGAAGTATAAATGTGAATTTGTCCATGAAATTAGCCATCTTGAAAAGGCCAAATAGGTCCTCAAAAGTTATGTTTCAAAGAGATTTGTTACCTGTATCCTTCAAGTTTTTGCAGAGTTCAAATTGACAGGCGAATGGGATGCATCTTGATGCATTGGATAAATGACAATTTATCCAAATTAATTTTCTACTATGACCTTTTTTGAAAATGATCATAAGGTCTTAGTGAAAAGTTCTGAAGCTGGCAGTTTTACTCTATATATATCATATAACTTTATCTTTATTATAGGTATATCAGAGAATAAACTTGGAATGAATAGTGACTATATCTTTATCATTTATTTTGCATGCTGCTTAAAATAAATGCTCTGACAATAATTTCTAATAATACCAAAAATTAATGCTATTTATAGCACATATTATATACTAATAAATAGTGCTGATTATTAATAATTATATACTTTAAACCATACTGACCAGTGGTCAAAGGAAGTAACATCTCTTTTTAATCTTAGTTCAATATTTCAACTTTGTCTCTTTATTAATTTCTTAACAGTTCAATATTTCAACTTTGTTGCTTTATTTTTTTTTTTTGTTAAACTTGTAAGGAGTTGACTGATTTTGATCCAACTTGTTATGCTACTCAAGAGTATCAAAATGTGATTTTCATTTGGTGATCAGGTCACTATAGCACAAGATGGTCTGATGAGTGTTTCCACACAGAATATCTTCTATAGTTTTTATAAGTTTAGGGTGAATTTAGTGTATGCAGAGAAATTATAGAGAAAATTGTCTTCTAGAAATATATCAATGGTGTATTGGCAAGACCCGGGTTTGAGACTTGGATTTGTGACTGAGAGACAGAAATGGAGACAGAATTAGAGACAAAGACAGGCAGATAGAGACAAAGTTAGAGTCAAGAGACAGAAACAAAAAGACAGATAAAACCTTTTGTTTTGCTCAAAGTAAGGATTTCACTGACTCTAACTTTTGAGCAATGCTTTCATTGGCAATTCATCTATAGAACAGTGTAGACAGAATAATCAACATTTCTAGATTTTTGTTGTCACTTTTGTAGATACCATCCATAGCTAATCAGCTGAGTTGAAAGTTCCAATTAATATCTATTGTTTTGACTCAGATGCTAGGCATGCAAAAGCTATAAAAATAGTAAAGGAAACAAAATAGGACAAAGAATTTGTTTGGCATTTGTCCTTCTATTCTCCATTGCCATCAATACTACGGATTCTTTTACCATGTCCCTCATACTAACTTTATAATAGGTCTTCCCATTCCCTCTTTCTCTCCACAATCTATCCCTTATGCCACTACCTCCACTTTGCTCCCCTCTGCTGGGCACTCATGTGCCAAGACCCCTTGGGGGTGTTCCTCCATCAGCAATTTCCCCCCTCCTTGCCTTCCCTATCTGGGCTTGTATAGACTCCTTGGGAAAGGTAGTTGGGAAGTGTGACATGTCTATTTGTACCACTGGAACGAGATGGGGGTTACCAATTCTGGTCCTTTTGGGAAAATATTGGGTTTTATTATCTGCCTTGCCACTATGCCCTCCAGTTCCCTGGAGTCTCTCATCTTATCTGCTGGCACACCCTAAAGATCCCGGGCTTTTTCCATCTATCCTGTAGCTGCTGGCTCTTTTATATTTTTTTGTTGTGCAATCATTTTTCAGTTGTGCACGACTCTCTGTAACCCCATGTGGGCTTTTCTTGGCAGATACTGGAGTGACTTGTCATTTCTCTCTCCAGCTCATTTTACAGATGACAAAACTGAGGCAAACAGGGTCACATCATTATTAAGTGTCTGAGGCCAGATTTGAACTCAGGAAAATGAGTCTTCTTGACTCCACACTCAGCACTCTATCCACTGAGCCACCTAACTGTCCCACTTTGTGCAAAGTAAGAGCTTAATAAGTGCTTTATTCAGTCATTCTAAGACATTGTCCAGCTCTAAAACTATGATTCTGTGAATCCATCTTAATTACTTTCTAAAGCTTTTTTATCTCCCTAAATTAAAAGGTGAACTCCTGGAGTATAAGAACTTTTCCTGTTTGTATCCCCAGCACTTAACACAGTTCTTGGCACATCTCAAGTGCTTAATAAATGTTTTTCATTTGTTCATTTATTCATACATTGACCATTAGGATGACTTTCTGCCAAATTAAATTGGGTTATGTCCTTCGTTTGTTTAAAAATCTTAAGTCTCTCCCCATTGCCTATTGGGTAAAGTTCATATTCCTTTGTGTAATATTTCACCCTCACCCCTGTCAGGATAAGGTCTTATCTAGCCTTCTCTCATATACTCTATCCTTCAGCCTTGAATGCACCCAAACTCTCCTTTCACACTTTTGCTTACACTATTCCCTATGCCTGCATCTTTCTTCCCCCACTCCCTGCCTCTTTGTCCATCGAATTCCTACCCATCCTTTAAGGCCCAAATCAATGGCTACCTCCTCTAGGAGGCTTCCTCTGATTGTCTGTACTAGAAATGATTGACTCCTTGGGACTTCACATATATTTATTTATCTTTAACATTTTCCAAATGCTTTACAAATAAGATCTGTGTATGTATCTTTCCTCCCAGTAGATTGTAATCTCTGAAAAGGCAGAAATTGTTTTATCCAGGGGCATGTTGGTAAATATTTGACAAGGGGGAGATGTATGCACCACACACTTTTAAGTTTAATCTGTAGTTTTAACACTCTCTTAATTCTAGAGAGTCAGCAGAACAAAGAAGTCTTATTTGCAGCCTTTGATAATTTCCAAGGTGATAACGTTCACACTGAAAATTTAACATACCCAAGTCCTAGCTGGCTTCAGCATATGCTTGATTTTATCTCAACTTTTCATCTCTTTGACAGTTCCTTTTTGAGTCAAACTAAATATGTTGCTATATTTAAACTTTTATTTAATCTTTTATTTTATTTTATTAATAAAAATTATTTTATTTTATTAATAAAAGTATTTTATTTTATTAATAAAATTATTTTATTTTAATCTTTTATTTTAATCTTAATCTTTTAATTAAGAAAACTTTATAACATCCAAATCACAATTTTCATAGGATATAGCAGGATGAAATTATGTGTATTATGGAAAACATGCTGACCTTGGAGTGAGGAACAATCTGTGTTCAAATCCTGCATTTAACACTTACTAGAACTATGACCATGGGTAAATTTCTTGTCTCTGAGCCCCAGTTACTTCCTGTGTCAAATGGGGTTACATTTCTAAATGGTATGTTTCTACAGCATCAAAATAGATATAATTTGTGTAAAACGTTGAACAAAATCTAAAGGGCCATAGAAATGTCGCCTATGTTATTTATCTAGTTTATTTTTGGGAAATCTTTGAGAATTTAAAGAACATACAAGTTGCTAAATATATCCAGAGAAATAATTATTTCCTTTAAAAATGTGCATTTTTCAACTTCATGAATAAGATCCTTGAACTAAACCAGTAAGTGAATGGAGGGGCCCCTTTAGGCTAATAGGCAATGTAAGGGAATCTGGCAAGGACTGATATGACTTAGGAATCTGTTCCTGAAGAATAGAGCTTATAAACACACCTTAACTTTCTCATGACATGACTTTCTTTTATCAAGAAACTCTAGGAACTGCTAGAGGTGAAATGACCAAACCCTCCAGAATTTAAACTGTAACATCAACATTTTGAAAACATACAAACAAACAAAACAACATTTTTAGAACTTTTACTGATGAAGAGTAAAAAGAGCAGGACCAGGAGAACAAGATATGCAGTGACAGTTAAAGACAAACATCTTTGGAGGCTGTAGGAATGACGGTGATTCACGTTCATGATTCCAGAGGACTGACAATGGGACATGCCATCCAGGTCACAGAGGTGACAGATTTAGGGTACAAGATGAGACACACATACACATATATATTCACACATATATGCACACATACATACATAGAGCCAGGTAGATGGCTCAGTGTATAGAGCACTGGGTTGGTATTCGGGAAACCTGAGTTCAAATCTAGACCTAGACGCTCACTAACTATGTGATCCTAGGCAAGTCACTTAACTTCTGTTTGTCTTAAGCCACTGGAGAAGAAAATGGCAAACCATTCCAGTACCTCTTCCATGACGACCTCATGTAGGGTTGCAAAGAGTTGGCCACAACAACAACACCATTTGTATATGTGTATGTATACATACACAATCATAGAGGAAATTTGATCTGCTTGACTACATATTTATTACAAGAAATTTGCTTTTCATCTTTTTTTAAAGGATGGAGGACAGGAGGAACAAAAAATTGATTGTTTTTTAAATAGAAAGATGGGGTAGTGTTATAGATGTAAAATACTGCATGCATTTTCAGAGGAGGTCACTGTATTTTTAGTTTTACTTAATTGTTTTCCATTGTTACAAGAGACCCCTCACAAAGAGAGAAATCTATAAATGTTTGTGATATAAAGAAAAAATACATTAAATGAAAAAAGGAAATTATCACATGACTCATCATTCTTTCCATGCTCTCAGAAGGAAACCTCTTTGATTTGCCACTAAGATAAAAAAATGAAACCTTTATGAATCAGCAGGACTTTTTTTTGGAAAGAACTAAAAAACAAACCCGTTAGACATGATTGGGACTGAGCATCACTTGGGAAATCAAATGGAAGTGATTTCCTTTCTGATTTCTTCCTTTGGTGCTAGAAACATGTGTAGGTCATAAACCATTAGAAGAAGAAGTAATCTGTTCTTCACAGGTTAAGGACAAACTAGAAGACTAGCTCCTTTTTAGCCTCTCAACCTAGAATATCTCTAGGGGAAGGAGAATGTCTCTTGAAACACTGCCTGATGAAAAGAAGGGCAAGCAATGGGATAAAATATGATTCTGGCTATTGCTGAACTTTTAATTTACTAATGCAAAAAATCCAAGTAGGCCTTGTGTAATCATTTTTTTTTATTCATTATCTAGGTAATAATGGATCCATCCCCTAAAAAGCCATAGGGAGCTAGCACAATTACATTGTTTGTTAAAAGAGTTGAACCAAGAGATAACAGCAAAAATGATACATTAAAATGAAAACTAGTTGCAGTACCAGGGTTATATACTTTACTACTGGCTCTGGAGAAGTCAGTTTCAAATTATAGGTTCAATGTGTCATGTGGGAAGCCATTAGCAGAGGTGCTCTGGTTCAAATGAGGTGCCGTAACTAAGGGGAACACATTTAATCTGGCTTCCTCTCTGCTCTACTGAAATTTCATTCTCAAAGGTCACTCATGACTTCCTAATTGCCAGATTGAATAGTCCTTCCTCAGTCCTTGCTCTCCTTGGTCTCTTTGCGGCATTTGGCATCACTTAACTAGACTCTTCTTAATAATCTCTTCTTTGGCTTCTGTGATGACATGCTTATCCTGTTTGTCTCTCTATCTCTCTGATTCATTTCATTGTCCTTTTCCAGAGTCCCTTTCCTTTACTCTCAAGGTCGAATCCTTGACCATCTAATCTTCTAAGATAGCTACTCCCCAAACTTTAAATAGCACCACTACATTATCGACTGCCAAATGGGTGCCTCCAGCCCTGACCTCTCTCTTGACTTTTATTTCCATATTTCTGACTATCTACTGTAGATTCCTATTTTGATAATCTACTATTCATCTCAAATTCAACTTCACACATTTTATTGCCCTACAATAGCTTTGTCTTTTTATTTACTGAATTTCTGTTAATGGTATAATGATTCCAATGTCATAAGATCATAATTCCATAGATCTAGAGTTGAAAACGATCTCAGAGAATGTCTCTCCCAACCCCTTCATCTTACCAATGAGCAAATTGAGGGTCAAAGTGGTTAAATGACTCATTCAACATTGCATAGATGTTAGCCATGAACCAGGATTCAAACTCGGATCATTTGACCAGCAAGCTTTCCATAGAAACACACAACCTACAGACCTCATTGTCATCTGCCATTTCCCTTTCACTTGTACAATCACTAACCATTTGGTACCAAGAGCATCAATGCCTCCTATTCAATTCCTTTTACATCTTTCCCTTTCTTTCTATCACCACTGCCCATCATTCTAGCTCAGGCCCCTTTCACTTTACATCTGAAGTCCCATTGCAATAGCCTTCTCCCTGAAACAAAAAACCATCTTTTTAACACCAATATTCTTCCTGTATCATACGACTATCATGTGCAATCTTATAGCCTCTGAAGAAATGAAATTGAGGGTTACCTGAAGGGTAATGCAGAGACAAATGTTGACTATGCATAGGCTACAGCATATTACAAACAAAGAATTACAAAGTAAAATTGAAGGATAGCATAGAAGAATTATATGAGCAAAAAAAGAAGATGGGCTGAGTATGGCTTTCTAGTCTAGTATTTTCTTCCCTCTTTCTATTTATTTCTGTGACTAGATTATCATTCATTTGCACTATTTGTCCAAGATACACAAACACACACAGATGTATATAGATCTCTACCACCTAGACTTAATATATTTATTATATTTTTCTAGTTTTACCTTCCATTATCAGTCTACATGAAATTATATTATTTAATAAAATTGTCCACAATAGTATAAACAATAGACTTTAAAAATCTACTTAATATTTCTTGTGTGTTAACATTTGACCCACCTCCTCCCCCAGACCCATGAAGGTACTTGAAATGAAACAGAGTCCAATACACGAATTAAATGCATTTATTGTCTGAGAAAAGGTTTGTAGGTAAGAGAAGATCCTACATGGGAGCAGAGAGGTAGAGAGTTCTTCAGCTGCTCAAAGGGGAGAGAAAAAGGGTGAGATAATATAGTTTCTAGAGGCTTTTGAAGGGGGTAGTTGGGGCTTAAGGGAGAAGATATCTCTATATATGATAAGGCAGGGAGTAAAGTGTTTGGAGATTTCTGCATCTGTAGTTTATTGCTCAAGGCTGCCTTGAGACCTTCAAGGCTGGTTTGGTTTCTGCACCTATCTCCAAATTCACCTAGAGTTCACTTCACAAGGGTCACTGGTATGTCAAGCAGCTCTGAGCCACAGAAATTCTTCTAACTGACTAGCTGTTGTGTAATTCTATTGTCCTGCTCCTCTGTGAAGAAGGGAAGTTCTTGCATGTAGTACAGTCATTACAGAACTCATGTTCACAGTAGTTTGGCCAAACCACCCACTGAAAAATAAAATACCCAATCAACCACAAAGTTTATCTAGTATAATACCAAATAACTGACTTGAACATTTTCCTCTTCACCGAGCTGATTAATGGATTAAACTAAATAGACTTGAACCATTAAATTAAATTATACTGTTCAACAAATACTTATTAACCATCTCCATGTGGTAGATGTTGGCAGAAGATACAAAGATGAATAATACATGGTTTTTGTCCTCACAGACATGGCCTATGAAGAAAAAGAGGATGCAGAAATGAGTAAAACCTGAATGAATGAAAAAAAACCTACTTACTATGTGTCAAGCACTGTATAAAGTGCTGGTGATACAAATGAAAAGTGAGATAGTCCTTGTCCTCGAGAAGCTTACATTCTTTTTTCCCCTTGATTTTTTTGGAGGGGGAAGGCAGGGCAATTGGGGTTAAGTGATTTGCCCAAGGTCACACGGTTAATAAGTGTTAAGTGTCTGAGGTCAAATTTGAACTCAGGTCCTCCTAACTCCAGGGCCAGTGCTCTATTCACTGTGCCACCTAGTCACTCCAAGAAACTTACATTCTAATGAGGGGGACAGCACATGAAGTGTAGCGAGCAGGGAGGGGTATTTTGTTTGGAAAAGTTATACATATATACGCAATGTGTGTGTGTGTGTGTGTGTGTGTGTGTGTGTGTGTGTGTATCAGTAAGGTGGAGCAGTGGATGGGAACATTGGATTTAGAGTTAGAAACACCTGAGTTTAAATCTACCCTCAGTCATTTTCTCTCCATATGACCCTAGTAAGTCACTTAAATCCTGCCTCAGTTTTCTCAACTTGTAAAATAGGGATTAATAATAACACCTACTTCCAAGGGTTTGTTGTCACTGAACGAGATCATATTTGTAAAATGCTTAGTATGGTGCCTGACACATATTAGATAATTATATATGTGGGTCTGTAAATACTTAACAACTAGCTTTCAGAAAAAAAAAAGGATGCAGGATACAGTTTTAACTATAATTATGCATAATCGATAAGTAGATTAACATAACATTAATTAATAAAAGTGTAACATAATTAGTTAAATTTTAAGCATAAATAACATTTTCTCCATCACTTTCTCTCATCTAGGCAATTCATAAAACAGCAAATAATATCCTGGTTTGAAGCTTTCAGATTGCTAAGGTGTAAGTACTCACGCTGAAGATTTAACAATCAGCTTTTTAAAGCCAGCAAAAGCTGACTCCAGTACATTGATATTATATAAAAGTACTCCCCTAATTCTTCCTCAAATTGGCAGGCTGGTCCAGAAGGGCAGTGGGAGGGACTGTACTCCTTAAATAAGTATTGAGTCAGTCAGGCACAGAAAGGAAATGTCTATAGTTATGCAATTCATTTTCATGCAGAACACTAAACAAGTTGATACTAAAGTGAGTGATCAATGATAATTTCAGAATATATTCTTCTCAGATGTAAAAAAAAAATTCCACTAAAAGAGATCATACAACTTGCCTTGGCAATGCGTTATAGTGTCTCTAAATCATCCCAACCCCCCAGTTCCTCCTAATGTCTAATTTAAATGGCTGGTAGAAACAAAGATGAAGGTTCCCTACTATATCTCTAAAATTTAAACATTCCTCACTGATCTTTATTTCTGGTTACTCTGGTTCCTGTCCCCTCTTTCCCCTAGTTCCCAGCCCTTTAATCACCTTCGATGTACCCCTCTGGAGAGATCTCCTAGATCTATGCCATTTACTTAATAGGCAATAGTGCTCCAAACCAGGCCTTTAATTACATCTTAAAAAGTTGCATAACCTCTTGGATTACCTCCCAGGACTCCCCTTGCTTTCTAAAGTACAGCCCTGCATTGCTTCCACTGTATTTAACTAGGGGGTCTATCATGACCCTAGGGCTGGTTGTTTGTGATTGTTTATGACTCTACCTCATTAAAGTAATAAACTAATGGGCCTTTGCACCATTTTAGAAATACTCCAACCTTAGCCTTCTTTGGGCCTAATGTTCCCAAAGCACAAAAGTCAGGCTATTATTCCTTATACCAAGAAATGACAGGAGTGAATTTGAACAGTCTTTCTTTCGCTTCCATTGAGACTGTAAGGTCAGTTGGGTTTATTTATCCTCTTACAACATGAAGATACCACTTGAGAGATTTTGTATTTAATTAGTGTCTAAAGTAAGAAAGACTGTTTTTTAACAACTGGAGTTTTCTGATCTGTTAACAGATGGCTCTCTCACACACACGCACTTTCTCTTTCTTCCCGTTATTCCCTCACTGTCCACCCTCCATATCCACCCTCCTTTACTCTTCAATAAAGCAGACAAGGGATTTTTAAGGTTAAAACCTTTCACTTTCCCAATTGGAATAATCTGAGAAGGATGCATGACTTTGAAAAGAAGGCACAAATTGTTGCCTGGGATTTCTTTGTTAAACTGTCTTGAGGGGTTCAGCTTTTGCCTTTTAACGATCACAGGCTATTGTTAGCTCTGCCAGATACACACTGTCTGTTTTGAAAGGTCTAAACATTTTGAACAAGAAACAGGAATAAAAGACATACATAATAGGAAACCCAAACACCTCGGTTTTTCTGGCCTAAAGATGTACTTAAAAGCCACTTAAACATAAAAGCATTCTGAAGAAAATATTTTGACTAGTTGAACAGGGAGTTTGAGGCTGTAAATTGCAGTTTCAGGACATATACTAGTTGTAAGTTTCTTAACACCAATATTAAGGAATAGGGTTCAAGGACAAGACCTATGAATTCACTAATATGGAGAGGAAACTCTTTCTACCAATGTGGGTCAGCATATTTTCTGCAACTTTATAAATTTAGAGAGCTGTCCACAATACTGAGAAGTTAAGTAATTCACCTAAGGTCATATAACCAATATGTGCCAGATGCAAGATTTGAACACAGGACTTCCAGGCTAGCTTTCTATCACTGTGCCAAATCTTCTCTCTTTGAGAAAGAGACACATGCTTTTTCTTTTCTTCCTTTTCTTTTTTGTTTTTTTAAAAATTATATATAGAATATTTTATTCCTCCCCTCCAATTACATGTCAAAACAATTTTTTAACATAAAAAAAAGTTTTGAGTTCCAAATTCTATCCCTTTCTTCCTCCCCTTTCCATTTCCTGAGATGGTAAGCAATTTGATACATGAGACACGTGCTTTTTCAATAGCTTCGTTAACATGCTGGTTGGATTTTTAATTTATGTTATCTGATAATCTGGGAGAACTGAATAACTAGCTATTAGATCTTGGGTCAATCACTTTACCTCAGAGTTTCTTTATTGCTCTTGCTTTGTTGGGAAAGATAGTGTATTGGTTTGGATTGAATTTGTAAAATGAGGTAGTTGGCCAAGACAATCTCTAAGGCTCCTGTTAGGTCAAATGTCTACAATTTTATGAATGAGTGGGCCAGTCATAAACTAGAATTACACAGAATTACAGGATGTTAGGGCTGAAATGAACCTTGGAAGACATCCAGTCCAGTTCTTTCATTTTACAGATGTGGAAACTGAGGGAGAGATTAAAGTAGCTCATACAAGGTCATGTACTCTTTCTTGGTGCAGCAGCAATATATTGTGGTTCTTTTGCAGAATTTAAATAGTAAAGCTAGAGTATAATAAATATGCAGTAGAAAATAGAAGGATCTGTCTTTGTTTAAGAATAAGGGAACAGCTGGGTGAAATTATGGAGAGATTTTGCACACAACTAGATTTGAATTCTGCTTGAATTGTTAATCACTTCCTTTGATTCTGGATGTATCCTAATGTATTAAAAACTAACTTCTAACCATCATCTGTGTTTGAACTTTCTCTTCCTCACTTTGAAGACCACCATTAAAGCTTGGCTGACTGACATAGCTGTATAGCTCCCATATTATACAGCAATATTTGCAGTTACAATACTTTTTAGAGAAAAATTGTTGTCTGCATCTGTATAGTTTGAGAATCAACAAGTTAATATTTGTAAAACACGTTGAAAGTAGGAATATTTTTAAGAAGCTACACAGAGGATAATTTTAGTAGGTGGTAAACTATATTTTGGGTTGACTTTTTTCTTTTTAACTTACTCAAGTGTCACATTTGTCCCATTTTCCTTAATGCAAAAACAGCGTTAAGCACGAGAAAGTGGACTCTAAAGGAGGGAGCGTTGCGATTCTAGTTGGGAAAGTAGGAAAAGTGGAGTTGAGCTGCGTATGCACACTATAAGGACCCTGTGTATAACTAGGTATAAAATTTTTGTATTTACATGAAACAAGTCTGTCCTGCAAATAGAAGTCCTTGCCTTTTGTCTGGCTTCATTAAAAGGTGGTTCTATTTCCCTACTAAAGAGAAGGAAGGAAGGAAACTCCAAACAGGATATGATTGGTGTAGGACAGGAGCAGCGATGGGTTCATTTCTTTATTGACTTTTATTTTCCTACCCCCAAAAGTAAACACTCAGCAAGTTATTAAAATCTATCTATCTATCTATCTATCTATCTATCTATCTATCTATCTATATATATCTATATATATATATGGTAAAATTTAATTTTTGACTATGCATTCTTAAGTGAGAAATGCTGGGAAAATTTCAAGAAAATTACCACTGGTGAATTCGGTTTCTATCATGTTTATCTTCTGATTGCTGTCCTTCAGCATAGGGACCATTACAGTCAATGACATTGTTATCTGACTCAAACATGTGGATAGTTCATTGAATGACTTTAATTACTTTCTCATCAAAGCCACATTGGACAGTTTCAGAAATTCCTTCTTTGCCTATTAAGACATCTTAAAGGACAAATGATTTCCACTCCCACCACCCCACCTTCACATTGTATTTATCAGTGATAGCAGGAGATCTTTCAGTTTGGTCAACTAAAGTCAAGTTCTTGGGAACTGTGGCTGTAAGCCCAGAATAATGATGCCTATTTATCTACCTTGATGATAAGAGTCCTGATTGAACAAGTCTTTTGCATCCTTAACTACTTGGAGTACTTTCTAAGCCCAGATGTGAGGACAGCCTCTATCTCCTTATCCTAAATTAGGTAGCTGAAGTGAGGGTACTTAATCACTGTTAGATCTAATTATTCCAAAATTTTCCCACCAGATGGATTCAAATGTTGAAAGAAATGCTGCTAGTGCCACTGCTACAACACAGCACAGTAGTGGAACAGTGCTCTAGGAATTCATAGAAGTATCAATTTACAGCTGCAAGGGGCATTGGAGGATATCAACTCCTGTTATAGATGAGGAAACTGAGGCATAGAGAGGTTAGGAAAATTTCCCAGGGTCACATAGTAAGTATATAAAGCAGGTTTTGAACTTAGGTCTTCTTGACTCCATGTCTATTGATCCATGATCCCCTGTATCACCTGCCTATCATGACTCCACAGAATGTAGGAGTTAGAAGGGGCATTAGAGACCACCTCGTTCAACCCATATACAAAAGGAATCATCCCTATAACATGCTGGTAAGTGCTCACCTAATCTCTGGTTGAACACTGCCTCCAAGGAAAGACTGTCTTGAGGCAGTCTTTTTTATTTTTGGACATTTGTAAATGCTGGGAAGTTTTTTACTGAAATCAAGTCTAAATCTGCCACTGTGTACCTTGAATCCATTGGTCCTGGTTCTGTTCTTTGAGGTCAGATAGAGCAAGCCTGATCTCTCCTCAACATGGCAGACCTCCAAATATTGAGAGATGCTATCATGACCTCTTAATGGTTTTACTATCCAGACTAAACATGCCTAGTTTTCCATCACTTAGTCCTGATCTAATTGGGCTGGCCTTGCTTATTCATTTCTTGCAACTCTATATAATGCATTCCCCTGCCCTCTATAACCTACCACAGGCCCTGTTTTTCTCTTCCACAGTTGTCAATTTCCAAGTCACCTCTCTATTTCATCCTTGGCCTAGACTAGAGAAATCAGCTTAGTTTTTTTAAATACTCCATGATTTCTTTAACTTCCATTTGACCATGTAGGCCCAGGCTCTATGACTAATATATGACCAATGAGACTGATTGTATTTATTTCCTAGAATTCCTTCTTACAATCAGATAGGATTAAGTGAGGTGTGATGTTTGTGGCAAGAGAATTTGGGGCACCATTTTTTAGTGGTCCAAAAAGATAAAGCATTTTGTAAAATTTAAAGCTCTGAATAAACATCAGATTTCCTTAAAAATGAGCTGTATTTTGCTCTGTTTTCCAAATTTTATGCAGGCACAGCTGGTCATATTTCCTTCTTTTATGTGCCTTTGGATTCTTTCTCCATTTCCTCTACCTTACTTCGTGTTTCTCAGGATAAGGTGATCCATACCATTTCTTTCTCCTTTTAACAGATATTTTGTTAGACTTTTTCTTTGATTTCAATTTTATATTTAGGTTGAGTTTAGACACAATAACTTATAAAAACCTTATATTCTCCCCCTATATAAAATTATAAAAGGTGTATACATCCTTGTTGTCCTCATTGTCCTCCTCCCCTTCTTCATTTTGCTTTTTGTTCTTGTTTTTCTTTCTGTTCCTGTTTTTTCTCTTATTCTTCTTACTGTTTTTCTTCTTCTTGTTGTTCTCTTCCTCCTAATCCTCTTTTTCTTCTTCCTCATCCCCTTCCTCTTCATCCCCCTCCTTTCCTTCCTCTTCCTCCTCTTTCCTCTCCCTTGTCTTCTTCCTCTCCTCCTTGTCTTTTTCCTTCTATCCCTCCTCCTCCTCCTGTA
The DNA here is from genome assembly GCA_028627135.1 of Pseudochirops cupreus. NCBI lineage: Eukaryota > Metazoa > Chordata > Mammalia > Diprotodontia > Pseudocheiridae > Pseudochirops > Pseudochirops cupreus. Next base: position 383,932,042 of record CM053580.1, read on the forward strand.
CCTGTTGTCAAGATGATGATATACAATTGAATGGACAGCTGACCCATCTCTATGTATGTCTTGGATGTTACAACTGGACAATGATATTAGTTAAGAGTTTAACAGGAAGATGGAGGTGGATTGAATAGCTTTTAGGAAATTGAGCAGTGCTTTTAATCAACTCAAACTCCTCTCTGAAACCTAAACTCATATCTTTTTAAAACCAGTATTTTTCCATATTGTATCACAGCATGTGAAGAATTAAAATTTGAGTCATTCAAATGACAAGGAAGTGATATGATATCACATGAAGGGATATGTGGGTGGTATAAACAAATTGTAGCTTGGTATCAACGTATGTATGAAAAGCAACAAAAGATAATCATCAAAGAAAGATGACTGTAGAAGGAGGTGGGCCAGCCATGTGGCAAGAATGATAGATGGGAGATGAATAGTCAGAATTTTTCATGGATATCCTCATAATGATAAGAGACTTAGAGGGTGATCCCAAGTACATTAGATGGCTGCCTTACATAAGATTTATGGGAAGTCAAGGACAAGAGTCACAAAGGATGAGATGGAGTGGGTGTGTTGTGATCTGCCTTATGGATGGAAGATCCGTGATCACCCCATTGGTGAGATGACAAATCTACTGAAGCTCTAAAGTATAAATAAATATGTATGTGTATAAACACATACATATGCAGTAATTTGGAAACTGTAGTGCTATACAGATGTGAGCTTTTATTATATGTGTAATTATGTTGATTGTCCTAAAAGTCTTTATGGATAAGGACCAGAACTGTGATTTCATTGGTATAGGGAAACATCAAGTGAAGAAACTCCTTATACCAATTCATATTGATACCTTCTCTACAGGCGTATGTTATATACAAATAAATGCATATTTTTATAATATAAATAATAGATTTCATTATTTTAGTGTTTTATAGTTGATGTCATTGATATATATATATGTATATATATATATATAGTGTGTGTGTGTGTGTGTGTGTGTGTGTATGAATATACACACAATAAACTTTTGAGGCATATAGTATAGTAATTATTCTCTTCATTTATAGGTTCAGAAAAGTGGGGTGAATTAAATTGCTAATGGTTACATAGTTCCACATGGTAGAACCAGGACATAAACCTAGATTACTTAATGTTAAATCTAGTACTCTTTCTACCATACCTGCTTTTCAACACACCATACTACTGCTTTGACAGATGGGGAAATACATACTCTGCTGGGGGTATTGGAGAGGGGTTAAGGGAACCAAGAAAAGGACTAGGGGGAGTTGTATGCTTGGATTCTTTGTACGTTGATAAAATACTTTGCATATAGTATGTACTAGGTGTTGCCAACTGGCTGGTAAAGAATGAAAATCAAATATGACTCATTATTTCTCAAACACAATCCAAGGACTGAAGAATCCTGTATAAACCTAAATTTTCAATTGCTATATACACATAAATCTTTTCTCCTAACCTTTTTTTGGATGGTAGTTGTTCCTTTGAGGCAGTTATTGTCTGGTGTGGTGCCTCTGTGAATTGCTTCTAAATTTTATTATTTGGCTGGGCTTTCTTAAATGGGGGGGGGAGGGTCTTCGTTAAAGGAAGTGGCTCACATTGGCTATTAGGATCCCATGGTGCAGTCCTTTCTGGATGAATGTTTTCAGTCCAGCTTTGGCCTAAGGGATCTGAACTCCTGTTGTTATGTGTTATTTCTAGCTCCTGGACCACTGTGCAACATTGGAACCCCAGTCGGAGGAACATCTTTTTAATATATCCAAATCAGAAAAGGTAATCGACAGCAGATGGACAGCAACATGTTCAGGGAGAGAGTAGAAAAGTCTGAACTTTCCAGTTTATCTCACAATACTTCCTGTCACGTAGAGGAGTGTGGAGTAGTTATAGATGGACTTTTGTTAGAAAGGTCTAGATTTGAATTCCTCCTTAAATACTTACTAGTTGTTCCCATCTGTGAAATGAGGATAGAGATACCATCTACCAGGGAGGGTTGTTGTGCAGGCCAAAACAAATCTTTTTTTTTTTCTGCTTTTTGGAGGAGGAAAGGCAGGGCAATTGGGGTTAAGTGACTTTCCCAAGGTCACACAGCTAGTAAGTGTTAAGTGTCTGAGGTCGCATTTGAACTCAGATCCTCCTGACTCCAGGGCCAGTGCTCTATGCACTGCGCCACCTAGCCACCCTCAAAACAAATCTTAATGTGCTTTGTAAATGTCATCTGTTATTATCAGTAGAATGTGTTCTTCCCCTCCTTCAGAACTCTCCAATGCTATTTCCTCTATGAAGCCTCTCGAACATCACTGTCCCTCATTACCCATCTCCCCAAGCAATCTTTCTTCTTATTGAATTTCCTATCACACCTTGTTTGCCTAGACTGATCCTTTGAATTTATTCTTCCTCTATTAAGAACAAGAACTAACATTTATATAGTGCTTTAAAGTTTACAAAAGGCTTTACTTATAGTATCCCAGATATCATAGTTGTTTATGTATATGGTTTTTCTCCTGTATTCCAACATAAGTATTTTGAGAGCAAGGGTCTTCTGTATTATGTACCCCGGTGCCTGGCATACAGGAGATACTTAAGACATATTAATTGAATAAATGAACAAATGAATGATTGACTTAATGAAAGCAAGTTGTCATGTATGGATGTGATGGAGTTCTGCTATTCTGTAAGAAATAATTAGCTCAATGATCTTAGAAAGGCATGGAAAAACTTACATGCAAGGGTGAAGAGAAAAATGAGCAGAACCAAGAGAATGTTGTATATAGTAAAGGCAATATTGTTCTAAGAATGATTTTGAGTAACTGAGTCATTTTAACTATTATAAATACACAAATTAAAAATAAAGGGCACATGAGGAAAGACACTATCTACATCCAGAGAAAGGACCAATAAATAGAAGTATGTATAGAATAATGTTACACACACATATGGGCGTGTGCTCATGTGTGTCTTATGGTAGCCATCTCTAGGGTGGGACTGGAGGTGGAGAAGGAAGAAAAAAAGGAAAAAAAAAGAAACTTACATGATAACTTTATTATATATTTAAAAGGAACAGCAAGTTGTACATAATAGATTTGCAGCTTCATGTTCAATAATGGCTTTTTATTATACTATGTATTTCGTTCCATAAATTAAAAAAACTAAATAAATTTAACAAAAAGAAAAAAATATATAACACCATTACAAACAGAGACTGCTTTAGAAGCTGGATTCATGTTTTATTGTTCCCTTTTTTCTCCCACATCAATACTTGATAGACTAAATGGTTTTTCTACCAAATAAGCATAGAAACATCCCAGCCACAAACCAATATAAAACTTTCTCTTTACATACTTGACTTGGGCTTAGCATGATCTGAGTGATCAAAACCACCTTTATTTGTGATGGATCTCTTTTTTCAGAAAGAAAAATATTTATGACAGCTTTAACTACCTCCTAGAAAGCTGCCGTTTCCCCTTCTTCCAGTTAGAGCAATGAGAGGTTCCTCCCACCCCTAGAAAAACATTAGATATAGAAGAGGTAGAAACATTAAATCATAAGTTTAAAGGTGGGAATACTCCTAATAATCAAAGCACTAAAGTTGTGCCTGCTTGCTACGACTGTCCTTGCTGCATTTCCTGAAATCATGTCTTTTTCCCGCCCGCCGTCTTTTTTGGCGGATAGACTTCACTCTGAGTCGTGTCTTCCCACAGAAATCTTTTCTTGGAGGTGCTCAGGTCATGTATTTTTACTATACTTAGGCCTTTAAATTGTGTCTATCATCACCCCTAAGCATCTGGGTGCTCTGTTCCATCTTAATCATGTTAGTGTGCCTTAGCACTCATTTCTATGAGGTGGTGTAGCCTCATTTCACAGGTGAACAAAAAGAGGTTAAATAACTCCAAGTAATGTAAATGAGAATCAGGCAGATTCAAAACTGAAAACTCATGATCTATCCCTTTTTTTCTATGTAACAGGTAGTAATTTAAGTGATCTACGAATAGTAGTTGATTTGAATCTCACTACAACCCTGTGAGGTAGACACTATTATTATCTCCGTTTTATAGTTGTGGAAACTGAGGCAGATAAAGGGAATGTGACTTGACAACTTCACACAGCTCGTCAGTGTCTGAGACTGGCTTTGACCTCATATCTACCTGACTCCAGGCCTAGTGCTCTAGCGGCTGTGCCAACTGACTGTCCATCTAACTAAATTTTAATTACTGTCCATTTTATTCTTTATTTACTTTGGTCTTAAGCTTGTTCATCTCCTTCAGTAATATAATAGTCTAATAGAATGGCAGGCCTGAAAGTGCTCAGTGGCTTTCCAAGCCAACATCTCAAATATATTTATCCAATCTTTGCTTGAGAACTGCAAATGAGGGTGGAACCAATTATCTCCTGAAGAATCACATTCCATTTTTTTTTTTGTAGCTTTAATTATTAGGAACTTTTTCCTTGCAGCAAACCTCAGTTTACCTTTTTGCCATTTCTACTCATTGCTCCTAGTTCTTTGTTCTGCAGTCAAGCAGAATAAGTTGCATCTTTCTTCCATGCAACAACCTTTCAGATCTTTGAAGAGAATTGTCATATCCCCATCTTATCTAAATATTTTCTTTTCTAAGTTGGGTATCCCCTGTTCCTTCAATCAAACCTTATATAGTGTGAATTTAGTCTGGTTATCCTCCTTTGAACATTTAACAAAGTCCTTCCTAAAATGTTTTGGGATGTTCTCTAGATGTGATTTTACCAGACCAGAATTTGACCACCTACCTCAATAACCCTGGATTATATTAGTTTCTTTGGCTGCTACATCAGACTATTGACTCATATTGATCTTGTAGTCCACTAATATTCTCAGGCACTTTTCAGACGTGCTGTTTTAAAATCATGTCTTGCCCTCTACCCCCTTTTCTACTTTTGAAGTTGAATTCTAAACCCAACTAGAAGACTTTAAATTTATCCAGTGTAAATCTCATCTCATTCAATTTGGTGCCACGATCTAGCTTCTTTTCAATCCTAATGTTGTCTTTAACTGTATATTGGGTATCCTGCCTAATTCTACATCATCCAGGAATTTCATAAAAATGCCATCTATGCCTTTACTCAAGTCATTGACAACACACGTTTAACAAAACAGGGCTGAGAACATATTTCTGGGTGTCTCTATAGGAGAGCTTCTTGCAAGATGATATCAAGTTTGGAATATCTTCTTTTTGGTCTGACCATTCATCCTATTCTGAATCAACCTAATTAAACTATCAGCTATTCTACAACTTATATAGAAAGAGAACATGAGCAATCTCATAAGATCCAGGCAAAGGAGATCTAGAACATTCTGATATCAGCCTAGTAATCCTATTTTTTTTTTAAAAGGAGTTGAGGTTGGCATGACCTGTCCTTGACAAAGCTTTTCTGGACATCTTCCTGGACACCCCCTGCCAGAAACCTTTTCTAGATACCTCTAAATATTCTCCCCCGAGACAACCTTTTCTGGATATTTACTGACATTTTACAATTTTCTAGAATTTTGCTAGGTGCAAGTCGAGTTTACTGGCCCATAGTTTGCAGACTCAATTCTCTTCTTTTTTGAAAACAAGCATAACAGAATATTGACATGTTAAAAGATCAAAAGTAAAGGTGACAAAATTACGCTTCCAACTTACCCCTTTGTGGAGGTGGGAGGTCCAGAGATCTTACACATTGTATGCATATTTGGACTTTTCAATTTGTTGAGTTACTGGGTTATTTTTTTCCTTTCTAAAGAATACAATTTGTCATATGAGATAACTCTCTGGTACGGACAGGGAAGGATATTTTTGATTAACTATCGTGATGTAAAAAAATAAAATAATAAAAACTTGTTTAAAAACAACAAACTATAACATTTCTCTTTCTCCAATCCTTTAGTACCTCCCCCATTTACCATGGTTTTTCAAGGATCGTTAACAATAGCTCGGCACCCACATCCTTCAGGTTAGTTAGCACTTTACAATTTTGTTCATCTGGTCCCGGTAACTTGAACTCATCGGGCACATCTAAATGTTCTCTGACTTTCTTTTTATTTATCAACTTTTGTTAGTTTTTTTAGTTATTTTTGGTCCAAGCATCAATCTTCTTGGCAGAGACAACAATAAAGAAAATAATTCAATAATTCCTCCTGTCAGACATTATCGTCATTCCCCTTGCCCCTTAAGTGGCAATCCTATGTTTTCAATCTTCCCCTTTTCACTGATAGAGCCTTTAAAATATATTTTTTTGTGATTTTTAGCTTTCTTCTATAGTCTTAGTGCATTCTGAATTTTAGCGTTACTGACATTATACTTTAGAGCAGGCCGTGGGGAACAAATTCTTTTAGTAAGGGGATTTGTTCTGTGAAGTTTGGATTCAGTCAGAGAGCCACACTTGAGGATCTAGAGGGCCACATGTGGCCTCAAGGTGCAGGTTCCCCACCTCTGCTTTAGTATGTTTGACCATGTCATGACCATACCATGTTTTTGTAGTTATCCTGTTACCTGTCCTTGTCTGTTTTCTGTAGGCATCTTTCTAAAAATCTAGATTGGTTGGTTGGTAAGTTCCTGGCGTACCATGCTTCTCTCTTTAGAAAGTTTCCCTTATTCCTGGAAGAAAAATTCCTTGGAAGAAAAATTTCTTTCCCAGACTTAGTCCTTCACTACTTCACCAAAAACGCCATGAGTCATAGGATTATAGGTTTACATTGGAAATAAACTGAAGTCCAATTCCCACCCAAATCATGGATTCTATCAATAATGTCCCTGGCTAGAGATCTCTAGACAGATAACTCTTTACCCATAGGATGATATTCAGTGATTGTAAGCTATTATCATTATTATTATCTTTGTTATTACATTGACAGGATAGAAGAATGGAATGAGACTAATAAGAAAAAATCAACAGGGCAAATGTGAAAATTACTACTTGGCATCAAAAATCAAACTTTGAGTACAGAGAGAAATATAGCAAAGAGAAGGTCATGTAAAAAAAAGACCTAGAAATTCTAGTACATTGACAAGTTAGAATGACTCAGCAAGGGGAATGAGGCATCCCCTAAAATTTCATGTGCTCTTAGATTGCATTCCTGAAAATCTAGCGTAGGGGAGCAAGGGTCATCTAGACTTCTCATTCAGCCAATCCATCCATCAATCAAGAGTATAGATTACCTGTATACAAAGCCTCTTCATCTCTATTGAATCAAGCAATCATTTGAAGGCATGAACTAGATGTGAACAATTAATCAAAGGAAGAATAGAGTGCTTTCGAGTCATTGGATGTGGACAAATAGTCCCTCATAGCAAATGTCTTGTTTTTGGTTCAGTCATACATTTGGATAAATACAGTCAGTCAGTTGAGAGTCTGAAAATTTCTAACAGGAGATGAGATGGGTGGTGGAGTAGCTTCAGCTGCAGCCATGTCTGTGTTGAGAGGGACTCATTAGGGTGGGAGGGTTGGAGGAGAGAAGTGCTTCCTCCCCACCCTTCTTGACCAGAGTGTTACTTTGTGAAGGTCAAAAGTTTTGGACTTCCCAATGGCATCTGAACAGTTTTACAAGAACAACAGTGACTGATGATTGGGAATGGAAGACAAATGAAACTCATGGTGAGAGGCAGCTTTAGGATTCTACAAGGAGCCCAGAAAGCTTTACCTAAAAAGAATTCCACCTGAGTTCAAATCGGGCCTCAAACACTTAACACAAAAACTAGCTGTGTGACCTTGGGCAAGTCACTTAACCCCAATTGCCTTCCAAAAAGCAAAAGTAAAAATAAAAATAATTAAAATAAAAAGAATTCCATAAGGACTCCAGGAAAGGGAAAAATACTTTCAGTTAATCACAAGGTAGGAATTATGCCTTTGCCACATTGTTCTTTAAGATTGCCCTGGACTATGCATATACTTGTGGGAGAGTGCATTACAGATGATTTATAGCAACTGTTTTTTCTAAACTACCTTAGTAAATTCCCTTAACTAAAACCCAAGTAAATCTGTCTGGTTGTCTGGCAGTCAATGGGAAGGTTCATGAGCAATAGCATTAGAGAAACCACCCCTAAATCCTCAAAACTACCCCTAAAATTCTGAGGGGAGATGTAGCCACCCCCTGGCGAACTAAATTTTCACTGTTAGTAGGGATTAGGAGGGGGCAGCTAGGTGGCATGTTAGATAGAGCACCAGGGTTGGAGACAGGAAGACTCATTTCCCTCAATTCAAATCTGGTCTCAGATACTTACTATCTGTGTGACCCTGGGCAAGTCGCTTAACCTTGATTCTCAGTTTCCTCATCTGTAAAATGAACTGGAGAAAGAAATGGCAAAGACTCCAGCAACTTTGCCAAGAAAACCCCCAATATTCTCACAAAGAGTTAAACACAACTGAAACAACTGAACAATAACAAAGGGGTTAGAAGAGTGAATCCAGAACCTGTGCTGCACAATACAGGGCAAGGGAAAAACATAAGAAGTCATATGATTTAGTGGACAAAAGTGCTAGACATGGAGTTACCTCTGGCATTAGCTGTGTGACCATGGGAAAGGCACTTAATATGAAGCTGTTTCCTCATCTGGCTATAGAATGAGGGTGATATTTGCATATCTACATTATGGGTTTGTTGTAGAGCTGCCATGAGACAATGCATGTAAACGGCTATATCAAGTCACATTATGATGTTTCCTACTTCCTTGCTAGGACCACCTCTTAAGTATGGTGTCCTTTTGTAGGCTATATTTTAGAAGTAGCACAGACAAACTGGGACATGTTGGGTGGTGAGGCAAATAAAAACTATGTCATAGGATGATCAGTAAAAGGGTAGAGATATTTATCCAGAAGAAGAGAAGACCTAGGAATAAAACGACAATTTTAAATGTGTTTTGCCTGTATCCAAAAAGTAGAATGAAGATTAATCAGTGGAAGCTACAGAGAAGGTGATCTTAGTTCAGCATAAAAAATAATACTATTAATTAAAGCTATTTTTAAAAAAGCATGGGTTGTCACTGGGGATAATAATAGCAACTAATATTGTCATGGCATTTTTTATAACTTGTAGAGCATTTTAAAAAAAACACCCCCCAACCCAAACCCTGTTATGTGGTAGAAGATATAATTTTGTCCATTATTACAGATAAGGAAACTGAGTCTCAGGGAGATAAAGAGACTTGCCTAAGGTCACATAGCTAATAGGTGGTACTGCTTGGTTTTCAACACTGGGTTTCTGATTCTAAAGTCTAGAACTCTTTCAACTATAGTATGCAGTAACCAGACTCAAAGAATTAATTTTAATATAGCAAACATTAGGGATTATCTATCTATCTATCTATCCATCTATCTATCTATCTATCTATCTATGTACCTATCTCTTCATCACCTTATACTGTTCTAGGTGGTGAGGATTCATACACAAAAACAAAACAATCCTTGCCCTCAGTTTTTTCTCCATCCGATGTGGAGATTAGTAAATTTCCATTTGTGACATTGGAGACCATTTATTCAAAGGTACAAAGGAGGGAGATGGAATCTTTCTATCAGTCTTACTTGACTGAAATGAAGAATGCATAAAGGGGAGTGAGCAGGTAGGTGGAAGGCAGATTGTAGAGGTCTTTTTTACATGTCAGGCTGAACATTTAATATTTTGTCCTCGAGATAGTAGAGAACCACTGACGATTTTTGAATTGTATAGTTATATATTCTGGACAGGTAAGTGTTTCAGTGGAAAGAGTGCTGGATTTGGAATCAGAAGACTCCTCTTGCTGAATTTAAATCTGGACTCAGACACTTATCATCTGTGGGACCCTGGGCAAGTCACTTAGAACCCTGTTTACCTCATCTGTAAAATGGGTTGGAGAAGAAAATGGCAAACCACTCCAGTATATTTACCAAGTAAATCTCTAATGGGGTGACAAAAAGTCAGACATGACTGAAATGACTGAACAAAGTGACATAGTCATGTATTTTAGGAATATCAATTTGTCATCTGTGTAGAAAATGAAGTGGAGAGGGAAAATACTAGAAACATGTACATAACCCAGGAGATTAGAGAAATAGTCCAGGTGGGAGTTGAGGAGGACCTGTGGTAGAATCTGTATGTGAATGGAGATCTTTATGGCAATTGTTCTGAAGGTAGAATTGACAAGACTTGTCAGGATATGGAGTAAGCCTTGCTAAGATATTGGGGAAAATGGAGAGAGAATTAAAGATTGTGAATCTGGGTAGGTAACTAGAAGGATGGTAGCAACCTCAATAGAAATAGGGATATATGAAAGAACAAATCTGGAACTTCGTGCTTTTGAATGACAATAATGAAGATAAGTCATTAATGGCTTAATATAAACTTGAAGGGCAGTCTCCAGTGGAGGTATCAGGGATCAATGCTTGACCCTGTTCTGTTTAACATTTTTATCTGTGACTTAGATGAAAGTATAGATGGCCCACTTATCAAATTTGAAGATAGGAAATTGGGATGGAAAGCTAACACTGGATGATGAGTAATGATACACAAAGATATTGAAAGTCAGAACGATGGGGGACCAAATCTAATAAGATGAAACATACTGGGGATAAGTGTAAAGTCCTATGCTGGATTTTTTTTTAAAAAAATCAACTTTACAAGTATAGGATAAAGGAAGAGAGGATAGAATATAGTTCATATGAAAAAGATTTGGAAGTTTTACTGGTTTATAAGCTCTGTATTAAGTTTAGAAAGTGATATGGCTGCCAAAAAAGCTAACACAATTTTAGGCTGCTTTAAGAGAGACAGTTGGCAAAAAAGGGATATTAAAGTCTTGTTTTACTTTACCCTGGTGGCATTTTGTGACCTGAAGTCAGAAAGATCTGTTCAAATCCTTCCTTAGACGTTACCTGTGTGATTCTAGGAAAGTTACGTAGTCTTTTTAAATTTCTCATCTGTAAAGTGTATGTATAGTTAGTGCCCAGTAAGTTTCATCTTATTAGATTTGCCCCACCCCCATCATTCTGACTTTCAATATAGTTGGTGCTGGTTGGAGAAGGACTCAAAAGTGTCTAATGTCCCTTCCAATTTGGAATCTATGAATCTCTGAATATCCGGTCAACTGTGTTCAGCTCTGGGTGCCACATTTTGGGAAGTCCATTCTTATAAGTTTGCAGCATGTACAAGATGGCCAGGATAGTATGAAGCCTGGAGACCAAGCAATAGGAATACTGGTCTAAGAGGACTATGGGTACTTAGCCTTGAGAAACGAAGAAGATTTAAGCATGTGTGTGTGTGTGTGTGTGTGTGTGTGTGTGTATGTATAATATGATAGCTTCCTTCAAGTATTTGAAGGGTTTTCTTGTAGGAGAGGAATTATAAATGCTCTTCTTGGCCCCAAAGAGCAGAACCAGGAGCAGAGGCAAATTTAGACTCAATGTCAGGAAAAATTTCCTACCGATCATTTCTGTCCACAAGCAGAATGGCTGCCTTGGGAGGTGATGGGCTCCCCAGTTGCTTCCCAGGGATGGTGTAGATTTCTGTTCAGGTACAGGATGGTATAGAAGAGTCCTTTTCTGTGATTCTGGGGTTATGCAATGGACCTTGAAGGTTTGTGAGGAACTTTACATGCTTTATATCATTTGATTATCAACATATTAAAACAAATATTATCTTCTCCGTTTTACAGATAAGGAACCTGTGATACAGAGGTCACAGAGCTCAAAATCACAGAGATAATAAGTGGAAAAGCCCAGAGTCAAACACAGACCTTTGGACTCCAAGCCCAGTGTTTTTCCCTGACCCTGCTCCTCTTTTTGGAACTCAAATCTGTCATCCATTGTATTAGTCATCTCTCCCAACTTTGTGTCAAAATCTTATTTTCTGCCTTCTGCTTTGGCCAAATCCCTTGCCTCATCCACATCCTTCCCTGACTCTGGAGGAATGGGGGGTTACTGAACCACTGGTTTCTACCTCCAGTTCCTTTCTTTAAGCTTTCTTACCTACAAGGCTCTGGGACTTGATATTCATTCCCAGAGAAGGTAGAAAGTTGAGAAAAGTGGACTACAGACTACTAAGCGTTTATTAACATTAAAAGGAGCAGGTAAGTCAAGCAAAACTTTACTTGGTCTGCAGAAGAATTCTTAAATTCTGATCATTTTTATCTATCTATTATATGTAAGGAACTCTTCTAGATCAGGATATAGACAAAACAAAAATCAGTCCCTGTCCTCAAGGAGCTTACATTCTATATCTTGAATACTGTGTTTACAGAGTTAAGTAATTCCAAGGTAACTTAAGAAGGTAGAATAGTACCAGGAAAGGCTTCCTATAGGAAATGGTGCCTGAGTTGAACACATGGAATGATGTTTAGGGAACAGAAAGCAGGAGAGTTTATCTAGAAAGTAGAGAGGGAGAAAGGGGAATGATATGAATTAAGGCTGGAAATGTAGATTGTTTTCAGGATGCTTCGAATGGTTTCAAACTATTCATTTTCTATATCTTTAACCTTTCTCTTCATTTTTTCCATCTTAACTCTTTATTTCACACTTTTCTTTCTTTCTTTTTTCTTTTTGGAGGGGGAAAAGCAGGGCAATTGGGGTTGAGTGACTTACCCAAAGTCACATGGTTAGTAAGTGTTAAGTGTCTGAGGTCAAATTTGAACTCAGGTACTCTTGATTTCAGGGACAGTGCTCTGTTCTTTGCGCCACCTAGCCAACCCCTATTTCACACTTTTCCTTAGTACCTATTGAATGTAAGTAAGGAAATAAGCATTTATTAAGCACCTGTCAGGAAGACATCTTCCTGATTTCAAATCTGGCCTCAGACACTTACTAACTATGTGACCCTGGGCAAGTCACTTAACCTGGTTTGCCTCAGTTTCCTCATTGGTAAAATGAACTGGAGAAGGAAATGGTAAACCACTCTAGTATCTTTGCCAAGAACATTCCAAATGGGGTCACAAAGAGTCAAATGTGACTGAAAATGACAACTATGTGCCAGTCATGCTAATTTGATCCTCACAACAACCCCATGAGGTAGGTCCTATTATTGCCACCATTTTACAATTGAGTAAACTGAGGTCAATAGAGATAAAATGACTTGACTAGGGTCACACAGCTAGTAAGTGTCAGAGGCAGGATTTAAATTCAGATATTCCTGACTCAGGATCCATTGCCCTATCCTCTATACCACCTAGCTGCCTCTATGGAGTATAATGTATTTGGGCATTTAATAAATACCTAGTTAATTGAAACCAATTGTCTCCAGTTTCAAATGTCTCTAATATTTTGCTTCGTCTTACACTATTTGTTCTTCTTGATTGTCATTTCACTTTCTTGTTTCTATAAATTGGGTAAATCTTTTCTTAAGTTCTTTCCGCCCCTTTACTTGCTGGGTTCCTTCATAAAATGACAAAGTCATTGCTTGAGAACTGGGAGGGACTTAGAAGACATCTCATTCATCCACACCTCATTTTATAGCTAAGAAATTGGAGACTTAAGTGACTGAACCAGGATTCAATTCCAGGTCCTCTGACTCTAGATCCAGAATTCTTACTGCTCCATTACACCGCTGTCCTTCTTCCCTTGCTCCTCTCAGTTTCACTTTGCCAAAGTTAACAGCATTTTGGAAATGGGTTGGGCTGCAGAGACCATCTGGTCCACACTTCTTAAAACTTTTTTCGTGTGTATGTTGGACCCCCTACACAATCTGGTGAAGACTATCAGGGACCTTACAAGGATAGTCTTCAAAGCATAAAATAAAATATATAGGATGACACAGAAAATCAGTTATACTGAAATTTGGTAATCAAAATAATTTTAAAAACAAGTTCATGGATCTTAGGTTAAGAATTTATGATTAGTTATAAACTTATTATTTTAAGAGATAGATGCTAGAACTATGATTTCATTGGTTTAGGGAATATCCAGGTGAGGGAACTCCCTATAACAATACAGATTTGCACTCTCCTTAGAGTTGTCTAGAACAGAGATAAGTTAAGGGACTTGTCTAGGGTCAAGCAGCCACTCCTTGTCAAAGGCAAAGACCTGAACATAGGCCTTCCTGGCATTGAGGCTGGCTTTCTATTTACTAAATTACATTTCTGCATTATTTTAGAGATTTAAAAACAAAGCAAAACAAAACAAAACAAAAACCTGAGGTTCACCAAAGTTAACTGACTTGTCCAAAATTATCAAGCAAGTTAACAGTTAACAGTTAGCAGGTAACAAGTTAATATAGACTGGAACATATTTCTCTCTGACTCAGGCTAGTATCCTTTTTATCATTCCAGATTGCCTCTTCTCATTCTGTAAAATTAATTTTCAGAGATATTCCTTTTTTCAGAAATGTCTATCTCATACCACTCCAAACAACAACAAGAAATGTCAAAATTATGCTCTTGCACTAAATTGAATAATATAGCATTTTAGTTACGTGATCTCATTTGGTAATAGCAGTAATGATGACTTACATTTCTTTATTAAAGGTTTCCAAAGCACTTTCCTCTCAACAACCTTGTGATGTATTTAATACAAATGGTATTGTTCCCCTGGGCATCTAGGTGGGGCAGTGGATAAGAGTGCCAAGCCTGGAATCAGGAAGACCTGATTTCAAATTTGGCCTTAGACACTAAAAGCTTTGTGACCCTGGGCAAGTCATTTAACCCTGCTTGCTTCAGTTTCCTCATGTGTAAAATGAGCTGGAGAAGAAAATGGCAAGCCACTCCAGTGTCTTTGCTAAGGAAAACCCTGAATGGAGTCACAAAAAGGTAGACATGACTGAAATGACTGAATAAAATTGTTCACCTGTCTACAAATAAGGGTACTGCAGCTCAGAGAGTTAAACTTGTCTAAGGTCGCATAACCAATAAATGATATAGTCCTGTCTCATATGCCTGAAAAAAGGAAGGAGTGTTCCATTTCCATAGAAAGAAGACACATAAGCTCAAATCCTCAAAAGAAACAGGGAATTCAGAAGAGGATGGGTTAATAGAAAGAGAGAGTTCTATTTTGGAAACTTTGAATTTAAGATAAGGAAATACAGTCTGCAATGTCCAACAGGCAATCTATGTTGCTTGCCTAGAGATCAGGAAAAAAAACTAGGACTGCATATATAGACCTCTGAGTCATCGGTCTGGAAATGATATTTAAATGCAAGTGAGACAGTATGAAGAGAGAAGAGAAGATGGCTCAGGACAGAACCTTTGGGCACATTCACAGTTAGGGGGCTAAGCTCAAGGATGACTGCACTTCCAAAGGTAGAAACCCTGAAATTCCTACCCTCAGTCTTCTCGTGGTGTTGGTGATTTAAGAGGCCCTCATCACAGACTGAGAGATGATGAATTTCAGAGCGTTCTTCTAACTCAGTAATTTGTTACCTTTACCCCAACTAAAGTTTGGAAATACTGATTTCCAGAGGCTGGCTGTCCCCAGTGCAAGTCAATTTGGATGATAGATGCCAACAATCAGAAGATTTTATAACCATTGTTCGAGCATCCGTAGTGTTAGTATGGGGCAGGCACGCTAAAAAGCAGGAAAGCCTCAATGGCTCCCTTTGAATTCTCTCAGAAGGAGCTGGTGTGTGGAAGAGGGATTATATGTACTTTGTTTGGCTCCAGAAGGTAAGAATATAATATGGAAATAGCATAGAAGCAAACAACAATTTGATGTCCAGTGAATTTTCTTAACAACTAGTGGAATACACTGCATCAGAATATTATTTTGTTGTGGTTGTTTCAGTCGTATCTGACTCTTCATGAGAATATTTGGGATTTTCTTGCCAAAGAAACCGGTTTGCCATTTGCTTTTCCTGCTCACTTTACAGATGAGGAAACTGAGGCAAGCAGGGTTAAGTGACTTGCCCAGGGTCACACAGCAAGTAAGGGTCTGAGGCCAGATTTGAACTCAAAAAGGTAAATCTTCCTGATTCCAAACCCAATGCTCTAACCACTGCACCACTTAGCCATTACCTTTGGCCTACATGAGTGAAGGTCCTCAAGTAGAGGCTGTATGATCAATTTGTCAAGTATTCTTGTCCAAGTATAGGTTAGACTAAACTACCTGGATTTCCTTCCATCTCTGGTATTCTTGGATCCTGTGATGTTGAGTACCATGATGCTTGGGTATGAGTCAGAAGATGCAGCCAGAATTTCCTTCCATTATTGATAGGCTATGATTCTGTGATGCTGAATGCTGTGATTCTTGAATACTTTTTTTTTTTTACCAAAATCTCCTTTGACTGTTAGTAAAACATATGGTCGTCATATGATGCCTCTAATGCTACCACTATAAACATCATTTAGAGGCATGAGTGATGATCTAGGAACCAAGAGATTTAACTTCCAGTCTCACCTCTGCCACTATGTGAAACTAGGTAAACTTCTTTATCTCTTTATCTGCTGCTAAAATGAAGAAGGTGACCTAGATGCTTTTAGTTTCCATCTGACTCTCAAATTCTACGATTATACTTCTTGGATGTTTTTTGTTGTTAATGATTAACTTGTTCAATCATCTAATTAACATTGTTGAGTACTTAGAAGTTGGTTGACACTGAATAAAGTTACCTAGTATTTATCAGTTGCTTAACCTAGATCAGAAGGGGATAAAAATGAAGTCATTGCTTCTGTGCTCTGGAACTCTACTTGTAAACCAGAGCTAAGTGTCTACCTTTTTTTTTCCTGAATGTAGTACTATTTACTTATTTATTTTTACTTAAAAATTGTAAATCCATTTGAATATAAAAATTTAGCTGCTAATGGCCATGATCCCATCTAACTAATTTATGTCTCCAGACCAGTAAAGGAAAATTCAAGACCCATTTTCTTGGGTCTTGGCTTCCTTGGCTTATCGATAGACAGGGTAGGGACCCTGTAAAGGCCACTGAACTACACACAGGGGACATGGAGGGCTCTATCTTTCATATTCAACTACAGTCCACGTGTTGAACTTGAGGCAAGTCACTTAAGCAGTCCCAAACTCAGCGTATCCATTTATAAAGTAAAGGAATTATCCTAGATGATTCCTAAGATGCCTCCCATTTGTAAGGAGGATTTGGAACTGGAAGAGATCAACAGCTCAGACCCTTTTTCTCCCTTTCTCCAAGGACAGCTAAGGATATCGAGACCCAGAAAGAAGAAGCAACTTGATCAAGGTCACATAGGTAGTTAGTAGCAGAAAAGAGATTCCAACCTAAATTTTCTGATTCCAAATCCAATGCTCTATCTTACCAAAAAATTAGATTATTCTATATTGAATTGATTCTAAATCATTTGAGACTGTAATACATCTATGCATTTGAAATATAGTTCAATATTCTATAACGTTCATTTACTCAGGTCAAGTACAATGCTTTGGAATTTAAGACCTTTGGGAACGAGAGTTTCTTAGGTGATTTCAAAGAAAACAGACCATTTTTATTATGTAACCTTGACTTCTCAGAGCTGGGAAGGAGATTGGAGATAATCAGATCCAACTCATATCCAAATTTCCTTGCTTGAAGCCTTCCAGTGAGGAAGAACTCAGAGCTTCCTGAGTAAGCCCATTTTACTTATATACAACTCAATTATGGTAAAATTCTTTTCAAAGGCTAATGCCATCCAAAAGGTAAATAAACATCCTTTCATAAATTTATAGAAATATATGGCTAAAGATAAACCATTTTTTCTAGCCAACAGGTGGGGGAGGTACTTGTGTTTACCAAGCTTTCGCATCGCAGCTGGTGGAGATTTCTGAACTCCAGCAAACAAAAAGAAATAGTCATTATGTTTGACTGATGACAGCCACAGGAAGAGGTGTAACTTCTCACTTCTCAGCGAGTGAGTCTCCATGTGAGAAATGGTTTCACTGTCTACAGCAATGAGAAGCCTTGGCCTTTCCCTGAAGCCCTCTGTCAACTGGCCTGTCTGTGCTGTCAGACTTAATTCTCCTGAACATGTTTCCAATGTTGCTTCATCTAGCAATGGATGACAACTTCAGAAAGAGCAAGGGGGCTTTTCCAAGGCCTAGAAAGAGTTAAGGCAACCAAACTTTGGTATCTGTCACGCAGTTCTTTTAGGCTCATGGAGCAATGAGCTAGTTTAAAGAAATGTCTAAATCACAGAGGATATCGGGTTCTTGTCCAAATAGCAAAAGACATTTATTTTTTCATCTGTGAAAAGACAGAGGTTTTGAAAAGATGTCAAACCACATAAAACTGCAACATTACATACTGTTAAAGACATTATCTGTAGTTGTTCTTAAAAAAAGGCAAAACTTTCGGAGACAAAAAGGGAAGTGTGCATTTCTACAATAAATATACTCTGTGAATAGACAAGTACACAGTGTTTCTGTCTCTTGTAATAGGCAGATAAATGTCCTGATAAATTATTAGGAGACTTTCTGCCCCTAGTTATCTGCCTTTACCCCACCTCCTCCAAAGCAGCCAGACACCAGACAAATCAATCATTGTAGGTATTATGAGCTTTGATCAAATTCTTACCAGCAAAAAATGGAGTATGCTTTGTTTGGGCAGATTCACTGAAGTAAATGTTAGACTCATTATCTATTCATTACAGCAGAATAGTGTTAAGGACAAAAAAGAAAAAAAAAACTGGTCTGACACAGGTTTGAATTCTGGCTTATAATGTTTGCTTTGTTGTTGTTCAGGTACGTCTGACTCTTCATGACCCTGTGGACCACTGTACACTGATGTTGTCCATCTTGGCAAAAATACTGGAGTGGTTTGCCATTTCCTTCTCCAGTGTATTAACTAGACAGAGGTTAAGTGACTTTCCCAGGGTAACACAGTTAGTAACTGTCTAAGTCCAAATTTGAACTCAGGTCTTCCTGACTCCCATTCCAGTGCTCTATCCGTTGAGCTGCTAACCACTCTATATTTACTAGCCGCTATTTAATCTCTCTGAGCCTCAGTTTTCTCATCTATAATTGGGGATAACTCATTCATTCATTTATTAATTTAAATATTTAATGAGCTCCTTTTTTATATAGAACATTATGCTAGGTGCTGAGGGAAATACAAGGTTTAAAATCTGATATATTTACTGGTTCTCATAAAGCTTACAATCTCCTATGGAAGCAGCTTTCAAAGTTTTTAATCTTGGACTCTTTTAGTCTCTTAAAATTATTGAGGATCCAAAAGAACTTTTCTTTATGCTGTTTATAGCTAGCAAAATGTTAGGTGGTAAAAACCAAACTTGCTTCTTGAGAATGTCATGCATTTGAAATCTTGCAGTCAATGAGATGGTTGCCAAAAATTCATTGCAACTCCTGTCCATTCATTTGTGAATTTGTTGATTCATATAAATTATAAATGTTAGAAATTAAGATATCTTAGTATTCTTAGGGAATAGTTTGACCTTGTGGATCCCTTGAAAGAATCTTGGGAACTTGTGGATAAGTGATTACACTTAAGAACCATTGTATATCACAGACATATATAACTGTACTATATCATATGAAATTACAAGCATATTGATGGGTACAAAACAAATGACTGTGAAATCTGATAAAGAGAGTCATTTCTAGTTAGGGGAAGGATTATGGGATGCTTCATGGAATAAGTGGCATTTAAATTTTGATTTAAATATCTTATAGGAATTCAATAGCTAAAGACACAGAAAATAATGTTTTAAACATAGAAAACAGAATAAACAAATCATGGAGGCAGAAAAAGACAGAGCATGCTTTTGGGCGAAAGAGAACAGTCCAGTTTGACTAGAAGATAAAATTTATGAAAAGAAATAATTTGGAAGAAGACTAGAAAGGGAGGTGCCAGATTATTGGAGGTTTTGAGTGTCAGGCAAAAGAGTTTGAACTTTATTTTCGAGGCAATAGAGAGCTGTGGAGGATTTTTGAGCATAGGAGTGACATGACCAGATGTTTACCTACTTCACAGAATTGTTGTGAGGAAAGGATTTTGTAAATCCTAAATCACCGTGTCAATTATCGTTAATAAGATGAATTGGATTAATAAATGTTCAATTCAGTTATATTCAATAAGCACTTATTTGCTGAGGGCTTACTTTAAGCATGGCACCATTCTGGATAGTGGGGATATGAAGGTAAAAGAACAGGCTCTACCTTTCAAAAATAACAGAGTCTAACAGGGACGATAAGATAGAACTTGACAGATGCAAAATCTGAGGAGGGAGAGGTCATTTCCAGCTGGGTAAATCAGGAAGGCTTCATAGAGGTTGTGGCAAAAAGCTCTTCCTTGAAGGAAAAGAAAGATTTGTATATTTAGTTGGTATGTCTATGTGTATAAGGAGATTTCCTTGACTTTTTTCTTTATATTAGAAACCCTTTTAGGGCAAGTTTTCTCTACCTTTTCTACCATCCCTATAGAGACGACCGTAGTACAACAGGCCAAGTGGATTCAATAGCTCTTTCTGGTAATGATAGTTAATGACTAAGTGTGACTGAGGGCAAGTCATCTAAACTCTCTGTATCTCTGTTTTCTTATTGATTTAAATACAGAGCTAAATTTCTAAGATCCCTTTCAATTCCAAAAATCCATAATTCCAAGTTTCATTGGCTATAACCAGAGATTTGTGCTGTGTATCTTTCTCCTCTGCCAAGTTCTGCAGTCCCCTCCCCTTCTACCATCTTGTTCCCCTTCCTGTGCAAAGGAATAACAATAACAACAAGTTTTTAGAGTGCTTTAAAGTTTACATATTATTTGATTCCCTCAAAAATTCTATGACTCAGGTGCTATTATTACCTCTCTTTACTCTGCAGTTGAGAAAACTAGGGCTCAAAGAGGTGACTTCTCCAGGATGTGGAGCCTGATTCAGACTTGTCAACACTCAGTTCAATGTTCTGTCTATTAATCTACCTAGCTTCCAGAACATCGGAGCCAATTTTTGGGAATAGTGACAGGTCACAAATGGAGAACAATTCTGGAAGGATCATGGAGCATATTATTTAGAGCTGGAAGGCACCAAGGTCATCGACTTCAACCCCTTCATTTTACCTGCAGGAAACTGAGGCTGAAAAATGTTGAGTGATTTGCCCAAGGTCACAAAACTATTGTCTGAGGTAGTAATCGCACAGAAAATTGACCATAACACTTTCTGAGGTGGTAGGTAGCATGGTTGAACTACATTTGAAAACATGGAGCTTTTTGTGGTTGTTGTCGAAGCCAGGCAATCAGTTGACAAATGTTTGTTTTCTCATCTGTAAAATGGGGATAATAATGGTACTTATTTTCCAGGATTATTCTAAAGAACAAATGAGGTAATAATTCTAAAGTACTTAGCACAGTATTAGCTGTTATTATTATTAAATGAACAAATTCATAAATGAATAGCAGAGGTTGGAATGAATCTTTGACAGCCATTTTGATGGATTATAAGATTGCAAATGCCAGATGTTCCCAAGAACCAAGATTTGTTTTCAAGCCCCCAGCACTGCATTTTGCACATAGTAGACACTCAATGAATGTTTGGTGGATTTTTTACAATGTAAAAATAACACTAACTCAAAGTTTTGAGTAAAGGCTCACTCTCTGAGTACCATTCTAAGGGATAAAAGTTGTTTTCTAGGATTAGAATGGTGTTTCTTTCTATTTCAGACAAGTCTGTTTGGACTTGTTCTTTCTGGTCAATAGACAAGAAGGCATAACTTTAATGAGATCTGTTTAATTCCAAACATCCTAAGGGCTATAGATTTTTTCCCCACCTCTGTCAATGGTTCAGCTTCAAAGTAGGAGCTGTAAAAATGAGAAAGTCATTTAATGCCTTAAAAATGCATGTAATCAGGTAACAGCTCATGATTTGACAATGAAAGTAAAATTGGCAATGTCAGAGAAGTTCAAAAGCTACAAAAAGAAATTTTAAAATGTACGAAGATTGCATTGAAAAACAATTTGAAATAAACAGAATTCAGTTCTGGCTAGTTAGCTGAATTAACTAGTAGTATCAACAATAAGTAAGCGATAAAAATAAACACAGGGTGTCCTATTAGAGAAATGGGATAAAAAATGGATATCATGTGATATTAAAAGGCAGCAAAGAGTTGAATAGTGTTCCATTTGGATTTGAAGTCAGTAATGCTTGTTTAAATCCTGTTTTTGACACTGATGAGTTATGTAACCATAGGTACAGGTCACAACTTCTCTGAGACTCAGTTAATTTTCTTAGTCTGACCTCCAAAGAAATAGGGATATAGATAGGACCTATGATTTCCTTGGTATGGGGAAGTCCCAGGTGAGGAAATTCGTATTAGTAAGGCAGGTTGGCACCTTTTCTTCAAGAGCTTATATAGCCTTGGAGAGCTGTCTAAAGTAAAAATGTCAAACTCAAATACAAACGGGGGCCACTAGTACACATACAAGGATTGCTGTGGGCTTCATGTTGATTTAGTTTTAAAATGCAATATTATCTATGTTTTAATGGATTTTTAAAAAATTATGTTGCTAAATATTTCCAAATTAAATTTTAATCTGGTTCTGGTGCACTCAGGAGTGATGTGGGCTATGTGTTTGACATCTCTAGTCTAAAGAACCAAGACTAAGTAACTATAAGTAGGTAACTATGACTGACTAGGTAACTATACCTATGATTACATATTCATTGGTTGGTTGGTTGTCGTCCTTTGTTCTTGAAGAGGACCAAAATGACATCACTATGCTGCAGTCAAGCTACAGTGTGTCTGTTGGTGGCTGATCAGAACAATATGGGCTTGAAAGACTCTGCCACAGCTCATGCACAAAGAGTCCATATGAAAATTTGGAGTGGAGATGGCTCTAAATTTGTGCATCTCACATATCTTTTGAGCTACTGCAATTCTGCTTCTCTGCCAGAGCACAGTGCCTCCTTTGATGGGTGAAAGCCTAAAGCAATGAACCTCAGACATCATGAAGCCCAACTCATATTACAGATGTGAAAACTAAGGCCTAGGAAGGGTAAATCCTTGTCCAAGATCACATTGGCAGTAAGGCCAGAGGTGGAATTTGAATCCAGATTTTATAACTCCAGAACCAGCATAATTTTTAATATACCATGTTGCCTCCTTGCTTGGTAGCCTTCAAGGCCACTTCTGCAAATGAGACTGAGATATCCCACCAGGGATAAGTCAAAACCAATTTCCGTAAAAAGAGAGATTACTGTGATATAAGAAATGATGTGCTTGGTTTTAGAAAAGCATGGAAAGAACTGCATAATATAATGAAGAACAAAGTGAGCAGAACCAAGAGAACACTGTATACAGTAACAGCAGTATTGTTTTAAGAATGACTTTGAGGTCTTTGTCTTTAGTTAGTGAGACCACTGATTATAAATGTATTGATTATTTGCTAGTCTAATTAACAATCTGATTATTAATTACCCAGAAAAAAGAATGACTTCGAGCTACCAAGTCATTTTGATTATTATAAATAAATAAATTAAAAATAAAAGACATATGAAGAAAGACACTCACTCCATCCTGAGAAAGAATTGATAAAATAGAAGTATGTATAGAATAATTTTATGTGCACACACGTATTTGTGTCTAATAGTGACCATCTCTAGGGCTGGGGAGAAATTTACATGATAACTTTGTTGAATATTTGGAGGGAATAGCAAGTTGTACACAGTAGATGTGCAGTTTCATGTGCAGTCATCTTTTTTTTTTTGTACTGTGTTATAGAAATGCTTCTTTTATTATGTGAATTGAAATTAAATAAACTTTAAAAAGAGAGAGAGAGAGAGATCACCAGGACCCACTCTCCAGTTCAAGGACAGTAGAAATTAGTAGAGATGTCACCTCTTGCCAGGCAATAATCTTTAGTTGTATTAATTGCATTCAGTTGGTCTCCATAAGATCAAATATAATCCTATTTTAATTGAACTTGTAACCACTGGAGATTTATTATACCATTCACCCAGACTGGATATTAGCTGTCTGGTAGGGGAGGGGATGATCTGTAGGAAGAGGGACTGAACTTATGATTTCAATGGCATAGTCTCCTAACCCATGGAGATCAACTCCTTTGCCACAACTTAAAAAGTCTTAGAGTGATGCCCAACACATCAAGACTGTGCCAGGACCACAAGTGACTTTCCCAGGACCATGTAGACATTATTTGTCAGTAGGGGGACTTGAAATTTGGTCCTTCTAGCTTTGCAACATGACTCATATTTCTCCGATCTTGCCTCAGTTGCAAACTGTCTTGAGGAGTCCTAGAGTTAAAGAATATTTCAGTTGGAAGGGGTCTTGTAGAGCAGGAGTTTTTAACCTTTCTCTGTGTGTCCTAGACCCCTCTGGTGGAGCTTGTGGATCCCTTCTCAGAAGAATGTTTATGGCCTATGTCCACAATTGAAGAAAATGCTAAATTTCAGTTAGCAATTTAAAATTTCAGTTTCAACTTAAAACTTTCAACTTCAATTCAGTTGAAATTTCCAATTTCAATTTGAAAATTTGAATTCAGTTTTAATTTTTTAAATTTATTTTTCTCATTTATGTTCATAGACCATATTTAAGAACGACTGCTGTAGAACAACTGTATCACTCCTATCATTTTAATTATAAGGAAGTTGAGGCCCAGGGAGGGGAAGTGATTTTGCTAATGAGACACAGACAGTGTTGGAACTGGGATTCTAATCCAGGGCTCCTGACTCCTGCCCAGACTCTTTTCACTATATCAAATAGTTGTGTGGATTCCACTTCTGAGAACTTCTAGGGGAGGTGAAGTAATTGGATAATGACGGACTCCTTTGCTTCTCTTCTCCACTCCTAGAATCTCACAATGATTATGATTCTCTGTTCATACCACTGACAGATGTCATTGAAGAGTTTCCTCATCTGTAAAATGGGGATAATAATAGCACCTGCCTCTATTGTCAGAAGAAAATTGGATAATAACTATAAATTGTTTTACAAACCTTAAAATTCTATATAAATGCTATTATTATAGTATCATTAATAATTGTATAACCAATATAAATGTTATAAATACAATATCCTTACAAAGCTATTTCAATAATTATCAACATTAATAATCATATTTTACTCAGAAAGGGATTCATTTTTGTGGAAAATAATAAAGAGCTAGTTTGGAAATTATTTTTTTAAATTATTTTTTACATTCAGGAAGTGAAGAATAAAAATGGCCTATCCAAAGGCACAAAAAGACTTCATTCTTTCATCAAGCATTTATTAAGTCCATCCTAGGCAGTTGATGGCATAGTACATAGACTGCAATCAGGAAGACCTTAGTTCAAATACAGCATCAGACACTTACTAGATGTGTGACCCTGGGCAAGTCATGCAACCCTGTTTACTGCAGTTTCCTTAACACTAAAATGGAGGTGATAACAGCACCTACCTCACAGGGTTGTTTTGGAATCAAATGAGATAGTATTTGTAAAGAGCTTAGCACAATACATTGTATAAACGTGTTTTCTCTTTCTACCCTGTACCCCCTAATATATAGCAGGCAAGAGGAATATGGCAAGAAGAGCTGGGTTCAGGTTCTGACTCTGTTATAGACTGGCCATGAGCAAATCTTTCAATGTTCCAGGAAACTTTAAGACTATTAGAATCTGAATAGGTTTGATGGCTCTTTCACTTCATTGGTATAGAGAACTTCTTATCTATGAAGAATAGCACCTGCTATGAAATTTATTGCCTGAGAACATTGCTTGGGAGCAATGAGTTTAAGTGACTGTTGCAGGGTCACACAGGTAGTATGTGCCAGGGTTGAATGGACTCGAAACCAGTTCATCCTTACTTCATGGTCAGCTCTATCTACCATACTGGGCTGCCAATGGAGTAGATTTTCATAGTTTAGCCAATTAATATCTGCTTGTGGACAAATGAATGTGTAAATATGTGAACATGAATGATAATTAGAAATGCACTGGAATTAAAGTGGTTTGCAGAATAACTCCAAAAATAACTTTCTAATCTGATGCTTATCAGAGTTTGAGAATTCTGGCCCTCTTAATTCAATACTTGAAATACAACTTTTGATGGTTCTACAGTAGATCCATGCAGCTGGGACCTCAGTGAGAAATCCAGTTTGACTTTCATCTCTATCTTTTTGCTATGACTCTATATCATTTTGCTATGTGTCCTGTTTTTTTTTTTTGTCCTCACTCTTTCCTCCCTTTAGGCCCACCCTTATTCCTGGCTTCCGTCTTAAGCTTGCATCCTTACCTAGCTCCTTCTCCTTTCTAGAATCTACACACTTGTTCTTCCTCAATATTTAACTCTTCCAGAATAAGAAAGCAGAAATGGAAAGCTGAAATTTATCATTTTCTCATCTGCGAAATGAACTGATTGAACCATATGATTATGAAAGTTCCCTTAAGTTCTAAATTCTATGATACTATTGCACAACCTGAATTTGTCTTTTCTTCTTCAGTGTGTGTGTATGTGTGTGTGTGTGTGTGTGTAAGTGTGTGAGAATGTGTAATCAGATCTCTCTACTCCATATAGGTTAGAAGTACTAGGGACCTTATCAATGCAGAGACTGTCATTTGAGACTTTTTATTGCTATGGGCAAACCCAGAGGTTTCCCTCCAGTGGTTCTCTTTGACCCTTTGGGGGTCAAACGATTCTTTCACAGGGGCCACAGGGGTCGCCGAAGACTATCGGAAAACATATATCTCCCACAGTCTTAGGAAACGAGACTCCGCTCCTCTATCCGTCTCCAGGCAGGTCGCCCACAGGCAGATACGCCCACATACGAGTGCTAAAGGGTCACGCATTAGGAAGGTTGACAACCACTGCCCCTAGACTCTTGGCTTTCTCTGTGCCAGAACCTGAAATCAGAATCTGGTCACTCTCACTTTAAATCTGTTGCTCTGCCTGGTTTCAGCTGCACAGAACAAAAACGTCCCTCCCAGGATAAACTCATCACTTCTAAACTTGCCACCATGTTGCTAACTTAAGCCCTGATTGACACTACTTCCTCAGCCTTCTCTCTCCTTGCAGGGTGGAGTACCAAACTTACCTATGCCTTCCTTAATAGAGGGTGAAATTAGACTTTCAGCTCACTTCACTCTCCATCTGCGGCTCTGCTTGGTTTCAATTGCACAGAACAAAGTACCCCCTGCCTGGGTGCCCCCTGGTGTTCTCTCCTCTGCCCCCCTCCCCTGATTTTCTCTCTCCTTTCCTGTGTTGTTGTCAGCCCATTTAAATTGTGAGCTCTTTGAGGGGAGGGACTCTTTCTTTTTATTAATTGTATCCCCAGGTTCTCGCATGTCTCTTAATTGTTTGTTGGATTGAACTGGAATTTGGGGCTTTAGGACGTTGATCTGCTGTAAGAGGAAGGAACACAAAAGTTTTGTGCTCCCTGTTGAGCTCCATACCTTACCATGAAAACAAAAGAAAATCTTGGCATAATTCAAGGGAATGAATGTGGGATTTGGAGTCTTCAGAAGACCTTTGATAGAATCCTGGCTATGTGTGCAAACTTGGGCCAGTCACTTAATCTCTCCATGCCTCAGTTTCTATTAAATGATAAATCAGGAGTAGACGGCCCCATGCAGCTCTAAATCTATGTCTCTATAAGCACTTGGGCTCCAGGTAACTCTGCGAAGTTATTGTGAAGGAAGTACTTTATGAAATAATAAAGTACCATATAAAATATAAATAATAATAGTTATTATCTTATTCTCATTTTATTGATGGGATTCAGATAAAAATGGTCCAAGGACAAGTCACTAGCATATCTACTGTTCTGAGGACTAGTGTTCAGGTGGATAAGATCACAGCATTTTGTTACTAAATAATTCACGTAGCAATTTAAGATTTGCAAAATGTTTTGCAAATATTAATCCATTCGATCCTCATGACAACCCTGGGAAGTGGGTGCTATTATCACCACCATTTGACAGATAGAGAGATTGAGGCAGACAGTAATGAAGTGACCTGCACAGTCAGCAGGTTTCAGAGGCCTGGCCCGAGACCAGATCCCCGACTCTGGGCTGGGCCGGCTACAGCATCGCAGGACCGTTGAGAGCATTGGGAGGGTCGTGCGCATTTGGCACATGCCAATAACATGGATGGGACAAAACTAGTGGCTGACAATTGTCGTTATCCTCAGCATTGTCACAATCCACACTGCTGTTGCTGCTGCCATTGCTACTGCTACTGCAAATGGTCAATCAGGGCATGTAGGAAGAAAAGAAAGTCTCAGTTTACCAATGCTACCAATTTCTACAGTACTTGAATTTATGTGTCAGGTCCACAGCAGAACTGTGCAAAGATTGCAGTTCTCAAGGACAATGGGGTTATACATGTGGATTTCTGTGCATGATCTTTCTCATAATTTCTTCTAGGATTTCAGGGTCTAGCACACATATATATTGTGTGAGTAGGGATGGGAATAGGAACATGCTTTTAAGATGACAGATAGAGGCAGAGAAGGAGGGTTAGGGCTTGTGGAAATCAGGATTATAGGCTATATGCTGCTCACACAGTGAACATGTAACTTACGAGCTGTCACTGGAAGGAGTTAACTTACAAACTCATCCTTTAGCTACTGGCTTGTTCCAGAAAAGACGGCCATAAATGCCGCTCGTTCCTCAGGCTGAATTATACTCTTTTCCCTTTGGTCCTCTCTGCCTCCTTCCATGATGCACATTCATCTTTGCACAGATATGTGCAATAATGGGCTTAGGAAAATGCTAGCCTTGTGTACTTTGCCCTTGATATGCTTTGCTACTGTTAGAACAAAGAATGTGAAAAAAAATTCCAGCTACAGAGTCCACGGCAGGGGACGTTTTGCCAACTTCAAAAAGAATAAATGTCCTATCCTTGAGGTAAACCTAGGAAAAACAAAAACTTTTTTAGGATCTTGTTACTAATTCAAGCACATCTTTGTTGGCAGCAGATGGAGGTTGGAGTGGAGAAAATAGTACTTTGCTGTTGCTCTGTGTACTAAAATATTGCAATGATGAATCCTAAAAATATTGAAAAGGAAATATACTTTAACAAAATGGAGTTTCATCCCCAAGCAGAAACGTATTATATGTTCAAAGTTATGAAAAAATACTATCTCTATGGATTCCAAAATATACATAGAACATGTCTTGGCTTCCTTAGTACTGTATCTCAGTGATAATATAAAATAGCATAGCTTCATTAATTAATGCACAGGATTAGAAATGTCAGACCTGAAAGAACCCTTAGAGCTCTAACCACCCTATGTATGAGGAAACTGAGGCCACAGATGATGTTTCCAAGGTCACACAGGTGGCTAAATCCAGACCTGTACTAGAATACAGTTCTCAGGACTCCCAGAGAAAAGTGCCATGTAAATCTCAAAAGCATTACATAAATATAAATGATCATCAATATTATTTCTTCTAAACTATGCTCTCTCTTCCAAAGGACTTTTTAATGTTCATTGTAAATGTGAACAGATGCTCCAATTTCATTTTTCTGCACTATAAGCTGATAAACTACATTTGATCATTTCTACTAGCTTAGACAATCACTTTCTTAAACCACAAAATTATGTTGTGGAATGGTAGTGGGGAGAAGTTTTAAGAGGTCATCTGCATAATCTTCTATACCTGTAGGTCTCAGACAATTCCAATCAGTGGTATGCTGGCAAATGTTGAATGACCAGATCTCCAAAACCTGGGGACACTTTGAAGTCTAAGCTGCATTATTAACATATTCTTCCTCATTTTCTTAAGTCTAGACAATCCACAAAATGATAACTCAATCCTGACTTGTACCATTAGTCAATTTCTGAGGTATACCTGCTCATACTGAATCTTTAACTCTAGCTCTCAAGCTATTAAGAGCTGATTCTAGCGCACCCCTTTACATTTATACCAGGGATCTATAAAAGCTTGTTGATGACATGTCAAGTCCTTATTTATTCATACCATTATAAGTATTGGGAGTAGCATAGATCTTGGGCTAGGTTCTTGAAAGTGCGAGGTGGAGAGGATATAGCAACCATCCGAAGGGCTTCATGTCTCACTGTTTTCTGGTCCTTGTCCCCAAACCACTATCATATAAGGGACACTATTGAAAGCCATTTCATGAAAAGAGACATTGACAAGGGACAAAATTAGGATAGATAGAAGACATAAGAGGACATTCAAGTTGAGAGCACTCCATTTGATCATATCTGGGTTTCTTCACTTACTAGCCACGTGACATTGGATAAGTCTCTTAAGCTCTTTGAATTTCCGTGACCTCAAGTATAAGATGAGCATGATAATGCTAACATTACCTTCCTCCCAGGGGTTTTGTGGGACAAAATGACATAAAGTACGTAAAGCAATATGGAAATGTAAAACGATGTGAAGATGAGGTGCTATTGTTCCTTCAACTTATCAATTTAACCATAGGCTGACCCTCTGCTAACATCTATCTTTGGGACAGGTGCCAAAGGTTTTCTCCTACTAATTGTTAGTAATTGACTAAGTTAAATAGTCTGTGATGCTCACTTGTGTGAACAAACAGACCATGGAATTTAGCAACATGAAAGTTTCCCATTTTTATTTTGTTTTGTTTATAACAGCTATCAGTTTCAGAGAGAATGTATTAATAATGCTGCAACTAGGACAATAATGAAAGACCCTGAATAATATAAGTTTTATTTTTATGTGTGCAAAGAAAAGTAGAGAATTTTTGTTAGGAATGCAGATAATGAAGATGTTAAAAATACTTTCAACAGAAATTTCCAGAAAATTGAGCCAATTCCCTCTCTT
Source organism: Pseudochirops cupreus (assembly GCA_028627135.1). Taxonomy (NCBI): domain Eukaryota; kingdom Metazoa; phylum Chordata; class Mammalia; order Diprotodontia; family Pseudocheiridae; genus Pseudochirops; species Pseudochirops cupreus. The sequence continues at coordinate 383,962,656 of CM053580.1, forward strand.
CTCTCTGCCTCTCCCCCCCTTTCCTCCTATCTGTCTGTCTGTCTCTCTCTCTCTACACACACACACACACACACACACACACACACACACACACACACACACACAATATATATATATATTTGGCAGTGCAATGGCTAGAGTACCAGGCCCAGAGTCAGGAAGACTCATTCCTGAGTTCAAATCTGGCCAGTCACTTGCTGTGTGACCCTGGACAAGTCACTTAATCCTGTTTGCCTCAGTTCCTCAACCTATTAAAAAAAATGAGCAGGAGGAGGAAATGACAAACAACTCCAGTATCTTTGCAAAGAAAATCCCAAATGGCATCATGAAAAGTGAGCCATGACTGCAACTGAACAGTACCAACAAAACACACAATACAGATGCATTATATGTATACATATATATGACATATGTATGTATGTATGTACACACATGTATACATACACCCAGAAGCTGTATAATATGTAGTACTTTTTCTTTTTCCGATTTTGTTTCTCAGTTACTCTATTTTGTGAGGCAACATGGAAACTATCAGAATTCTGGAAGTGATGATAGAGTAACAATGATCACATTGTTAATATTTACTCTCAATACTCTGTACCGTTTCCCTAGGCCATGGAGCATTTTTATCCAACTGGACTTCTCAAAGGATTAAACAAACAACAAAACCGATGAAAAAATAATTAGGTATAAAGAAATATTGATTTTCCAGGTAGTCACAACTTCTAACATACGGTAACACCTTCACTACAGGCTCACTCTTACTGTGACATGGAGGTAATCTTGCTGACAGGTGCTACCTGGATGAAGAAGCTTTACGAATGGGCCTAGCAGATGACTGTGCTCCTGCCATCCAAGAACCAGTCTGTCTAAATGAGGAGAGTCATCCTCAAGTTGGCCACAGCATCATGGATCTTTTAAGTCATCATAACAATTCTTGAATATCATATATCATCCTGTCTCTCCTAAAAACAATAATTGCTTCTACTTCACAGAATCACAGGATTAGAACCTTTGCGGGGACTTTAGCCACCAGTAATCTAGTCCAACCTATATCCTAAATAGGATCTCTACTATGACTATAAAACTCCAGACAAATGGTCACCTAACCTCTGCTTGAAAGCTTCAAACGGATGGGTTCTAACTAATCCCCAAAGCATCCCATACCTTTTCCAGATGAGTCAAATTGCTTGGAGGTTGTTTTTTCCTCTTGCCATCAGGCTAAATTTGCTTTTTTTTTTTTTTTTTTGCAGCATCCACCCTGTTGATCTTGGTTCTGCCCTCTGTTATAAAACAGACCAACTCTATTCCCTCTTGAACTTGAGAGCTCTTCAAATATTTGAACACATCTGTTTTGTCCCCCACTTAGTCTTCCCTTTTCCATGCTAAATAAATCTGATTCCTTCAGCCTATTCTCATATGATATGAATTTAAGGCCATTCAGCGTCTGGTTGCCCTTCTCTGGTATCTAATTGTTAGTGTTCTTCATAAACTGTTGGGCTCAGAACCAAATACAATATTCCCAGTGTGGTCTGAATCAGAGCAGAATACAGGGGGACAATCATCTCCTTATTCCTGGAAGCCTTGTCTCCAACAGAACACAAGATTACACTGCTTCTTTTTGGCAGCCACATTACACCGCTGGCTCATATTGAGAATCCAGTCCATTAAAACATCAATTTCTTGTTTTCAGATAAAAAGCTACCTCTCTATGCCTCACCTTTGCTATACTTACAAAGTTCGTTTTCTGGAACCTGTGTCAGATTTTACATTTCTGCCTGAATGAACACACACACACACACACACACACACACACACACACACACAAATTCTGTCTTACATGATTCAGTCCAAAGCTCTAGCTTATCAATTTTCATTGTTGAACCTGATTATTGTCCAATGGGTTGGCTATACTTATCACTCCTGTGTCATCTGTAGATATGATTTTTTTTTTAATTGGGTTTCTCTGTCTTACCACACTGTAACCAGACACTCATAGGTGCAATCCCACTGCCAATCAGCATAAGGGCTTTGACTTTCTTGGTTTCTGATCTGGGCTGGTTTGTACCTCTTTTGACAGTCAGTGGGGAGGGGGGCTTCTGCTCTTGGGGGGCTCACTAGACTGGTGTTGGACTTTGGCTGATTCCTTAAACAACAAGCAGATATAAATCTGACCTCAGATTGGGCTCTACATGGAATGTTAGAGTATTTTTGTATTTTGTCCAGTTTTATGTGGGTGACATTTACGAGCTACCCTCCCCCCCCCAAAACTCAAAGAAACCATACAACATTTCCCTCATCTTCTTCAACTTTTAAAGCTATTTAAAATAAGCTACTTAAAAAATTTCCAAGCTACTTAATTTCTTCTTTCTTAAGAGTACTGAGAAAATGTTTGTAGGATGAAAGCATAGACATATATGCATATTTATCTTGTATATTACTTATATTATGTGTGAAATGACTACATAAGTAGTTATTAGAAATTCACTGAGTTAGCTGTATGAGGAAGATGAGAGCACAATTTATGTAACTTTTTCTATCTACCATAAAAAAGACCATTTAAAAAGACTTTTTCAGTAGACTACAAGTTTGGGGAAATTACTTTTCTTTTTTATGCCCCAAAATTGATGATGGGGAAAAAATAAGAATGAGAGGTATACAAGTAATTTTTCTCTTATTATGCTAGAGAAATTCACAGAAACCCTGGAGCTCTCACTGTCCCTGGCATTGGGCAATAAAAGAAGTCAAGCTTTAGACAAAACAGAATGAAAATGACACCCAACGTAACTTAGCAAAAAAGAGAATCCCTGGTGAAGCAATAGGTACGTGGGGCCCTGACTGGGGTTTAGGGAGAGTTATAATGTGAGGGGAACAATGATGGATAAAAGGGAGAACACAACAACTTTTGGTAAGTCAGTATTAGAGTGGCTGATTTCACACCCATTCACCTGTGTACACTCAGAGCAACATATGATTACAGCACGATTATAGTCAAATTGTTCACAAATGTCAAATTGTTCACAAATGTGCGGCACAGGTTTCAGGCGTGGGAGAAAACTCTCAAGGTCTGATTTATCTGAAGGTTTTCATTACTATAGAATACTGGAGAGTCAGAAAGAGGTGTCATGGATGTGGAGTTAGAAAATCCTGGAATCAGTACAGTACGTAGCTTTACTGATAGAAAAATTCTCTGCACATTTCATAAATAACTCTTAAGAGTCCTCTTCAAAATTCTTTAGTGTGAAAGTAAGTTGTACAGGACCAAATAAATAATTTCTTTTTCATATTACAATTGTATTGATTATTAAAAGTTTTTATAGTTAATGGCTTACTTTGAATGGGGAACTGATACATTATACTATTGACCTAATATTTTTCAGTGTATTGATAATAAAGCACAAAAATATCACTGGAACCTCTAAGAATCTAAGGAATTATACTAGTTGAATGTGGCTTTACACACACACATACACACACACACACACACACATTTTTTATTTTACCCATAGATAAATTTCTCCCTAAGTTCACAGTATCTGTTGCCTTGATCTCTCAATCTCGTAAAGCTTCAGACTGGAAATAGAAACACCCCTTGGCCAGTTTTCAACCTAAGTTGATCAGAATTTAACTCTTGTCTTTAGCATCACTCCCTGGTGCTAAGGATCACTGCAGACAACTCTATAATACCTGTCCACAACCAATTAGAATGGTAAAATGAGCCCTTGGCAAGACTTGGACAGTGAGTCTTGGATTTGGGTGAGAGAAAAGAAAAGAATTAGGTTGGAATATGGTACCAGGATCCTGAGGACATAAATTTATTTCCAGGTCAAGACTGTTTGTACCAGCAAGCACAGCAGCAGTGAAAGACAAGTGAGACTGGGCTTCAGGTAGAATAAAGGTAAGTCTCTATACTTCACAGCACTGGAAAGTTATTTCTCCACTCAGGGTTACCCAATTTCTTTCTTTATCTCCAGTTTCTTTATTCAATTTACATTTTTCAAATTTCATGCCCAAATAGATTCTGGAACTCTTCCAGTAAATATTCTGGCTGATTCTAATAGTCAAGCAGTATCTATTAGCCATCAAGTCTGCCCATCAAACTTCCAAGAATCATACAGAATTCTCTGCTTAAATTCTGACACTAAACAATGGACTACCATGATATATAGTGGAACACTGATGGCCACCATTAAACAATTCTTTCACTCACCAGTTACTAAGCACCTACTATGTACAGAAAATTGTGCTATGCACCAGGAAAGAAACAGAATTTTAAAAAGACATAAATGATTGAGAGAAGTTATTTCATTCCTGCTGTGTATGGGTGTAATCCCAAACAGATGATATGCTTCATTTTGAGGGGGTAGTACCCAATCAAACTGTAGAGATGAACCAACTGTCATCTCATTGCTGAGCAGGACTGAAATGATCAATGAAGTGGTCAAAGCAAGGACTCAGATTTTTGAAAAGTAGCTAAAAGATTAACAAATGCTTCCAAAGATAATGTCCTGGTATTACATTTTAGGACATAGGTGGAAGAAAAGGAATAGAAGTTATAGTATCTTTTCTAAGGGTGCTTACAATTTCCCAGGGGGAGAGTAAAAAACAACAAAAAATAACAGTGAAGGGCTATGGGAGGTTTCCAAATAACACGTCAGGAAATCTATCTATGCTCTACATCCTCCACATAATTTTGAAGTGATTTTCCCAAAGTACACTTCTGATTATGTGGTCCCCATTTCCTCAATAAACACCAGTAGTTCCCTGTTATCTCTATGACCAAATGGGAATTCCTCAGTTTGTCATTTAATATTCCTTATAACATGGCTCCTTTCTATATTCGTAGTCATTTTATGCATTATTCCCCTCCTTTTGATCTATGGTACAGACAAACTGACCTACAACTCATATGTGTACAGAACATGCTGTTCCTCACACATCCTGCTCCTCTCTCATCTCTCCCTTTCTTTGCCATGACTGTCCCCTTCACCTGGGAGTTCCTCCTTCCATTCATCTTTTAGAATCCCTGGCTTCCTTCAAGATTCAGCTCACTCACCATCTTCTGCAGAAGACTTTTTCCCTTTTCCCAGCTGTCAGTATCCTTCCTTCAAATGAATTCTTCCTGGTTTGATCAAGGTCTCAAAGAAGATGATAAGCACGGATTTTCAAGATTTTTTCAAACAGGAAAAGTAGTAAAATCAAAGTTCAGAAGGGGGAGTTAGCAAGACATTTGTTGGGATACTTGGAAAAGAGAGATTGGTTTTTTTTGGGGGGTGCTATGAAGGTTCATGGGTAATACTCTCAGACACTGCCCACAGAATACCAAGTCATCAAGAAAAGGCTGGAAGTCCCCAGAGCAAGTAACTTGACCCTATCTTCACTCCTAAGTCATAACTCACCTTTCCCCAGAGAAATTCCATGTTCTTCTAGACCTAGATAAAACAGGATA
>CM053580.1:383968604-383987856 GCA_028627135.1 Pseudochirops cupreus
GACCTAGATAAAACAGGATATAAAGCAGAGGCCCTACCTACTCTTCAATGTTCAAGACCAATTCACAGGGTCCCACTACCTATCCCTCAAGATTTCCAACCTGTGAATATTGTTAATAAATACTATGCTTCATTTGCAACTTGCTCCCCTGTCTGCATGTTTTAATCTCTCTCCTGTTCCCACAGGCATATAGATACTGCTTCAGGAAACCTTTCCTTAAGACCATTAAGCTGTTGCCTAGGTCTGGTGGAACTTCCCGGCAGTTGCACCTACTTCTCAAGACTCATCTTAGAGATTTATAAGACTCAATGACTGAGAAGGCACTATTTTGACCCAATGGTGGGGGTGACTTACCTTTTCCATTTGGGGATCTTCCCCCCAACATTGTGCTCCTAGAGCTCCCTGGTCCTCAATGATATAAGAAGCAAAGGGAAGGACACTTCACATGTGCAAAAAGAGAGAGGAGGCTAAGGATGAATAGTTTAGTAAGACAACTAATGGTTGGTTCTGAATGCTACCCAGAAGGTTTGGATTTAAACCAATAGGCAACAGTGAACTCTTGAGGATAACTGATATTTGCATACTTTAACTCATTCTAAGTTTTGCAAAGTATATTATCTCATGTTACTTAAGAATCAGTTCTATGAAGTACCAACCACAAGTATTATTGTATGTACTTACATGAGGAAACCAAAAATATCAAGTCATTTGATAGACTTCACACAAGTAGTAAAATCAGTTTTCGAACCCTAGTCTTTTGACTCCAAGTACAATGCTCTTTGTGATGTGTACAGTGCATGGTTCTGGTCCATACAGGATGAAGCCAAGAAAGAAAATAAAAAAAAAACCGTAAGTGTGGCCTTTTGACTGAATCCAAGTAAAATTTGGCTGCATTTAAAGATTTGGAAGGTCACATGTGGCCTTAAGGTGGTGGGTTCCCCACCCCTGATCTAGTCTGTGCAAATAGAAAAGAATTCATTGAATCTGAGAACTATGTCAGACAACTCATATGTCTATCTCTGCATTTGATTAATGTGGAATAAAAAAGGGAAAAGAGCCCACAATAATGTAAAGTTTTCAGGTCTGAGGGTCTGAGTAAATAGTTTTTCTGTTGACAAAAAATAGAAATCTTGATGAGAGAAAACAGGATTTTTTTTGGAGGGTGTGTGTGAAGGGAATTGATTTAGTACTTTTTCTCATTCCAGAAATATAGTTTCATCCCCTTGCAATAGAAAGTTCACTCGTAATAGCATGGTTCTATGCTCTACACAAATACCTTCTTCCATGCAAACTAATGATTTAAATTGTGGGAATTATCAGGCAGGTAGCTAAGTGCCTGCAGCAGATAGAGCACCTGCCCTGGAGTCAGGAGGACCTGAATTCAAATGTGGCCTCAGAGAATTCCTAGCTGTGTGATCCTGGGTAAGTCACTTCACCCTGTTTGCCTCAGTTCCTCATCTATAAAATGAACAGGAGAAGGAAATGGCAAACCACTTGTGAAGAAGACTCCGAATGGGATCAAGGAGAGTTGGACACAACTGTAATGAGTTAACAACAATAACAATTATCAGAGACCCCCTGACCCACAGCTACACTAGTTACCAATGTCTGACTCTTAGCAAGCTCCAAGTGGGCCTGGAATGCTTGCTGGTTGCACTCAAACAAGCAGGTGTAATGCCCAACACAAAAGACAAGCGGATCCGCTGAACTTTGGAGACCAGGTGTAGCTATGCACCCACAACCTGGCATTTTCAGAATTGGATGTGGACTTAGCCAAGTTGGAGGATCATAACTAACAAATGTCCAGTCCCCACCCCACCTCCTCTTTCTCCAATCTCTCTCCCTCCCTCCCTCTCTCTCTTCCTCTCTCTCTCTCTCTCTCTCTCTCTCTCAGCTGAATAGAAAAGTTAACTCAATTCCTTAATGTTACAAGGATATAGCAGGGCCAGGATTTGAACTCTGATTCCAGATCCAGCACTATTTTAAGTATACTATTATCTCTCTAAAACTCAGATTCCTCATCAAGATAGTTATGCTTGAAACAGAGGCACCCAACCTAGAGTCAGCAGAGGCCTGGCTTTGAATCTTGACTCTGACACTCACTAGCTGTCCCATGGAAGGCAGCAGGCTATCATGGAAAGAACTGGTTTTGGAGTCAGAGAGTCCTTGGGTTCATTCAGATCCTGCCTCCTATACTTATTACCTGTGTAGTCTTCAGCAAGTCCTTTAATTTCCCTGGGTCCCTGTTTCTTCATCTGTAAAATGAGGTCACTGGCCTGAAGTCCCTTTCAGCTTCAGATCTACAATCGTATGAAACCTGTGCAGGTCACAAATTGTTCTGAGACCACTTTCCTCCTCTGAAGAGTGAGAGGGTTTATTGGGGGAGCACTTTGTAAACTTTTAAGTGCTCTGAGAATGTTGGTTACTGTTATAGGGATGCCTACATCCCAGGGTTGTTGTAAAGACAATCCTTTGTAAATGGTAAAGTGCTATATAAAAGTAAGCTGTTGTTATTGAACTAACTGAAAAATCTAAACTAAAACACAACCATTTTATCCTGGACCTTAAAGAACCAGTCTATATCAAGAACAAAAATTTATGTCTTAGAATTACAGGGATCTAAATGGAAGGGAGAATGAGTGATTCCCTCTACACAGCATTTTATGTGCACAATTAGGCACTCAATAATGCCTTTTGGTAATGACAATTGGAGAAATGTTTGTAGGTTAGCAAAACTCAAGCTGACTCTACCTTCTAGGCTGTTTCAAATTGTAAACCTCAGGATTTCATGAGAAAATTCCTTAAGGTAATCCACCGTAGCCTCAGTCTAGAGAACATTGTAAGTTGGTAGGGTTAAAATCTTGGGATGGAGTCTCTAATGTTACCCAAAAGAAATTGGCAAAAAAGCTTATATAACATTCCACCAGTAACAAGGAAAATCTTGCAGTGATAAGTGTGAACTCTTAAGAGGATAAAGAGATTTATCTTCTATATTTGGAGAAGGTGTAAGCTTTCCTCATCTGACTCCCCAGCCACAGATGTTAATGGTTCCTTGGTCTAAAAACAGGTTGGTACAGTACAGTTTTAGGCCTACTGCTTGTAGGCATGAGTGAGATGGAAGAGAAGGCCTGAATAATACAAAGGAGAATCTGTTGCATGTTAGCTCAGAAAAGAGGGGGCATTGAAGTCTTCTGGGTTAAACCTAGACATTTTTGTTCTTTAAGACAGTGTTTTAATGTGAGATATAACACTCCTTACAACTGCAAGAGCTAGAGATATTAATAGCTGCCAGAATGGAGATGTGAGTTTTTTTTTTTTTTGTCTTGGAGCCTGGATGGAATTGATGGGGATGGCACATAATACAAATGATAAGCAAGTTTCTATGCAGAAAAAAGTCAAATTTTCCTTCAAAAACTTAAACAAATTAACCTAGTTGCTTTGGTTAAAAGGGAATGAAATCAACTTAAAACCAGGAGTTTCATTTGTTTTCATCTCTATACACTCTATTTTTTCAATTCAGTGATTCAGCACACATTTCTTATGTGTTTACTCTGATATTTAAAGCACTGCATTAGTCTTTGGGAAGATGTAAATTCAAGATAGGTTCCATTTACATCATACTCTACAGTTTGCAAAGACTTATGGTAACCTTTTAAGGTAGATGATATCCTCCTCCCAACCCTTCACAATTGAGGTAAGAGTCTCAAAGAAAGTAGGAAAGTTAGAAGTTGAACTGGGCTTGGACTTTTTTTTTTTACCATACCACATGGTCTCAGGGGTGGGGAACCTGTGGCCTGGTGCATACATGTGGCCCTCTAGGTCCTTAAGTGAGACTCTTGGGATGAATCCAATGTACTTGAGGACCCCCCCCCCCCATATGGGGTCTAAGTACTCTAAAGGTTCAGTGCCTGCCCTCAGGACACCAACATATTACATTAAGCCCAACCACCTTGAAAGACTGTAACAATATTTCTACAGAGCCAAGAGGAACAGAAGTACATCCATTTATTTCCAGATAGGTAGGAATGGTTAGGACTTTAACAAGAAAGAAAGAAAGAACTTATTGAATCAGCAATTAGGATAGTGGGATCACAGATTGCCCAGATGTCAATCTGTCTGAACATTATTGGAATGAATGTCTTTTCAGTTCAGTTGTATCTAGCCCATTAGATGATAGAATGGGATTTTGAAAAAAAAAATCCTTTAATCAGTGCTTTGTGAGGTGTGTTAATTAGCTACTAGAGACCAGCAGACACAATGAAAGATCCCTGGTCAGAGCTCCCTTTACTAGGACTATTGAACTCCCTTCCACTAATCACGTGTATGTCAAGCATTGAGCCAGAGCTGGGAGCAATCTTCAAGTGGTGCTTAGTAGACTGTATAATGAGAGAGTGATGCAATACATGTCTCTGTTCCTGGTAATGCATCCCTGAAGATTTGGATGCTGCTAAATCTGACATGGTGAAGTGCTTTTTACTAGTATTGGTGATTATTGACTTTTACTGGTTCCTATAAAACACATAAGAATTTTGATGTCTTGACACTTCATCATCCATGGGTTTCCTTTAGCACAGACAGGTTCATTCTACTACAGAAAGCACTGGTTTCTTTCTTCAGAGGCTTTTGAAATGTTACATGTTTGTTAAAGAATTACTCATTTAAAATATCTTAGCAATGTTCTAAATTTGAAATACTTGCAACAAACACCAAAAGGAATTTGAAGCAGAGAAATAGATGTGTTTTTAGCCTGTTCAGTCTAATTTCCCATACCTCTCTGCCCCAATGCTGAATCACTCAAAGGACATTTCATAAGAACCTACCATGTACCAGGCACTGTGCTAAGTGTAGAGTATATAGAGACAAAAGAAAATGGGAACATTCCCTCTCCTAGGGAGTCTACAATATGGGAGCGTGTGCTCTCTCTCTCTCTCCCTCCCTCCCTCCCTCTCTCTCTCTCTCTCTCTTTCTCCTTGTCAGCATACACACATACACACACACACACACACAAACACACACAAACTCAAGTTTGGAGAAAACTAGGGATTCTACGGAGCAAGTGCATTTCTGGCATGGTATGTAGACTATACAAAGACACAGAGTTGGTAGATGAAAACTGCACAGGGTCAGCGAGGCGACGAGGTTGACTGGACTTAGAGGGTATGTTGCCGTTCAGTTGTTGTCCAACTCTTTGTGACCCCATTTGAGGTTTCCTTGGTAGAGATACCATAGTGGTTTGCCATTTTCTTCTCCAACTCATTTTACAGATGAGGAAACTGAGGCAAACAGGGTTAAGTGAGTTGCCCAAGGTCACATAGCTAGTAAGTGTGAGGTCATATTTGTTTGCAAGAAGATGAGTCTTCCTTGATTTCAAGTCTAGTACTCTATCTACTGTACCACCTAGCATCCTAGAAGGTACAGAAAGGAACAAGATTTAATAAGGTTGGAAAATTAAACTGAGAAAAAGGTATAAGGAGCTTTAAATTTCAGAAGAATTTGTATTTAACCCTATGGTCCAGGCAATGGAGAATCAGTGGAGATTTTTTTAGAAAGGAAACAAGAAGGCCAGAAATAGTTTTTAGGAGCATCAATTTGGGATCAGAGGAAGGACTGACTGGTGAGAGAAGAAAATTGATGTAGAGTCTAATTAGAAGGCTATTGCAATAGCCCAGGCAAGAGGTGATGAAGGGCCTGAGTTAGGGTGAAGATCATGTGAGTAGGGAGAAGGGGATGGATACAAGAGATGGTGTAGGGGTAGAATGGATCAAACTTAACTGACTGGATGTGTGGAATGATGGATAATGGATCAAGGATGACTCTGAGGTTGTGAACCTAGGTTACTGGATTAAAGAAGTAAGTCAGGAGGAGGGATGGAGGGATGGATTGGTAGAAAGATAATAAGTTCTGTTTTGAACATATTGAATTTGACATGCCTATGAGGCATGCAGTTGGATATATGAGAATATTTTAGTCATGGATGAAATTGGCAAAAATCTAAATAGAAAAGAATAATCTAGTTGGCTTAACTTTCAATTCTACCAGCATCAGGGGAAATCTTATGCAGTGATAAAGTGTATTGTTGGAATAAGTATAATAGCCTCCCAAGGTGACTGCTTCTTAGAGCCTTGTATGTTGTCAGAACTGAAAAAGATTCTTAAAGAGGACAAGAATCATGTTCAAGTCACAGATCAAGATTTTTAGAACTAGAAGAGGCCTTAAAAATCACCAAGATCCACTCCCTCATGTATAGATGAGGAAATAAAACACACACAGGCAGAAGTTAAATGTCCCAGATCTATCACTTAGCTAGTTTGTGTAAGAGTTAGGACTAGAAGAGAAGGGAAGGAACATTTATATGTGTTGCTATCACGGACCGGGCACTATGCTAAACCCTTTACAAACATTATCTCACTTGATAACTCTGGGAGGTAGTTGTTATTAAAATTCCCATTCTACAGCTGAAGAAACTGAGGCAAACTTGCTCAAGGTCACACACCAGTAAGTGTCTAGAACCCATGTTTCTTTAGAACCATCATTCCAAAACAAGTTCTAGTCTTTCTTTTTTAATCTTGGTATTATAGTCACACTCTTCATGTGCTTCCAAGTAGTTACAGATGAGGAAACTGAGGCAAACAGGGTTAAGTGACTTGCCTAGGGTCACACAGCTAGTACGTGTCTGAGGCCATATTTGATTTCAGGAAGATGAATCTTCCTGACTCCAGGCCCAGCACTCTATCTACCTTCCTCCTAGCTGCCCTTGAAGGTATAGGAAGGAGCAAGGTTTAATAAGGTTGGAAAATTAAGCTGAAAAAAAAAAGTTATAAGGAGCTTAAAAAGAATAGTTAAGACCCTCCACTACTGTTGGGTTTATTTTAACAACATCTCTATGTCTCATTTGTTTATTCTGTTTTTAGTCTGTAGAAAAATATCTTCAAACCCTCTCTCACAATTTTTCTTTATTTCATAATGTTTGTTATCTATTAAGAATAAATGTAACTTAAAAAAAAGTCTTCCCTTCCAGACAGGGTCAAAGGAGAGAATATAATAAATCTGGGGATGGGATAGGATGGAGGGAAATACAGTTAGCTTTTCACAACATGACAACAATACGGAAGTGTTTTGCATGACTACACATGTATAACCTATACAGAAATGCTTGCCTTCTCAATGAGGGTGGTTGGGAAAGGAGGAAGGGAGAGAATGTGGAACCCAAAGTTTTAAAAATGAATATTAAAAATTGTTTTAACATGCAGCTGGGAAATAAGATATACAGGCAATGGGGTAGAGAAATCTATCTTGCTCTACAGGAAAACAGAAGGGAAGGGGATAAGAGAAGGGGGTGTGATAGAAGAAATGGCAGATTAGTGGAAGGGGTAATCAGAATGCACAGCTGTTTTAGGGTGGGGGAGGGTAGAGATGGAGAGAAAATTAGGAACTCAAAATCTTGTGGAAATGAATGTTGAAAACTAAAAATAAATTAATTAATAGCAACTGTTTCAAAAAAATAAAAAAAAAATAAACAAATCTTCCCTTCCAAAGATTCAATGAAGGAAAAAAAAAAACCCAAAAAGCCCCCTGGAAGAAAATCCAAGCTAACTCAACTTAACTCAACCCAGTTTCTTTTTCTACTCCTACCTTGTGGCTATAACATCCCCCCCATGTAAAGGTGAAAAACACTAAGGAGCCTATTTGAGATGAAGTTCAAACAGCAAGTAACAATATTACAATTTCCAGAAATATTTTGCTCGGTGCCTGCAGCCAATGCTACTTGAACCGTGACCTCACAGCTTAAACACTGTCAATAGTAATAGAAAAGTAGAAGAGTAAAGAATAAATATACCTCATGTGCACAGATATTTTCTTCCCTGAACATTCATCCTCCCCTTGCCCCAGGGGAAGGGTTCGGGGGATGGGAATCAAGAAAAACATTTTCTTGACTTTGTTCTTGGGAGGATAAAGATGTAAGTTATCACTCACCCCTCTATATCTGTCTTTCAATCCCCATTTGTCCATCTCCATCTTTTTTCTACCTTTCCTTAGTTTGAATTTTAGGGTTGTCAGGACCGTTTCCCAATAAGTATACTGATAAATGTTTAATGCATCATTCTCCAGTTGGGGGAGGGGGGGGGGAAATGTAAGGACAACACAATTTTAAGTTTAATTTGCATTATTAACATTTTCTCCATCATTTTTCTTAAGTCTAGACAATCAACAAAATAATCAACCAAGACCTGATGTGTAGCATTTTCTGAGTTCCAAGGCGTAAATGCTCATTCTGGAAATTTAGCAATCAGCTCTTAGAGACAGTTGAGCTGGCTGGAGCACACCACTGCTGCCCCCCACCCTTTTAACCAAGACAGGAGAAATAGTTTGGAGTGTAGCCAGGACCATCTTCACCTGTAATCAGAGATGCTTAAATCCCAATGTCATTCAGAAAAGGAGAGGAAATCTTTCACTTCCACATCAGTTCCCATCTTTAGAAACTTATGTGAACCATGAAGTCCCACTAGTATGTTCATATATGTGTGTGTGGGCAAGTGTATGTGTGGGCACATGTGTGTGTGTTAGTGTAGTTGAAGGAACATTAAACTGGGAGTCAAAAGATCTATGTTCTTGCAGAACTCATTGGATTCTAGAGCTATAGGAATACTTGAGCATCATCTGGGTTATGAATCATTTGTCTTAACCTCACCATTGGCCAATGAGAAAAAGGAAGACTAGAAACATGATATGACCCAGGACACTCTTCTAGTAGATGGCCAAGACAATTGGATGCGTTTTAACAAGCATTTATAGAGGGTCTATCATGTGGAAGACCCTATTCTATGTGCTGGGGATACAAAGAGGCAAATGAAATAGTTCCTACCCTCATGAAGCTTCAATTAGGAAGTAATTAATAAGGAAATTAAATTAGTAAGGAAACAACATACTCACAGATAAAGAAAAGTAAAATAAAAATAATTTCAGGTGGAGAGGGAGGGTAGAAAAGGATCTAGGTGGCACAGTAAATAGAGCACAGGGTCCAGAGTTAAGGAGACCTACGTTCAAATGTGACCTCAGACACTCCTAGCTGTGTGACCCTGGATAAGTCACTTAACCTTTGTTTGTCTCGACATCCTCCTCTGTAAAGTGGAGATAATAATACTACTTACCTCTCAGGGCTGTTGTGAGGATCAAATGAAATAATAATTGTAACATGCTTAGCATGGTACCTGGCACTTAGTAAGCACTATATAAATGTTAGTTATTAATTGGGGGAATCAGGAAAGACATCTTGAAAGGACAAGTGTTGTTCAGTTGTTTTAGTTATGTCTGACTCTCTTTTTTTCCATTTAGGATTTCCTTGGCAAAAATACTGAAGTGGTTCAGTATTCCCTTATTCAGGTCATTTTATAATTGAGAAACCTGAGTTAAGCGACTTGCCCAGGGTCACGCAGCTATAAGTGCCTGAGGTCAGAACTGAACCCAGGAAGATGAGACTCCCTGACTCCTTGACTAGGCCTGCAGTTCATCTGCTGTGCTACATAGATGCCCCTGAAAGTGGAAGTCCTAGAGCTGAAACTTGAAGAAAGATAGGGATTCTAAGACCTGGTGAGGAAGGAGATGGGGGACAGTGTATTTAAAGATAAAGAAGTAGGAAGTGGGAAGCCATGCATAGGGAACAGCAAATCAGTCAGTTTGGAAGGTAGTGTGAATAGGGAATAACATGTAATCAGCCTAATGAACTGCATCCAGATTGTGAAGAGTTTTGAATGAAAAAAGATGTCTGTGCCTTATTCTAAGGGCAATAGTGAATCAGTGAAATTTCTTAAGCAGGGTAAACTTAATCTGGGAAACATCTGGAATGAACAGACATGTTATAGAAATACCAATTTGGTAGTTATGCAGAGGATGAACTGGAGAGAGAAGACAGGGAGGAATGAGGAAGCTTCTGTAAGAGTCTTGTCAGAGGTGACGAGGGCCTGGCTTGGGGTGGAGCCTTGGGACAGAAAAGGGGCCACTTGAGAGGCGATGGAGAGATAACTAAGACTTGATCACTGTGCAAATATGAGAGGTGAGGGAAGCTAAAGGATTGATACTGTAAACCTGGGTGATTTGCAGGATGGTGGTAACCTTGACATAAATAGAGAAATTGGGGAGGGGTGTCAGTTCAGGGGGAAAGATAATGTTTTAGGGGCAGCGGTTCTCAACCTGTGGGTTATGTTCAATTTGTAACAATGAAAATACATCTTGCATGTCAGATAGATTCATAACAGTAGCAAAATTACAGTTACGAAGTAGCAACGAAAATAATTTTATGGTTGGGGGTCGCCACAACATGAGGAACTGTATTAAAGGGTTGCAGCGTTAGGAAGGTTGAGAACCACTGCTTTAGGGCATTCTGTGTATGAAATGCCTATGGTTCACGTAGGTGGACATAGCTAGCTGGTAGTGCTGGAAGACTGGGGTTTAGGAGAGAAAATAGGGGTGATCGTTAGAGGCAGCAATGTGAAATAGCAGATAGAGTCCGGGACCTGAAGTCAGAAAGACCTGAGTTCAGATCCAGCCTCAGACACTTAGTGACTTTGGGCAAATCACTCAACTTTTCTTGGTCTCACTTTCCTCAGCTGAAAAATTGGGAATAATAATTTTTGTCATTTATAGCAACTCTCTGTGTCCCTATTTGGGGTTTCTTGGCAAAGGTACTGGAGTGGTTTGTCATTTCCTTCTCCAGCTCATTTTACAAATGAGGAAACTGAAGGCAAACAGGATTAAGTGACTTGCCCAGGGTCACACAGCTAGTAAATATCTGATACCAAATTTGAAATCAGGTCTTTCTAACCCCAGACCTGTTGCTCTTATCTACTGGACCACCTAGTTGCCCTAGAGATAGATAATAATAACATCTACCTTTGGTTGCTGCTGTTGTAAGGATAAAATGAGACAAAATTTGTAAAGTGTTTTATCAATTTTAAAGCACTATGTAAGTATTAACTATTATTATTATCACATAAATATTTTGAAGTCTGTGGCATAGAGAGGATATAGTTCAAACCACGAGTGTTGAGATCACCAAGAAGAATCAATTGAGAAAAGAGGGCCAAAGACAGAGCTTTTTGGGTACACAGAGTCCTTGTTACTGTAAGTTCAGACTTCATTCCACTATTACATATTCCACCATGTCTGAGCTTTTGTTTGCTCGTCAATAAAATGGAGGTCATAATTACCCAGACTATCTCACAGAATCAAAAGAGATTTTGTGTGTGTGTGTGTGTGTGTGTGTGTGTGTGTGTGTGTGTGTGCGCGCGCGCGCATATGAATGTTCTTTGAAAACTGTAATAGTCTGAACAAATAAATGCAAGACACTTATTCTAAAAGGAAGGGAAATTTTTAGGAAACCCGGATTTTGATTCATTTTTTCTAGTGATGAACTTTTTTCATGTATCTTAATAAAAGGCTGTTGAGAAGCTCAAGGACTGATGAGGATTGCTGAATTTTACAGCAAAGCAGGACTCAGAAGGCTGTGTGATTCTCATTCTGCTCCTGTTCTCTCCAGTTTCACAGGGAAAATGTCAGGGGAAAGAGGAGATTTTGTTAGTCAATATGATGCGCTCTGTAAATATGTAGCATCTCAGTGCCTTTCCAATTTCATGCCAAATCAGAAACTGATTATGGTAATAATTAATTTACCCATTATGAATATTAGTCATGGAGACTTTCCCCCAAGTTCCCTCCCTCACCCCATATGTAGAGCCTGGAAACTTAAGATGAAAATGGGATTTCCTTTAGTGATAACTTTTCTTCTACCTTCTTTGTAAAATGAGCCCCTTTGCTTTGCTGAATAGTTGCTATAACCTAAGATATTACATTCACAGTGTAGTATAAAAAAGAGAAGAGACCATAGATCATACATTCAGAGCTGGAAGGAAGTTCAACACCCTCATTTTATAGATGAAGAAACTTAAGCCCAGAGATTGGATTGCCCAACTTCGCATATCTAGTAAGTCTAGTAAGTACCTGAAGCAGAATTGGACCCTGGTCTTTCTGACATTAAGTCCAGTGCCCTATCCACCCCAAGATGCCTCATGTTACTAAGCTGATTCTGCCATTTATTAGCTTGGTGAGTCTCAGTTTCTTCACCTGTACAATGGGGATGACAATAGAAGCTTTGTATCCCTCACAAGATTGTGGGTCATTGGATTCAAAGTTGAAAGAGACACAGTCCTGGTCTAACCTGTCCATTTTGTAGATAGGGGTCTGTGATGTGAAGTTACCTACTTGTCCAAGGTCACAACTGCATATAACAGTGGAATCCAGGTTCACTGACTCTTAGTGCTGTCTGTTTTCTACTACACCACCCTGTATCTCATTGGAGTCAAGCAATGGCATGTGTATGTGAATGTACCCGTTTACTGGAAAGTTCGAAGCATCTGCCAGGTGTTATCCAACACTAACAACCAAGCAAACAAAACAATTCTGTTTCAGAGCGTTGAGACTGGTGAAATGACCAGTCATACATACCAAGAGGTGGGAGGAAATGATAGTTCTCTCAGTTTTTTCTATTAACCACTTACCACTCATTTGTCCAATACATATTTCTTGAGCGCCTCCTGTGTGTAAGGCACTATGAAAAAATAAATTCCTCAGACATACTACAGTGTGCCAACACCAAAGATATAATTCACTATGGTGCTGCACAGATACTCTCAGTTCAGTGTTTATGTGTGTATATAAATATGTGCATATATATACATATATGTATATGTATGCACATATATGCACAAGCATGTCTGCATATATCTATGTATACATACACATATATATGCATATGTGTTATATATACACATACACACATATACCTATACATATATACATATATACATATATAAACATACATATGTTTATACACTGAACTGATAATTTTGCTTTGTCATTAAAACTATAATATATGCTATGTGGGTATATGTGTATATATTTATACATATATTTAATGTAAGGATAATTTTTAAATTTTGTCATTACAGCTCTAAATGTGTTCCACTTCAGTAAACCCTAGAAAATCCATTATTAATAATGGAATTGATGTAGGGCTTTTTGTTAGCTGTTCTCAGCAGCATGAGGTCAGGTGGAGGAGCAGTTCAGCCTTGCCCTGACTAATTGCAGGCTCCCTCTCCCGTCTCAGACATAATGACCTACTCTTTTAGTCCCCTGAAGCAGGTCCTCCATGCCAGTTCCAGATGATTCCCTTCATCTAAAAGATTGTCTCCTGGGGAAGGTTATATTTCTAAAAAAAATCATAGTACATGAAAGCTAAACTGAGTGGCAGGCTCAACTTCTCCCCAAGACAGCAATAAATCCACTTCTAAAGAGCACAAGGGACCCACCAAATCTGCCATCTTCTTATATTCAGAACAATCAAGTTTTTATGTCAACCTATCCATAAATTAAAAATTATGTTTCTTACCATGCACATTTTCAACACTGTATAAGCCTCTAGAATGGATTAGCCTATACCACTGATACAGAAGAAAACAGGTAAAAAGTCACCTTCATGTGCCAAACGTTCAATAAGCAACTGTTCCACCACTACAACTGTTCTTCAGTTTGACCACACATTTTTGCCACCAACAGAACTAGAATTTGACTCACTGATAACTTTGGTTCTCTTTGACATTCTCTCTTTTCTTTGGGCTGGGCTCTCCAGTTCCTTACCACTCAAATCAAGTCAAGAAGCATTTATTAAGTGCCAGACATTGTGATAAGCATTGGCTATACAAAAAAAAGCAAAACCAGTCCCTGTCACCCAGAAACTCACAATCTAAAAGGAGAGACAACATGAAAACAACTATGCACAAAAAAGGTAGGTACAGGATTAATTGGAGATAAACTCAGAGGAAAGACATGAGCACTAAATAGGATAGGAAAGGCTTCTTGAGGAAGATGGGATTTTACTTGAGATCTGAAGAAAGCCAGGGAAGCTAGAGGCCAACTAGGTGGCACAATGGATAGAGTGCTGGGCTTGGAGTTTGGATGACTGATCTTCCTGAGTTCAAATCCGGCCTCAGTGTGTGACCCTGGACAAGTCACTTAATGCTATTTGCCTCAGTTTCCTCATCTGTAAAATGAGCTGGAGAAGGAAATGGCAAACTGCTCCAGTATCTCTTCCAGGAAAACCCCAAAAGGGGTCAGACACAACTAAACAAGGGAAGTTAGAATGAAGAGAGTATTCTATACATGAGAGACAACCTGTCTGGCCTCAAAGAAGAGATTGTTGGTTTCCTCTTTTTTTTAAAACTCTGTTTTGTGAAAACACCTTATAACCCTTCTTAGCCTGTCTTCCTGTGTTCGTTCCTTCTTTCCTTCCTTCCTTCCTTCCTTCCTTCCTTCCTTCCTTCCTTCCTCCTTTCTTCCCTCCCATTAAAATAACAAATTAAGAATGAATGTTAGAATTGCCAGAGGTCTGATTAATTCATTTAATAACAATCTGCAGACTCTGGGAAATAAGATCTTTGTTATTGTTCCGTTGTCACACAGGTTGTCAAGGACCACACAACTAGGAAGTATCTGAGGTCAGATTTGAACTCAGCAAGATGAGTCCTCTTGACCTCAAGCCAGGCACTCAGGTCTATAAGAAACAAGGCCCTACTTTTTTCTTAACTACTTCTTCTTTAAAAAAAAGCCATCCTTCCAGTTCTTCTCTGACATAGATGTTAGTTCAGTTGATAGTATCATAGAAAGAAAGGGCTGGAAGGGACCTCAGAGGTCATCTTATCTCACAGGAACATGATAGAAATGAGCTCAACAACAGGATTGTCAGAGGTTCATGTAGCCTTCCCCTGAAGTCCTTCAGCACAAGAGAATTCCCTAATTCCTGAGGGAAGCCTTTCTATTCTGGATATCCTGAATTATTAGGAGATCTTTCCTTATATTATCCTAAATCAGCTTCTCTGAAATTTCTACCCACTGCTCTTAGTTTACCCTCTGGGGAAAATAGGAAAAAAGTCCAATCTTTCTTCCCATGAGAGTGATTTAAATTCATTCAGAGAGTTATCATGCCCTCCCCAACTCTTCTGTTCTTAATTTCTCAATGATAAACATCCATCTTTCCTTTAAATTTTCTCCTGTGGAATGATTCCTGTTCCTTCACCATATTGATCGTCTTCCTCTAGATTTGCTAATGCCCTCTCTTTTTAAAATCTGGCATCCATTACTGATTATAATACTGCAGGTATGGTCCAACCTAGTAAAAGTAGACCATAAATGTCACTTTTCTTGTTCTTGAACGTCATTTCTGCTAACACAGTCACATTAGTTTGTTTTGGCTGCCACCATACACTATTGACCTAAATTGAGTTTGTAACCAACATGCCCAGCATTACCACATGAATTGTTTTCTAGCCACATCTCCCATAATCCATGCTGGTGCAGTTGATTTTTGGAACCCAAGCATAAGAAATTACTTTTTTGAAACTATTAAATTCACTTTAGCATATTTCATAATTATTTTTATCCTATTAAGACCATTTTTGGCTTTAGATTCTACTATTTAGTATGTCACCTATTTCCCTGAGCTTTGTAGACTCCACAAACTTATGAGCTTTTTATTTCTTCCTTTCTTAAAGTCACTGATAAATGATATACCACAATAGAGCTGAAGACAGAACTTTTTACCCTCAGAGTTGGCAGTAATCTATTGACTAACAATTTTTGAGTTCAACTGCTCAACCAATTCCAAATTTGCTTGAGTTGTGCTATCACACCCTAAATTTCTCCATCTTGTATAGAAAATTGTCTTGAGAGATTTCCTAAATACTTTTCTGAAATCTCAATATACTGTGTCTATGTCATTTCCTTGATCTAGTCACCCTGACAAAAAAGAAAATGAGTTCAGATTGTCACAGTTTGCTATTGATGTGTTCATCCATGTTAACTTGTCTGGATCATTGCTTTGCTTTCCAACTGTTTGCAAACAATTCCTATAACAAGACTGCCTAGAATTTTGTCTCCCAGAAAGCCCCCTCTGACTACACAGCATGATGTGGACCCGAGCCTCGGTTCTCGGCAAGCTCTGATATATTTTATAAGCTGAAAAACTTTGAGTATAGTCCAAGGTACAAACTGTATCTACTGTTTGAGCACTAGCCTAGTTTATAGCACAGATATTAGTCACAAGGTCATAAAATTTTTGGACATGACAACTGATAAATCAGCTAAAGATACAGAAAATGCCCTTAGTGCCATAGAGATTAATCCTGGTCCTAAAGTGACACTGTTAGAGAAAAAGTGTTAAGAATCACACAGTTTTTAGACCATCCAAAACACTGATTTAACTATTGGTACTTGGGACATGGGATATGACCAAGTGGTAGATACGTTACTACAGAATTGAATTATATACATACCACATCCGTATTGATGTTTGCAATTTAAATGAAACTAGAAGAAGGTGGTAGCTAAATGGTACTGGAGAAATGTGTGAACCATACATAGGTTTTCCTTAAAGAATTGAATAAAATTAACAGAATTAATATTATTGTATGCACATAGGGAACAAACATCATTTAATGGAAACTTGCTTTGCCTTGAAGTACTCACAATAAACAGAAGTGAACTAACTACTATGGATGCAGTTATAGCTTTTGTATCAACTCTTTTTTTTCTCCCAGAAATCAAGTATGAAAATTTTTATGAAGAACTTAAATGCTCCCAATTAAGGCAGCACATATTTTGGTCATAGGCAATTTGAGACATAGATGGGCACAGGAGTCCAATGGTGAACACAATTCAGAATGATCTGATCTGATCATGATAGAGACTAGCTCCAGGACTTGCATTTAAGGAGGGGGCTCAGAACAGTCTTCTCCCCATTTCCCACCAGCTGCAATGCTTTTGGACTTCTTTGGACTTCATTCCTCATCTGGGTCTATCTTCCCCTGTTCCCCAGCTTTTCAGCTTCCTTTTGTATATTACCTTTCTCTGTTAGATTGAAAACTCCTTGAGGGCTGGGACTATTTTTTTTAAAATTTTTATTTGTATCTCTAGTGTTTAGCACAGTGTTTGGCACGTAGTAGGTGCTTAATAAATGTTTATTTACTATTGACAATTATTGACTAAATTAAAAGTGACAAAGACTCAGTTGAAAATCAACTCAATTAAAATAAATTAAAAACAATCAACAAATTACAGTGGATAAAGCCTCAGTCACTCTCCACATTTGGCCTATCTTGTCACATTTTACTTTGTTTCCTGGCCATTTTCTTATCTCCCAACATGTAGGTAGGTGGCACAGTGGATAGAGTACTGGGCCTGGAGTGAGGAAGACTCATCTTCCTGAGTTCAAATCTCACCTCAGTGTGACTCTGAGCAAATTCCTAACCTTTTAATTTGTAAAATGAACTGGAGAAGGAAATGGCAAACCACTTCAGTTTCTTTGCCAAGAAAATCCCAAATGGAGTCACAAAGAGTCAGACATAACTGAACCACAACAACACCATCCTTATCTTGTCCTCCCTCATCCCCCTTTCCGGTTCTGGAACTGCAATCTAATTAACTCTGTCATTGCTCTGAGAAAGTACCAGCTTATTCCCTTAAGGCTCAACTCACAGTCCTAGTAACTTTTCAAATCAAAATACCCCTCTCTAGACACCACTTCCCTAAATGTAAAATGCAGGTCCCCTGAGGACACATGCTGCCTCCACTTACATATTTGTTTCCCAGTTGATCGATCAATCAACATTTATGAAATCTCTACCAACTGGGCACTGTGCTCAGTGCCAGGCATACAAAGAGAGGCAAAAGACAGTCCGGTCCCCACCTTTAGGAATTCACAATCTAATTGGGGAGACAATATTACGCAAACAGATATTTTCAAGCTATATGCAGGATAATTAGGAAATAATTAAGAGAAGGCACTAAAATAAAGAAAGGATTCATGTAAAAATGAGATTTCAGTTGGGAATTGAAGGAAGCCAGGGAAGTCAGTAGGTGGAGTTGGGGGAGAGAGAGTTTTCCAGGTAAAGGGACAGTCAGAGACAATATCTGGAGCCTAGAGAGGTAGCGCCTTATTGAAGGTATAGCAAGGAGGCCAGTGTCACTGGATTGGACTATGTTTCAGGGAGTGTGAAAAGACTGGAAAGGTAGGAGGTCAGGTTATGAAAGGTTTTGAATCATGAACAGAGGATTTTGTGTTTGATCCTAGAAGATAGGAGTCATTTAAGTTATTGGGAAGGGTGACATGGTCAGACCTATGCTTTAGGAAAATCAGTTTGGAGGCTGAATGGAGGATGGATTGGTGTCGCAAGATACTTGAGAAAGGCAGACTCATCAGTAAGCTCTTGCAATGGTCCAGGCATGAAACGACGCAAACTTGCACTAGAATGGTGGCAGTGTTGTAGGAGGAGAGAAGGAGGCATGTTAGAGAGATGCTACAAAGATGAAATCCACTGTCCTTGGCAAGAGCTTGGATATGATGGGGTGAGAGAGAGTGAAGCACTGAGGATGATTCCTAAGTTATGAACTTGAGGTACTGGGAGGATGACTTTGCCTTCTACAATAGTAGAGAAAGTTCTGGGGGAGCAAGAGGGGGAGGGAGGAAGATAATAAATTCTGTATTGGACATGTTTAGTTTAAGATGTAAACTGGACATCCAGTTCAAGGTGTCTAGTTGAAGTGAGATTGGGGCTTAGCAGAGCGGTTGGGACAGGACAGGTCAATTTGAGAATCTTCAGCATATAGAGCAGCTAGGTAACCCAGTGGGTAAAGTCAGGAAGATTCATCTTCCGAGTTAAAATCTGGCCTCAGAAGTAAACATGGAAAAGAGTTCATAAGGAACTTATCAAAGTTGAACTATTTACATGCCAACATGGAAAAACAACAATTGTAACTTATGAAACTTTTCTCAGTATGAGGTTAGGTGAAGGGGATATAAATGTATATATATATATATGTATACATACACATATGTCTATATAGGAGGGTATATATGTTTATGAATACATATATGAGTGTCTGTATATATGTGTACATAGAGAGAGGGCACAGGATCAATTGAATAGGAAGGGATGATATTTTAAAAGGTGAAATTGAGAGGTGGGAGAGGAATAGAATGAGAGGAGACAGGGAGAAACAGAATGGGATTAATCATCTCATATAGAAAAGGCAAAAGATAACTGTTACAATGGAGGGGAAGAACAGGAAGGCAAACAGGAATGGGTCAACCTTACTCTCATTGAATTTGGTTTAGGGAAGGAATGACATATACTCTAAATTGGGTATC
>CM053580.1:383988356-384041383 GCA_028627135.1 Pseudochirops cupreus
ACCAGAAAGTCAGAGGGGTGATGGGGGAGGATATAGGAGAGGGCAGATTGGGGGAGGGGATATACAGTGGAATTGCTGTTTTGGGGTGGTGGGTAGGGGAAAGATGGGGAGAAAATTTGTAACTCAAAATCTCGTGGAAATGAATGATGTAAACTAAAATAAACAAAAGTTAATTAAAAAAATAAAATCTGGCCTCAGACACTTACTAGTGTCTGTGTGTGACCCTGGGCAAGTCACTTAACCCATTTACTCCAGTTTCCTTATCTGATGGGTGGAATTATAAAGTCAGAACCTAGATTGTAAGAGGTTAAGAAGAGAAGGAGAGAGAGGAAATGGAGATAACTTTTGTAGATAGCATTTTTAAATAAGAGTTTAACTATAAAGTGCAGAATGGATATAGGATGATAGATAGTAAAGATGTAAGTATCAAGTGAAAATAATTTCAAGATGGGGACGATGTGAGCACATTTGTAGGTCATAGAGAATTATGTACTAGACAGGGAAAGACTGAAAATAAATTATAGAGTGAAGAAGGCAAAGGGGGCAATCTGTTGGAGATGGAATGGAATGAGATTGCTTGAGCAGATAGAAAAGTTAGCCTTGGAAAGGAATAAGGGCGCCTCAACATGTGAAATAGGTGTGAAGGAGAAGATAGTGGCAGAAGGCATCTAAGTGATAGGAGATGACAATGAGGGGAGAGAGAAAGTTCAAGGTCTCAATTTTTTCTATGAAAGATGAGGCAAGCTTCTTAGCTGAGAGAGTAGGTGGAGGGAGAGCCATGGGCAGTTTGATGAGGGATGAAAAGGTTTGGAAGAACCCTTATGCTTAAAACTATTTGGCAAATCATGACCTCCTAAAATGCTTAATAATTCATTCACTTGGTAAAATTGAGAAATCAAAAAATCAAAAAAATGAAATTCATCATATATTAATTATATTAACAAGTTGTCATTTAATCATGTGCAACTCTTCATGACCCCATGTAGTTTTCTAGGCAAAGATACTAGAGTAGTTCACTACTTCCTTCTCTAGCTCATCTTACAGATGAGGACCCTGAGGCAAACAGGGCTAAATGACTTGCTTAGGGCCACACAGCTCATAAGTCAAATTTGGTTTAATTTGAAGTCAAATTTGCACCCAGGAAGATGAGCCTTCCTGACTCCAGGGCTGGCACTCTATCCACTGTGCCACCTAGTTGCCCCCATATTAACAAGTAGAAAACAATAATCTTTTGGGTCAGCAATTGAAGAACCAGAGGAGTCTATATCCACCCTCTTCCAGGCCTGCTTTCTGTTATACGACTTTGGTATGCTCAGTTTAGCTGTCTACTCTCCTATGTGGCTCCTATGGTAACTGCTGCTCTTGGCTATGAGTATCAATAAACCAGTCTAACCCATTCTAGTGTTGCCGCTTGCCATTCACCCAAACTCCTCTGCATTTTAGCAGTCATTTCAGAAGCTATAGCCAGTACATAGTAATACCATCTGCCCTTAGAACAAAGTGCAAAATCCATGCCAAATTAGGAAAAAGGATACAGGTGAGAAGAAACCATGGCCAAGTACAGCACTTCTAGCTCAGTTTAATCAAAATAGAAATTGAATTACCCTTTTCTCAGTAGAAAGGTGGTGTACTTTGACTTGGGAATATTTCATATGTTGTCACATACAGTCACTTTTTGGATTGTTTTTGATAAATTAGCTATTTTTTGTCATAAGGGAACATTTAATGGGTGGGGCATATGTCATGAAATGATATCTAAAAAATAAATAAAACCTTAAAAGCTTTTCACTTGGAAAAAATTGGAAATGGAGAAAAGGAAACACATTGACTATCCCTAGTTCTCGGAAGTTTAACTAATGCAAAATAATTGTCATAATGAGCAAGCAAAAAAAAGCTTAGAAACTATTTCTGCCAATAAACACTCTCCTTGCCAAGTGAAGACATGATACCCAAGGACAAGGCTATACATGAGGCCAAGTCATTGGCAGCACATGGCAAAGAAGCATGTGTTCATTATTTGTGTTTTACATGTAAGCAGCCTCAGATGAATTTCCATGTAGGCAAGGAAAAAGTGTGAAAGCTTACTATGAGAGCTGTAGCACTTTAGTCTTGGATAGATAGCATTTTCTTCCTTCATGAATGAGAAGAAGAGACTCCATCGAGTTTTGAGCCAGGGGTGGAGGTCTCTCTGGGATTTTGCTGTAGAGAAGAAGGGATCAGAAGGTGGTTGTGGAGAGGCCAAGAGAAACCTCTTCAGGTGTTTTGTGATGTAATTTCTGAGACTTAAGATTGGACATTTCTGGCTGGGCATTAATGGCTAAGTCTGTTTATGAGAAAACAACTCTGTCAGGGTATGGGTCAATAGACTGATACTTTTCAGCAAAATACCTCTAACTACCTCTCCAGGTCTCATTGCTGGAAATCTCATTTTTACTTCTGGGTTTGGGTAGTGAGGTTAGCAGAACCCCTTTTACACCTGCCCTGGCTCAATGTCCTTCCAACTCTTTTACCAAAACATGAAGAATAATCTGAGACTAAAAGAGTTTCTAGACCTTCTCGCCTGGAAATAAATATTCCTGCTTCTGGGAAAATTTAAATTAACATCATAAAATCTATCATGTGTTAAGGGTTTACTGGGGAGAATCACTGCTTTATTAGTTACTCAAGTAAAAAAATAACTGTGAAAGTGATTCAAAAATTTAAATGAACTTTTCAAATATAAGATGTGATTAATATGAATATCTAATAAAGATTGTGTCGGTGAGAAACCCATTCAGAACAAAACTACCATCACTGTAATCAAATCATTTACAAGCTTCATTGAAATAACAAATTCCCTTAATGTAACCACTCCCTGTGTAAGAAAATATTTAAGTAAGCACAGTATCCCCTGACTCCTCAGAAACGAGGGGGTTGGACAAAACATCCTGTCTGACCCTTGTCAATGCTAACCTAATATTCTTTGAATTTTTCCAGGCCAACTCATTTCATATGTAAGTTATGGGAATTAATGAAACCAATGGCATAAAACTCTTTTAAGTTCTGTAGAAAAAAGCCACTATTAAAATACACCAAACTCATTTCCAAAAGTATAATATAGAATAGATTGGCGGTGGTTAGGCAGTTGTTCAACATCCTGGATAATAAAGCAATCCTTTACAAACTCATTTTCTGTCTTTACTTTTATGTTATTGTCAACCCAATCAATACCTAAGTAATTGAAATCTCCCAGAATCAACGCTCTGACCTTCCAACTGTCCTCTTGTCTCCTCCCTCCTAATGCCTCTAGTCTAATTCAGTCCACAGCATTAAAGATCACCTGGTTACCTGTATTGCTTTGAACTCTTTGGCAAACAGCCTTAGCTCTGTCAACCAAAGTACATCACCCCTTAGCAAGTTTAGAAGAATCCTTCAAAACCTTTTTATTCATTAGATTCAACAAACATTCATTCATTAAGCAGCTATTACGTTCTAGTCTCTGTCTTAGGTTCTGGACAAAGACAGAAATGAAGACAGGAACTTATATTCCATGAAGAAACAACATGTATAAATACAGGTCAGTCAAAAAACATTCTTTAAGTACAGTTCCAGGTATAGCGTTAAGTATTGGAAACACAAAGCAAGGCAAAAGACGATCCCATCCCATACTACTGGACCAAAGTTTTGACCCTCCGTGTATATAAAATGAGGCAACTGGACCAGGTGATTTCTAAGGCCCATTCTACTAGGGCCAAGATTCTGATTCTAATCCAGAAAGAAGGTTCAGCAATGTGAAATGATTCAAACCCCACAATCATCCTTACAGTTTGGGTAAACTATGCACTTTACCATGAACTCATGTTCTGAATAAAATAAACATATGAATGAAACATCCTCTGAATAAAATAACAATATGAAATATTACCAGAAATAAACCGAAATAGACAAAACCCACTTTAACACGGGAACAACAGAGTTCAAACAAAGTATTTGCCTTTGTTTATAACTAGGTCTTTGCACTGGCAGAATGTTGTACAACTCAGACTTAATTTCCTGTGTATTTTTCTCCTTATTCTAATCTTTAGGATTAATAAGCATTTTCTGATATTTTGATTAGGATAAGAAGAGTTTGTATTCCTATGAAGAATAGCTGTTCTAAAAAGCTGAGACATTTGGCAGTCTTTGAAATATGCTATTCCTCAGAGTAAAAAAACAAAATAAAAGGACAAGAGACAAGGTCAGTTCAATAAAATTTACTTCACGGAATTGTAAGATTCATAGTTGGACCTTGGAGAACATGAGGTTCAACACCCTCATTTTACAGATAAGGCCTGCAAAGGTGAATGACTTGCTCATGGTCATTTACTTAGTTAGGTAACAGCGTCAAGATTTGAACTTGGGTTCTTTGAACCCAGCATTCTTTCCACTACAAATTTCAATTCAGCTTGACAAATATTGAAACGTGTTACATACAGGGTTTATTTTTTTAGATATGGTTCCTCAGGCCTGGTCCCTTTAGAGATGGCGTCCTTTCTTCAGGAAACTTTCAGTCTCACGGGAGGATACGACAAATGTAGATATCACAATATACTATAGCAGATGGTACTTATAGAAGAGAACCAACCAAATCTAGTGGGAAGGTAATGTCTGAGTTATGAGAGATCGTTACTAACTGGAAGAGCAGAGAGAAGATGGTGCTTAAGTTTGGTACTAAAGGAAAGGCAGGAAATTAAATGAAGAAAATGGTGGAGGACTCACCACTGGGAGCGGCCACAATCACCAACTGCCATGATAAGGAGTCAGGAATGTTTCCCTCTCCTGCCTAAGTGTTCTGCTGTCCCAGCCTACCAGCGAGCAGCCCCACACACCAGCACGCCAGTGCCATGGAGGGACATTTTTCCTTCCTTCAACTCAACCCCAACCTGCCCCATTACTCAAGTTTTAACAGGCATAGAATGTCAACAATTTGTTGAATACGAAGTCCTTCCCCAGCATCCTCCAGCCCTCTGCTATCCAACTCTCTCTCTCCCCCTCCCTTTTCATCTGTTTCTCTCTCTGTCTCTGTCTGTCTGTCTCTCTCTGTCTCTGTCTCTCTGTGTGTCTCTGTGTCTGTCTCTGCCTCCGTCTCTCTCTCTCTCCCTCTCTTCCTCCATCCCTCCCTCCTCATTTCTGCCTGTTGACTTCCCTGGCTTCTTTCAAGAGAGTCCCAGCTAAAACTTCACCTTCTATAGGAAGGCTTTCTCAATCCCCCTCGCCTTCTCTCTGTTAATTATTTCCTAGTTATTCTCTTCATAGATTATTCGTATTCGTTTAGGGGTTGTCTCACTCATTAGACTGTGAGCTCCTTGAGAGCCTGGATCATCTTTTGCCCCTTTTCACGTACCCAGTGTTTAAGCACAGTGATCAGCACACAGCCTCCTATGTGCTTAATAAATGTTTGTTGAATGACCAACTGACATCCCCATGACTGCTAGGAGACCTCCCAGAACCCCAGTCTATTCTGACCTTTGTACTCACTGTCCTCTTAATTGGTAACCTTCTGCCTTACCATTGCTTCCCAATGTTCTCAGACCCTTGACAACTCCCCTTGTTCTTTCTTTACCAGAACTTAAATACTACCTGGCTTTCCCATCTGCCATGAACCAAACAGGAACATGGACCTTATTATATGTGGTTTAACCCCAATTAAAATGAGATATTTGTGCCCCATTTGGCAAATAGTAAGCATTTAAAAGGTGCTTTTCCATTCCCTTTCAGACATAGGTAATAGTGTGAACAAAGACATAGAGACTGAAAAGTAGCATATCTATGTGGTGAATATTCCTTTTTGGCTAAAACCTAATTAATGAAGAGGATTGTTATGAAACAAGACTAGAAAGATAAGGTAGCCCCTATTTGTGGAGGGTTGTCATTGTAAGGCCAGGAAGTTGTGAATTTTCTGATCAAATCATTCAGAACTTCTGAGTTTGTTTCACCCTCATTTTATGTTTGTGAAGCACACAGGACTATGATTAATGTATACACTGTCTAGTACATAAAAAAACAGCTGGATAAATGCTGGTTTACTTGGCACATAGCAAGTTCTCTTGTCTCTAGACTGTGTTTACCTTCTAATCAACAAATCAATAACTTGAAAATAATTAGGACTCTTGGAGGGCTCATCTTGTCCAATCTTCTCATTCTATCTATGAGGACATTCAGTTCCAGAGAAATGAAATTAATTGCCTCAGGTCACAGATAGAGTTCATGACAGAACTAGTCCTAAAAAATAGATCTCCTGACACTCTAGCATTTTTTCCAATTTGACAGCGTAGAGGATGTTAGTTTACACTCCTGGAAATTATTTGTAAGCATTCTACAAAAGTTCTTTCCTAGACTTAGAAAGCCCCAAGAGAGGAGGTAACTTCTTTGAGGTGAGTTCTTAGAGATGCAGGTCCAACCTTTGATCGTAAATTATAGTTGCATGCTCCATTTGGGGAGGTGTTGGGGGGCCATAGCCAATAGAGTTCTGGTCTTGGAATCAGTTTCAATCTTGACTCAGACATTTGCTAGATGTGTGACCCTGGGCAAATCACTTAACTTCTCTCAGCCTCAGTTTCCTCATCTGCAAAACTGAGATATTAATGGTATCTTTCATAGGTAGGTTTTGTAAGACTCAAGTGAGATTATACATGTATGGAACTTTGCAAACCTTAAATCACTACATAAATGATAGCTATTGTTCATGTTTAGTTTTATTAATTGGCATTCACTATGGAGAATAACTGTAAAATGTACTATGGATATTGCAGCAAAATTCTTTTTTGGGATCCTTGAAATGTAATTAAAACTTGGTTGAAAGTGGACAATTTGAAACCCAGTAGGAAATTGAGAACCTTAGCCCAAGCATGTTATTCTCATTTGACAGAGAAGTCAGAATTTAATACCACAGGCAGCTTGGCCACCAGAGCCTGAACAACATTGTTGTAATCTTATAACACTCTAGACCTGATTTAGAAAAGTCTTTCATTGCATCTATGTTTTGAGAAATCAACTCCTCATGACCTTCACACAGATACTTGGGTTCCACTTGTATTGCAAGTGGAGAAGAAGACACAGGCTGATTCTGGTTTTCTTTGAGCTCTGGAGAGCTCCTATTGAACAAATGTGCTTTTCCTTCCCCCTACCTGGCCTAATGTTGACCATATTTCTGAGAAATGTATTTAATATCTTGGTTATGTTAGAGAGAAAAATATAGTCAAAAGCTCTGTGAGCATTAAAAAAACCCCCAACTCTAGCCAAACAGTACAAATGCTTTGAGATCAACAAACGAGTACGATGACTAGGACCATAGACCAGGGTGCGAGGTTTTGGAGGACATTGGCAACACTTGGATGTATACCTTGAACAGACAGAAACAACTGAGCTGGGTAAAAACGATTAGAAATCTCTCAGACAGTATACTTCTGCCAACTACAGGGTCTTGTGTCCTGAGGTTCCCTCCCTTTGTCTTGACTCCTTGTGTCTCAACTGAACTCGTTTTGTTCTGGTGCATTTTGTGATTCTGACCCAGGGGCCAGATTTCTTAGCTATGGCTCTAGTGGTGATACCCAGAGAAACATAAAATGTCACCTTTGACTCAAAAATTGGAATCCAAAATTCCTTCTTTCAAAAGATTACTGATGGTATGTTTTGTTTCAAGGTATCTTGCTGACCAGGCATGCCTGGTGGCAGTGAATGCTATTTATAAGGTTTCAACAGGAGGGAGAAAAGCTTACCCTGCGAGCCAAGGCTGATGCGGGCAATGGGAAAGCAGTTGTGTTGCCAATGGCAATGACAGCCTTTGTTTTTTCTTCATCATGACCAATTCCATAGCACTTGAATTGTAATTCTTAGATTTAGAATGTTGGAGCTGGAAGGACCTCAGAGATAATTAACTCCCAACTTCTCCTTCTAAGTTGATGAAGATGGGGCACAGCAAGATGAAATGTTTCACCCAAAGTAAAATACACACATCTCAGAGTTAGAAGGGACCTTAGAGGCCATGCCCTACAAGCCATATTTCATCAGGAATTTCTTCTATAACAACTCGGATGAGAGATCATCCAATCTGGGCTCGAGGACATTTAGTGAGAGGAAAATCACTACCCCACATTCCACTTTGGGAGAATTCTAATTCTTTGGATTTTTTTCTTATTTCACACATAAATGAGTGTCTTTGTAACTTCTCTCCATTGCTATTAATTCTGCCTTCTGGAGTTGGCCCTAAGGAAAACAAACTTATTTCCTCTTTCACATTATGTTCCTTCAAGAATTTGAACACAATAATCATGTCCCCGTTAAGTCTTATTTTGTTTAACTTATTTATACCTGGTTCCTTTAAATCAGTATTCATGTGGCATGATCCCTAGACCATTTGCCATTATGGTCACTTTCCTTTAGATATTATCCAATTTATGAAGTATTTCCCCCCCCAAAATATGACTTATAGAACTCTCTATGGGGCTTAAACAGACCAGGACTGTTAAGCTTTCATAGAAGAAGTATCAGAACTAGTCCTTACTGGAAGAGGAAGGGTTAAATGTCTGAGAGGCGAAAGGGGTGACTTCTAGGCATGAGGAACTACTTTCATCAATTCCCAGAATGAGTAGAGTGGAGGATAAATCTAGCTTTTATAATGATAATAATAGTGGATATATATATATATATATATATATATATATATATGCATATATATGTATATATATCATGTGATTCTGACAACAACCCTTTGAGGGAGGTGCTATTATTATCGCCATTTACAGATAAAGAAACTGAGACTGAGAAAGGTCATGTGACTTGCCTGGGGTTATGCAGCTAGTAAGCAACTGTAGCAGGATTCTAATGCAAGGTTTTCAGATTCCAAGAACATGTGAAGCAGAGAAATGCAAATAAGGTTGACAAGTTTACTGTAGCTAGACTGTCACACATAGTAGGTGAAGGAACTTGTAATTTATCATCTAGGCCAGAGGTGTCAAAACTTCAGAAGAATCAAATGAAAATGTACTTGGAAAATATTGAACAAAATAAAAACACAATAGAACATAAACAATGCTAATGTGTAGTTTTCTAAGTCAATATGCAGCCCTCAGAATTCCTCGTATATGAATTTGTTGTTGTTCAGTTGTTTTCCAATCATATCTGACTCTGTGACCCCATTTGGAGTTTTCTTGGCAAAGATCCTGGAGTGATTTGCCATTTCCTTCTCCAGCTTATTTTACAGATGAGGAAACTCAGGGCAAACAGGGTTAAGTCACTTGCTCAGGGTTACACAGTTAGTAAGTATCTGAGACCAGATTTGAACTCAGATCTTCCTCACTCCAGGCCTGGTACTCTATCTGCTGAGCTACCCAGCTGTCCCATGTATGGCATCATGGCCTGTTTCTCTATTTGAGTTTGCCACCACAGATCTAGGGAATTAGAAGATAGCAGATGATTTTGCTTAGGTAGTTGCATAGTTGGACTTAGGCATTCAGAAGATTGATTTGACAGAAACATGAAGGGTGGACTAGAAAGGAAGAGGCTAGAAGTAGGAATACTCTGAGAAAGGTTATTATAGAAATCAATTTGAAAGATGATGTAAATTTGAAATAGGGTGGTAACAACGTAGATAGAGAGAAGACAGATGTAAGATTTATTCCCAAGGAAAAAAAAGTTGAGAGTATTTAGCAATTGACTGGATATGGAGTGCAAAGGAGAGGAAAGAATCCAAGAAGACTCTAAAGTCATGAAACTGAATGACTGATGGGGAGGATGATGTTGCTTTCACAGAGAGGAGAGAACTTGAAAGGAAGGAGATTTTTGGTAAAAATGATTTTTGGTGTTGGCCATGTTGAGTTGAATGCTAGTAATGCATCCAAGTGGAGGGAAACAGTAAGAAACAGTGTGTTCAGGGCACCAGTGGAGGCCGGATATATAGATTTATATGTCATTTACACAAAGTAGATGAAGTCAGATGAGTAGACAAGATTGCTTAAGGGACAGTGTGTAGAGAGAAGAAGAAAGTCAAGAACAGTCTTTGTATAAGTCCATATTCAAAGAGCAAAGATAGAAATGGGAATCAATAAAGAAAACATAAAGTATGATTAGGTAGAAGGAGAAAATTGTCCTGGAAGCCAAAGGAGGTGAAATTTTCAATGAGAAGGTACTCAATGTTATCAATTGCTTTGAGAGTAATACCATATGGCCATAAGGTGATACTTGGATCTTTAATTTTTTCCCTTTAAATTCATGCTGATTTATTAAAAAAAAATAGAATTACAAAATCTAAGAGCTGAAGACCTCAAATGCTAGTTAGTCCTACCTAGATCTGATCCCATCATCCCTGACAAGACATCCAGGATCTTCAGTTAGGCGGAATTTATTACTGCCTGAGACAGTTTTTTCTACTTTTGGGCAGCTCAAAGTTATTCCTCATACAAGACTGAAATCTATCTCTTTGCCATTCCTATGCTCCCAATTCTGCTCTCTGGGACAAATGGGAGCAAGTCCGATTAGTTTTCCATTTAATAGTCCTTCAGACACTTGAATTCAGCACAATGTCACAAACGAATTGTTCCTTCCCCCACTCCCCAGTACCCAGTCTTTTCTCCAAGCTGAATATGCCCAGATTCTTCGATTTTTATATCATGTGGTGCCGAGTCCTTGTCACTACCTTGGATGTTCTCTTCTGTATATATGGCAGCTTGTCAACACCTTTCCTGAAATGTGGATCTCAGAACTGAGCACACACGCCAGGTGTAGTGTGATCAAAGGCAGAGCACAGCATGGCATAACTATCACCACCACTTACTGGACAACATGCTTCCATGAATAAAATAATAATTCTTCTGGATTCTTCTATGTGAAATGCTTGGCAATCTATAATACCTGATGCAATTGATAAGAATAATGATGAGGATAACAATGTCACAGCATTGACTGATATTGAGCTGGTAGTCCACTAAACTCTGCCCTCCTCGACCACCCATTCCAAAACTCCCCCCTCCCATACCTTTGTTATTATTTCAAAGCAAGAATACAGAAAAAAGGAAACCATAAACTCTTCTCTGCCAAGCACTAATGTTATATGCCGGCACCATCAAGTGCTTTCAGTTGAGTGTTTTCAGTTTTAATTTTGATTCTCTGAAGTAGAGAGAATCTGATTAATGTCAGGATAACGTGTAACAGGAGCTTGACACAGGCACTAGTGTTGCATTTTCTTACACATACACATGAATCCTCTTTTGGATGTGTGAGGAGAGGCCTGATCCTCTCTCAGGAGATGCTCATCGCATTCAACCCCCCAACAGGCTAAAGGAAACCCAATGAATGCAGCTGGTAGTTCCTCTCTCATGTCTGATAAAATTTCATTCCCATCACTCCACCTCTGCTCTCTATATCTGTCTGTCTATTTGTCTGATTCTCCTTTCTTTCTTTTTATATATTCTTGGCATGCTCAGTGCTGACACAGTATTTAGATGTGTTGACAAGCATAGAGGCAGGGGAAAATTGGGACATACATATGGATAATCTGAGAGAAAAATCAGCTTGTTCAGTTATTTAGATATTTCAGCTCAAGGATTTTCTTCTTCTTCTTTCCTCCCTCTCATTTTTCCTCCCTTCCTCTTTCCTTCTCTCCTTCCCCCCTCCTTCTTCCCTTCCTTCCTTCCTTCCTCCTTTCCTCCACCCCCCCCCCTCTTTCTCCCTCTCTCTCTCATATCAATTAGCAGAATAGGTGAGAAAAATAAATTACCTGAGTTTCATTTCATTTAAATTCAATTCAATTCAATAAGTATTTATGTAACACTTAATATTTGTCAGGCACTGTATTAGGGGATACCTCCAAAGTCCCAAACTACAAGCAAACAGTACTTGCCCTCCTTCACTTTTCTAGTGCAGACCTCTATGAAGTCAGCCTCTTGTCCTCCAAGTATTTTCCCTAGGATGTGTGCCCCTCTAACAGAGATGAAGTGCTTTCCCTAGGCCAAACTACAAAGTTGGATGTTAATATCATTTCACTTTCTCTGGGGCTCTGTCTTGCCAAGAACGGTGATTTTCCAACATGATTTTATGGACTGAGGATATATGTGTGTGTGTGTGTGTGTGTGTGTGTGTGTGTGTGTGTGTGTGTGTGTGTGTGTGTGTGTTAGAGCACAGAAATGTGGTTTGTTATTCTGCATTAACAACTTAATGCATTGATGCTATATGCTGTTGTCAGAATGGCTCTAAGGAGATGTTGGCATTAACTCACAGAGTTCTCACCCCTTTCAGTAATGTGCCCCCAATTTTAGCACCTGTTCTGTTAGTGCTAATGTGCTGTGGGATACTTCTACTGTGTGTTGAAAATTAAATGGTTACCACAGTCCTTTCAGAAGATTCAAAGATGTTTTCACCCTCTTTTATTATTATCAACTAAAAAGATGTTCTAAAAGGCTAATTATAATACACAAACACATCCAGCTAAGATCTGGAGTGTTATTGAAGTATCTTAAAAGGAGAAATGTAAAACACTGACCTCAAAAGCTTGTATTCTACCCAAAACCCAGGGCTAGGAGTCCTTAATGCTTAAAATGTAGATCACTGTGCAAAATAATGCCAGTAGGGCTTATTAGAAGATTTTTGAGGTCTCACAGACCTCTGGGGAACTGTGGCTCTGGTAGAAGCAATCACAATGATAAAGCCTGTTCAGTGGCTCATGAGAGGCATGCCTGATCTAAGGCTAGCTGAGAAAATGCCTCTCAAAGGAAACAGAGTTGATGTTTAAATTTAAGAATGTATAATCATTAAAAAAAAAAAAACAACTGCTCTCTGCCTCTTGAGTTACATCCCTCACTGACACCTTTCTAAATGTTAGATTAGAACACCAATCCTATCCAGTCCACTCTTTTGACCTTGGTTAAACTGCAGTTGAATTACTGCAAGCTTTAGTCTTACCAAGAAGTTTTCATTGTCCCAGTCAAGATTACTACATTCTTCAAATTGTTAAAAATTGTTACTTAGATCTGTGATCTCATCAGTATGGATATTTCCTCCAACAATACAGATTGCAACCCATCTGTGCCTGTCCATTCATCCACTGATATTTGTCCATGTCCCACTACACTCAGCTGAGGGAGTCCATTAGATAAACTGGTGGCATGCCTCGTTTTCTTTTGATATCATGAGGATATCAATGGAGCACACAAGTTGGCCTTCAATTATTGATTACTCTTACCATTTAACCAACCCATCTCATTTTTTGCTTGTATATTTCTTTAATGGTAGTCTTTACACTGCTTCTTCTTTGTAATTCAGAATTATACGTAGCATTCTCTTATATAGTAATATTCTAGTTATTTCTATACATAACTCCTCTCTCTATGTGTGTATGTGTGTATATATATGTGTAAGTACGTTTTTATGTATGTATGTATACGTATAGGCAGAGATTATGTCTTATGTTTCTCTGTTATCTCCCTGGCACAATGAGTTGAACATAATAACCATGCATTTAATGTTTGATCAGTGAATGCTGCTGATAAATTATGAGACACAGATTTTTAAACAAATTCAGATTTGTAAGGAAGAATGACCCTGTTAGCTTCTTCAACCTAGTCTGAATTTTTGCATAATTTCCCTAGTGTATAGAAGCGAATGGACTTAATCTATTCAAAGAGGAAGTAGTGTAAATGACAATTTCTTCTTCATTCTTCAATGTTTTTGGTGCATAGTAAGTACTTAAAATGGATTTTCATTCATTCATTCATGCATTCATTTATTAAATGCTGTGAGAAACGGAAGAATGAATATATATGCCTATATATACACACATGTATATGTAATATATAATTTTTATAACTTCTTGTTTCTACTTCCATCTCTTTATAACACTCTCTGATTTCTTCTTTTTCTTTTTGGAGGGGGGGGAGGACAGGGCAATTGGGGTTAAGTGTCTTGCCCAAGGTCACTTAACCTTAATTGCCCTGCCCTTCCCCCTCCAAAAAAAAGGGGGTGGGGCGGCTAGGTGGCACAGTGAATAGAGCACTTGCTCTGGAGTCAGGAGGACCTGAGTTCAAATTAGGCCTTAGACACTTAACACTTACTAGCTGTGTGACCTTGGGCAAGTCACTCTCTGATTTCTTTAGCATTCTTCCTATTTCTCTCCTAGTAGTTTTTTTTCTTAATGTCCCATTTACTTGCCCTCTCTTTCCTTTCCCCTCATTCTTATTTTCCATTTTTAACATTAATACTTCCCTTTCAAAAAGATCTGAGACTACATATACTATGAATAACTTCATCTTCTTGTGACTTATTACTTATCTCACTTCTCTTCCCCAATCCTAGCCTTGATTTTATATATACTTTCCATATCACTATTTTAGGCATCCATTTAGTAAAGAAGATATGACTGTATGGGAAACTCTCAGAGGCACAGACAACTCCAGGGGCAAAGGAATACTTCTATTCTGTTAGTAGTCAATCATCATTCATTAAGTTGTTCCTATTTAGATGATTTATCTCCATTCTCTTGTGTGATTATGAAGTTCACTTAGGAAGTCCTACAGTGTTCTAGAAACTGGACTATCTAGAGGACCTTACCATTCCTAGGAATTTCTTTCACCTTGAATTCTGCAAATAATCAGTCCTTTCTGATCATAAGGGAGATCACAGGGATATTTCTCGGATAAATTACATAAAAACTTTAAAACTTTGTCTTTTACTTTATGAAAACTCAGAACTGCTTACAGTGTAGATTGAGAACTAGAAGAATTCACTTTTAAATACTAAGCTATATGTGTGAGAAGATTCATGCCCAATAGAACATGCCTAACTGTGGGAATTGATGTTTTTGAGAAAGGATCTTTTTTTTGAAGTTCTGTGTTTTTGAGACCCTTTTTAGTTTCTTAGAATATCAGGCTGTTTTCACAGCTGAGTTATGAGTCTTTGAAATGAAGTATTCACAATAAAAATGCTGACAAAACCCTAGCTATGGCAGTGTTTTAGCAGAGCCCATAGTTCTGTAATCAGCCATATATTGTAAGAGACTGTGTTGTGAATCTCTCTCTGATTTTATCCTAATAAATGTTTACATTCCAATTAAACCAGTTCATTCTTCCTTTCTTGCTACTCCCATCTGGCTCTGATGCTAAGCTTTGCTCTCTGCTTCTCTCTATATGTACCCAGAGATACCCTCTGATGTTTGAGCAGTATATGGAAAACCTCTCCTGAATCTTTCAACAGGAAATGATCCCGTTCTTCTTTTACTCCTGCTGAGTCATCAGAGAGGGTTGGCTTTTACTTCTGGGACAGCCTTTAAGGCTCAACTGACTCACATCATATGAACAAATGCAAAATAAACTTCTGAAGTAAAAAACAGTATTTCCAAAGGAAAACTAATTATTAAAAAAAAACAATTTGCACAGTTAACTGAGTGGGTGGGGGACTATGTGTGTGATCACAATTGAAAGCAATTCTATTAACTTTCAGAATTCAGAAAATTCTAGTCACGTGTTGCATATGTAGCTTGCTGAAATTCCACAATGTGAGAAAAATCCCATGGTAAATCATTGATAATTTGCAATTAATTTGAGACCTACCCTCCCCACCACCATTTTCTTTCTCCC
Source organism: Pseudochirops cupreus (assembly GCA_028627135.1). Lineage (NCBI taxonomy): Eukaryota > Metazoa > Chordata > Mammalia > Diprotodontia > Pseudocheiridae > Pseudochirops > Pseudochirops cupreus. The sequence continues at coordinate 384,003,938 of CM053580.1, forward strand.
CATCTCAGTTTAGAGAAAATCACTGTTACCTTTCAAAGCAATTATTTTTAACATTTGACAGTAATGAGGATGGTCAGTCTGTAACATTCAGTAGAGGAAATACCAACCTTCTCTAGGGTCAGTGGTTGTTGAAAGGTCAAGTGGATGGAAATGCATTTGGAATTCTATTTTCTTCAGAGTGTGTGTGTGTGTGTTGCCTTCTGTTCTCAGCATTGCTTCTAATATGAAAGCTCTAACGTGGAGGTCGGCAACACTTTTTAATATTATAGGGGAGAAAGGAAAGGAGGAACCTCAGGAGATACAGATATAAGAGCATCAGGCAGAGTTCAGGTGTATCCACTGAGCAAAGGTCACTTCTGATGAAGTACTCATGGGGGTGGATGTGGATGTGTTTGTTTCTTTGCAACATAGCGTAGGGTATGTTCCTATTGTAGCTTTCAAAATCCAAGTTGTCCTCACCAAATCATAGCAAAAGAAGTAATATATTCAAATACTCAAGGTCCTCTGAGAAAATCTTTCTATTCCTTATGTAATTCTCAAATCAGACTGAACAACTATTTACAGAAGTACTCATTATATGGAAGGGATTGACTTGGTGATCAGTTCAGAGCTTGAATTATTTGTACTATACCATTCTCATAGATACTCTAATTCATCATCCTCTGTATTTCCTGTCTGACAGACATAGTCCTCTACGCACAAACATGCATATATTAATTTTTCCATTTAATCTCTCAGCTGCTTTGTGTCTGTGTGCATGTGAGGGGAGAGAGAGAGAAAGAGAGAGAGAGGGAGAGGGAGAGAGGGAGAGAGAGGGAGAGGGAGAGGGAGAGAGGGAGAGGGAGAGGGAGAGGGAGAGGGAGAGGGAAGGAGAGGGAGAGGGAGAGGGAGAGGGAGAGAAAGAGAGGGAGAGAGAGAGAGGGAGAGAGGGAGAGAGAGGGAGAGGGAGCTGGAGGCAGAGGGAGAGGGAGAGAGAGGGAGAGGGGGAGGGGGAGGGGGAGAGAGAAACATAGCACTAGAATTTCTATTTGATTATTGGAAATTTCTAAGTAGAAGCTAAAAATAGTCAGCACCTTATTTCACAGTGTACGTTCAAGAGCATTAAAATTCAGAAGTGCTCAGAGCTGTGCTAGAGAAGGATCCCACCAGAGTTGGCGTCAAACGTTTGATCACATATAAAGGGGCGAAACTGTTTGCTGTCCCTCTTAGAATTACTTGGGGTAACATAGTGACTCAGAAATTATTAAATATAATAGCAAGAAAATCAATAACATCATTATTTACAATGCCATACTTTTCATAAGTAACCTTTTTAGTACAATTGAACAAAATAACCAAGCAATTATGCAAACCCTGTCGGACTTTCCTCATTTTAGTGAAAAAGTCATTAATATTGGCTCTTTCAAATTGCATTCCATATTGAGTGAGTAGCTCAAAAGTTTACTACTTCGTTAACTTGATTATTAATAACCAAGGCCATACATAAGGAAGAAAGTGTGGTGTGGTAGGAGCATTGGATATGGAGACAGAGGGCATGGGTTTGAGTACTGCTTCTCTAGTTATTCCCTCTGTAAACTTTGAGTCTTTCCTGCCCTTGCTTTCCTCATATAAAAACAATGATAGCAACAAGAATGCTAGCTAGCATTTATATAGCACTTCAAAGTGTGCGAAGCTCTTGTGTTATCTCATTGATCTAAAAATAAGGTGTTTGGGCAAAGGATCTAGTTCTTGAGTCTACAGAAAAAATAAAATGAGAAACATAAAATACGTTATTAAATATGGGGAGGAAAAATAATGTTTAACTTCTAGTATTTCATCAGGGATACTACAGAAATTGTAGTAGAGCTTGTAGTTAGAATCTAGTATCTCTGGGACCTAAGGAATCCATTTAGTCCAAGTCACATCTGATTGGGAATGCCTTTGGTACCATCCCAAGCAACCGGTTTTTACAAAAGTATGAAGAGATCCAGTGAAAGTTCACTCACTATCCAGTGCTACCCTCACTCATAATGAGTTTATAATTTACTAAAATCTTGAGTTCTTTTTTTAACATGATTGGTTGCCTAGTCATACTTCCCATTTTAATACTAATGCACTTGTCCATTCTAATACCAAAGCATGTCTCCATTCTCCTAATAATATACCTCCACACTCTTATACTGATGTAGTTGGTTTTTTTAAAATCCATTGGTAGAAGTTTGCCTTTATTTTTATTAACTTTCATCTGAGATTTGGTCCTTTACTCTAGTCTATTAGTTTTCCTGCCCAGGTTTATGTCCTTGGTAAATGTGGCAAACATGAAATTTATTATAGCTGTTGACAAATATTGAATAGCACACAATTAAGGATACTACCTATCCTTTCTCTGAAAAACCTTTGAAATTTCCTCTCCTAAAAGCTAGGATTTGTTTTAGCCTAGGCTGGCTGCACCATCATGATTTCTAAAACAATGTGGTCATTTCTCTTCAGAGTTGCCATCATTTTTAGTCTGTTCCTTCAGTTTAGTTCAGAGTCAGATCCAGAATAACATTTCCTCTTGATACTTCATTAATATTTTGAAGAATGAAATTATCATTAAGTCAATAATTTATCACTTGCCCAGCTTTTGGGTGAAAGAAAACTTTAGCAAATGTCTGGAGAGTTGGTCTCTGTCATCCCAGCTTCCAATTTTAGTTTCCTTTCAGCTCTAAATCTATAGTCCTATCATATGTGTGTGTGTGTGTGTGTGTGTGTGTGTGCAAAACACATACATATACATGGCCATGTGTGCATGTGCATACATCTATGTGTATATATGAATAAATCCATGCATTCATGTATATTATCTTAACACATATATGCATTTATATGCTTGTCCATATACAAACATATGAGTATGTATATATATGTATATGCACAATACTTTATTGGAGAAAAACCCTCATGTATTTATTTTCAGTCAAATATTTTCTTCACAACTGACAAAAACAGTTGGGTGTTTTCTATACCTCTCAGTCCATTGTGTGATTATAAGGATGTGTTCTGATGTAGAAAATTATTTGTGGAAGTCTGCCTGTTTCCTTCTTATATTTTCAACTAGGAGACCCTCAATTCATATGTAAATTATTGGCATAATGATTTATGGAGATGAGAATATAGATTAATTGGTTGGCATTTATGGGTACTCTTTCAATCTTCCTTTTAGGGAATCTGTGATTCCCTTCCCAGTTTTGTTAATATTATTCCACATAAGATATCATGAGAATTATTCCATAGCTTTCAATACTGTGTCTCTTGTATTGCAAATTTCCTTTGTGTATATTCAGCTTGGCCAAGCTGCTCTTCCCAACTTTGCCTTCATCAGTGATATTTCGTTGTTCTCATATAAAGTCTGGTGGGTAATAAAGTGTTTGGATCTAAATATGATAACTATATTTTAACCCATAAAAATTATTTTAAGATGCTGACAGATCTTTTTTTTTTTCCTTTTTGGAGGTGGAAAGGCAGGGCAATTGGGGTTAAGTGACTTGCTCAAGGTTAAGTGTTAAGTGTCTGAGACCAGACTTGAACTCAGGTCTTCCTGACTCCAGGGCTGGTGCTCTATTCACTGCCCCCCTTAGTCACCCCAAACGCTAACAAATCTTATTCATTCAATTGTTCATTTGTTGTCATTTGGCCAGTTTTATTCATAAATGGCATAGTTTGGCGTTATTACAAGCTTTCTTCCAACTGACACCCATTGCTCTTCACTGTTTTGTGAGGTAGCAGTGATCATGTTCACACTGAGACCATGCATTGTCTTGCATTCCCATTTATAACCTCAGTGCTTAATACAGTGCTTTGCACACAGTGAATACTTCATCATTTTTTGGGCTTCCATTCATTTATTAATTCATTAATTCCATAACTTTGCACAAATGAGTTTATATCCTTAACTGACATTATTCTTGGTTGTTATATCCTTCTGCTAGTTAACATGATCGATTGTTTTCTGGCTAAGGAGGTTTTTGTGTTCTTTTGGCCTTTTTGTAGTCTCAATTATTTTACAAAAGTAAATTTCAATAGCTGATGAGAACTCGAATCAATATTTTCCCCTTTATATATTTCCCATTTCAGTATCAATGACTTCTTCTTTGAATAGTATGGCTCAGCTGTTGCAACTCCATGAAGTGTCTTCTTTTGATATTTATCCTTTAGTCTAATTTGGTTTTCAATTTTATTTTTGCTTGAACTACTTGATCCCACTTCATAGGCTGTTGATTTAGCTGAATCACTTTGCTAACTAGTTTTTTTTTAATCTGCGAAGTTTATCTATGTATCGCATTTTTTTTTCCCCTGTGGTGCTTGTAATGGGAATGGGACTTTGAAGAACTTCCCTGTCCCTTAATAGACCTAGGGGGGAGTTTGAAGACCTCCCTTGCTGTGAAGATAAACTCTGCCCCCAAATAGTCTGAATGTGGTCATGTGGAGCCTGTGGTGGGAGGAGTTTGCTGAGGAGGAGCAGAGCCCACAGAGAAGCTGGTTGAGAACTGGTCGAGAACTGGTCTGACAGTTGGAGACAGTTGGGGACAGAGGAGCTTAAAGAGATAGGGGGTTTTGTGAGTAAATATTAATCTTGTATTGGTTTGTGGGAAGGCTAAAGGATGCTGTGGCTCTCAGCATTATTATGGCCTCTGAATATCTTTGGTACAGCGGCTTACTGGTTTTGAGATTCAGTTTTCTGGTGTCTAAATAAATCCTTCAACTTTATCCTTTATCTGGAGAGTTTGTCATATTTTGTGATCAAACGTCATGCAATAGTTATAGTCATGGTCTCTATAGTGATCGTGGGCGCTGTAAATATTGCATTGGTGCTACAGTGCTCCAGTACTTTTGGATTCTCTTCTTGAAGGGAATCTTCATAATATAGAGGCTTCTGAATTATATACAAGTCCTTAGTGCTCCCCCATCCTGCCTTGTTCCAATCTTCACAACGTATTTTAGTATCAATGTTGATTTGCCTTGAAAAATCTTTTGATTTCATTACTTTTTTCCCATATAAAAGCAAAAGTGTTTGGTGAATAAATGGAAATGACCATAGTGGTCTTTTTTTTCTTATTTAGCACTCTAAGGCAAGTTGACCACGTTTCCTATGACATTATGTTTATCATTGCCTTTGGGTGAAAAAAAGCCAAATTGACCAACACCTTCATTTGCTTCTCCCAGGGGAACCCATAAATTACTGATATTTAGCTGCAAATTTCTCATAACTATAGGTTTCATTTATAGTGAGAATCACACATATTAATATCATTTGATCCCTCCAGCAACATACCAACTTACTAGTCGTTGGACAAGGATCTTATATTTGAAAATCAATAGTTCAATCTGTGTTAATAGACAGTTTAAATGCTGTGAATCTTAACACCCTCTGTCCCATTTCCCATCACTTTGCTCCTGTCACTACAGAAGATGTAATAGGCCATATAGAACTGAAACCATGGGCCTATAGTTCATTGTCCAAAGACCACCCTACTTGTGATAGGCTAGTCTGGTCCTTAGACAGCAACTACTGTCCTTCAATGCAACCATACTAGTTGATGTTCTACCCTGGTATGTCAGAGCTGATATTCTGTGGGCATAGCTTATGAGAATCCAGACTCACCTCTATACCATGATGAGTAATCAGAGTGAGGCTTATAGAACTAAAGAAATAAAATCAGTAGTCTTGTAAGTTAAAAAAACTATTAAAATAGCTAGAATGGATGTTAATATTTTCTATTTCTTCAGAAGTTAAGTTCTTCATAATTTTCCACTAGTTTTTTTTTGGAGGGGGGGTAGGCCAGGCAATTGGGGTTAAGTGACTTGCCCAAGGTCACACAGCTAGCAAGTGTGTCAAGTGTCTGAGGTCGAATTTGAACTCAGGTCCTCCTGACTCCAGGCTGGTGCTCTATTCACTGTGCCACCTAGCTGCCCACCATTATTTTTGCCATAGTATTTTGAGAGTTTCTATTCTCCATATAAATCTGGAGGTAGGCTGCAATTTTTTCTGTTGAAAGAGGTGACAGAATTTCACTTCATCATCAGTGATTAACCACTGCTTAATGGAATAGATTTTATAAAGTTCATAAAGGTACAGATAACAAAGTAACAGGAGAGAATACTGGAAAGTGATTGGAATAATGTCCTTCATATTAAATGTGGCACGTTGACGTATTTTCTAATCTCAGAACACTGATGTTTGACTTTCAGTCCTTGTCACATTTACTGTGTGCACCGTCTGGTCAAAGCAATTGGGATTTTGTATGCATTTTGATTAGAAGCTTGAGTGACTCTGTTATCCTGACTGGAAAGGATAAATAAAAATAGCCAAAAATGTATAATTTTTATAATGTATTTTAATATTTCCTCCATTAAGGTGCTGTTGGGCTGCCTCATTGTGACAAAAAGGTCACCCAGGGTCTCAAGGATTACTCTAATAGAGCACAAGCACTAGTCAATTTTTCCAAGCTAGAATGGATTAATGTATGGGTTTAAGACCTACCCCAAGTCACCATGGAGACATTTGACATCAGAAGGAGGGTAGGCTTCCAGGTCATAAATTGTTTTGGTTGCAGTCACACACACATACACACACATATGTACACATACACACACGTCAACTAAACACAAAGAATAAATTAAGGGCTGATTCATTGAATAAATGAAAAAGTATTTGTTATAAGCTTACGATGTGCTAAAAAACTATGGATATTAAGTTAGAAAAGTATGGCTGTGTCTCTGCTCCCAAGCAGACCAAATTCTAACAGGGGAAGACAATGTGTAAATTATTAGATACATACAAGAAATATCCAGAATAGACAGAAGGTAGTCCCAAAGGGGAAGATACTAGCAGGGAGATTCATAGCTGGTTGAGTAAGCACACCCAAGAGAGTTGATTAATATATAAATGTCATTCCAGCGCAGGCATTAGCAAACTAGGGTTATATTTTAAAATGTAAATATTGTTCTTAGCTTCCAGGTCATACAAAAGTAGACAGCAGGTAATGTGGCCCTTGGGCCACACTTTGCAAACCCTATTCTAGAGGGATGCGTCTAGTGATGTACCACAGACCCTTTGCTTTTTAATACTTTTAACCATGACTAGAATACACACATAAAAGTTACATCAACCAAATTTATAGGTGACCCAAAGATGGAAGAGATGGTGAATATTTTGTAAAATAAAATCAAGTCCTTCAATGTCATCTGTGACACTGCAACATCTGTGATCTCCACTAGTTGGGATGCTGGGTCAAAATTATAACAAAATTTGACAGAGTCATTCTGAGGAACATCATTGTAATAACGTACACTAGGCTTATCACATTTTGAATGAAGAGGAACCTTAGTGATCCATTATCTAACCCCCTCATTTTGGCAACTGATCACATAGATGAGAGAATGGATTGAGAGACGGGAAGAATCGAAGATGATCCCTATGTTGCAAACATAGGAGATGGATGAATCGTGGTGCCCTCACTAAAATAGAGAAGCTTAAGTAGAAGGGAAGTTTTTTTGCAGGGGGGTTGAGGAAGGAGATGTGAAGAAACATCCTTAGAGAAGTGAGTGACTTTTGCAATTAACACAGGCAATAAATCATTTGAACCTTGGTCCTCTGACTTCAAGTCCAGAAATAGAGGGAAGTCCTCAGGGGCCTTTGAGGTCCCTATGACTATTTTTATCCTGCATTAAATGGCCAGATACGTTCTTTTTTAGTCTGTGGGTCTGCTTTTTATAGCTTTTTGCATTTTCTTTTTTTGCTTTCAGGCTGTCAGATGGCACCTCTTGGAGCTGTCAGTATGCTTGTATTTAGATTCCAGAAAAACCAACTGCACAAATACAGGATAGGAAATGCCTCCCATAAGCACCTCAAATTCAACATGTCCCAAACTGAACTCTTCATCCCCTTCCTCAACCCCCCCCCCAAAAAAAAACTTCCCTTCTACTTAAGCTTCTCTATTTTAGTGAGGGTACCACGATTCATCCATCTCCTATGTTTGCAACATAGGGATCATCTTCGATTCTTCCTGTCTCTCAATCCATTCTCTCATCTATGTGATCAGTTGCCAAGTGTGGTCAGCTCAACCTTCACAAAGTCTCTTGTAGTTTTCCATTCTTCTCTTTTTGTTCAAGCCTTTATCATATCACTCCCTGATTCCAGAAGCTTTGGAGATGCCTTATTTCCTCTAAAATAAAATACAAAATCTGCTGCTTGACATTTAGAGCCCTTCACAGTCTGTCTCTAGCCTGCCTTTCTAGGGGATTTATACATTCTTTCTCCCTCACACACTCTACATTCCAGACATATTGGCTTGTTTGCTGTTCTCGTTCCATGATGTGACTTCTTCTGTGTGTCTGGGATAGGCTGTCCCCCATGCCTACAATGTTCTCTTTCCTAACCTTCACCTCCTGTAACCCTCAGCTCTCTTCAGGGCTCAGCTTAAATGCCACATTTCCCAATTTCCCCAGTTGTTTGTACCCTGATTTGTGATAAAATCTACTTATCTGTGGGCATGTTGTATCCCTTCAGTAGATTCTAATCTATGTGAATGCTGGTCTTTGTATTCCCAGTTCCTGGTTCAATCTTGGCCACATAGCAAAGACTTTGAGAATTGAATTGAATTAATAGCAATTCATTTGAAAAACACCTTGGAAATCTTGGATGACCTTAGAAAGTCATAGAAACTTAGAGCTATAGGAGGCCTTTGAGATCATTTAATCTAACTCCCTCATTTTATAGATGAGGTTAAGAAAAATTAAACACCTACTAGGACACTCATAATGGTAGCAGCAAGAACAACAGCTTAAAAATGAGATGGGGTATGGGAAAAGTTCAAAACGCTGACACAATCCTCAAAAATCTCAAGTATGTTTGGGTTATTTAAGGTAGGGAGAGATAGTCCAAAGTCACATAACCAACAAGGGAGAAAGTCAGAAATAAAACCCAGGTCTCCTGACTCTTACACAACCTTTCCTTCATATGATTTTCCCCACTATGAACTCAGCAAAGTCATCAAGGGAACGTACAACTTCTAAAAAATATACCCCCCCCCCAAATATTATTGGCATTAATGTGAATTTAATTCTGAAATCAAGAGTGGTGATTATTCCATTGTATTTTGTGCTGCTTAAAACACAGTTGGGATGCCATGGTTGGTCTGGCTGCCACAGTTTAGAGGGCCATGGACAAGTGCATCTTGAAGAAGCTCACTTAGATGATGAACATTTGATCTTATCATGTCAAGTTTCTCTTAGATGCAATAGACATCACACATACAAAAGGCACTTAACAACTGTGGATTAATTGGCTGTAAAGTGTCACCTCCAAACAGACAGTACTTAAAACAGAGATTAAAGCCATGCCAACTTACCCATACAATCTGGTGTTCTTTACCTATATATATACATCCCTGTGTTAAACATATAAATTTAGGGCCAAAGAGAGATTAAGAGTACAGAAGTGAGAGATGTGGCAGGATAGGAGGTGACAAAGTGGATAGAGCACTGGGCCTGGAGTCAGGAGGATTCAAGCTCAGATCTGGCATCAGATGCACCCTACCTGTGTCATCCTGGGCAAGACATTTAACCTTTTTATGCCTCAATATCTTCAATTGTAAATGGGTTTAACTGCACTCACCTCCCATGGTTGTTGTGAGGATCAAATGAGATAATAACTTGTAAAGTGCTTAGCCTAGTGCCTTGTGTATAGTAGGCACTTCTCTTTCCCTGTTTGGAATGAAGGCATTTAGGACATAGGGATGATTTGGTTTTTCTTCTAAAGCAAGTAGTCAAAATGGAAGGTCCATTAGTTGGTTAGCTTGAAAATCAAGTTCTTTGTAATACAGAGAACTCATAAAAAATAAGGAAAAGAAATGACTTATGACAAGTAAATTCTGGGCTCTCATGGTTGTTAGGTGACAGGGTCTGATTGTTGTCCATGGGACAATCCCTTAACTTTTTGTTACTGGTTGGTCCTCTTGGAGAATGAAGGGTGAACAACGGGGACTTTTTATTGTTGGTATTTCAGTACCGGGAGTTACAAGTGAACCAGAGGAGCCAGGAGTGACAAGGAAGACTAGGTTGGCAGTGGGTAGTCTTTGGAGAGAGATATGACAGTACTCATATATATTCATTTCTCTTCATTCACATTGCCACAATCCTGGCTCAGTCCCTCATTGTTTTTCACATGAACTATTGCAAATAACCACCTAACTCATCCTTCTACTCCAGTCTCTTCCCCTTTGACAACACACAGTTGTCAAAATAGTCTTCCTAAAGTACAGGTCAAACCATAGCATTCCCCTTTTCAAGAAGCTTCAGCATTTACCCATTGCCTCTAGGATAAAATACAACTCCCAACACTGTTATTTAAAACTCATGATAGTCTGGCTACAGCCTAAGTACATTGACTCATTTTATATCATTCTTCCTAAATTCCAGTCACATTGACCTATTTGCTGTGTGTTGAACTCATCATTCCATTTGCTGCCTTAAGGTCTTTCTCTAGACTGATCCCCATGCCTGAAATGTCCTCTCTCTTTATCTCTGTGTCTTAGACTTCTTAGCTTCCTTTAAGGTACAGCTCATGAGGCACTTCCCATAGGAAATCTTTCTTAAACTATCCCAGTTCTTAGTCTCCTTTCTTTTCTCAAATTACCTTGTATTTACTTATTTGTTGAGATATTATATTGTGAAAATTGGATGTGAGATTCTTAAGAATAAGGGTTGTGTTTTTTCTTTATATGTGTAATAACATCCAGTATGTTACCTTGCACATAACAAATAATTAATACAAGCTTATTGAATTGAATTGAATTGAACAAAGCAGCTTCCTTCTCTTTTTTACTTCCTTTTATTTTTCTTTCTCATGATATACTCAGACTATGTCTTATTCCAAAATGGACTGCTGCTATGGAGGTAGGCACCCCTTCTATATCAATGAAGCTTAACTGGAGACAACCCTAGAGTTCTTGACCATGTAAACATGTGGGAGGCAGCAGCGTCTTGAGTGCTGTGTTTCACATCAGAAGACCTTGTTTCAAAGTTCTAATTGCTAGCTATATTTACTTGAATGTCATTTTACTCCTCTGGAATTCTATTTCCTCATCTGTAATTTGAGGGAGCAGACTAGATAAACTCTAAGGTACCTTCTAGCTCTAATCTATGGATCCGTCATCCTTTCCTCTCAGAATCCTTTGGTTCATTGACCTACTCATAAACTAAGTGTCTTGAAGTTGTGCAATGAGGTTTCCTTTTCCTAGTAATTAAAATTAAGTATGAAAATTGGAAATGCAGAGACACAGAGCTGCATTCATCACAACCTTCAGTTGGCTCCTTGATATACTAGCAGCTGGTGAATGCCTATCCATTCTATACCTAAATAATTCCTGTGTGAGAGAATTATCACTTGCATAATGTCTCCAGTGTACCAGGAATCAACACACCTCCCTTCAGTGCCCAGCACCTGTCCAACCTTCAATCTAGGTTGGGGAATATCCATACTCTTTGTGACAATGACAAGGTGCCCTGTGATCCTACACAGCATCCTCTGAGCTGCTCTGTAGAGCATGCCCTTTGACAGCAGGCAGCAAGTGGAGCATTAAGCTAGAGGAATGCTAGCTACCCAGGCAATGCCATTCGGCAACAGAATTGTGTATAAATAAATTAGCAAATGTATTCTCAGCTTGCTGTGAAAGATAGTTGCATCTATACAACCCAAGCAAAACAGTCAGCATTCAGGGCCAACCATAGGGCCTTTTACAGATGATTCAGACTTTTCTGAAAACCATCTACTTTCCCCTGCATCATTCAGCTAATCTACTTGATGATTTCAAAGTTTTCAGAAGTAGATGCATTGTCCTGATTGGTTGTGGGAGATGTGTACTTCTAGTGGCTGCCTGGGTCACTCCATGGAGATGTCCTGCCATTCCCTCAAATTTAATGTGTCTAAATCTGAAGTCATTCTCTTTCCTTCCAAAAATCACTTCCCATCTAGGCTCTTCTATATCTGTTCATCACACTCAGATCTGTACTTAGAATAGGAGTAATTGGGGGTATTAATAGGAATACACAGCTCTTTAATTTGTTTTCTCATCATCAGTACATGGTTCAAGACAAAGATGGCCATGTGAATCTATCTCAGTTTTGTTCATCAGAACAGCAATCTGAGAGAGATAGAGAAAGAGAGAGACAGAGACAGACAGACAGACAGAGACAAAGAGGCAGAAAGAAACAGAGATAGATACAAAGACATAGAGGAACAGACAGAGACAAAGACAGAGAGACAGACACAGAGTCACAGAGAGACAGAGAGATAGAAAGAGAAAGAGAGAGACACACAGAAAGACAGAGAGAGACAGAAAGATAGAGAGGCAGAGGGGGGAAGGAAGGAATAAAGGTAGAATATCAGTTAGAAGCTATTAAAATTTTTCAGGTTTGAAGCTTTTTAACTTTTAAAACTCTTTGTAATCTTGCCCCAAACCTACATTTCCAGCCTCATTGTACAATACTTTGTGTATTTTGTGATCTAACCAAATTGGGCTTCTCTGTTTCTCACACACAGTGCTCCATCTCCTGTCTCCACGCCTTTGCACGAGCTGTTCTCTATGCTTGGAAAATGTTCTTTCCTCACATCTGCATCATAAAATTCCTCCCTTCTTTCAAGGAATGTCTCAAGCACCACATCTTCTGTAACATTCCTAAGTGCTGGTGTCCTCCCTCCCAACATATCATGTAATTGGTTATTTATATCCACTTTATTTATAAATCTATTTATTCTGTGTTTACTTGTGTATGTCATTTTTATCTCTTCTATACAGTGGTTCTCAACCCATGAGTCGCGACCCCTTTGGGAGTCTAATGACCCTTTCACAGGGGTTGCCTAAGACCATTGGAAAACACATTTTTCCGATGGTCTTAGGAACCGAGACACGGCTCCTCTATCCGTCTCCAGGCAGGTCCGCCCACATGCAGATACACCCACATACAAGCTTTAAAGGGTCACAGCATTAGGAAGGTTGAGAACCACTGCAAGAATGTAAGTTCCTTGAGAATGAGGATTGTTTCATTCCTTGTTTTTATGTCTCCAGCAACTATCATAGTGCCTGGGGCATAGCAGGATGCTGAGTAAATGGTTATTGATTGATTTACTGTTTTCTCCCAACCCTTAGAAAATGCGGGGCCAATGCTTCCTTCCCGGAGCATGCACTTCTTCCTCATCATACTTGCTAGCCTTGCGTAACACATCATGTCCTTCTCTGGTCGGTGCCACTGTGTGCCATAGATGCTCAGGGCTCCTAACCTCAGAGTTCTCCTGTTGCATGTGATCTCCCTCTCTGAGGATGCTTCCTCTCCTTGAACCCTGTGGAGATAGGGGCATGGATGCATCCTTGGTATATATAAGGCAGAACTCTCTTCCTCCAAAAATCACCTTTTCATCCAAAAATCATCCCTGACCTGTCCCCCACCTGGTGAACACTACTTTGTGTCACCTGCCCTTCTGTTCCTTACACCTCTCCTCCATCTGTCTTTAAGTCTGATAAAATAATTCCTAGTTCCAATTCTCATAGTATTGCCTCTCTCCCTGCAGGGCTCAAAAGCTCAGCCATTTTTGATTCCTCTCTCTTCTTTGCATCTATATCCAATTAGTCCCCAAGGCCTAATAATTCTTCCTTTCTCTCAATTATTCCTTTCTCTTCATTCTCACTGCCACCATCCTAGTTCATGTCCTTATCACCTCTAACCTGAATTATTTTAATAGTCTGCTAATTGGTATCCCCATCTCTCCTTTCTCCTCCTTCCCTCCCCTCTCTTTTCCCCTTTCCCTTCCTCTCTCCCCACCCTTTACAAAGTTTTCTCTGTAATATATCCAGCATGAACTTGCCATTGATATAATCTTCCCTCAAAGCCTCTTTCATTATAGCACTCTCCCCTGCTCCAAAACCCTCTACAATTTTCCATTGCTTACAAAATGTTCAATCTCATAGTCCCAATTTGCATTTCCAGCCTCTTTGCTCACTAATTCCCTGTATCAAACTAGTCATCCTGGTCTCTAGAACTAATGCATTTACTTTCTTAAAACAAATTTCTTAAAAAGAAACTGGAGTAGCTGTCAAACATTGGAGGAGACAAGAAAACTTCTCTTCCAAGTAGTGGCTAGCACTGTGCTTTGTACATATTGGATTCTCAATGAGTATGTATTGATGAATAGTGTGCTATAAAGTTGTGAATACCACAGTTTGGAGTGATCACAGTAGCTGGGGGAGCTGAGTTTTATAGGTTATCTGAGTGTGTGCTACCTGAAGCTCTTTCTGACATAGAATACTGTCATAAACTATTTTAGAAAGAATCTATTTTAGGCTACTGAGGGAGTACTTCAAAAAAAGGGATTGATTCTCTTTGATAGTTTCTTCCCCAAGTATGACACACAGAGGAAAAATAGAAGTAGCATCCTTACTTTCTCTAGTTAAATGTTGAAACAGTGGATATAGCCCTGGGCCTGGAGTCAGGAAGACCAGAGTTCAAATCCAGACTCAGATACTTACTAGCTGTGTGACCCTGAGTAAGTCACTAAACCTTTGTTTGACTCAGTTTCCTTACTATAAAATGGAGATAATAGTACCTATCACGCAGAGTTCTTGTGAGAATCAGATGGGATATTTGTTAAAAAAATAGTATTTTGCAAAATGCCTGGTATATGATAGATACTATATAAGTGCTTATTTCCTTTCTTTTATAAGAAGAAAATTTTAGTAGTGGTAAATTGGGATATAAAATATAAATAAGTGTCTGGAAAGACTCATGGAAAATGTTTTAATCTCTATCATAACTTTTCAAGGAATCAGATCACATACTCATTCAAAGTAGAACAGGCAGAATTTCCAGGTATAGATGTAAACTTCAACTGTCTTTGCTATTCATTTCTCAATTCAGAGACATTCTTTTCATTAAACAAAATTTTCCCAATATTTTCAAACACTCTACCCATGTCTCTTCAGTTCTTGCAAAATGATCTTGACCTAGAATATCACCTAGAATCAATTTTCTAAATTGCAGATCTAATCTGATCATATCACAACCACCTCTCCTACTCCTATTCAACAGAACCCGATTGCCTCTGGGATCAATATAAACTTCTCATCACAATCTAGACCAGCGGTTCTCAACCTGTGGGTCGCGACCCCTTTGAGGTCAAATGACCCTTTCACAGGGGTCACATATTTCCGATGGTCTTAGGAACCAAGACACCGCTCCTCTATCTGTCTCCAGGTGGGTCCACCCACAGGCAGATAGGCTCATATATGAGTATTAAAGGGTCGCAGCATTAGGAAGGTTGAGAACCACTGCTCTAGACTCTTCCTACCCTTTCAATCTTGTTATATTTTTTCCCCTCAGACTCTGACGCCATATTAAGCCTCCTTGCTGTTCCTCACATTAATTTGCCTCTTTTGCCGTTCCCTGCAATGCATTGTTTCCCCCTCCATATCTTTAGAGATCCCTAAATTCAGCTCGGGTGCCACCTTCTCCATGAAGTATTCCCTGGTCCACCGAATGCTAAAGTCCATCCTACCCAAACCGCCTTGTATTCCTTTTGCAGTATTCACTCATTTGTGCACATGATGACTCCATCATTGGAAGGTAAGCTCATTGAAAGCAGGGGCTGTTTCATTTTTGTCTTGTTGATTGATTTGTTGATTTAAATCAAAGTCACGACATGCTTATTGACAGATCTTCATTTGTTCTCTCACCACTGATGAATGATTCAAAATGAAGGTAGACGGGTCATCCCATTTCTGTTTTGCCCATCACAGTAATCTCTTTGGAATCTTACAAAGTATCTTCCATGCTCATTCTGCCATGGAAGAGATGAAGGCCAAGGATACATAAAGAAGCCTAAACTCACAGGATGGGAATCCCTGATCCTACTTCTGATCACAGACCAAGCAGCTGCTCTGTTGTGACTGTGAGGAGATCTCAAATTCTGTGAGGCACCCCTGAAAAAAAATTATGCTTCCTTTATGCAGCTCTACAGTGAGACTGTCAGCCTCCAGCACGAGGAGTTATCTTGAACACATTTATTCAATAAGCAAAGAGAGCTGAGGAAGGATTTTCACAGCTGGCAGTGTGTGAGTACCACAGCAGCTTCCATCAGGGAGAGGCAATTTTAAGATCAAGTTTGAAAATGTCATATTCTCTGTTTAGTTTTCTTTTTCTCTTACAGGTAGAATTCTTCTCTACAGCATGGCAAGGGGTGGGGTAGGGGCTGGATCAGGAAAAAATGCAATTGTCTGGCACTCCTGAAATGTCGTCTCTAGATAGGATCCCCTATCTTCAATTCTAGACACAGAACTGTCTGTCACATGTGGGAATGACTTGCAGACTGTAAGGACTTGCTCTGCCTGTTAAATTGAAACATTTCAAATATTTTAATTAGCAACTATTTGCAAAGTACTTCACAGGTTCAATGCCTACTCATAATTCATATTTATAACAGAGAGCTCTATTATTACACAAACATGAGTGGGATCCTTCAGTTTTAAGGATTTACAAAACCACACGTTTTGGCACTTGGTGAGTACTAGTCTGGCTGGATCCCTTTTTCACATTTCTCTTTTTCCTTTTCAAGACGGGAAGAGGTCCCTGCTCCTTTAAACCCACGTCAATTGAATTCTTGTCTTGGAGCAATGTCATGTTCCCAGGTTCATCTGTAAGTGGAGCTCATTTCTGACCAAAGAATTTGGTCTTGCTCCCACTGAAGAGGTATGTTTCTCTTCTGAGCATAGATAAGGCAGGCAATTTTGCCTCAGTTTCTTGGTTCTCCTTTGCTAGAGGTTTGAATTTACGTAAGCTTTGGTATTTTAGCATGACTGCCTCTCTGCCTCCCTTGTAAACAAATAAAAAACAAACCCCAGACCTAGCAGGCTTATCATTTTATGCACTTCTCTACTATCCCTTACATCAATGTTGAAGATTTTTGCATCTGTCTGGTTTTGGATCAGCCTATGTGGAGGGTTTAGGGAGCTTTATATGGTGGTGGAGGGATATGCAGGAAATTTTTCCCCATGGTCTCAGAATTTCATTAGCCTTTTTAGGAACTGCTTCAGAGGTCATCTAATCTAGTCCCCTCATTTTGTAGATGAGGTTCAGAAATCTATCCCCTAGAGCAGCTGTTCTCAACCTGTGGATCGTGACCCTTTTGAGGGTCAAATGACCCTTTCACAGAGGTCACGGGGGTCACCTAAGATCATCGGAAAACACATATTTCCGATGCTCTTAGGAACCAAGATGCTGCTCCTCTATCGGTCTCCAGGCTGGTCTGCCCACATGCAGATACACCCACATACAAGTGAGTATTAAAGGGTTGCGACATTAGGAAGGTTGAGAACCACTGCCCTAGAGAAAAAACTGGCTTACCCATGGTCATTATAGGAAGCATTGGAACTGATTTATCTTGACTCCCAATGCAACATGATTTCTGTCACATCATAGCTGCCATATCTAAGAAAGAGGTTGAAGACCAGGAGTGGGAATGTGAGTCATATTATATCTATACAAGGGGGAGAAGTTTTAAGATTAAGGAATACTATTGAACAGTCAAGTAGGGAAGGAGTGGGCATAACTCTTCATAACCTGGGATTGCTGATTCATTCATGTGCCACTACTTGGAGGATTTGAGTAATCTAATAAACACATACAACATTTTTATTTCCTACTAACACTGTTTTTAAGGAAAGGCAATCAATACAGTCACACCAGGTAGGAAAAGAAATTTCCTTCTCAAATCCCTCAATGTGGTTTTGAAAACTCAAGCTTTTGCAGGCTTTAAGAAGTCTTTTGGGAGAAGCCACCTGGGTTGTCCAACCACCTTGGACCACAGAGCAGGTAAAGACAATCTTGCCTCTTTATCTGTGGCTCTGCCTCTCTCTATGACAGCAACTACAATAGAGAATGGACTGATCTGCCACCACGTTATTGTTTCTTAGTTTCTCTTTTCTCCCATGGTCCTTGACACAACAGGAACTCATGATTTTACTCTAGGAATAAGCACTATATTTTGTGACAGTATTCTCCTTGGAACCAGTCTTCTCATTTCATAAGAATTATTGTTCAGTTTTTTTTTTCCCCCAGTTGTGTCTGACTCTTCGTGATCCCATTTGGGTTTTTCTTGACAAAGATACTGGAGTGGTTTACCATTTCCTTCTCCAGTTCATTTTACAGATGAGGAACTGAGGCAAACAGGGTTAAGTGACTTACCCAGAGTCACACAGCTAATAAGTGTCTGAGGTCAGATTTGAACTCAGGAAGATATCTTCCTGACTCCAGGTCCAGCACTCTACCCACTATGCCACCTAGCTGCCCTGGTGTGTGTTACTGGAAATTGTTTAGATGAGAATAATAATTTGTAAATAATGTCCCATATGATACACTAGGGCCAATCTTTTAAAGCATGTACAGAATAAGAGAATTTTAGAGCTGCAAAGTACCTTAGCGATCACCTGCTCCAACTTCCTTATTTTGATGATTAAGAAACTGAGCTCCAGGTAAAGCGATGGGGCAGAGTCTTAACTGAAACCAAAGTTGCAATTGTTATACCGTGAGTGCTGCTTTATGCCAGCAGGCTGATATCCTGGGGGAGGCACTTTCTCCTTGCAGCAAGCGCCATCCCCTGCTCTCCTAGTGCTGCCAATGCACTTCATCTCTTGATCCTCTATCCTACGCACGACGCAATGACCCTTAGTTACCAGCCTGAGCGTCCTGTTTGTGTGATATCCCTTTCCATGAGCTCACTTTCCCCTGACTCCTGTCAGGCCAGATTTTCTATGGGACAGGTTTTTACCCTCCCAACACAGCTGCACTGTTGGTAGGACTATTTTCTGTACCAACCCATGTTTCCTATCCCTCGACTGAATTTGCCCCAAGTGCAGTCACAGTTATTTACATCTTTGATGAAAACCTTTTTTTTTTTAAAACACCAGATAGATGCCTCAAATTAGCTTTTAACAGCATTTTACTCGTGTCTGGTTTGTTCTCTCTTAGTGCTGTTCTTCCCCCACTCTCTAATTTTTTTTTCTAACTCTTGGACCATTTGTTTGCTTTCTAAACTCATAGGCTCTCTTAAGTAACATTTTAAAAGTTCTATTAAATTCTGACTTTGATGCTCTAGTCTAGAGTAAAGGTTGAGTTGAGAGTCATTGCTTGCTTAGACCAAAATTTCTTTTGGGTCCTCTAGTCTGCATAATCTAGACCAATGGTGTCAGATTCAAATAGAAATGGATACCTGAGGGTGGTATATTGATGTGGAAAACCATAAATTAACATTTTCTATGTTGTATTGTAGCTTTATTTATCGCGTTAAACATTTTCCAATTACATTTTGATGTGGTTCAGGCTGCACTTGAGAGTTTTGCATGCTACATGTGGCTGATCATTTGTGAGTTTGACCCATGTGGTCTAGACTTACTGAGTGCCCTACTAAAAAGCTCAGACAGAAGCCATCCATAAGGGTGACTTCAGAAGGACAGGATACTTTTGTCAGAATGGAAAAACAATGTAAGGGGAGGAAAGTCATAGCATGGCATGAACGAAAGTTAAAAAATCTTGGTAGCATCAGAAGTCTTTACTCTTTACACACACCACCCTGTCCCTATGATGCTTAGATACTAGGTAAATCTGGATTGAGAAAATTGTGTGGCATTTATGTTAACAACTGAAAAGTCTTATTGTTTCCGTTATCAAATAAGAACAGCAACAGTGACAAAAAGGCTGGGAGGATGGGATTTAAGTATGAATCTGGAAACTGCATTTTTTGGAAAATGTCATAACACATAACAACAAAGACTATGCCCTTTTCTTCTCTACAATCTCTTGTCAACACATCTTTGCTTCATGATGAGGGCAGTTCTAGCTGCTACTTTTTGGGCATAAACCCCAGTGAATATACCCATAGATCTATTGTAACCTGGGAGCATTATACCATCATAAACATCAAAGATATTGTTGGCTCTGATCCCCTAAATTGACCATTAATGGAAAATAACAAAACTTATTTTTTCTTTTCTTTTAATGAAGAGTCTAAGGGCAAAAGAAAACTGTTTCTCCATAAGCCAGCAGTGACACGCAGGGTGAAGAAAATATCACAGATTATTCCCATACTCAAGTACAGTTACAGCAGTCTATATGCTTCAGTGGACACTGGATGATCTGAGTTTTGACAGAAGAGCCCTGGGACGGTCAGTGGAGGTTTTAAATAAGCAGTCATTCAGATTCTTTCCCGCAAATCCCCAAACCCACGGTGGTGAGCCCTTACCTTGGAGAGCCTGTAAGGTATGAGTCTGAACGACAATGCAGAGTTGCAGGACCAGTTGTGGGGCACTCTCCAGAAAGGTGGCTAGCAAATGCAGCATACTCACATCTGCATACTCATACACCATCTTCCAGTAGAACCGCCATCTGTCGTTCTCCCCACTCCGGCGGCTTCGGATACCTAAGTATATGGTGTGGAAATACCTAGAAACAAAACAGAGAGAATGAAAATGAAATAAGTGATGATTTGTCATCTAAACACTTTCACTTTTCTTCCCAGTCCTCTGGCACCATGAACAAATATGTATGGTGCTTATTTTGGTTTCTTTTATTGTGTGCAACTGAAGAAGACTTTGATATCCTTTGAAGCTCATTTTAGGCTACAGTGACTTTATTTTGCATTTCTTAAAGGCAAGCTAAGTTTCTGGATAGTGCAGAGTCAGGAGAAATGCCAAGGGAAACTCTTAGGATGTCAGTGCAAATACAGTTGATGCTGTATTTGCTATTGGATTGGGATTTTGTCCACTCATAAGACTCCACTAAATCACTTAGTCATCTCTGGACCACCAGGGCAGCCTCAGCTGTTAGAGGTGGGATTGTCAGTGAATTTAATGACATGATACATGGTCTTTTATCTCTTGTAGAGGTCTGCAGGTTTGTGTATGCTCTTGGGGTTCATCAGCACTCTAACCTTATGTTACGAGAAGCATTGGTAAGTGAATCATCTCTGATGAGTTTCAGTTCACAATATGATTCAGAGAGAAAGGTAGTAAAGAGGTAGAAAGAATTAAGGTACTGGGCACCACCACTGTTTGTATCTCCAAGAGAGATTCATATATTACTTCACATAGTCTGTAAAACCCCTCTGGGGTTCCATCTCCTTGTCTTGCTATCCTGGCATCATGTCTACTTTTCTGAGCCTTAAGACCTCACAGAAAGTGAAGCCTGCTGACTCATCCTCTCCAAATTTAAGGATTCTTCAAACAGAGAAACGGGAACAGATAGGAAAAACAAAGTAACATATCTTGAAAGAACTTGATGTCAAGAGAAAAGGAAGACTCATAGGTATGCAAAAATAGATGACTTTCCTAGATTAATTATAACCTTGAAGAAAGGAGGTTTTTAGAATCAGCACTGGAAGGCATTGTTGAGGGTGGTCAATAACTATGGAGTCTGGTTACCCTTGAGGCAGAAGCTACATCTGCAGTTGAAACTACATCCAACAAGTTATCATCCACCCTTGCCCAGAAAACCTCCAACAATGACAAACTCATGAGGCAGCACATCCCATTTTTATCCAGCTATGTTTGTTCCTTTTCACATGAGTAGCTGAAAAAACTTTTAAGAATTAGAGCTGTCCAAAAGCAAAATAGCCTTGCCTCAAAAGACAGTGGGTGGGTTCCCCTTACTTGGTGGTCTTTAAGTACAGGCTAGTTGACAACTCATTGGGTATGTTATAGTAAGGACTCCTTTTATATGGGGGTTGGATTAGATGACCCTTCCAACTTTCCAGTTCTGTAAACCTATACCATCTATACATTGATCTCTGGGGCTAAGCAAAACAAGTCTAATCTCTCTTCCATATACTAACTCTTTAAATCCTAGAAGAGAATCATCATGTCTCTAGCAAGTCGTTTTATCTTTTGGGAAACAGCTTCTTCCCCAATTCTAATTTTTTCTTTTTCTTTTTTTGCTTTTTTGGAAGGGGAGGGCCAGGGCAATCGGGTTAAGTGACTTGCCCAAGGTTACATGGCTAGTAAGGGTTAAGTGTCTGAGGCTGGATTTGAACTCAGGTTCTCCTGACTCCAGGGCTGGTACTCTATTCACTACACCACCTAGCTGTCCCTCATTCTAGTTTTTTCAAGACTGACTACTAAAAAAACCTCATGTATTCACATAGATCTGTCTTCTCATCCCTAAAAGGATCATGTGTGACTGCTTGTGCTAGGTGGCCCACAAGTTCACTACCAGGGGCCTACCCAATATACTATACTTTCCTTGACTTCCCTGGCATCTCGAACATATCAGTGGAACACATGGCCTACTCTTTCTGTTTTGCTCTTACCACATGGTCAGTCCACTTACTTTTCTGATTATACATTTCTCAAATGAGAGATTATGATGCTCTTTTTTATATGACCTATTTGTTATGTCACACATTCTGCTTATATCTACTGTGTCTTTCCATAGCCAGTTAGCATGCACATAGTTAATGAAGTGAGCATTACTCAATGAGTCATTACATATTTTTCTCTTCAACCAAACTCACATCTATGCCAGCAGAAACAATTGGTTTTCTATCTGTTCCCCAAAACTCTCTAGTAGGGGCTCCACAGCTCCTTTGGATATATAAGTACGAAATTCTTTCTTGTATTTTCTATGAATTTTGACTCTTTTGAAATATAAGGTTGCTTTGCAGTGATTTATTATGCTCTTATTCACTTACTGCTTTGTATTTATTTTTTTAGTTTCTCTGTGTGTGTATGAATGTGCACCTGAGTGTGTTTGCATATTTAGTGTCCTGAGTAATAATATAAGCCAAATGAGAAAAGGGACAATTATCCTCCACTTTTATTTCCTGTGACTCCCAAATTCCTATTATAGTCTGTATTCTCAGTCGGCATTTGATAGAATGTTGTTGAATGAATAAATGAATGAATAACTTTATTTTCTTCAAACTACCATGGAAGTTTGACGTCAAAGATTCTCCTAGAATTAAATCCAAACAACATAAGCCCCCTACAAATGCTACCTTCAGCTATTTTATTTCTAGTTTTTCCCTGCGGTGAAGATTATGAGTCTTCTCAGCTTTATTCTGCCACCAGCTAAGAAAGTTTAAATGGTTCCCCAGGTCTGTGGCTCATAGGGGCTCAAACTCTTCTGGGTATAATAGAAACAACTGCTATTGCAAACAGCTTGAGATCAAAGTAACCGGGTGTTAATAACAGGTTTCTTCCTATGGAGCAAAACAAGTATTTGGCCACTGGTTTACCTCATGTAGTTTCATGCAATAAGATGCAACATCAACTCTTCTTGTTATATAGGCCCACAATCCAGATGACAAATGAAAAGAAAAGGAAGCTATTCCTGTGGAGATTTTATAAGTCTCTGAACTTTTGTTCAGGAAGAAAGTGTTTATCCAAGTCTACAGTATATGAAAGCTCTAATTCACAAGATACCTGCCCCACTGGAAGAGTTGGAACAATGGAATTAACTCTTGTAATTTACATCATCGATCATGGGATCATAGCTTTAGAGCTGGAAGGGTCTTTAGAAATCATCGAGCTCAACCCTCTTCATTTTCCAGATGAGAGAGCTGAGGCAACAGAGAGATTAAGTGACTTTCCCAGGGATACAGTCAATAATTATCTGAGGCAGGATTTACACTCAATATCTATCTGACTCCCAGGGAAAAAAGAGATTTAGAAAGAGTTAAGTAGGGTTTGGAAGGGTAGCTAGGTGGCACAATGGATGGAGCACTAGGCTTTGGAATCAGGAAGACTCATCTTTCTGAGTTCAAAGGCAGCCTCAGACATATAACTAGTTGTGTGACCTTGGGCAAATCACTTAAGCCTTTCTATCTCAGTTCCTCATTTGTAAAATGAGCTGGAGAAAGACACAGCAAACCACTTCAATATCTTTGTCAAGAAAACCACTGAAAGTGATTAGAAAGAGTTGGGTGTGACTGGAATGACTCAACAACAAGAAGCTTAGAGCATTGAAAAGACAGGTGATTGTGATCAAAGAGAGAAATTTCATAGTGTCAGAATTTTGGAGATGGAATAGTTTTAGATGATAGTGAAATCCATATATCACCCCTCTTTTCAGTGGCTGAGGTAAAGTCAAGACAAAGGTTTAATTGACAAATGCAATTCAGTTAAATGAAGAATAATGCAAAGACAAGTCACTGTGTTAGGAGCTGAGGAGGACACAATGATGTATAAAAATACAGTGGCCTATGCTCTTGTGGAGCTTACAATATAATTACATCTTAAAAACATATAATTACCAAACTTTTTTACTTCATAAGTAGCTTCAGGTTCTCTAACAATGCCCATAAAATGATGTGGAGGTTGCCAAATTTTGTTTATTCTTCTAACTACTCTTCTACATTTAGACCCTAAAAGAGTGTTCTATTTCTTTAAAGCAAGGTTTTTCAAATGATGCTTCATATAATCTTTTTTTTTTCACATTACTCGGATGGGAGTTTAGTGAGAACTTTATGATTCTTATATTATTTCCCCTCTAAAATATTAAATATGAAATTATGGATGTGTCAAAAAACTTAAGGTGCTTTGGTATGGTCGTAGAGCACTGATTTTGGAATCAGAGGATATGAGTTAAAATTCTAGCCCTTCCATTTGCCATTTGTATCACCTTGAGCAAATCACTTTACTTTCGGGGGCTTTAGTTTTCTCATTTGTTAAATTAGGAGGTCATACTAACTGGTAACTAAGTTCCCTTCTGACCCGAAATCCATGATCTGACCTAACTAAACATTTTCTCACTGAAAATTGGCTTTTCCCCTCATTTTGCTTTTTGTTTTTGTTTCCTTTTGTTTCCTTTAGTCCATGCTCCCAGACTTTCTGGATCAACCTTATAAGTTCTGTCAATATTTTTAAAGTCCAAGAGGCTTTGGCTTAGCCAAATTAGTAAACCACTAAACTAGCCAGCAATTAGATTTGATGCCCTGATGGATAACCTATACATTTTGGGTTTGGGAGAGAAAAAAATCTACTAACACTAGTAATGCTACTGGTCTAGTACCTTAAAGAATAAGTGTATCTGATAGAACTTGGTACCAGAAGGGTTGAATTTGAGCTCCAATGAGCTTGCAAGATTATCATGGACTAGTTTCTTAAACATGTTTTAGCTTTACTTGTCAAAATGATCCATGCATCAAAGAAGACGGTCACCCTTATCTCTTATATGATGGGATGACATCTATAAATCAGATCAGGCAAATTCTCAAGTTTGGCATTTGGTCCAATAGAAAGAACAATGGAGTTGGAGTTAGAAAGGGTTTGAATCCTAACTCTGCTACTTACTATGTGACCATGGGCAAGACACATTACCTCTCTGGTCCTCAGTTTCCTCATCTTGGAAATGAAAGGATTGAATTAGATGATTCCTAAGGTCTCTTCTAGCTAGAACAGTGGTTCTCAACCTGTGGGTTGTGACCCCTTTGGGGGTCAAATGACCCTTTCACAGGGGTCACCTAAGACCATCAGAAAACACATATTTTCAATGGTTTTAGGAACAGAGATACCGCTCCTCTATTCATATCTAGGTGGGTCCTCCCACATGCAGATACACCCACATATGAGTATTAAAGGGTTGCAGCATTAGGAAGGTTGAGAACCACTGAGCTTGAACATTATATGATCTTGTGACTTATAGCTCACATTTATGTGGTACTATATGGTTTACAGAGCACTTTCCTCACATTAACCCTGTGAGGCAAGTTTTCCAATCATAATCTATTTTCTTACCTTGTTGCCATATGTTGATTGTCTGACATTTCGATCATATGCTATGCCTCTCCTGTCTGCAGGTTTTCTAGTAACTCATGAGGAGGATATAGATTGCACAGTGCCCTGCCAACAATTTGCACAGCCATGCAATCATTTCTGGGCAAGTTGATCTGATAAGCATTTTTCAATTGTGACTTCAGGATTCCTGTACTTAATCTCTGAAAGAACAGTTCAAGTCTCTATCCCTGTATACATTTTGAATGCCACCATAAAAATGCCAACTCCACTTCTACATATTACTTGGAGACAGCTTGTTTCAATAGAAACTTGGGTTTATTCACACTCACATTTTAGATTCTGTCAATGTAACTGAAACATCTCTTTCTTGTGACACAGAAACATCTCTTTCTTGACCTATGATCATGCGATCACGACCACACATTAACGATATCCTGCCTATCTACACTTTCAAGATGAGAAAAATCACTATTGCTGCAAAAGAGAGAAAATAGCTAGTACTATTTGTTATTCATACTGCTAGTGGGGATAAAGCATTAGTACGGTCAAATGCACTGTCATAGCCACACCCTATACCTAGTATATTGCATGGGAAAGTTGAAGTAGATGGAACTATTATGCTAGGGACATGTGAAAAAAAGCAATGGAAAGGACAAGGGAGTCCTGAACTTTTGGTCCCATGCAAAAGTTGTTTTACCATGGAGTTATAAGCAAAATTGAAGTTTATCTTTCTATGGATGAAGATTTTCTTAAGATAGCTTAAGGACAAAAGCTCTGGAACTCTTTCTCTTTTAGTTTTTCCTGGACATTAGTTGGGTTAGGAAGGGAAGGTTTTTTTTGGTGAAGAAACTGTTGTCTCTCGGATGAGTCAAAATTTGGTGTGCAACAGATAACACTTTCCACTTGGGAGATAAATGAGATAAGTATGACTCATGAGAGGAACACATGAATGCACATTGAAGGTCTGAGACAGAAAGGGCCTTGACCTCTCAAGTTCTAGTTCTATGTCTTGCCATAATGAAAAACCACATCTTAATTATCACAAACAGAGTCACAGGATTTTTCTTGGGGTGGATGAGATGATAACATCTGACAACAGAGGGAAGACAGAGATGCTCAATTCTTTTACTTGTTTCTTTTTTCTCTTCTGAAGAAATGCAGTAGAAACAACAGAATAAAAAGTGACTGGTAGGGAGTTGATACAAGTAAGGTGATAGGAGAAGCCCTAGCTGCCTTTGAGGAACTTAAGTCATCTGGCCTAGAAAAACTACAGCCTTGATCAGTGAAAGAATTGTCACATGCAATTGCTGAGCTATTGTCATTGATACTTGAAAGCATGGAGAACAGGAATAGTATCACAGGACTGAAGAAGAGAAAATGCTGTCTGGATCTTCAGAATAGGGATGAGAATAGAATCTGCAACATTCAAGGCAGTGGGTATGGATGTAATACTGAGAAAATTCTAGAATGGATCATTTAAAAAGATCATCAGTGAATTTTTAGAAAAGGAAATATTGATTAAAAAGAGCCCATATGGTTTCATCAAGAACAGGTAATGTTTCTCTTTGCAGCTGAGTGATCAAAGTGACATCAGGGGACTGCTGTAGATAGGATCTACATAAATTATTTAATTGTCTGTCTAATTTACTTACTTATTTATGGATTTACTTAGATTTTAGCAAGGAATTTGATAAAAGTATTTCATATTATTCTACTGGCAAAAGTGGTGAGACATAGACCAACTGATAAAGCAGTAAGATGGATTTGAAACTCATTGGATGACCAACTTTTAAAAATATATAACTATTAATGGCTTGATATCAGTTTGGCAGGAGCTCTTCAGTTGTGTGCTCAAAGGATTGGTACTTGTTCTGTGCTATTTAACATTTCTATCGAAGACCTTGACAAAGCCATAAATATCATGTTTATGCAGTTTCCTAATGCTACAAAGCTGGGAGGGATCAGGGGAACGCAGGAGCCAGCTCATCTTGGCTCACTAGAGCCAAACATGGATTTCCACTGCAAACATTTTATACCTCAGAAGTCAGCAAACTACAAATCAGGGCCTGATGTATTGTTTTGTTGATTGTCTAAACTTAAGAAAGTGATGGGGACAACATTAATAATACAGATTAAGCTTAAAAGTGTGTCCTGCATACTTTGGAAAGCTGGTTGTTAAACACGTACCAGCACACCTTTAGAGGGATGGCTAACACAATGAATGACAGAATCAAAAAAGAACTTGACAGGATAGAACATTGGACCAAAACTAAATCAATGACATTCTATAAGTATAAATATAAAATATCACATGGGTACAATGATGTGAACTTCATATGGGAGGTAAAATGATACAACCATTTGTCTGAAAAAGATCAAAGGATGTTAGTGGGCTGCAAGTTAAAGAGGAATCAATAGTATGATGTGGTAACCAAAAAAGCTGCTGTAATTTGGGAATACATGATGAAAGCCATAGCTACCAGGAAATAGGTACTCTGTCCTAGTCACATCACATTCAGAGTACTCTTTTTATTTTCTTAATCTAAATTATATCTATCCCTATCTCTGTATCTGTATCTGTCTCCAAATTAGTGTCAATAGCAGATGTTCCTCATAAAATGTCGAACTGAATATCAATGTGTTCTGACTTTGTACCTGATATCAATGAATCTAAAAGGTAGTAACCATGATTGCAGGAGAAGTATTAGCATCATTATTACATAGATGAGAAAGCAGATTCAACAAGGTTCACAAAACTCGAAAGTCACAAAAGGAAGACTTGAACGTAGGTCTTCTAATTGTAAGGCCCTGGCTCCCACCATCCATCTTATATAGCAGTTTTCTGTAAGTAAAATAATCTTTTGGCCCTCATTCACATGTCAATAGTCAGTGCTGGATAATTTCCAAAATGCCAAAATTTCCAATAAGCTGTGTCCATGATGCTAATTAGGAAAAGCTGATCTCTTTGACTACCTGCTAATTTGCCTAGTGCCATTCTTGCTATATTGCTATCATGTACACTATTTTTCTTTCTCTTAAGAGTTTGAGATTACTTTCCTTAATTCTCCTAAATCTATTTTATCCGTTTTATTCTAGGGTGAATTTTTAGTAACACAAAATTAAAGTGGGCTGTAAGGCAATTGTTGCCTTTTAATTCATCTGGGGAAGATGAAGACATTAACACTCTCCTACAAGACCAGACTATTTCAAGGCTCTTTGGATGTCAAGGGAACTCAGCAGGTCCCTAGGGCCCTTCTCTGTAGCAAAGTGGGATACTGAGAAGGTAGTAAAGATGTTTTCTAATGAAGACTTAAGAAAAGCTATTAATACTATCTTAGAATCACTCATTTTTATTTTCTAAGTTAAATGTTTTAATAAAAACTAAACACCAATTTTCAACATGAACAACTAAATTGCTCAGTAACCATTTCCATAAAATTAACTTAAATGTATAAATTAGAACCACATTTTCTCCCTGAAATTTCCTCTTAGCAACTTCAGAGATCATTTGTTCAATCGCCTCATTTTATATGCAGATGAAGAAACTGAGGGAGATGGAGGGAAGTTGAGTGACTTGACCAAGGTTACACAGAATAAGTGACAAAGCCCAGACTCAAATTCAATCCCTTTGACTCTAAAAACAGTGCACATTCCACGATATTGCAGCATCATAGGCAGCTTGGTGGCAGATTTGATGGAGCATCAGAGCTGGGGTCAGGAACACCAGAGTTTGAATTCTGCACCAAACATACTTAGGCGTATGACCTTAGGCAAGTCCCTTAACCTCAATCGTCTTCAGTTTCCTCATCTGTAATATGGTGATTTCAATAGCAACTACCCTATAGGATGGTTGTGAAGATCAAATGAGATAACACGTGTAAATTTCTTTGTAAAAGTTAAAATGCTGTATAAATTCTATCATCATCACCAACACTATCATCATCATCATCATCATCAACACTTCCAACTTCATCCTCCTCCTCCTCCTGCTCTTCCTCCTCCTTGACAGATTTAACGATTGAAGGGAACTCAGATGTCATTGAGTTCAACACTCCTCATTTTAGAGATGAGGAAAATAAGGTTCACAGAGGATAGGAGACTAGTCCAGTTTTACACAACTAGTAAGCATCAGAGGCAGGATTCAAACCCAGATTTTCATGACTCCAAGATCAGTATTCTCCCCATTATATTATGTTGCCTTCAGTTTTTTTCTACTGTTAACACTTGAGCCCAGACTCTTAATGTGTTTATGCTAAACTAGAAAAAAATACAAGTTTCATTGCTCTGCCATTTGGGAGCATAGCATTGTCAAGTCAAGTGTTTATTAAGCTCTTGCCATCTTCCAGGCACTGTACTAAGCACTGGGAATACAGAAAAAGACAAAAAGACAGTCCCTGCTCTCAAAGAGCTCATAGTTTTATGCAAGACAACAAGAAAACAACTGTTAAACAAACAAGATTAATGCAGGATGAATTGGAGATAATTAACAGAGGAAAGGGACTAACATCACAGGGGACTGGGAAAGGCTTCTTTAGAGAAGGTGGGATTTTAGCTGTGATTTGAAGGAATCCAGGGAAATCGGAAGGTGAAGGTAGGAGGGAGAACCAATGTAAGGGTGTGATGGACAGCCAATGAAAATGCCTATAGACATGTGATAGAGTGTCTTGTGTGAGTAACATCAAGATGGCCCGTGTCATTGGATCACTCAGTATGTGGTGAGGAGCAATGTGTAAGGAAGCTGGAAATGTAGGAGAGGGTTAGGTTCTGAAGGGTTTTATGTTTGATCCCAGGAGTTATAGAGAACCACTAGAGTTTATTGTGGCAGGTGGGCATGGCCAGGCATGACCTGCACATGAGAATCGATTTGACATCTGAGTGGAAGGGTCCAGGTATGAAGTGCTGATGTCTTGCACTGGGCTGGTGGCAGTGTGAGAGGAGAGAAGGTGTTGTATGCACAAGAGGTGTTATCAAGGTAAACTCAACAAAAATTCACAAGAGATTGGATATGCGAAATGAGAAAAAGAGAGTAAAGAGACTAGGATGACACCAAGACTCAAAATGAGCCTGGGTAAAAGGAGATTGGTGCCCTTGAAAGCAACAGGAGAATTAGGAAGATAGGAGGGTTTGTGTGGAAAGTTAATGAGTTCAGTTTTAGACAAGCAGAGTTGAAGAGATCCATTTTGAGATTTACAGTAGACATTTGAACTGAGGAGGATGGAAATAAGGGAGCAGACAGTAGAGGACAGAGAACAGAATTTGAATAATGACAACTGGGGGTTCAGAATTACTGTAATAGGGTTGAGAATAATGGGATAGGAGCTTATTAATTACTGAGGACTGAGTTTAGGTAGATTATCAACCTCCCTAGGTCAGCTTCAGTATGAAGTGCTCTCAGGGCTTAAGAGGCTCAGGAATGGTCTTTTTCCCTTTTGTCTGAAGGCAGGGAAAGGGAGACTGGCCACCATTTATACCAGGAATGGTGTTCTCCCCTTCTCCCACAGGACAGAGACAGATCTGTGATGGGAGACTATTTGAGCATTATGCATACAACTCTCATTAGTGTTCATAGAAGATATTTCTGAAAACAATTCAAATGAACATGTTAGTATATTCCATCTTTCCACCTGGTATCAGTGTATCTAGAAGAAGCTTCTCCATTTCCCCCCTGTGATTGAATAGCATGGCACAAAGAATGGAGCTCTGGATCTGGAGGTAGAAGGACTGAGTCTGAATCCTGTCTCTACCACTCACACTACTTTTGAACTTTGGCCAAATCACTTAACTTCTTTGAGCCTCAGTTTCCCCAGATGTAAAATAAGACAGTTGCACTATAGGACTTTAAAGCTGATTCTAGCCCTAAGTCCATGATCCATTTCATATGAGCCTGTGTTGCTGTTTCCTTTCCCTGGGAAGCAATAGGAAATCTCATCAGTCTGGTTGTTTTTTTTTCAGGAAGAAGTTTGGCTACATAATCTCAATTTTCAATATTGACCAGTCTCTTGGCTTTGTATTCCTTCCCCTCTCCAAGCATGAATGAACTAATGAATGAAAGAGCATTTATTAAGTGCTTTTTACATTTTAGGCACTGTATTTGGTGCTGAGTATAAAAACACAAGCAAGCAAGACTGTCAAACTCTTCCCTCAAGTAGTTTATGTTCTAACTGGGGAAGACGACAAAAGCCAGAATTGGAAGGGGAGGGTGGGCAGTTTGGCAAGAGAGGTGTACATACACACATACAAATGGGAAAACATGAACATTTTCATATAAGTGGCAAATATAAAAAGGGATAGGTTTTCAGAAATTAAAAAGAAGGAAGAAATTAAACACTGAGCTCATTTCATCCATATTTTGCAAAGAGCAACCAGGCATGAAGCCAGTTACCCCACAGCCTCTGGTCTTTGTACTATAGATCTCAACATAATGAAGCTATCTATCGGTCTCATGTCAGAAGCTGCTGCCTTGGAAATAAGCCCTCAGTCCGGATGTGTCTCATAGCATCTTGCTAGCATGTGCTCAATCTTACAAGCCTTTAGGAAGTTACACTTGACTGCGGAAACACTCACATTCTTTGGGAAAACGGAAAGTATGGATTTCATGGCTCATTGAGGCCATATTTATGACAATTGTCTCAGTCAGTGGAGGACGTTTGATTAAATGTTACATGATTTACTGAAGCATTCATAACTAGACCCCAAATCATTAATGGCTGCTCGTGGGGGAAGTCAACATGTTTATTCTAATATCTAATTTGCCTTCTCTAGCCATGAGCACATTAAGCAATTTCTGCCATAAGCAGTTGCTCTCTTCACTGTGAGATATGCTGAGTAAAATCCATACAGAAACAGCATAATACACAGCAATTCTGGTAAGTGGTATTTTCTTCTGTTGCCTAGTTACATGCAAAAACTTTACAGTATTTTTTACCTCAATAGTACATGCTGTTAAGTAACAAAATTGTTCTATCTGGCATCTCAAGAAGCTCTTTATTGGATATATTATTTTTTTAAACAAGTTAAAACAAAAACACTGTCTTATTTTCTTACTTGGCTCCCTGGTTTCTGACATCTTCAGGGTTGTTGGTTTGTTTGTTTTTTCTGAATAAAAGGGAGGATAACTGATTTTTCTGCCTAGGGTTTATATAGAAGAAATCTTTTCTGGTTGCTCTTGTCTTCAGATTAAATTCTACTTTTCATTCTTCTTCAAAAGAAAAAAAGTCATATATACAAGAAAGACAAATACGATAAAATAAGAGACAAAAGCACTAGGGAAGGGAGAGTCACACTCCCTAGTTAGGGAGAGGAAGCCCTCCTAAGAGAACATCCTCACTTGCATATTATCACACCACCTTCAACTCAAGAGGACTTCCTGCTTATGATCTGAGCTTTCATCAATGTATTACCTTCCTGGTTCACTTGTTCTCAGGGAGTTCACAGTCCTCCTATTACTGACAATAAAGGAGTGCCATAAGAGTTCAGCAAGGGTCCCATAACAAGTCTAAGAATTAGACCAGAGTTTGCATCCCAGTCTCCTAACGGGTTACTCTTTTATCATGAACAGAATGTTTTGTTTTGTTCCATACTTGGGATTTTGTCAGTGTTGGGGATTCCTGGTATGGAAAGTCTCTGCACCAATGAAGACCATGGTTACATTGATTTGGAGCTGGAATAAACCTTAGATTCCATCTAGTCTAACCTCTTCATTTTAGAGATGAGGAAACTGAGACCTAGATAAGTTAAGAGACCAGCCTAGTCTAAAATTAATTTTAACTTGGGTCCTCTGATGCCATATAAAGCAAATTTTCTTTGATATCCTTGGATTAAAGGCCAATATTAATTTGAAAGTAGATGGGGGGAGGAGGGAAGATCAGGAGGGATTTCTTTGGGATATGATTCCATTGTGGTAGGGAAACTACTCCTCCATGGAAGGTCTGCAAGTCATCATTTTGTGTCTCTGAATGTTGCCATGAGGTGCCAACAGAGTAGGTGATTTACCCCTGGCCACAAGGCTAATATGTGTTGGAGGTACGAGTCAAATCTTGGTCTTCTTTATTCTAAGGTTGGCCCTCCATGCAGTGTGCCACATTACCTCTCTCTAAAAAGAATTCTATCTCTCAAGTTGACCTTTGAATTCCATAGAAGGTATTTGGTCAATGAACTATGTTTAATCTTCTCTTTGTTATTACTGTTCAGTCATTTCAGTCGTGTCTGACTCTTTGTGACTCCATTTGGGGTTTTCTTGGCAAAGGTACTGGAGTGGTTTGCCATTTCCTTCTCCAGTTCATTTTATAGATGAGGAAACCCTGAGGCAAACAAGATTAAGTGACTTGCTCAGAGTTACATGGCTACTAAGCCTCTTAGGACAAATTTGAACTTAGGTCTTCCCAATGCCAGGCCTGTTGCTCTATCTTCTGCCCTTAATAATTTCTATAAATACAAAATCTTTCCATAAAGATGGCAGGGGCTCACATTCCAATGTGGGAGACAACATATAGAGGAATACTTAGCTGCAAGTCAGAAGGAAGGGACCAGTGATCCTTAGAGTGTAATGGTAAAGCAAGTGGTAATGGATCCTCTTTAATACCATTTCCATTGACAAAACCAAATTTATTTCTGATTGTTGAACTATTTAAAGGTAATAAGGATTTTGTAGTAAGAAGTTAGATGAAAAAACAAAGTTGGGATGCTGCAGAGAAAAGCTGTTGAATGATTATCTGTAGACATTTTTTTCCCATAGAGCACTAAGGGGTGGCAGTCAGATAGCGTCTTGAGACAATTATATTTTATTGATGTCCTTTGTCTTTGCAGCACAGTCCTTTAAACCCTTTCCCCTCAAATTGATTCCTTCCTTGTCACAAATAAAAATGATTTAAAAAAATCAACATAGTGACCAGAACATTTTTAATATTCAGTCTTGTAGCCCTCTGCTTCTCCCTATGGAAGAAGGAGTATATTTCGTTATTTATTTCCCAAAGATTTCTTTGGTTTTCAATTACTCGGATTTCATGGTCCTATTTTTGTGATATCTGCATTTACTTTGTTGTAGTCATTGTATATATCATCCCCACAGTTCTGTTACTTCCCTCTGAATCAGTTTGTACGTATTATCCCATGTTTCTCTGAATTCTTCATATTCATTATTTCTTATAGTGTGTTAATATATCATTACTTTCATATTCTATATCATGATCATATTCAATATCTATACAATGTTTCCAGTCTTTGCTTCCATAAAAGAAAGCTGCTCTGAATCTTTTGGTATATTTTATTGTTTCTGCCTTTTGACGGTCTTGGGGGTATATCCTTACTACTGAGATTACTAGGTCATTGAGGGAATGGACTGGCATAACTCCAAACTGATATCCAGAATGGGATGGATCACTTAATAGCCCCACCAATAGTATAATAGATGTTATGTCTAACACTGATCATTCCTATCTTTTGTTTTCTTTATCAGTTTTCATAGACTTAAAACTTTAGAATTATTTTGATATGCATTTGTATGCCTCTTAGTAATTTGAAGAATGTTTTCTTGATGTTGTGTATAGTTTGAAATTCTCCTTTCCAAAACTGTTCATATCTTTTAACCACTTATCTATTGGGAAATGCCTCTTAGAATTATATATTTGTGCCAATTCACTATATAGTCAAGATAATCCATATTATTTTTATGATTACTTCTATTTGCCATTTAGTTAAGAAGTCTTCTCCTAGTCATATTTATGAAAAGTATCCAATCTTCCTTTTCTTCTATTTTTTTTTTTAGTGGTGTGGCGTTCCATCTTGACTTATGGTATATGATGTAAGGTGTTGGTATAAACCTAATTTCTGCCAATTTTTTTTCAGCCATTCTTTTCAAAAAGTGTTCTTTCCCACATATAAATATATATGTGTGTGTGTGTACGCGCATGTGTGTGCATGTGTGTATAATACTGGTTTGCTACATTTGTTTACTTCCTAAGTTGTCTACTTTTAAAATACATTTTTAAATCAGTACCAAATAGTTTTGGTGACTATTCCTTTATAATATATTTGAAGTTAGGTCATGCTGTGCCCTTTTCATGTGTGCTTTTCTCTCATTGTTTCCTTTATGATTCTAGACATTTTGTTCTTCCAAATGAATTTTGCCACTATTTTGTCTTCTTCTATGATGTATTACTTTCATAATCTGATTTGCCTAATAACTTTATGGAACCACCATGCAGGAAGCTAGAGTCTTTATATTCATTCACTCTTGCTTGGATATATGCCAAGTGACCACTGAGGGAACTCTCTGATGTTTACAGGACACCTGACTGGGCATCCATCTATTCATTACTGCTGGGACAATCAGCCGTGAGTTTGTTTAGATCCTTGAACATCCCTGCTCCAAATCATCCTAGGTATGAAAAATAATGATCATGAAAGTATTTTCAGACTATTATTCTTTGTAAACTATAAAGCTATATTAAATTATTATATGTAAACTTTTGAAAAAGGAAGCTATCTTCTTCCACTATCTGTAATCAAGAGTTGGATACGTTATGAGTAAACCTAAAAAGGAATACAATTTTACATAATAGTGATGTGAAACTTTTTACCAATGTATTTCAAAGATGGGATCGTAAGATTTAGAATCAAGGGGGCTGGGTTCCAATCTCTTCACCCTTGGAAAACCAATCAATCTACATGACTTAATAGAGATTATCCATTTCCTGTTCTGAAAAATGAGGAACATGATCTTGAAAGTCACTTATACTCTAAGATCATAACACTACCAGGTATTCATTTTGTTTTGTATTTTTTTTCTTTTTAAATTGATTAATTTATTTTCTTGTTTATATCATTCATTTCCATGAAATTTAGAGCTATAAAATTTCTCCCCATCTTTTCCCCACCCACCATCCCAAAACAGCTATCACACTGTATAAGTCTTCCCCCAATGTGTTCTCTCCTATGTGTCCTCCCCCATTGCCCATCTCACTTTCTAGTAGGGCAAGATGGATCTCCCTACCCCAGTGCCTGTATATCTTAATTACCAGTTGTATATAGTTAATAATAATAATAAGATATATATAAATATATATGTTTAACATTTGATTATAGAACTTTAAATTCTAGATTCTTTCCCTTCCTCCCTCATCACCCACTCCTATTGGAAGGACAAGCAATTCAATACAGGCTGTACATGTGTGGTTACGCAGAATATCTCCACAATGGACATTGTGAGAGATTGATTATATGTCCCTCCTTCCTATCCCATCCCCCTCTTATTCTATTCTCTACCCTGTCCCTGTCCCTTAGAGAAGTGTATGCTTCCAGCAACCCTCGTTCCCCACTCTGCCCTCCCCTCCATCATCCTACCTCTCATCCCCATCCCTCCTACTCTCCTGTGTGGCAAGATAACCAGTTTAGAGTTTATGTCATTCCTTCCCTAAGCCAAATTCCATGAGAGTAAAGTTGACCCTTTCCCTTTTGCCTTCTTGTTCTTCCCCTCCATTGTAACAGTTATTCCTTGCCTCTTCTACATGAGATGATTAACCCTATTCTGTCTCTCCCTGTCTCTTCTCACTCTATTCCTCTTCCACCTCAGAATTTCACCTTTTAAAGTTTTGTTCCTTCCTATTCAATTTATCCTGTGCCCTCTATGTATTCATATATACACATACTCAGATAT
>CM053580.1:384041883-384058214 GCA_028627135.1 Pseudochirops cupreus
GAATGGTTTTTCAAAATTTTCTTCTCTTCTTTCTTTATGCTTTTACCACTCTCTTACATTTATTCCATGCCCCCCTATTGCACCCAAGGCCACTACTGCCCCTGTGGATCATTCTAGCACCCCCAGGAAGCAGTATTTCCCACTTTGGGAACCTCTGTGCTAGACTTAATAGTTATTATGGTGATTTAGTCATTGAAAAATTAAAGCATAGGAGCAGAACTTGACTTTCATGAAAGACAGTTGGATTTGGACAATGCCTTGCCTCCACAGTGAGAAAAGAAGAGGAAGTGTGTGGCATTTAAACAAGAGAACTAAGGTGAAATAGTACAGCATGATGCAAAGTTCAAGATGTCATGAACTAACTGCTAGGCAGCCAATGGTTTTTTGTGTTGGGCCTCAAGAGTAGGATCCCTATGGCAGAAGAAGACAAGGCAAAGCTGACCTTCCTTTGCTCAGTGGGACTCTGTAATGACCGTATGCCTCAAGGGCTTGCTGGAGCCTCTTCCATCTTTCAGCACCCCAGTGGAAATAGAAGCTAAAGACTTGAACCACATGGAGGCATTCATTGCCTTATCTACATGATCACATCATATTGGGGTAGATGCTAGAAGATAATGAG
This sequence comes from Pseudochirops cupreus, assembly GCA_028627135.1. Classification (NCBI taxonomy): domain Eukaryota; kingdom Metazoa; phylum Chordata; class Mammalia; order Diprotodontia; family Pseudocheiridae; genus Pseudochirops; species Pseudochirops cupreus. The sequence continues at coordinate 384,042,503 of CM053580.1, forward strand.
AAAAGGTTATTGAGGATTGATCTACTGGTTTAAAGCTGAAAACTAGTGTCAGTGTTTTTTCCAAGCCTCTGTCAAGTAGAAAGGTCACTTGTGACTCAGCAGGTTGTGAGCACTGACCTTGAGAAGGCAGAAGCACACAGTACCCAGTCACATCTGAAAAATTTTTGAAATCTGAAGACTTTTCTAGGATTTGGTGGCTACAATTATGAATTTGTAAATATCTATTTAGGAGTGGGGTGCTTGTGCCTTGAGGCCACATGTGATCCTCTATGTGCTCAAGTGTGGCCCCTTGACTGAATCCAGACTTCAAATGTTCTTAAGTTTGAGGCACACTTGAGGACTTAGAGGGCAACATATGGTCTTGAGGCCACAGGTTCTCCACCCCTGAATTCTATGCCATGGTTTTGCAATGTTCTCACTCATAAGTATATATTCAGGAGGGCAAAAAGGAGCAATTTGGCCTGAACCTTTTGGTACCTTTTAGAGATTGTTGGGACAAGACATGTGAGCAGGTATCTATAACCAGATAAAGACTTACAGAGTCTGAAAGCAGATTGAAGCATACTATTTGCTCTTTCTCTATTGTGTTTTGTTTTGCTTTGTTTCTTCTTTCTTGTGGTTCATTCCATTGGTTATAATTCTTCTTTGCAACATGACTAATATGAAAATATATTTAACATGAATGTATTTGTAGAAACTATATCAGATTGCTTGCTGTCTTGGGAAGAGGAGGGGGAAGAAAGGGGAGAAAATTTGGAACTCAAAAGTTTCTGGAACTGAAGGTTGTAAACTAAAAATAAATTAATTAATTAAAAAAAAAGAAATGTGAGCAGATCTAATATAGATCTAGTTCATAGGATCATTGCTACAGAGGTGAAAAAAGCTTTAAAGGTCACCTAGTCTTACTACCTCATTTCACAGTTAATGAAAATGAGATTTAGGGAGGTTAAGTACATTTTTCAAAGTCACAAAAGTAGTAAGGGACAGAGCCAAGGTTCAAATTCAGGTCCAGGGGCTCTACATTTACAACACTGTCCACTCTATAACTGCCATTCTTAACTGTCTCATGTTTGTCTAGTTTTAATAGTTGCAGGCACCAATGATTCCTTTGTATGACATATTGATTCCAGTCCTAAGCAAGGCTGGAATAAAAAGCACAGTCAATCAGCTTTCATTTTCCATGAAATTGTATTGTATTTTTGTCAATACCAAAGAAAAATCACTGATCTATGGAGCTCTATCTGTACACCAAATGGACTCAAAATCACAAACTATACAACACCATTTCTCTTCTCAATACATATTCTCTGCATTGGTATAGCAAACAAGATTTTTAAAAGCTCAGATTTTTTTTTATAACTCATGCTGAATTCCTCCTAACAAACAGTTGGGGATGAAATTAGCATTTATCAACCTAGTACAGTGACTGGCACATAGCAAGGGCTTAATGAATACTTGTTGAATTGGATCAAATCAGAGCCTTTCACACTGACCTCACTCAAGGCCCTAGATTAAGAAAAAAATGACAACAAAGGAAAAGCTGCCAAGTAATTTTGATTTAGAAAAGTGATGGCTAACTATTGATTTTATTTATTTTTGTTGGCCTGCTAATCCTTATACAGTAATTCTTTATTAGATTAGACGCAAAACTGCCAAACCATCTCATTTGTCTAGAAGCTGGTCCAACCTTCCTTTCAATTTGATCAACTGCCATGGCTACTGAAGGAAAGAATGCTCAAGTTACAAAGTCAAGAAATTCGGGAAAATATTTGAAATGAGCTCTTACAGCATGCCCCAAAGATAAGCAAGGCAACCAAACAAAGAGAGATAAAATCAATGTTGATCAATTTCTTTCAATTCTTGAGTCTCTAAGACTGTGTTTCTCAACCTTCCTAATGCCGCAACCCTTTAATACTCATATGTGGGCGTATCTGCATGTGGGTGGACCTGCCTGGATATGGATAGAGGAGCAGTATCTTGGTTCCTAAAACCGTTGAAAATATGTGTTTTCCGATCGTTTTAGGCGACCCCTGTGACCCCTGTGAAAGAGTCATTTGACCCCGAAAGGGGTCATGACCCACAGGTTGAGAACCACTGCTCTAAGAGCTTATATTTGAGAAAGATCCAGTACCTAATATAAAAGCAAGTGTAAAAATATACTATTATTATTATTGTTATTATTTTATCATTTCAGTAGCAGGAAGAATCAATTGGGAAGGGTGAATGGAATGCCTGAAATAGAGTATATTTACTGTATTTCTTGCTTTGTAGACTGATATCTTCCTATTCTCACTTCAAATCTGACTTGACTTCTCTCCATAACTGATGTTATTTTTCCCATGCGCAATATACACATACACACATATTCTATATTACATATGTGCATATGGAGGGAAGGAAGGAGGGATGGAGAGGGGTGGAAGAGACAGGGGAGGGAGAGGAGGAAAGATGGTCTTTTAAGAATGGTATAGTAACTGCTCTATTTTCCAGGTGTTTTGCATAGTTTTTTCTTTTTTAATTCTGTTTTCTATATGTTCAGGTTCAACTCAGTAATCTCACATGTAGCTGCAACTTTGCTAGGTCCTGGGGATGTGAAGACAAAAATTAAAATAGGCTCTGCCCTTAAGGAGTTTGTACTCTATTGACATAATTATACATCTTATATTATGAATATGGGGAAGCTACTTTTTTTTCAAGTAAGGCAACCTGATCAATGAAATAATCCTTATAACCAAAATTTGATTTCAGAGCTGAAAATGCCTTTAGAGTTATCTAGTAGAACCCTTTTTAATTCAATTAACATTTATTTAGCTACTTCCTTTGCAGTGCTGTTTACTATGTTTGGTATTGAAGAAGATAAAAAGTATAAATAAAGCGTAATCTCAGACTTTATGGAAACCTATATTTTAAAAAATGGTATTTGAATCAGACTTTAGTGGATGGAAAATCTTGAAAGAATGAATATCCATCCTTTAAACATAGAGAACTTGATTACAAATATGCAATTTAAAAAATCAAGGAATCTCAAAAATTGTCAGATATCTCCACAGCAATTCTATCCACCATATTTTTGGCTAGTTCTCATTGTTTCTTTGTATTAAGCTGAAATCTTTGTTTTTGCAACTTCTACCCATTACCCCTAGCTCTATCTATTGGGGGCAAGCAGGACAAAGTTAATTGTCCCTATACTTGACAGTCCTTCAAGTGTTTAAAGAAGGAATATAAGCTTCTTGTGCCCCACTAAGTTTTCTCTTCTCCAAGTGAACTATCCTTAGTTCTTTTAACCTATTTTCATACAGTGTGATCTCAAGACCCTTATCAACTTGGTTCACTCTTCTGTGAATTCTCTATAGTGTGTCAATGTCCTTAACATCTGTCACATAGAACCGAATATGATACTACATGAGTGATCTAACTAGGAAAGCTTGCAGAGGGATTATCACATTCGTCATTCAGGGCACTGAGTCTTAATGAAATCTAAGACTGAATTATCTTTTTTAGCTGCTGTAATACATGATTGACTCAGACTGAGCAAACCATGAAGAGATACAGTTTCCCAATGGATTTATGATCTCATGAATATATTCCCTGGATATTCCCTGAAATAATGCAAATCACAATCTAGCCATTCTGGCCTGCCTTGTGCAATTCTCATCTGTGTCCTCCAATAAAATTGCCACAGAGGTTGCATCAAGTATTTGAGAAGCCTTTCTTGAATTTTCTAATTTTGTGGACATTAATGGAGCATAGGGGCTAGCCATAAGTCACATCTGGTTTTTGCTATATGATTGGTTCCAAGCACACAGGGTGGGCTGCTGGCACAAGTTCTTTGATTTGAAATTCTAAAGGAAGGGGATTAATGATCTTAGTTTAATTAACAGACTGGCAAGTACAGACAAGTAGAAAGAAGTGAGTATCCAAGAAAGAATCCAACAGACAGGGCTCCAAATGTTGGAACAAAGTAATATAACCACCTACATACACCACCAGACCTGGAGAGCACAAACCTCTGAGAGTCAGGGGGCTCTTAAACAAATGGCTACTCCGAGTCCTGTTCAGGGAATCAAAAGGACCTTCTCATGAGTGAGCCCCCAAAGTGGCAGTATATAGAGTTTTCAATTAATAGGCTCAGAGTCATAAGGCACCACAAACCTTGTGACTCAGTGCCTAATTAGCTTAGTACCAAAAGGTGTGAAAGCCTCCCTACAAGCAAGCCTCCCTGTAAGCAAGCTTCCCCCTAAGCAAGCTCCTCCTTAGGCAAGTTCCTCTCCCAATGAGCTCTATGTGACTCAGGATGTATACACATGTGGTCATATAGCCCTATTAATGGACAGGAAGCTGTTCCTATTTTATTAACATTATACTGCTCCATTTTTCTTTCACATCATACATGCCCTTGATGGCATTCCTTACATTCTTTCTCAAGCATAATTTCTTTTTTTTTTAAATAATGTATTGTGTACTATTCCCACCAACCATATACCTCAAATTGTCCTTTGTGTGATCCTCAACTTTGATGCTTCTCGGTTGGTTGTTGTCCTTTGTAGTTCAAGAGGACCAAAAAAAAATATCGCTAGGTCAGGATCAATGTACAGTGTGTCTGACTGACTGATCAGACCAATATGAGCTTGGAAAGTTCTAGCACAGGGCAGGAACATATAGTCCACATGAATATTTGGAGTGGCAATGTCTCTAAATTTGTGTATCTCACTTTTCCTTTGAGTTACTACAATTCTGCTTTGCTCATAGAGCACAGTGCCTTATTTAATGAAGGCATGCCATGCTGGGCAGTCCTGTTCCAGTGTCTTCCATATCTCACAATAAATTCCAAAGTTTACCCTATTGAAAGAACACTAGCATGAAAAAGATGAGTGCTTGCTTCAGGAAGACATTTGACATCATGAAAATAATCTGGAAGTTTCCCAAAAGCAATCTATTTTACTTTTCTCTTGATTCATTTTTTTTACTCAGTCTCTACAATGTTTGTCTGTTTGCTTTCCCCTCTCCTTCCTTTTCTCTTTTTCCTGCTCCCTCTCCCTTTCCCTTTCCCTCTTCTCCTCTTCCCCTCTTACTTCCTTCTCTCTCTCCATATGTATGTATATGTTTATACATATCTATCTATCTATCTATCTATCTATCTATCTATCTATCTATCCATATACACACAGGAATACCCTATTTTGTTGTGCTTCCAAGATTTTGTAGTTTTTACAAATTGAAGGTTGGTAGCAATTCTGTGTTGAGCAAGTCTATTGGTGCCATTTTTCCAACAGCATGTCTTCACATCATGTCTTTGTGTCACATGTTGGTAATTTTCACAAAACTACAAACTATTGTGATGGTTTTGGGGTGCCACAAACTGTGCACATATAAGATGGTGAACTTAATTGCTAAATGCTGTGTATTCTGACTGCTCACCAGCCAGCCATTCCCCATCTCTCTTCTTCTCCTTTGGTCTTCCTATTCCCTGAGACACAACAATATTGAAATTAGTCCCATTAATAACCCTACAACCTCTAAGTGTTCAAATGAAAAGAAGAGTCAATTGATGCGGCAAACTTCATTGTCTTATTTTAAGAAATGGATATAATGACCCCAGCCTTTAGAAACCATCACCCTAAAAAGAAAAAAAGTCAGCCGCCACCATCATCAAGTCAAGTCCCTTCACCAGCAAAAAGATTATGACTCACAGGAGGCTTAGATGATGATTAACATTTTTAGCAATAAAGAATTTTAGTTAAGGTATGTACATTTTTTCAGATTACTCTATTGCACACTTAATAGACTACAATATAATTTATAAAGACCTTTTATATGCACTGGGAAACCAAAAAATTCATGTGACTCACTTTATTATGAAACTAATTTTATTTTGGTGGTCTGTAATAGAAGCAGAAATATCTCTGAGGTATGACTGTGTGTATGTATGTGTATACATATATATACATATATATGCACACACAAACACATACATGTATATATGTATATATAATATTATATGTGTGTATATAGGTCTATATCTATTGATGGATGAATTCTATAGGGTGAGCAAGATGATGTAGTTACCTTTATGTAATGGACAACAGGCATTCTTTATCCATTCATTTTATTCCTGCATACATAGTGGGGCCGGATCCTTGAGTAATCGTGAATCTCATTTAAGAGCGTCTGCTATCTTCCATAGCTCAATGCAAACAACATCATGCCATCTGCAAAAAGGAGCAACTGAAGGATTTCAACATGCATAGCATCCCTCTCCAACTCAGACTCTAAACTGGATCTCTTCCACAATAGTGGTAAACATTTCTGGGGAACATATATCTCTCCACTTTATGCCTCGATCGATATTAATATTTAGAGGGTTGTTGAACAAATTTACATCTCTGTTACAGTTTTCAAGGAATTTTGTATAATTTTGACTATGCATAGGGAACTCCTTGTTGGAAGAGAGCCTTTATATGGTATTTTTCTCTGAGTCATATATTTTGTTACAGTCAACAACATTAAGCACAGCGAGATCTCATATTCCCTAATACTTTTCAATCAATTGTGTGATTCAAAAGATGTAGTCCACTTGAGAATGCCTGCTCATTCTCTCCTAATACCTTTATCGAGGATGTCCCAAATTTATGTTTTGATTATTTTCATAAAAATGTTCTACAGACATCGATTACAACCCTATCATACAGATGGATTACTACTTATTAATATTCTTCCCGTCACCTTTTTGAGGAAGAGAGGGCAAATTATAGCTTAATTTTTTTCTTTGCCTTTGATGCCTTTGCTTCTTTCAGTTACTTTAAGAATCAATTCCTTTTGTCATCAAAATTGTAGGACAAACGCAACCCATGAGTAGTCCAAGTTGCCTGAATGGGGACCCAGTAAATTGGATAAATCAGCTCAATCTCTCCTCCTCTTCTCCAAAGGAAGGTCAATTTTTAATGGCTGGAAGCTACCCAGTTAACTTGGGGTTTCCTTCCTTCCTTCCTTCCTCCCTCTTTTCTCAGTCATTTCACTCTGAAATTCATAGATTGGACCATAATAAGTCCCTGCCCAAGCACCACTATAATGGTTATCTTTTGGGCCCTCCTGGCTCAGAGTGAATGTAAATAACTGTTTCTCTTTTGGCCAGCAATCCTTTGAAATACTTTTGGTCTCTCATGCTTGTCATTATCATCCTTTCATTTTTTCTTTAGTGTCTTCTAGAGAATTCCTCTTCTGGATCATTTCCTCTTGGTTGAGAATACACTTAATATGTCATCCCTTAGACTTCAAATATACCAGTGATTCATATGATAAACATTCAAATTCACTTAACAACCTTTTTCTATAAACAAAAATGTAAAAGAATCTTTAAGTGAGGTTGGAGAAAATCAAAACACAAATAGGCAGAAATGAATACCTATCATAATAATTTTGTAGAGAAGATATGCCAGTGTAAATCAATTACCATAAAAATGAGAATAAAAGAGCCTGAAGAACTGCCTTAGTCAACAAATACTTGATCTCCTTATCAAGTGAAAAAATATGGTACCCAAGGACAATACTATTCACTGAATGGGCGTTCCCTCACTCAAAGTAAGAATCTGAAAAAGCCTTAGCCTGAAAGGGCCAGGGTCTCCCATTGCAGCCTGGGTCATCTCCAGTCATCCTGGTGAATATCTGACCACTGGATCCAGATGGCTCTGGAGGACAAAGTGAGGCTGGTGACCTTGCACAGCCCTCCCTCACTCAAATCTAGGTCAACTGCAAGTCATGCCATCATTCCCTGATGCCGTGGTCCTCTTTGAAAACAAACAACAAACACAACAACTTCATATGAATGGTCTAGTATGGTTGCTTTTACAATTTGTTTTCTTCAGTGCATTTCCATTTAGTTGAGAATCATACCTGTGATATTAGAGTCCAAATATGGTGGTTACATCATCCTTGATATGAAAAAAAAACTTTTGTTATAAAACTTTTTGCTGATCTTTTCCATTTTGGGTTTCTCTTCACTTTCATCCTTAAATGTCATCAGGGCAGCTTTACTCTGCTGGCTCTCTTGCAAGCTTTCTCTGTATTTGTCCTTCCTTCCACTGCTTCTGAGTGGTTTTATGAAGCTATACTGCCCATAATCTTCTAACACCCTTCTCCTTAAGATTTCACAGGTAAGTTAATATTGTAGAATGGTATTGTAGACTGCTATTTCTGAGGAAATGACCCAGAAAAGGAATTGTCTAGTAGAGAAGACACTAAAGAAAAAAAATGAAAAGATGATGATGACAATCACGAGACCAAAGTGTTGCAAAAAGAGATTTTTATAAGGGAGTCTCTGGAAAAGTTTAATTGATTGAGCTCTGGTGTGACCAAAAGTAGCTGCTTTGCTACCAAACTAACCTAGTTATTTCACTGCTTTGTGAAATAGTTATTTCATCAATGATACTGGTTACAGATCTAGTAGGTCTGATGTCTTTCAAATTTTTCAAAACAAAGATAATAAATCTCCAACTACTCTATGCAAAATTAATCAATCTCAGGTAGTTTCAACCAAAGGCTAGAGACACCACTTCCATCAGTTCTGTACTTTGTTTTCCTGAAAACCCAAAGAAAGCAACCATTTATTAAAAGCATCTAGTCAGCTATTCCTTTCAATTAGCAGCCCTCTTAAGATCTGATATCCTTCTGATATTCCCTTAAGAACCATTTTGGTTTCAATCTGCACTTAATATTGAATTTGCACCAGAAAAAATTCATTAGGTATGAACAGTGTAAAATTTCCTTTATATTCCCATTCCCTTTATTCAACCCAAACCACTGTAGCCTTTGGCCATATGAAACAATGCTGACCTCTTCTCAATTAAATGAATGGAAAATAAGGAAAGGCAATGTATGCAATATGGATTAACTATGATATGGGGCTCCATAAACCTCATGTAGATTTCTTAAACTACCCAGTTTTCTTACTAAGCCCAAATGTCTGGCTTTATAATGTAATTTGGTTTAGAAACTAACAACAGCTGTGGGGTAGGGAAACGAACTTTGGATTCGAGTCAGAAAAACCTGTGACTGCTATTTACTGACTATGAGATCCTGGGCAAGGCTCTTCACCTTTCCAAGCCTCTGATTCTTCAACTCTAAAAGACATTGTTTTCTCTATTTTCTAGTTTTGTTGTGTAATAACATAACATAAAATATTATGTAAATGCTAGCTATTATCATTGGTTTGAGAAGTCAAATACAGATTCTTTCAGAGAAAATATATAGAATTGAAATTTCAAATGTACTTAATTCATAAAATTGAACTTCAAATTTCAGGATGTAGGATTTCTTCCACATGGGTATATGATGCCCTTTGCTATTATCGGCTATAATTCCCCCTGTATTTTAGTAGGTTGCTTCATGAGACTGATGGATGAAAACAGGTCACCCAAAGGGCTATTCTCTACTCCTGAGACTGGGCTTCGATGGGCTGGTCTTTGGACTACAGACATACAGGCCATCAAATTTTTGGTGATGATCCTCTCTCAAATCAAACCCAGATATAAAAATGCCCTATGTTAAGACTGAGAGTCTTAAGCTTTTTTTGTGTCATAGACCCCTCGATCTACTGGGACCTTTTCTGAGAATAATGTGCTTAAATTCACAAAATTAAGAAAAATAAGATCACAAAGGAAACCAATTACATTGAAATATAATTATTAAAATGTTAAAAAAGAAAAAAAAACTTCACAGACCTCAAGTTATGAACTCCTGTCTTTACCCCCAATTCAAAGTCCTTCCACCTAGGTAGGTCCTTCCAAGGGAAAGTAGGTGGCACAGTATAGGGCACAGGAGCCTGGAGTCAGAAAGTTGTTGTTCAGTCATCTCCAGTCACGTCTGACTCTTCCTGACTCCATTTGGAGTATCCTTGGCAAAGATACTGGAGTGGTTCGCCATTTCCTTCTCCAGCTCATTCTATAGATAAAGAACTGAGGCAAACTGGGGTAAAGTGACTTGCCAAGATCACACAGCTAGTAAGTGTCTGACACCAGATTTAAACTCACGAAGATGAGCCTTCCTGACTGCAGGCTTGGCACTCTTTCCACTGTGCCACCTAACTACCCTGTACTCAGAAAGACTAGAGTTCAAACTTGACTTCAGACATTTACTAGCTATGTGATCCTGAGCAAGTCACTTAACCCATATCTGCATAAAACTGGAGAAGGAAATGACAAACCACTGCAGTATCTTTGCTAAGAAAACCCAACGGACAGTTGATCCACAGGGTCACGAAGAGTCAGATATGACCAAACAATAACATGGTCCTCCCAAAGCCTGACTTCCACTCAAACATCTTTTGAGAACTTATCACCTCTATCCCATGATGAGGACTCCAGGGGAAGACTTCATGGTGCCAGCCTGGTAAGAGTTCATTTCTATCTATACAAGCAGTTGTTGAACAAAATGCTTTTCTTTGTTAGGCACTAAAGGGAGGTGAAGTGCTACAAAGATAAGCAAAGAGACACAAGAAGCATAAAAGTTAGTTACCAACCTTCATGAGTGTACAAACTAGCAGAAGATTAGAAGTCATTACTGCTCTCCACTTTGGTCCCTTTGCCCCTTTGTAGAGGTAACCTTGGATATCCAAAGGCTCTGATTGAGCTCCATGTCCTCATGGAGCTACCAAGTCCTACCTCACTGAAAAGAGGGGATACTTGGGTGCATAGACAGATTTTGTCTGTTATCTAAGGGATAAGTAAAGGGAAGTTCATTGCTAAAAGATTGACTATTAAATAATTATTTCTATTTACTGAAGCATCTTAGGATGCTTAAGATCCTTTGCAAAAAAGTAGGGAAAGAGGTGATAGGAATGGTGGAGGGTCCAGTGAAATCATGCATCTCTTGAAGTATTGGAGAAGAGATATGCTTCTATTTCCTAAATGAGAGCAAAAGGGGCATGGAAAACATATGGGAATTCTAGGGGAAAAGGAATCAGAAACAGGTGCTAGTTCCGATGCCATAGCTCTGCTTCTTCATAGCTTAGGAAGAATTGATAGTGTTAATGAAAACAAGAGAAGTATATACCTCAGAGCTTAAATTGAGGAACACCCTCCTTTCTTGTGTCTGCACAAACTACTTTGTATTCAGTAAAAAAAAAAATAGGGAAAATTCTGAATTCATGCAAACCACCAATGTTTGTCTCCATAAAACCAAATAACAGGTTTTACTGACCGTTTCAAAGCTGCATTAAGGCAGTTGTTTTTGCTTAATGAAGACATAATATAGGAATAATAAAACAGTTGATATTTATGTGTTTACTAATGATTTGCAAAAGCACTTTATATATGATATCTTATTGATAGTCACAACCACCATGTGAAGGAATGTGGTCCCTGTTTCTCATATAAGGAATACTGAAGTTCAGAGAGAGTGAATAACTTGCTCACGGTTATGCAGCTAGTTTTAAAAGAGGAAGTCCAAAGCAGTTCTCTGCTGATTCCCCATTTAGTGGTCTTTCTACTCTACTATAAACATGTATGATTACATTAAAAAAATCATAGTATCATAATAACTGATTTGTATAGTTAGATTGGAAAGAAAATCTAGATACCATTTATTACATTCTTCTTTAGTATATTCTGTTCAAACCACATCTAATCACTCAATAGATGAGGATCTTTGCTGCTATTATGCATCTTCAGAGACAAATCTATGACTGCTCTTTGTCATATCTTGTATTCCACTGGCTATCAAAATAGTATATAACTACTTTTTCTTCCTCTCATAATATTTGTCTAACATTTTTAGGAGTGGCTCTCTTTTAGACATCTGTTAAGTACTAGGCTGAAAAGGTATTATGAAATGGTTTAATGGAATAAAAATTCTTTTAACTCTGGTCAGAAAAATAATCCTTTGACTCAAAAATAGATGTCATTCATGAACATTTATATACCCACATTGCCCAAAGCTCCATGCTTGCTACAAAAGTTGAAGATGTCTGCCTGCACTTGAATTGTTTAGAATTTAACAGGAGTCAAGGAATACACCAGTAGATTAACATTGCTTACTGCAGAAAAACTTCAGAAATACATTTTGCTGAGAAGGACAAAATCACAAGGGGGAAGAGAGCAATAGAGATGAAAAAGCAGGTCAAATTACTACTAAGAAGGAGATTCCACCCAATCAAAATGGTCCCAACAGAAATTTATAATGCCTTCAAAATGAGGCAGCTTCCAGTAAGTCATCTATGTAACTGGAAAAGTTCCACAGATCATCCCCCACCTCTTCCCCACAATGTCCCCTGATCATGTTTCTGGAACTTGCAAGCTCATAGTTTTTGAGCCAAGTCTAGTGTTTACAGATCCAACCTTATTCTGTACCTACTCTTCTGCCCACGATGTGTAATGCACTACAGACTGCTAGAACTGGAACTAGTTCAACTAGTATCTGAAAAACAGTACTTTCTGCCTAATTTATTCAGCTAGTAGTTATCTAGTTTTTATTTGAAAACCTCTAAAGAAGCAAAACTCCCTGGGCAGCCCATTATCCATTTCTGGGGGGTTAGGGATCTAGACCTGTGATTTCATTGGGAGAATAGTGTCCTAATGAAGAAATTCCTTTTACTAATGCAAATCAACATATTTTTACATATTATTCGATCTTAGAGCAAGTGTTCTTAACCTAGATTTTTTTCTAACATGTTGATAACTGCATTTCAATATAATTAGCTCCTTTTATAATCCTGTTTATTTTATTTTGAACATTTAAAAACATTATTCTGAGAAGAGGTTCATTGATTTCACCAAATTGCTCAAGGTGTCCATGACACACAAAAAGGTTAAGAACTCCTCCCTTAGATAGCTGCCTGGGGCACTAAGAGCTTATGTGACATTCCCAATATGTGCCAGAGGAAGACTTGGGTTCAAGCAGGTCTTCCCTACTCCCATGTTGTCTCTTCCATCCACTATTCCAGGCTGCCTCTACATTATGCTTTTGGGTAGTTCTAGTCATTAGAGCTTTTCCCTTTACACTGATCTCAAATCTGTCTCTCAGCAAATTCTACCCATATTTCCTAATCTTGTTCTCTAGGGCCAAATAGAAAAAATCTACTTCCTCTTTCACAGCATACCCTTTCAAATACTTGAAGACAACTATCATGTTTTCCACCACTCCACTCTCCCCTAGTCTTTTTTTTTTTTTGGTCAGGCTAAACAATCTCAGTTTCTTCAACCTCTACTTATGAGTCATTGTAGAAGCAGATTATGTCCTAATCCCTTTTTATTTATTTTTAAATACTATTTTATTTCTCCAATTACATGTCAAAATAATTTTAACATTCATTTTGAAAATAAAATTTTGAGTTCCAAAATTTTTCCCTCCCTCTCTCCCCTCCTTCCTCCCCTCCCTTCTTGCTAATACTGTAAGTAATTTGATGTAGGTTATATATGTACAATCATGTAAAACCTATTTCCACATTCATCATATTGCCTCACCCCTATTTAAAGACTATTCCCCCCCTTTAACAGTCTGAAATCTTTGAACTAATCTGCATGAGAATCCTGCTCAATTTTCCCATAGCTATCAGTTTTGATATAGTGCCCTATACTAAATCCAAAGACCAAACCACTTTTTTTTGAGGAAGTTGGCAGGAGAGTTTAGGGAGAAACTCTGTTTTCCTTTTTAATATTCTGTATACCTCCTGCCATAGAGGTGATGGGCTAAATATGCAGAATAAGACATATTTTTGGACAGAGCCAATATGAAAATCAGTTTTGTTTGACTATGCACGTTAATTGTGTTTTCTTTTTCTTCTTCCCCCCCCCCGGGGTCGGGGGAGGTGGGAAGGAAAGAAAAGAAATCCTTATTAATTGAAAAATGAATTTAATTAAAATAGAATTAGAATAGTGACCAGACAAGGTAAAGGAAGCATTGATTAACACATTTAAGAGCAATATGCTTAAGTTCCCATGTCTTGTCCAGATTAAGGTAATTATCAGAAGAAGAGAAAAGAAGTCCTGGATTCTCTAGTTAATGGTCTTATCTTCTAAGTTCACCTTTCACTAGATGGAAAGGATAATTTTTACACCCCTATTATAGAGATGGGGAATGAAAGCCCATGGAGCTGGTCTTCACCTTCATTTTAGAAATGGGGAACTGGGGCAAAATGGCTTACCCTGGGTCAGTATGGACTAAGTGACAAGGCTAAGATTTCTATTGCCTTTGATTCCAGTGTTCTTTACACTATACCATACTGTTGAAACTTCCTGGTCACAACCTACCCACTTGGAGCTAGAATAGAAGTAAGTTGTTCTCTGAGACAAGGATTCATTCCTTCCCCCTTCCTTCAGGTATCTACCTAGTGACATTTGGCACAATGATGAATCATATTTTAAAATCTTAATTGCTATTGGGTCTTCCAATTCAGCCCATCTGCCAGGAGTTTAGAAGAATGGCTGGAGTTTCCATCTGTGGTATGGGCTTGTCACAAATACATTATTCTTTGGTGATTAGTAAATGTTATTGCAGCTGCTACTACTACATGTTTATTCAAAGAATAACAATATTTGGAGATCTCTTCCAAATCCTATGTTACAATCATCCTTTATTCCTCATCAGCTTCTTTGGAGGTGGCTGGCAAGAACTGTTATATTCATTATAGAGGCAGAAGAATGTAGGCAGCCGGTGTTTACATGATGAGGCCATGATTACTCAAAAATTCAGGAGAACTGAACAAGAAGCTTAAGCTCCATGATTAAGAGGAATTATACTGCTTTGCCCATACTATCCATCCCCCAGAGTGATGATACTCTCAAAACAACAGTTCTCAGTATCTAATGGAACAGTATTATACCTCAGATCTAAATGGAAACCTTTCCTTGATCAAGTCAGTAGAGGCAGTAGACAACACTGTTATATCGACTTTATGTTACTGCTTCTACTCAAGCACAAGCTTTCTTTCCTTCATGAAACATCATGGTGGGAATCAAATTGGTTCTCATTCCAATCTATTTTCATGCTTGGCACTTGATCAGATTTATTAAGCAGACATCTCCATCTAGTGGCATCAACAGCACCTTGTTCTCAGAGTCCTGGGACTCTTCTGTCTGATTTACATGCCCTCGTGACATGTAGTGTGGATGCTTTTCTCCTGGAGCCTAAACTTCAGTGAAGGCCCAGGTCCATGGTTTTCAAAGACCTATTCACATTTTGAATTCTCTCAAGAGGAAGGCCTGGGAAATGAATCCTATTCTTCTCACTTCATCTCTTACTCTAATAACATCTTCAAAGTGGGTTGAACAAAAAATGAGTACGTATCAGTGTTACCATGTCTTTCTTATTACTGTTTATCCTGCTCAAAAAATATTCCTCCTACTCACAGTTGTAACATCTTACAGAGCACACAATATATATAGCAATTTGATTCTGGGGTGAATTAAGGAATCTATCAAAGCATTAACAGAATGAGAAATTCATAATAATAACACTTTTATTTCCATTTTTTCTACCAAGGGAATTATAGGAGCTTTACATAAAACATGGGATTAAAACACTAATTAAAATGCTATACACCCATAGAAAAGACAAAGTAATGTAACCAAACAATTGGGTTATGCAATATTCCTTAAAAGAAAGAAATGAACTCTTTGCTTTACTTAAGGAGATTAAACAGCAAGATCCTAAGAAAAGTGAGAAATGGACTTTTTAAAGCAACAAGAATCTTTCTCTATTGGAGGTCCATTCTGTTTATTCT
>CM053580.1:384058714-384075369 GCA_028627135.1 Pseudochirops cupreus
GCTTTAATCTTGATGCTTTTAATGCTTTTTCCTTGAGCTGGGGGTTTTGGAATTTGATTATGATATTTTTATGAGTTTTCCTCACAGGATCTCTTAAGTCAGTGGTTCTCAACCTCCCTAATGTTGCGACCCTTTAATACAGTTCCTCATGTTGTGGTGACCCCCAACCATAAAATTATTTTCATTGCTACTTTATAACTGTAATTTTGCTACTGTTATGAATCGTAATGTAAATATCCAATATGCAGGATATATTTCAATTGAACATAACTCACATGTTGAGAACTGCTGTCTTAAGTGGTGATCAATGGATTTTTTTTTCTATTTCTACTTTCCCCCTTGCATCTTATAGAATCTTGAAAGATCAATTAGCCATTTGAAATGGCTAATTTCACACACAGGCAGTGTGGTGTAATGGCTAGAGCTATAGAAATGAAGTCAGGAAGACCTATATGTGGATGCTGCCTCACACCTTTACTATAAGAACGATCCTGGGGAAGTCACTTAGCATTCCCAAGCCTCTGTTTCCTCATCTGTAAGATATCACCTTTCTTACAAGGTTATTAGGAGATTCAAATGAGAAAATTCAAATCTTAAAGTACTTTATAAATATGAATTATTATTTTCAATGAGCAGTGAAATTTTAAGCTCGACCTCAAGTAACCAGATAAAACCACCTTTTCCTTTTTAAAATAAAGTGATAATAATAATTTTTTATTATCATTAAGGGAAGATGCTTAAGGAAAAGAAAAAAAAATCTCCCCTAAGGAACTATTTAACTTTTCCATGTTTCTTGAGGAATATATCATTGTATTATTTCTTCTCAAGAAATAATGTCTATGAAGAATTCAGAAAAAAAATGATACTTGGAAAGACTTGTATGATGGTAAATCAGGTGAAAGAAAGCAAACAATTTACATAATTGCCTCCATAATAGCCAATGTTTCTATTGTGCTCTAAGGTTTGCAAACTGATAAATATGTATATGCATATATGTGTGCATATAGAGAAATATGCACATATATATTCATTTGATCACAATAATTGAAAAGAAGACAATAGTAGAAATTAAAATTAAGATCAATTTATGGTCAGTATTGACTCTCAAAACTGGATGAGATCCATACCTCTTTGCTCTTGTCAGAGAGGTGGTACATTGCAGATATGAAATGAGGCATAAGCTACTGGAAATTGTTGATGTTTTTGTTTGGTCTGCTTAACTTTCCTTTTAATAGGATAGGGTTCAATTGTGCGTGTGTTGGGGGAAGTATTGGAGAATATCAATGTAGTTAAAAATTCATCAATAAAGCATTAAAGATATTCCATAAAGGTACCATCTTTGACAGACACTGAAATTCCAACTCATTTCATTTATTTAATGTGGCAAATGGAAAGCAAAATAGATTAGTCCTAACGGGTCTTTAATGGGATCCACAAGTTTCTGTGCATTGGTTAGGAGCAGGAAGATTGTTCAGATAAAGTCAGCAGGTTTCATTAGAAGCCAAAAACACGTTAATTACCAATAGACATATTCCAAGACACTGAACTCTTCACAGAAACAGGTCAGTGAGTGCTTCTTTTCTACGCTCAAAAAAAAAAATTTGCTCATGAGGACAAGTTCAACCCCACCCCTATCCTTACACCTCCAGCCCAGCACCCTCCCATCCCCTCCACTGGCTCTTTGAAACCTTAGTAGAGGATTAGAAATGGTTCCATTTTCAACCAGAATCACAAGAGTCTAAGGGCTGAAAGCTTTTTTTTAAAAAATAATTACCCTCATTTGACCATGAAATTGAGTTGTGCTAGAACAGCCTGTTTCAGAGCAAATCTAAAACAGAATCTCCAGTTTCAGGCCTGTTGATGGTAGATTACTTAGGACTGCAAACTGAGAAAATGCCATGACACTATTATCATAATTGGCTGTACAAGCCCTTCTTAAGCTTAATCAACCTGCTACTATTAAAAAAAAAGACTTAGGGGCATTTTTGGTCATTTCAGCTTCTGCAAAATTTTCCCTTTACTTTGCAGAATGTATATAGATATACACATAAAAATACACAAATATATATGTGTATATCTATCTATATTAGTTTGTTGTTCACTTGTTTCAGTCATGTCTGACTCTTCATGACCCCATTTGAGGTTTCTTGGCAGAGGTACTATAGTGGTTTGCCATTTCCATCTCTAGCCCATTTTATGGATGAGTAAACTGAGCTAGACAGGGTTGAGTTAATTGCCCAGGATCACACAGCTAGTATGTTTCTGAGGCCATATGTGAACTCATGAAGATGAGTCTTTCTAAAATATATATGTATATATGACACATATGTTAGATACCTATAGTATATTATATAGTCATATATTAAACATATACATATGTAATAGATATATTACACATAGATCTATCTATCTATGTATCTATATATGTAAGTCATATACACACCCATATAGATGGAGCCCATCAGAGTAGAATGCGGGGCTTGAGTTAAGCAGACATAAGCTCAAATCTTGCCTCAGTTTGGCCCTGGGAAAGCACAGTAACGTCTATGTGCCTCAGGCAACACACTATTGTATCATGAACTATAATACTATGGAATGACTTCTTAGACCTGGAGCTCCTCCCACTCCTACAAAAACACATTCATATTCTTGTTTGTATATGGCCATTTATCTACTTATATTTGGATCATACAGCCAGAGAAGGGATCATAGAGGCACTCTGCTCTAGTTTAATCTCATTTTTTAGATGACGAAATTGAGGCCTAGAGAGGTTTAATTATTAGTCATCTGTGTAGGTGTCAAACTTATTCAATTCTCCAATTCTTTTATGTTTGTCCCAGGCGTCATAAAATAGTTATGGAATGCTTAATAGTTAGTGGGATATAGAGTACTGGGAAGAACCCCGTAGCAAATTCAGAAAGTCTAGCTCTGATATTTGCATATGCTCCAAATGGATAAGAACAAAATGACAACTAATTTATGGGATTGTTTCATGTCCTATAGATGCATAAACAATTATTCCCCTTAAACAAGTTACCTTGAAAAGAATAGAGCAAATCTTTGGTCCCAGGTATATATCCATGGCCATCAAAACATTTCATACTGAGGATCTCTGATATATGCTTTTTATAAACATTGATAAGACCTTGTCTAACATCACTTCAAATCAAAAACTTGTATTTCCTAAATCATTAATTTTAAGGAGATTGCAAGTGTCATTGTTATAAAAAATATTATTTTTTAGAAAACTGAATTACATGTGACCCTGTGCTGTCCTGACATTTGAAAAATTGTATAGCTCTTAATGACTCAGATCAGAAGACAGAATACATGAAAACTACATCCCTGCAAGATAGTTTAAAAAAAAACTCAAACCTTAAAGCCAGAATAACTCCAGTGTTCTCTATGTGACCAGTAAAAGTAACTTAACAATCTGTGCCTCCCTTTCACCATGAAAAATTCTTCTGCCTTCTTATAGCAATATTGTGAAGACATTCTGAGAACTCTTAAATGTATGCTCTTGTCTCTCTAGGTATCTTTATGGGATCTTTTTTTGAGGGCAGGGATTTCTTTTTAATGTGTTATATGCATACTGGGTACTGGGCAGGTAAGTGGCACAGTGGATAAAACACCAGGACCATATTTGGGAAGACCTGAATTCAAATCCAGCCTCAGACACTTACTAGCTGTTCCTGGGCAAGTCACTTACCCTGCTTGCCTCAGTTTCCTCATGTGTAAAATGAGCTGGAGAAGGAAGTGGCAAACCACTCTAGTATCTTTGCCAAGAAAACCCCAAATAGCGGTCATGAAGAATTGGGCACAACTGAAATGACCGAACAAGAACAATAATAAATACTGGGTACATAGAAGGCAGAGAAAATGAATGAAGATTACTATGACTATATTCCAAAAGGTTATTTTACATGTTATATGTATATGAATTTCAAGGCCAGTTTTCTTGGCCTTATTTGAATTTAGTCTTCCTCATGGTAATTCCTATGCTTAACAAAATTTGATTAAGCCATAATATGGATGCAAAACAGGAAAACATAGTGACCATGGACCAGAACCCCAAGTTCTCAGTTTACCAAGACTGGGTTTAACTGTAATGGTATCTCCCCAAATCCTATCTTTTCGACTCATTTTGCGCTGTGGAATCTAAGGGAATAGCTCAAATATTATTTATTTACGTGTCTCTACAAAGGTAGGCAAAAAAGTCCCTATTTCCAGCATAAAGACTCAATGTAATGCCATTCAATGAGTAAAAAGTAATAATAGTTTCGCCTCACAGACAGAAAGCATAAACCCCAAAAGACTCACAATTGTTAAGATTCTCTCCCCTCTCCAAGGAGTCCAATATTTCTTTAAGATCCTATACTGCATGCCAAACTGATAATACCTCCTTATCATTAGGATTCCCCTTGGAATGAGAACAGGAATGGAGTTGTTAAAGGATCAGCTTCCAACATTCTGGCAAGTCTCATTTTCAACCCAGACATCCAGTCTTATGGAACGACCTTGTGGACTTGGTCCTCACTGGAAAGGAAATGCACTCAAGATTGCTAGAAAGGCAATGTTCCCCTAAACCCTCTCCAGAAACTCATCAGCATCCAATCTTATGGTAGTACTTCGAAGTTTTAGGTTTCTCCAGAAAAGAGCCATACTTAGGGCTGTTAGACATAGCACCTTTTATACTAGAGTTGAGATGTTTGAATAGTTAATGTAAAGTATAAGGGAAGAGTCTGAGTTTTCTACTTCTCTACATTATGACAGTGAGTGACTTGCTGCATTTCCATCTGTGAGCACCATATGAGAAATTTCCTAGAGGCTAGCACTGTCCAGGAACTCTTCTTTCATTAATAGAGTAGATTTTAGGATTTTTTTTTCCTTCATGGAGCTCAGAAAATCTCCCCTTTTTCTCCAGAAGGCTGTATTCCAGAATTTGGGGTCTTTGAACTTTCTCTTCATGCTCTGTGGGTAAGAGTACTTTCACCTCTAAGGTACCTTTATCCCATGACAGTCATTAACATCTCCTGAGGAATAGTGGGAGAATACCCTGGGAATCAGTCTCCTTGCCCTCTGGAACTCTCAAAGAAAGGATAAAAGGGCAAAAAAGATCTGAGTCTGGGAAGAAAAATACCTTTTGTAGGATTTAATGGGTTACCCTGACCCACAGTAAATGGTCTGAGCCAACCAAATTTTTGTCCCAGAGACTCAAATACTCGTCTTCATCAATACACAAAAGGATCAAATTGTGCCAGTGGGTATGTCTGTACTTTTCTAGATGAAGGTTCACTGCCCTGTAAGCTTATAAAGTTGATAGGGAGCTCCACTAATCAATTCCAATATACTTGCTTAATAAGTCCTTTATGCAAAGTTAATTCAACATAAAATTCATAACCATACTTCATGCCACTCCCATACTAAATCATGCCAAGTTTTGCTGTCAGCATTGTATATCTATGTATATCATCTAATTGCCCAGTCAAATTGGAGGTAAATAGGGAAAAACTTAGGCAAACTTTTTAGCTATAACACTTTCTCTCTTTCCTTTATTCCTTAGACTCTGCTCTCCCCTGTCCAGCTTCCCCCAACACATACACATACACATAATCTGATCATCGCCATGATCTTGTCACTGGGAAGATAATGTAGCTTTTAATCCAGTGTCTATGGAATCACATTTGGTGTACTTAGCTGGCTGTAAAGACAAAACTGATATACCTTTAAGGGTGACTTGGAGGAAGGAATGGTCAGAGAAGGGGCAGTTTATCTTTCTAGAAGAGATAACCACCTGAATCTTTAGGAACACTGTCTGTGACTACTACTACTACTACTACACTAGAGAGTGTGGTTGGGGGGTATTTGAAGCCTGTTGTGTCTTAGTGAGATCTTTTAGAGAGTTCCCTTTCTCCAGCTCTTAACCAAGCCTCCCTCCCTTCCTCAGTGGTGGACAGGTAGAGTTGCTACCCTTACTTTTAACCCATGCCCAGTCCATTCCTTTTGGCTACTTCAATATTACCAGATAAATGATTTCTGGATTTGGTGGACACATTTGACATTATTTTACTTATTTAGTATCATTGACACCAGACACCTTGTCACAAAATCACAGTTTCAGAATTGGGGCTGCCATTCTAGGATACAAACCTATGTCTCCTATATAAATTTTTATTTTGCTTGCAAAGTTTCTGATGAAAATGTGCCACTGCAATACGACCTCCACTTTGTTAATATGCTATAGAGTAAATTATATATCAATAATTCCAATAGACTTCCTAACTACCTACCTGAATCAAAGAATCATAGAGTTTTTAAAGAGGACAGGAATGTCAGAGATCATTTAGCTCAATCTCCTTGATATAAACATAAGTAAACTGAGTTTCAGAGATGTGGAGACTTTTTGAAGTTACAGAGTAGCTAGTTTATAGTGCTGGGGCTAGAAACCCCATCTCCTGACTCAGTATAACTCTCCTCTAACACTATGTAACTCTTTCACTGGAAAATATAGTTCATTTTTCTTGCAGTTAATTATAATTTTCTTGGCCCATCAGAGTAGATGTCATACATCAGAAAATTGCTGACTGAGCCCTGGGACTCCTTCCCACTTTCTTCATCACAAAGATTGCTGTGAATACAACAAAAAAGAGGCAATTCCTTTCTCTCTGTGTGTTCCTCCTATCTTCTCATCTCAATGGGAGCTTTACTGTGACCTTTTTACTTATGCACATCAGCTTCATTATCCTTCATTAAATCTAAATTTTCATTGAAATAGGATTCTAGTGATGGGCTTCTCTGTGGTGTCTCTACTTTGCCTTCTCCTATAGAAAAAAAAGAAGGAAGACATGATCGTGGCAAATTAGGTACGGGGAAAACAGCAGCAAGCCTTCATCAATGGAATTGCTTTGTTCTATGATTTTAAAAAATGATCATAGAAGTGTTGTTGAAATGAATATGGAGACATACATAGGTACTTATGTGGAGTAGTAAATAATGAAAGTGGAATAAATTACTAACTAAAGCAACTTTACATGGAAAACAAATAACTGTGATTAATTTGTCCACTTTTATAAACTATCCAGCAATGGAGAGATGTTAATTATTTTATTAAGAAGATTCTCTTGAGCAACTATAAGAAACAGAACCATGTACTAGGTGGTAAGGAGAGATAATGCTACAGATAAATCACACTTAATGCTGGTAACTGGTTCTATGAAAACATGATATTAAATAAACTCACATTACTAGCTTGCACAGTGGATAGAACATTGGGCCTGAAGTCAGGAAGACCTGAGGTTAGCCAGTGTCAGCCTGTTCCTAGTTGTGTCACCCTGGGCAAGTCACTTAACCTTTGTCCATCCCAGTTTCCTCAACTGTAAAATGGGAATAATAATAGCACCTCCCTCCCAGGGTTGTTGTGCGGACCAAACAAGATATTCATAAAACACAGCACATACCTGGCACACAGCAAGTCCTTAATAAGTACTTGTTTCCTTCCTCCTGAAGGAACAAAGTCAAACATAGATGAGGAACCAAACAATGTCACAGCTAGGCTTCTTAAATGAACAACACACTTAGGATTATAATTAACAATGTAATTGAGAAATGTCAATGATTGCAGGGGCCTTTTGGCTATCTTACATCTGTATGTAACTTTGACATTATTTCATTTCTACCTTTATAACAATGCTGGGAGGTAGATAATGCCAGCATTAGCATTCCTATTTCACAGAAGAAGAGACTGAGGATCAAAGGGGTTAACTTTCCCATGGTCATGGAGATAGTTAAGTGGTAGGGCTGGGACACAAATCTAGGTCACATAGAACTATAGATTTAGAATGGGAAGGGATCTCAGAGGCCATCCAGTCCAACCTTCCTTTTACAGATGAGAAAACTAAAACCCAGGGAGGCTGACATGCCCAGGGTCACAAAGATAGTAAATGTCAGAGGCTGGGTTTGAACCCAGGTCCTTTGAGGCCAGTATTCTTTCCACTGTACAATATTCTGATTGGGTTCTGGCCCAGGATTTAACTCACTGCACCATAATGATACTTAGAAAATCTGTTTCCTTTCCCTTGATGAGTTTGTAGTTTCTGTGAGCCCAAAGTCAAATGAATTCAACAATTTTTTTCCTAATTGTTGAATTCCTAATATGCTAATTTCCTAATTCCTAAAACTTCAGAAATTGCTAAATAACAATAAATTTGAATAGTTATAAGTTGAAAGGACGCAGAATAACCAGTGACTGATGTGGAAGTAGTTCATCTAAAAAAGGTTTCCTAGACCAGATAAATTGCAAATCAATTCTTTTCAGAGTGATGGATGGATAGACTGGCAAGGGAGTAATATGAGGGAAGGTTCTACAAAGGGAGGGAATTTTATATCTAGAGATAGTGAAGAAGAATTAAAATATTGGGTTTGGGATGACAGTTGCTTGACTAGTATGAAAGGGCTATGGTGAATGAGGTTGAAGAAGCAAATTGAGGGGGTAGCTAATGGAAGACTTTGATGAAACTTTTGTTTGAATTGTGTATAGGGCTGGCCAGTCTTGTTAATCAATCAAATCAGTCTATTTAGGTGACTTGCACATGCAAGAACATACCTACAGCAGCATAGATGTTGTCTGAGTGTTCACCAATAGGGAGATGCCTAGGATTGCTTAATCTTATCTGAAAGGCCCAGAAGAGTGAATGTGGTGAGACCTTTTAGATAAAAACTAGCATGAGTCACCATACATATGCCAATCAATTCACAGCACCAGGGAATAGCCCAATGGGGATCAAACATTGGTAAACATCAAGACTTGGCCAGTCACAAAGAAGGACTCAAGTACCTTCGTAGTATAAACACAGGAGGATGTATCCTCCTCCTGAGGTTGAAAAAATCTTACAAACAATTCAATACAGTAAATCAATGACAGCCATCAAACAAATTACGTTGGTTCCCTGCCCATAGAGGCTAAGTCCTTTGAATTGCTACACTGTCTGTGAGAGGGAGCTGGGTTCTAGATTGGAAAGGGGCATTTTGAAAATGTTCAGAAGAAAAGCAAAATTTAAATATATAGTAAATACATAAATGATAAATAAATGGAAAATAAGTAAAGATATGTAAAGCACAGTAAAATACTTTCAAGTTGGGATATATTGGAGAATTTGAGATTAAGTATTCCTACCACAGGGTCAAGAGGTCAATGATTAAGGTTGTGACTTTAGAAACAGAGAAGAGAAGGAAAAAAAAAAAAGAAAACAAAGAAAAAAGTAATTTATGTGATAACTTTATTATATATTTAAAAGTAATATCAAGTTATGTGTAATAGATTTGTAGTTTCATGGGTAGTAATTTCTTATTATGCTGTGTTATAGAAATGCTTGTTTTATTCCATAAATTAAAAATGAAAGACATAGAGGAGGTATAAGGGTGTGTTGGTAAATGTTTAACAACTGGTTTTATGAAAAAATTTAAACAGGATACACTTTTAAGTTTAATCTGCATCATTAACAT
This sequence comes from Pseudochirops cupreus, assembly GCA_028627135.1. Lineage (NCBI taxonomy): Eukaryota > Metazoa > Chordata > Mammalia > Diprotodontia > Pseudocheiridae > Pseudochirops > Pseudochirops cupreus. The sequence continues at coordinate 384,068,216 of CM053580.1, forward strand.
TTTCTCCACCACTTTCTTGTCTAGATAATCAATAAAAAAATAAAGTTCTGATTTGTAGCATTTCCTTATTTTCAACGTGTAAGTGCTAACATTGAAAATTTAACAGTTGGCCCACTCAAGCCACTTTGAATTGACTCCAACACACTCCTGAAGTGAGACATTCAGCTAGTGATAGATGAAGCATTGACAAGACTTGGTGGGCTTGGGACCAGGGATGGTGAAAGAAAGAGGAGACTAAAGCAAGAAAGTAGGTTGGTAAGCCAGTAGGATTAGGGCAAAGGAAGTGGCATCTGTAGGACTGGAAACTGAATAAAACAGTTTAGCTGAGAGGGTTATGAGGTCAGTTATCAATATGTCAAGTTTCAGGTTTTGTGGGACATTTGGGTAAGAAGGACATGGCAAATGGAGATATGGAACAAAGGACAAGGTTAGATGTAGACCCAGAGGAGTGAATTTGTGTGAATTTCCTTCAGGTTAAAGTAATGAAGTAATGAGACACCACCAAAAAAATAATAGTTTAGTATCATTGGAAAGGTATATCCCTCCTCCTGCCAAGGAAGACATTGTTGGGTAGGTAAAGTCTGAAGTGCTGCAAGTGGTATCAATGGCAGTTGGAAATGGCCAGTGAACATTTATTTTTGTAAACAGTGTTACAGTGCTTAGCAACAAAATTGATGATTTCATCCATGGGGGACCTTCTATTACTGCCCTATCTTGCAAAAGCTGGAGTAGCACACTGGTAGCTATTATGCACCCTCTAGAGACTTTGAGGAATTCTTGGAGCATCTTTGGAGGGTCTTCTTTTGAGGGCTTAGGGGAGGATTTGGACAAGGATTAAATGGACTGAGAAGGCAAGGATAGGTTATAAGCTGTGCCTTTGGAGGAGACACGATTATGAATAATAATATGGTCATAGATTTAGAGCTGGAGGAGCTCTCATTGTCCATCTACTTCAATCCTCTCATTTCACAGAGGAGGAACCTGAGGTAAGTAAGAAAAGTAACTGACTTGAGGAAAGTTAACTGACTTGAGGTCACATAGACAGAAAATGGTCAGATCTGAATCTAGCTTCTCTCCATTTAAATCCAGTAATCTTTTCATTGTACCAAGGTGCCTAGGGAGTATATAATCCTTGAAGTATTGTGACCAGTGAAATTTTAATAATTCTTAAATTTAAAATAAATTCTAAATACATGGAAATAGAAAATGACAGGAATTATGTGAACTAACAAAAATGATGATAACAAAATAAAATGGGTATTAAGACTATTTTTAACTTGAACCTATGATCTATAGTGTCAGGAACTCCTGATATGAAAATCCTTTCCACAGATTCAAATAAAGGCAACTATCTCTTACTTAGATTCTTAGAATTGTTTGAGATCACTGAGAGGTTAAGTGATCTGCCTGGGGTCATTGAGTCAAAGACAGAATTTCTTGCCTGCAAATTCAGGTTCCTAACTGCTGTGCCATGTTGTTTCTTGTTAAGACTATTTAAGAGTTGTTTCTAGCAGACAAAATAACTCAAAAATCCTCTGTTAGCTAAAATATGGCCTGAGGACAAAATTTTAATGGGCTTCTCTCTAATCTGAGGTTAAACAATAATCTGTGTATATGCTTTCAATAAATGCAAGTCAATATAGGTTATCTTTATCAAGTTCATTTCAATTTGCACACTGTTATTAACTTTTTGCATTTGGCTCTCAATATGTCATGCCCTGGGATGTTGTAGAAAAGCTTCCTACACTGAGTGGGAATTTGGACTCAAATCTCTAAGGTGCTTTCCAACTCTCAGGTGCTATTTGCACTCTCCTTTGGATCCATCATTACTCGCTATAATGAGAGCACAGATCTTGTTAGCTCTATAATTAACAATTTTGAATTGATAATCAGAAGCTTAGCATCAATTCTAAGATTCTGTAGCCTGCTGAAAGGGGATATATACCCTCAGTACAGTTCTGTTACTTCTAATATTCATCACATATCAGCACGCTACAACATCTGGGCCAAGGAAGTCACATGTGCTTATTTCCTCCTCGGTGCCTCATCATGTCAGCATGTAGTCAACATCCCTTCGGACCATGAAGAAAATAGGGTGAAAACTGGGCATACCACTTCTTTTTAAGGAAAGAACATGGAACAGGAGTTTGGAGATCTTGATTCCCTCTATACCACATACCAGCCATGTCCATTTGATCAAATCAATTACCTTTCCTGACCCTGAGTTTCCTCATCTGGAAAATGGGAATAATATAACCTTCTCTGTCTTTCCTCATGGAGCAATTGTGATACACATCAACATACACAGAACTGCTATGCATAGTATAATTCATATGCAAATTATGCAGTATTATTAATGGTTCAGCATTAGTTTAATATCTAATGAGAAATGGGCAAGCTAGCTAGTTCTTCCTGCCTGAATTTCCCCTCCTCTTTCCCAACTCTATGGCATTTATCAGGTCCTACCCTTTCTTCCTGGTCTATTTAAATCCTCACTTCACAGGCAAAGCTTGATTTTCCCTGATAATCCCTGCCAATAGAAATCATCCCATTTTTAACTGTTCCGGCACTTTTTATCTGTGTGACTCCCTTGTTCAATTCACATAGGATGCCTTGTTATTGTTATCTATCTTTATTTATCCATCCATCTATTCCTCATCTACCAATCTGCCAACCTATTTCTTTTTTTGTGTGTTTTTGGAGGAGGGAAGGTAGGGCAATTGGGGTTAAGTGACTTGCCCAAGGTTATAAGGCTAGTAAGTGCTAAATGTCTCAGGTGAGATTTGAACTCAGGTCCTCCTGACTCTAGGGCCAGTGCTCTATTCACTGTGTCATGTAGCCGCTCCACCTAGGGGTGTTTTACACATAGCAGTTATTAACAACCTTTTGTTGAATGACTAGAATCAAGAGAGAATAATAGGAAAACCTACAGAGGAGATGCCAATCAACAGTATTAACTGCTGCCAAGAGGTTACAAAGGAAGAAGATTGTGAAAAGACTATTGAATCTGTCAATTCATATAGATTATTATTAACTTTGGATAAGCTAGTTTCACTTGAATGATGAAATCAAAGTCATACTGCAAAGGACTTAGAAGAAAGTGAAAGGAGAGGAGAAACTGGAGCAGAGGAAAGGCTTTTTGAACATTAACAATATATCCACTGAAAGGGTCTCAGAGAAGGGGCCTCCTAGGAAGGTAATCATATCTTCTCTGTTGAGATGCTGCTTGGAACATTTGAATTCATGTCATTCTATTTTTTAGGGTATTAGACAGAGAACATGGAGGATTCTGGGAAAATGTCAGAGTAGATCAGAAAATTCCAGGTTCTCAAGAGTTTCCCCCACAAAAGAGTTAAAATAGCACCTTAAGGTGATCAAAGTGTGGGTTGAGATAAATAAGAATAGGAGCATAACCGAGGGTCCTCCTGGGACAATTTGAGAAGATCAGAAGAAAAATCTCAGGATGAGGTTTGGTCCCTGTGAAGAATAAATACCTTCAGTCTGGGTTCCTTTTTAACAGCAAGCAATAAGCCTCTTAAAAAACAAGTGCCAAGCCCTGGGGTTAGTTGGTTTGAGAGGCTCCCTTGGCTGCAGCCACCAGAACTTTTACCCTGGGATAGTGAGGGGAGTTGGGCATTTGAGCCTGAGAAGATTGAGGGAATCTCTGCTGGCAAGGAATGCCAGACCCAGCTGTGCTGTGAAGATTAGCAAGGTGAGAAGGAACCAGCACACACCTGATGAGTGCAGAAGCAGTGGGGCAGAAAGCCCCTGGCTGTGGGTACTTACAAGAGGTTGGATGTTTGGCTTTGGTTTCAGGCTAGAGGGGAGAACTGAAGATCTGGGGCCAGAGGCACCATTTCCCATTCCCCAGGGCTAGAAGTGATTACAAAAAATTAAGCTATCACCACAAAAAATGCAGAGGCAAAGGAGAAAGGATCCAACTATAGAAAACTGTTACAGGAATAGAGATGACTGGGGTTCATCTTCAGAGGAGGATGCTGAAGTAAGGAAACTCCCAAAGAGTAATGTCAAATGGTCACCCATCCAAAAAGAATTTATAAAAGATCTTAAACAAGACTTAAAAAAACAAAATGACAGAGATGAAGGAAAAACTAAAAAAGAAAATTAAGAACGTTCCAAGAAAAACAAGAAGGGTATGAAAGGAAAGTCAACCAACTAGAAAAGGAGATCCAGAATCTTAAGGAAGAAAATGATACCTTGAAAATTAGAATTGGGTAAAGTGAAACCAGGGAAATTATAAGAGATCAAGAAATGATTAAACAAAATATGAAAAATGAAAAAATAGAGAAAGTGAAACATCTTATAAGAAAAACAACAGATTTGGAGAACAGATTAAAGAGAGAAAATATGAAAATAATTGGACTAACTGAAAGTTACAATTTAAAAAAATCTTGATACAATAATAGCAAAAAATAATTAAAGAAAATTGTCCTGAAGCATTAGAACAAGGGGGAAAAGTAGAACTAGACAAAATCCATTGATCACCACTTCAAAGAGATACTATGAGGGAAACTCATAGGAATATCATAGTCAAATTCTGAGAGAATTTGAAAAAAAAAATCTTAAAATCATTAAGATTAAAGCAATTTAAACATGATGATGTCACAATTAGAATTACACAAGACCTAGCAGCAGAGACATTGAAGGACCACAGGTCTTAGAACACAATATGTCAAAGAGCAAAAGAACTGGGGTTCCGGCCAAAAATATCATACCCTGCAAAGTTAAGTATTGTCTTGAACAAAATAAAATGGACATTTGATGAACTTTCAGACTTTCAAGACTGTTAAAAAGATCCTGAATTTAATAGATCATTCAATGTGCAAGAAGAAATAGAAATATAAGGTACATAACAAAGACTGATTATAAGAGATACATAAGGACAGACTTTATACTTTGTGTATGTGTATATATATAATATGTCTAATATTCTCATTGATAACTGGATATTTCATAAGAAAGGCTGGGGTAAACCTGAGTATGATATGAATTTAAAAAGGAACAGTTTAAAAGAGTAATTATTTTATACAAATGAGGCACGAGAGAAAGAACTGATACAGAGGAATTAGATGGGGTAGGAGGGTTGGTAGTTCTGGTAACTTACTTTCATTGGGAATGGGTTTAAGAAGGAATAAAAAATATATATATATATGTATGTATATATGTATACACATATACATATATTTAAAAGAGTATAAAAGTCTTCTAAATTCAGAAGAAAGAAAATGGTAGGGATATAGGGAGGGGGGAGAGGACAAAGGAGGGATCTTTAGAGCAGAGAATGAGGGGATAGGTAAATAGGGGTAAAGAAGGGTATTTAGATTTATGGGAATGGGAGGATAATGGAGGGATCCTTGGAGGGGGGTAGGCAAGCCATAGGAGGGCAAGTAGTGGGTAAAAGTAAAGTAGAGGAGGCAGGAGAGATAGGAAACAAGAGATATGCACATACATAAAAACAAAGATCAGAAGTAGAATAGGTTTGAGAAAGTATATGTCTACATATGTATGTATATACTTATATGTGTATGTATATATCTATAGCTATGGAGAAACAAATCTAAACTTTGTTTGGCCTTCTCGGGTGGGTTGAGGGGAGGGAAATAAAAAGAACAAAATAAAAAAAAAGTGCACAACAGAGAACAAAAGAAAACTCACAAGAAAGCAAAGATGGACAATTCTCAAAACAATGAGTATTATTTATCATATAGGCTTTCTTGAAATGAAAATATTTTGCATCCTCTCTTATGCTCTGCTATGCACATGGTATGCTTTTTTTCTTTCTAACATTGTATTTTAAGTTCCAATATTTAAGTTTATGATATGTTTTTGTTTCTTTTCTCTATTCTATATTGGTGTTATGGATTTTGAGTCTAAAATAAAATTTTGAGGAAAAAAAAGACAGGGTATACTCATACTAGGTCCCTGTGACTTCCTCTTCTTCCACTTTCACCCATTCCATATATGGAATTCATTGCCAACTGTTGAGTACCTTTCTTCTCAGAAACCCCCCTCTCCCCAAAAAAGGAAAAGAAACTCAAGTCTATGAAAGACTTAATAAGTTCACAAAATAATCACCAGGGATACGGGATGCCAAGTAAGTATTACAGTTATAGTCATATTGCATCTAGCTTAGAAACAGAAATGTGGAAATCTTTGAACGATTATAGACTGAGTCAGAAGCCTTGTATGTATTCTGTTAGTCGGATCTAATCCCCTGCGGCTCATAATGTCTGAAAGCAGGTGATCTTTTCCAAGCACTTAGAAAAATTCAGTCTCAAGAAGTTTATCTAGGGACATTTTCTCAGTAGAGGGGACTATGTGTTATATAAGATACCTCAGTAAGGTCAAGTTAGGAAATCTAAAACTTTTATTTGTTATTTGAATGAATCTATTCCCACCTGTACAAGATCAAGAGCAGAGTGTGGGGAGGGAGGGGCACTCTCCAGTAATTATTGACATTTACTCTTAACTTACCTATCTTACTGTGACTGACTTTGGGCTATCCATTTAACTTAGGGACAACTAGGTGAAACAGTGGAGAGTTCTGGATTTAAGAATCAAAAGAAACTGAGCTTAAATACAATTTAGATACTTGCCTGTGACTCTAGGCAAGTCACTTAACCTCATTGAGTCTCAGTTTCCTCATTGGTAAAACGAGAGGGCCAGATTTGGTGGCTTCTAGTTCCAAATCTATGATTCTATATTATAATATCCATTATAAGTACCTCACAGGGTTGTTTGAGAGGGCTATAAGAAAGAATGTATATAAAGTGCTTTGGAAACCTTAAAGTATTACATAAATATCATTTGTAACATTATTAATTCTTGTGAAAATAATGAAGGTACCATGGTATAGTGGACAAAAAGCTGGTCTTGAAGTCAGGGAGTCCTGTCTCTGATACATACTGGCTTTGTGACCATAAGCAAGTCACTTAATCTCAGAATAATTATTGATTTGCATGGGTGGTAGGAATTTCCTTAGTGGAAATTTCCTAAACCAATGAAATCACAGGCAAATCTGGACCAAGTTCTTTCTTCCTTCCTTCCTTTCTTCCTTCCTTTCTTTTTCTTTCTTTCTCTTTCTTTCTTTCTTTCTTTCTCTTTCTTTCTTTCTTTCTTTCTTTCTTTTCTTC
>CM053580.1:384075869-384098552 GCA_028627135.1 Pseudochirops cupreus
TCCTCTCTCTCTCTCTCTCTCTCTTTCTCTCTCTCATCTATATCCATGCATCTGTCAGATATGTATATACATCTTTTACTAGTAACACATATATACATGAATGGATATATATGTGTATATATACATGTTATATACATATATGTGTATATATACAGAGAGAGTTAATTTCTTATTAGTAGTAACTATAAGTTCATCAGAATTCCCATTTCCTTGTATAAATGAGAGTTTTCAGGTCAGGACTGACTTCTAGATTTTATGCCCCAGTAGCTACTTATTTACACATTATCTCATACCTTACTTTCCCCTTCCCATCTCTCATCCTCATGTTGTGAGGATCATATTAGATAACACATGAAGTACTTTTACAAAACGTAAAACACCACATACATATGAGATATCATTACTAATATCATTATAGGCAAGTTGTGTACAATTATAACTTATTCTTGTGCTCTTGATCAGAATATATTTTTGGACAAGGTAAAAAATCAATTAATAATATTTATTAAGCACCTAGCATGTGCCAGGCAGTGTGCTAAGAGCTGAGGCTCCAAAAAGAGGCAAAAGATAGTCCCTACCTCCAAGGAGCTTACAATCTAATGGGGGAGACAACATTCAACAAATATATATTTATCTAACTATATGTTAGATAAATAGGAAATAATTAACAGAGGAAAGGCACTAGAATTCAGAAAGATTGGAGAAAGCTTCTGATAAGAGGTGGACTTTTAATTGATACTAAAAAAAAGGCAGGGAGGTCAGTAGTCACAGAGGAGGAGGAAGAGAGTTCTAGGCAGCAGGGCTGAAGAGAGAAAATATCCAGAGTTGAGAGATGAAATTTCTTATTCACAGAACAGCCAGAAGGCCAGGATCATGGGATCATAGAGGTTGTGGTGGGGAATAAGGTGTAAGGAGATGGGAAAAGTAGGAAGGGTCAAGATTATAAAAGATTTTTGATGCCAAACAGAGCATTTTGTATTTGCTCCTGGAGGCAATAGGAAGCAACTGGAGTTATTGAATGGGAATGGGGGGGCAGTGTTGATATTACCAGATCTGTATTTTAGGAAAATCACTTTATGGGTCTGAATGGAGTGTGGATTGGAATGGAGAAGGGCAGGAGACAGGCAAAGCCACCAGCAACAGTCTGAGAATGAGGTGATGAGGGCTGCACTGGAGTGGAGGCAGTGTCAGAAGTGGGGGTGGTATTTGAGAGATGTTGCAAAGGTGAAATGGAGGGACCTTGCCAGCAGATTGGGTGTGGGGGTAGGGGTAAGAGATAGTGAGGGATCCAGGATGACTCCTAGGTTGTGAATATGAGGGACTGGGAAGATGATGTTACCTTCTATAGTAACAGGGAAAGTAGGAGGAAGAAAGGGGTTAGGGGGATCTTACGGAGTTCTGTTTTGGACACAATTGAGTTTAAGATGGCTACCATATATCCAGTTTGACATGTCTGAAAGGCAGTTGGAAATGAGACATTGAAGATCAGCTGAGAGTTTGGAATAGGATAGGTAGATTTGAGAATCATCAGCATAAAGATGGTAATTAAGTCAATAGGAATTGATGAGATCCCATATGAAGTAATATACGGAGAGAAGTAGTATAAAGAGGGCCCAGGACATAACTCTGAGGGAGGTCTACAGTTACAAGGCATGATCTGGAAGAGAATCCAGCAAAGTAGACAGAGAAGGAGTGGTTAGGTAGTGTATAGCAAGGACTACCAGGATTCTGATTGGGTGGTAGGTGTGAATAGCATGAACCTCAAAGGAAGAGAGGTTACTGAGTGATGGAGGAAGGAGGAGAACCTGGAAATGGGAATGGGAAGCAGGGAGTATTCTAACTCTTTTGCCTTGACAAGTGAGCTGAGGAGAGTGAGTGAAGGTACAGCCAGTACTGGAAAGTATGTCCAGGGAGGGTATGTCATCAAGGGGAAATCAAGTTTCAGTAAGAACTAATAGCTGGAGGGAGTGGGAAAGGAAAAGACTTAAGAAGAATGGAAGTATGTTGCCTATGGAATAGGCATTCTAGAGAGCATAGTGGGAGGGGTGGGTGGAGTCAGGTTGAAATGTTGGTGTAGGAAGGTTGAAGAGGATGGAAATGATGAATTGGGTGGTAGGAGATGTGAGATGGAGTTTTAGTGATGATCTAAAAGAGTTCAGAGTTCCTAGGATAAGATAGGTATGACCATCACTGGAAGGAAGGAGCAATTCCTGTACCCTTAGAGGACAGATGCAGCAGGAGATGGGAGATCCAAAGACAAAGAGAGGGTTGCTCTTCTTTGCCCCAGAGGTTCTCTGCATCCAAGTTGGGAAATTGGGTCAGCAGTAGTAGAAGTGGTTGCTTTGGGATAGATAGAAGATGCCTGACCCCACCCTGGTTCCTAGAAGCCTTTCCTCAGGGGACCCATTGCACCCAATAGGATATGAAAGCACAAGGCGCTAGTATATGATCTGAGGTCTTCTCACCAGAGGAGGCTGGTTATGAGGTAGCAGCAGCAAGCAGTAGACCTCCATTCAGATGGAAGACACTGGGCCTGGCTCCTAGCAGCCTTTCCTCGGTGAAGCAGGAGATGGAAGGCATGAGGAGTCAGCTTGGAGGGACCTCACCTGAGGAAGCTGCCTGAACAGTGCTTGATGTTTTGTGTAATTTATTTAATTTTGAATGTCAAATTCAATTGATATCAGAAGTTCATCATGAGAGGATGTTCTAAGAGCACATTAGACACGTTCTCATTGTTTTGTTCTTTTTGCTGCTCTTACAAAGGTGTTTATTTTCATTGATAAATTTTGTTTTGTTACAGCAGAAACCCAAACACACTAAAAATTAGGTAGCCTCCAAATCCCTGTCAGCTGAGGAAACTGAAAGTCAAGAAAAAATGTTATCAAAGAGTGATTATGACTGACAGTAAAAGTAGCCTTATGCCTTAGAAGCTCTCCATTTTGGCAAAAGGTAGGATGGGACTGTACACTAACTTTTAGAAGTAACACTTTTTCAAAATCAGATTTTTTTGGTGGTTTAAAGATATTTTCTTTTCTCATGTCAATTTTAAATTTTGAACATATTTGCTTGTTTGTTCTTCTAAATAACTTATAGTCAGTTTGGAGTAATTGACTCCAAATATAAGTTCTTGCCCTCATCTTAAATAGGGGAAACCTGAAGTCCAAAGGGATGAAGTCATTTTTCTAGATGTATACTCAAATATATAAAGGATTAGAGAACAGAGTTCAGGCTCATTGTGTTCTGTTAAAATGCATTGGAACATGCTGCTACTTGTGAATTGCTGAAAAGACAGCCTTATTTCCCTGACCCAGACCAGAATGTGCTAGAACATTCACTCCTTCCTGCAATGTCATTTTAATAAAAACAAGCTCTTGGATAAGGTTCTAAACCAAGTCCTTTCTGTTCTTTCCCTGTACTCTCTTCCCCGCCTTCACCTCCCACCTGGAAAATAATTATTTTCTCTTAGAGTTTAACTATTAGAGATTTGAGGTGATATGCATTTTAAAGTCTCCAAACAATTTTATTTTTTATGCTTAGAGAATGGCCATTATTCACTGTTTTAAAAATCATGCTTTGTACAGAGTAGATATGTATGTATCTATATATGTATGTATACATATAAACATTTATGTATATATGTTGGTTGGTTGAGGTAAGTTGTTTTAGAGTCTTTTAATTTGGCTAATGAAGTCCCTGAGATTGTCATTATTTTGTCAATAAATTACTTCAGAGGATTGATATTTCTGACACTTAATTTAATAAACTTTTATTAAGTGTCTACTAAGGGCAGAGTGCTAAGCCCTTAGAATATGAAGACAAAAATAATATAACCACTTCCCTCATGGATTCTATATTCTATTGGCTCCAGTAGATTGGAGCCACAGTGAAATAAGTAACACAGTGGATGGAGTGCTAGGCCTAGAATCAGGAAGACCTGAGTTCAAATCCAGACTCAAATACTTCATAGCTGTGTGATTCTGCAAATTCATGTAACCTCTGTCTGCCTCATTAGTAAAATGTGGATCATACCAGCACCTACCTTCTCTGGTTATTGAAATGATAAAATGAGATCATATTTGTAAAGTGTGTAGCATAGTACTTGACATAGAGCAGATGCTTTATAAATTTCTTTCCCCTCCCTTTTCTTCCTTCAGATCATCACTTCCCTGATGTCCTGGTCCTCTCTGAGAAGGAAGGACAAACAGCAGCAGCCAATGTGACTTTTCCAATAATAAGAAAATTGTCAAAAACTGGTATGTGTGTTATCTTTTGTATACCAATGTAAAGAACATTAGAAATAATTCTGTATAATAGGAGGGCTAAGTTTAGCACAAGAGGAAAGGAACAGAATAAAGTAGAATGTACTGCCCGAGGAGGTCTTCCTAGAGGTCTTCAGGCCAAGGTGAGGTGATCACTATCTGGAAAGGGAGAGGTGATTTTGTTCGTTTGTTTTCAGGTACCGGACTAGATGCCACCTCCTTCTAAGATTCTTTGTCTAAATGAGGCAATGAGGTAGCCTTGCTAATGTACTTTATTGCGTGAAGTAGACATCCTGTTCTTCTGAAACAATTTGGTTGCTCATAAGAGAGTTTTTCACCATTTTTCACCATATTTTTCACCAGCTTCTGGTTTCAAGTAAAAAGTCAGTCTCACTTAATAGAGAGACACAGAATGAGATTTTTTGCATTTGTACATTTAATAGAACATAGCTCTCCTCTCATTCAAACAGTTGATGTTTTAAGGTGTCTGTGTTCTGGTTCTAGACCCAAAGGACCTCAATTCAAATCCCAGCTTTTCTGCTTACTGCTTGCGCGGTCCTGAGCAAGTAACTTAGTCTCTCTGAGTTCCAGGATGTAAAAAGAAGGGCTTCAACAAAGTGACCAATAAGATAGCTCCAACTCTCAAGCCATAATCCTATGGTATTATGACCTCCAGAAAACAGAAGGAGTGACTGTGAGGGATACCAAAAAATTATGTTTAGAGAACCTTACAGGTTTGGTATGCTACAATCATTTTGCCAATGAAGTATTTGCTCTATTCAATCTTTGTTATGAAAATGCATGATTTTTTTTAAACATATAAATTCAGATCTTTTTTTAAAATTTAAGGTTAACAAAGCATTTTCACAAAAATACTGTGGGATAGGTAGTCCAAATTTTTCCCCCATTCTACAGATTAAGACACTGAAGTTTAGGGAGGTTAGGTGAATTTCCTATTGGCATATAGTTAATAATACTAATATTGGTTTTGTTCATCATTATCAATGCTAATAGCTTATGATATATAATTATGTACTGTAATTATATAATCATTTATAAATATGTTGTTAACACAAAAATACTGAACATTAAATTTTGTAAGCTATTTCCCTCCTAACAATGCTCTGAGGTAATGTATATATAATTATTCCCATTATAGAGATGAAAAAAGTGAGGCTTAGAGTGATGACATGCAATGTCATGCAAGTGGTAGAAACAGAATTTGAGTCCATGTTTTTGGACTACAGGTCCTATATTCTTTCTACCCCAGTACACAGCCTCTCCAAATGTAGCTTCATAATTATATTTCACATATTATAAGTTTCACAGACATCAGACACATCCCTATTCTAACAAAAACATAACACATTCCAAGTGAAGCAGAGATTACTTTTGTCTCATATGCCCATATGATCCTTTTCTTCCTACAGAGACCTGTTACCTGCCTTGCAAACAGCATGGGAAGTTGCCTCAGCTTATTTTTTTTTTTTGGATAGAAACACCTCATTCCTCCCCTGCTATACATTCTCAGACTTTGCATAGTGTTAGCAAAAGTTTATATGCTATAACCACTATCAAAGCATCACCTCTTTCCCACATCATTGGTGTTCTCACAGAATTTACACGGTGATTATAGAGTGACAAATATTAGTGCTCATTAAAATGTGTTCCCTTCATCGTGTAAGGTCAATATAAGAAGATTTAGGTACATAAAGGGTTATGAAAGAGCCAGGGTGCAGGAAGAGATCAGATGGCAAAGACCATAAAGAAAATTATATAGAATTCTGCAGAGAGAAAGAAAAGGAAAATACAGCATAAAAAGGAAGAAAGAATATAACATCTGCTTCATACAGACATACAACATACAACTTAGGTAATAATAGTAATATTAATAACAACTGGCATTTATGTGGCGCTTTAAGGATTTACAGGTGATAAAGCAGGGTCAAATGTCTTGGCGAGATGAGGGTAAAAACATGCTGACGAAAAGCAGGAGTACATTAGCCTAGAAGAGATGGGCAATGATTTCAACACATTGGGTAGGCAATTCAAAAAATAAAGGAAAGGAAAGAGAGCAACAAGATGTATACATGGAAGCTACTAACTGAAGAGCCTGAAGGTTAGAAAAAGTCATGTAATAGGAGGACAATGTTTGGCACCTAATCAATCATTCAGATACTACAACCATCCAATTCATTCTAGCAGCTAACCAAAAGATACAAACTTGATAACGTATTTCATGATGAGATGAACATGATAATCATTTTAATTGAAGCTACTTTGTGATCATGATTTTCTTGCTCTTATGAGAGAAGAGAATGGGCAGCCTCCTAAAGTAATAAACTTCTGATTGCTTTTATCAAATGGACTGTTATGACTATAATGGTCTTTTCCCATCATTCTTCAGGTCACTAGCTCGAAGGAAGACATTCCAAAATACATTATACCAATAAAAGCCACTGCCCAGAACCTGTAATAAATTTGAGTATAGCAACTCTTTATAATACATCAGGAAGCTTACTTTAAAACCACTAGAAGGCACAGTACAATCAGATTACAAGGAAGGATTCTAATTGAGGTGATGTATATAGCTGAAATTGACCTAAATCAGTCATTCCTAGATTGGTTGAGGCCAAGTTCTAAATTATAAAATTTAGTAGTCTTTAACATTCAATCACTTAGTTTTATCAGGCCTAACTTTGCAATATGGATTACATTTTTCCCATTCCCTATTCATAGGGCCATTATAGATTAGGTCTTCATTATCTCTCTCACAAAGAGTATTGCAATAACTTTCTACTTTGTCTTCCTATCCTGAGTCCTTCCCATTGCCAGTTTATCTATCACACTACTTCTAAAGTGATTTTCCTAGGGCATAGATTGGACCAGGTCACTGCCCTACTCACTAAGCTCCAGTGGCTCCCTATTACTTCCAGGAATAAATACAAACTTGTCTAGCTAACATCTAAATCACAATTTAGTTTTATCCTAACTTCCCAGCCTTATATCTCACATTCATTCACACTCTTTTTTTTTCCTTTGCACAACAGATCAGTCATACTGAAGTTACTTTTCCTCACATATGGCATTTGATCTCCTGTTTTCATACAAAGACTTTCCCTCATGCCTGAAATATACTCCCTTCTTTCATCTCCCCCTTAAATCCTTAGCTTCTTTCAAACTTGAGATCAGGTGCTATTTCTAGATGAAGTCTTCCATGGTTCCCCCCACCCAATTGCTAGTATCACTTCCAAAATAATTACATTTATTTCATGTAATTTAGTATATGCCTACATGTATGAATGCTATTCTCCATTCTCTCCCCTCCTCCAACAGAATGCAAGCTCTTTGAGAGGCAGGACTGTTTGAATTTTGTGTCTGTAGTACCAGTGTTAACAAAATCTTTGACACATAGTTGGCATTTGATTAATTCTTAGTGGTTGATTGATTACCCCAGCACTTTCCCCTATTGGTAAAGATAAGGCTTTCTATAATCTGAAAATTATAGATTAATAAACAACTCAGAGACTGTCTAGTTCAACCCTCTCAAATCATAACCCTCATGATGAGAGAAATTGTGTCTTGTCTCAGGTCACTCTGAGAGTACATGGCAAAACTACCATTTAACTCAGCTCCTCTGACTTCAAATTGATACTCTTTCTATTACACTACCATGCATCCTCAGACAGAATTAGGCCCATTTTTTCTACTACATGCCCATCAAGACAAAGGAAAGAAAGAACATTATAATATAGACAATTCAAGCAGAGATTCTTCCATAGCGTTCTGCCATGGCATAGAGGCATCATCGTCAGAGCTGAAGATACACGTGTATATTCACTGTAGTGTATGCCCACAGTCATATATCTATTCAAGTAGAATGATGTTACCTCTTACTAAGAGGCTATATTCTTCCATGTGATTAATTATTCATGGAACACCTCTTTTTGTAGCACCTTAGGATTGTAGCTTTATAAATGATGTACAATAAATAGATTATGATGTCTGAGAGATGCACTTAATTGAACAATAACTACTCAAGGGGTCATATGTCCATAACTCATATTGACTTTAATGGGACGTTGGTGGGTGTTTCAGGGTAAACTCAGGTCCACAGATCCTAGTAGCAGTCACTGTACCAAGTCTTGTTCAATCCTCTCCCTTAACTTTTCATTGGCTGTTCTTAGAGCTGTCAGCTTCAGTTATAGATGAAGGTTGCAAATTAAGAGGACATAATTCCTTTTTCAAGTTCCTCCTTGATAAATGACAACTTTCATCCTTCAGCGATTAAATATTAGGTAATCCAAGAGCTACTTAAAAAAAAGTGTTTCCTAGCAATACTGGAACTGAGTCACTAAGAATTTATTTTTTTATAGTCTGACTGAATTCCTTTTCTTCTTTGTGCACTTTTAGCCTGTATGTTAGATAAGTGTGTGTCCTTTTCTGTTTTTCAGAACAATTAAATTGTTGTCTTTGAGTTGTTGTAAAATAGAATGACATTCAATTATTTGTTTCGGTCTTGACATTGCAAAAATAGCAATTAAAGTGCCCAATATCACTAAAGTCTTCTAAATCATATTTATATGGAATCACTTGTTTAGAAAACAAGAAAGATGGTTGCATATTTCACAGCAGGACTTCCAGAAATTGTGAGACGCTGAGGAATGAATTAGCGTAAGTCCCTAAATGCAAATCAATGTGAAAAAATTACATTACAGTTTTGGTTTTTAATTCAGTGTTCATTTTATCTTCTGCTTAGAGGAGGAGAAAATTAAGAGTGACCAGTATCTGATGCTCTCATTCACTGTGGTTGCCGTCAGTACTTAGCTACCTCCCTCTGCATTTTCCTAAGTTGAATAGGTAAGTTGGTATCTGGTATCTGAAAATTATGGAGTCAGGAAGCTGCCTATAGTCTAAACTTCATCCTCAACCGTGGAATCTGAAGTTAAAACCGACATGACTACACTGACAGTATGAAAAACACCCACACACCCACCCACACACATAACAACAACAACAAAAAGCCAACTCTCATAAGATCAATGAGGAAGTAAATTTAAACAATATTAAGTGGGTATTGTAAATGAAGTACTGTATTCAGCAGTGTGGGGGAACGAAAGGTGGAAAAACATGTTCCCTACCCCTGAAGAGCACTTGACATATACTCATAGATAGAGATAAGTGTGATCTGGTTAAAATGTGATTAGAGAAAAAATAAATTGAGACAAAATACATAACACAAATTAAGGAGAGGGAGTTCAAGTTCACCTAGGGAGACAGGGACAGCTTCATGGAAGAAGGCTAACTGGAGAAGGAAAGAAGTGTTTGCTATAGCAGCACTATTGGGCACATGGGTGCCAAAATTGGGAGATACTGTGCCGATATTTGGAGGCAGAAAATTATTGGGATATAGCTAGCAGTCGAGTTCAAATGGACCATACAATATGTGAAGAGACTTAATGTGAAACAAGACTGGAAAGATAAGCTAGAGATTGACTATAGTGAACCTCAAATGTCAGGCTTACATTACTTCGTTTTATCCTCGGGGATATATCCTACAGGGAGCCACTGAAAGTTTTTGAGAGAAGGAATGATAGGGTAAGACCTGTACATCACGATATTATAATTCCCCAGGGAAAGACACAAGAAAAATTTGCTGAAGGCCCAGAGTTGAACCTCATATACCTGTAGGATTACATGAATTTACCCAGCATGAAGAGGCAGAGTGTGAGACCAGACAGCTACAAGATAGATGAATACCATGATTGGTCAGTTGTAGGACCATGGCATCTCAGACTTGGATAAGGCCTTAGAAGCAACCTAGTCAAAAACAGCCCCCCTTGAAATATACCTGATAATCACCCAACCTGTTCTTAAAGGCTGCTATTGAGGGGGAAAAACAGAACATCCCTGTGTTCTTGGGTAGTTACAAGGAAGATTTTTCTCAATTAAGCTTAATTCCAGTTCTCATACATTACCCTGCATTAGTACTTGAAGAATCCAGCAACTTGGGATTTCACACATGTGGAGATGATAACCTAGGGCAAGGAGAATTCTTCTCAGTTACTTAGACAGTATAGTAAATTATCATGGATCGTAGTTTCCCCTTTTCATCAGTATAGTCTTCCTATGACACTTTATACACACTCACATGTGCCTATAGTCATAGTAAAGCAGCTAAGTGACACAGTGGATACCCTAGGCCTGGAATCAGAGTTTAAATCTCAACCTCAGACATTTACTAGCTGTGTGACCCTCAGAAAATAATTTAACCTTAACCTTTCTCCATTTCCTAAACTGTAAAATGGGTATAATAACAATATGAATGCCCCAGGGTTTTGATCAAATGAGACAATGTTTATAAAGTGCTTAGCACGGTACCTGGCAAGTAGTAGGCTTATGATAAATCCTTCCTTCTTTCCCTCTTTCTTTCCTTCCTTCCTTCCTTCTTTCTTTCCTTCCTTCCCACAGGTAATTTTTGATTCTTTGTTTGAAATGATAAGAAGGCTCTAATGGAATAGGATACAGGATGGGATGAAAAATGTTGATCAGGGCCAAGAGTCATAGCCGAGGGAAGGCAAGCTTAAGGGAAGAGCTACAGAAATGTCACCCTATGTCATCTTGGGCAGTCAATGAGCATTACACACCTGGTTGGAAAGTATCTAAAAGGGGTTAGGGGAGGCATTCATGAGAAGGGAAGGCAAGGAAGATAAATCCTGGCTTATTCCCCAATGACAAGAGGAAGCCCTGAATAGCAGTGATTTGGTTAGACCTTTTGGTGAAAACCAGATAAGCTTAGATAAACAGATGGACACTGCAGTCACTTTCTTGGTGCAATGATTTGTTAACGGAGGAATCCAAGTGCTTCACTGCTGAAATAACTAAAGGGCATTATTAGGCAGTAATTACTTCTCCAGATAGGATGCAAGAGGGAGGGGGGAGAGAAGGTGACCCAGTTAGAGAGAAGAGCCACAGGCCCCATGGGGTGAACTCTAATCAGCAGCAAACCCTTCTCGCCTAATGTCTTCCCTGACAATAGTTGAGCTCCAGCTTAATTAGACTAAAACCAACAATGTCATTTATGCCATTTTCCTTATAATAATGCCAACCTCAAATAAATATATTTACTGTAATGTTTCTTAGAAGAGTAAAAAACATTAATGCAGTCATTTTCTTTCCTGGTGCAGCTGAAAATGCAGTCTTGTTAGGAAGTCTCCCTTTCTTGGCAGTGAGATTTATGACTCTCTGTTTTCTCATTCTCACCTGTAATGCCACCCTCTAAGATGCTATCATTGTGATTTTACACGTATCTATCACATACTTTGATTTTTCTTGAACACTGGTGAATATTTTATTTTATTAAGTATTGAAATTGTAGTTGATTATTAAGTGTTTTATTTCTTTTCAAAACTAGAATTAGGTCTATTCTTCAGGCACTTTTGTATAACTTGACTTAACTTTTGTTCTGTTCTGGGGAGATTTGTTCCACTGCCTCCCCCCAAAGAAACCCCACAAGTAATTCATTACATTTAAAATCTGATTTAAAAAAAAACAACACTTTTTCCCCCCATTTTCTCATTTTTCAGAAAACAGCATGAGTAAAATTGCATTGCAGGGTAAGAATCTTTTGAGAAACTGGTTCACGTGTACCAGCTCTCTAGGCAGGAATATCCATCCCCTTATGATAACTATGGTACCAAAGAAAGGCAGGAGGTGAGGCTGGGCCATGAAAACGGCACTAGACTTTGAATCAGAAGAACAGGACTAGACTCTTAGCTGTGTGATCAGAGGAGGTAATTTCATTTCAGTCACAGTGTCCTTGTCTATGAAATGGGGATGATGTTGTTTGCACTACTTGTCCTACTGGATTGTGGTAAGAAAGTTCTTTGGCAACATTGGAGCACCATGCAAATTGGCATAATGCTAATTTTTTTTTGGAAGAAGTGATCATCAATTATCCTGAACTACTTGGATTCTGTTGACTCTGGAGGAGAAAGTGAGGCTGATGACCTTGTATAGCTCTGCCTCACTTAAACCCAATTACCTTGCAAGTCAAGACATCACCCTCCTGATGTCATTGGTCCTCTTTGAGAATGAAGGACAAACAACAAACATTTTTCCATCACCTAGGCTAGCGCTTTTTTCACAGTAGGTATCTATCAAACATTTGCTTATTTGAATTTCTATATTTCTGCCCTAATTTCCATCTACTCTGTATATGTATTATATGTAGAATGTACATGTTTATTATATGTGTGTAAGTATGTATATATGTGTGTGCACATGTAAATCTACATAAACATGTGCATATATTTATAATACATAATATATTATATGATCTACATATATATATATATATATCATATAATATATATGTTTATGTCCCCATTTGAATGCAGGGTCCCTGAGGGCAGGTACAATAGGTATGATATAATACAATACAATATGATAAACATTCATCAAGTGCCAATTATGTACCAGATATTTTGCTAAGACCTGGTGATACAATTAAAAAAAAGTCAATCCCTACCTTTGAAGAGCTTACAATCTAATAGGGGACAACCATACAGAAAAGGAAGCTGGAGGGGGAGGCTTGTCAGAGGGAACTCAGCATGGGGGCATGATAAATATGAAGGGAGAGTTAAAACCAAGCAGAGAAGCTGGTAGCAAATGAAGATATGGCTGGGATTTTGATCCCTATGTAAAGAAAAGCTCTGGGAGGAGTTTGTGTTTGTTCTTTTGTTTATTTTTAACTTCGCCTCCAGTCCTCCAATCAGAGAGCCAGAAGCAGTTGCAGGTACTGATGAGGTGTGAGTTGCAAAACTCAAGTATCTCCGCAATGACGTTTCCTTATGATGAGGCTTAGTGGAGAATGTGCTGGACGTAGAGTCAAGAAGTTGTTATTCAATTGTTTCGCGTCTGAATCTTCATGATCCCATTTGAGGTTTTCTTGGCAAAGACACTGAAGTGGTTTGCCATTTCCTTCTCCAGCTCATTTTACAGATGAGGAAACTGAGGCAAATAAGATTAAGTGATTTGCCCAGGGTCACACAGCTAGTAAGAGTCAGAAAATCATAGTTCAAATTCTGTCTCAGACACCAGCTTTGTGACACTGGGCAAGCCACTTAATCTCTAACAGCCTCATTATCCCCACTTTCCAGAAGAAGGACACTTGCCAAATGTTTGCTGGATTTGAGTTGCTGTCTTTTTGGCATAACTTCTTTCTACTGTGTATTTATTATATATAGACTTATAAAGATACACATATATGTGTGTTTTTATACTGACATATGTACATACACACAAACACATCACACACACACACACACACACACACATTCTATTCCTCTCATCAGAAGGTGAGCCTCTTTAAGGTGAGCACTGTTTTTGCTTTTCATCGTATTCAATCATTTAACACAGTGGCCAGAAGAAAATAAGTATTTAATAAGTTATTGTTGATTGGTTCAAAGTGTTCACAGTTTTCTAGCATCCATTCTCCTGGGCATCAAAACTTTTACTTGCTCAGTGCAGGGAAATTCCCATTGATATCCATGTGAGTAGAATGATTTTATTTACCAGGGCAAGAAGTCAGAGCCCTGTGGAAAGTTATAGAATAACTGAGATCAAGCATCATTTTTTTTCCCCACAATACTTTATATCTGCTGACTCAGTACCAGTTACCTTCGGAGGACTTTCCATGTAAAACTGCCAAAATATAGAACAGACACTTATTTTTTGTTATAGAATTCAGGAATTGCTCTCCTGAATTGTACTATAACACATTGTAATAATTTATACATACATACATACATACATACATATATATATGTATATATATATATAACAATATATAACAATTTCACTATAACACATTAGTTCCATATCTTTTTCTGGTTAAATAAATTGATTATATTAGGATGAAAATCTTTGTGGAAATTTATGGATTGTTATAATTCAGCTGTCCCATTTTCTTGGGCTCTGAGGAAACTTGCCTTCTAAGTAGCAGGATCTTTCTTTGGGGCAAGGGACATTTTGGGACAGTTCTACCTTTCCTTTTTGACGTTTCTCCTGTTTTTTCCCCATAAATCAAGTCACTACAAACATTTATTAAGTACCTACTATGTGCCAGGCATTGTGATAAGCACTAGGGATACAAAGAAAGGGAGAATAATTCTTGTCCTCAAAGAGATCATGTTCTAATAGGGGAGACAATATATAATCAATTATGTATAAAGGAAAGGTATAATTAAGGGGGATCAGGAAAAGCTTCTTGTAAACATGAGATTTTATTTTATTTTATTTATTTGTTTTTTGGAGGGCAATTGGTATTAAATGACTTGCCCAGAGTCACATGGTTAGTGAGTGTATCAAGTGTCCGAGGCTGGATTTGAATTCAGGTCCTCCTAACTCCAGGGCTGGTGCTCTATTCACTGTGCCACCTAGCCGCCCCTAGATGTGAGATTTTAGCTGGAATTTGAAAGAAGCAACAAAAACTAAGAGGCAGAAATGAGGAAAGAAGGAATTCCAGGCATGGAGGATTACCAGTGAAAGTACTCAAGAGTCAGGAAATTATGTTGTCCAAAGGATAGGAAGGAGGTCAGTGTCTCTGGATCTCAGGTTATGTGGAAGGGAGTAAAAAAGATCAGAAGAGTAGCAAGGGACCAGGTCATAAAGGACTTTAAAAGTCAAACAAAAGAGTTTATATTTGATCCTGGAGACAACAGGGAACTACTGGCATTTATTAAATGGAGTGGAGTGGAGTATGATATAGTCGTACATCTGCTTTAGACAGATCAATTTGACAGTTAGGTAGAGGATAGTTGGATTCCCCCATATGTTCCCATGAGTTTTTACATATATCTCTACCATTTCAGAAGATTATGTTTTTTCTTTATACAGTGACAATTTTTTCTTTGTTTTAATAAGTGTATTCGTTTTTTTTTTCATTAGATTGTGCTTATAATCCACAAACTTCAACGCCATCATTGTGCTTTCAACATATGTCATCACTGAATTCTTTGCTTTTTGAATAATAACCAGTGGTACATTTAGTACTGTGAAGAATGGATAGATCACCATCCACTGGTCCCTTAAGGAATCCTAAGACTTTATTTCAAGCAAGATTTCTGGCAAGATCTGCCTCCAAGTAGCTTGTAAAGACACCAGGCTGATTGTCAATGCTTTCTACATTGTACTCATCTCTAGTCATTTTCTTCTCACTGTCATAGATCTTGTCCATGCCAGACCTGTTAAGAATCATGTAGGTTCCCGGGCAGCTAGGTGACGCAGTGAATAGAGCATGGGCCCTGGAATGAGGAGGACCTGAGTTCAAATCCAGCCTCATACATTTGACACACTTACTAGCTATTTGACCTTGGGCAAGTCACTTAACTCCAATTGCCCTACTTTCCCCCTCCAAAAAAAAAAAGGAAGAAAGGAAAAGGATCATGTAGGTTCCCAGCTGATCAACCCAATAAGCTATAGTACAATTTGTCAGGCTCCTCTTTTTCATACCACATTGTGGTCATTCATGAGCATAAGTTGCATAGACAATTATATTCTCTTCTATATGGGCATAAGAAATTTGGCAGATGATACCACTGGTAAGTCAGAATTCTTGCTTTTGGTGGGCTATCTTTGTTTCTGTCCTGAATTATTAAGTGTTTAGGCAGCTAGATTATGCACAGGGGTTAGGATCAGGAAGGCTGATCTTCATGAGTTCGAATCTGTCCATAGACACTTATTACTTGTGTGACCCTAGGCAAATCACCTAACCCTGTTTGCCTCAGTTGCTCATGTGTAAAATGAGCTGGAGAAGGAAATGGAAAACCACTCCAGTATTTTTTCCAAAAAACCCCAAAAATCCCAAAATGGGGTCACGAAGAAGTCAGACCCAACTGAAACAACTGAACAAATGTGGTGTTTCTGTGAGTTACTGTGGTTCAATTGTGTCCAACTTTTGTCCGTGGATTTTTCTCAGCAAAGGTAGTGGAGTGGTTCACCATTTCCTTCTCCAGTGGATTAAAGCAAACAGAGATTAAGTGACTTGCTCTGCTTCACATAGCTGGTAAACATCAGAGGATATGAACTCAGCTCACCTGACTCCAGGCCCAATGCTCCATCTACTAAGCCGTTTGGTTGACCCTGGTTCTGTGCATAGTAATCCATTTTTTCCATTCTCCTTTCTTACTTGAAATAAGATTTATTTCTGATGTATTTATACCCCAGCCCTGCCAAAAGAGCCTTTTTATTTTTCTTAAAGTCGCTTTTTTTCTCTCCTATTTTGGAAAAAGAACTCAAAGCACCAATGATATTCGTTCTTGTTGGTTAAAAACTGATTAATTCCTCCTTGATACTACGCCTGCAATTCAAGTAGCTACCACCAGATTCCTCCCAATCAGGATCAGTCTTTACTCTTGTTCCCCTTGGCAACCACATTGCTTCATCTGTCATTCTGCTGTGTCTCTTTTCCATCTATTCATCTATAATCCAGTCAGTAATTATTCCTAATTATTTACAGTTATATAAACTAAGCCTCTTAGCTGTTTCCATAAGTGCTTTCCCTTCTCTGCTTCTCCAACAGTTTCTTAAAGGAGCTGTGCCTTTTGCCATTTCTGAATGAAACTTTGAGATACCTTTTGAATAGAAACAGTTTTTCAACACATTTTCACAGTGGTCCTAGAGACCGTGGAATGATGACAGCTCTTATTCTAGGCTGGAGAGGAATTGGTACTATGGTTGTTCTCTGGGTTTTTGAGGTGTTATGCACGAGAGAGCACACAGACCTCATCAAGTCAGAGTTAATAACAGTCTGGCTCAGGGCCCGGATCTAGAGAGGCAGGCAAATCCTTGTTAATATGCAGCATTTGATCTGAAAATAACATCAGTCATTAAAAGAGAACTTGATAAAGAGGAATTATACTTCAGGTTGGGCTTGGACTACCGGATGACCTTGAAGCTGAGCCAAAAAAAAAAAAAGGTAATTTCTGTGCCCTTGGTAAGCTTTGGAAATTCTGCTCCCCATGATTAAAAATTCCAACCCCTGTATTAATGGGCAATGAGGGATGGAGTGGGGCTAATCAGCATCCCAAGATAATCATATGCAATAGACAATTACATGCTACGCATTTATAAAAAGTAATATTAAAGTGTCTCTTTTTGTGCCCATTAGGTGACAGTTGCCTACCTTGTCTACCCTAGTTTAGTTTTTGTCTCTAAGGTCACTTTTAAATCTAAGAGTCTACGATTAAAAAAAAAAGATATAGAATTAGACACATTTGGTAACAGGAATTTGAGAAGGACAAGAACATTCCATTCTATGGAGGCTTCCCCATATTCTTTCAAGTTAGAAGAGACCTTCACAATCCTCTAGACCAGTTGTTCCCAAACTTTGTTTGTTCTCTGTGCCCCTTTACGCTATTAAAATTATTGAGGACCCCCTCCCCAAAAGCTTGTGTTTATGGAGGCTATATCTATTGACATTTACAGTATTAGAAATTCAAATAGCCCAGTATTATTATGAAAATAGTTTTGAACTCAAAGATCCTTTCAAAGAGTCTCAGGAGACCCCAGGGGTTCTCAGATCACACTTTGAAAACTATTGCTCCAGTCTAACCCCTCTCCCAGTCTAGGTAAGGTAGAGTGCAATCTTCACTAAAGTCTTCATCTCAGGGGTAGGAAGATCTAGGATCAAATTCCACCCCAGACAATTACCAGCCACATGATTATCAGCAAGGCATTTAATTCCAGTTTTTACATCTGTAAAATGAGAATAATCATTGTGCCTTCCTTACTGGGTTAAGTAAAAGAATATATGGAAAAGCCTTTGCAAATCTTAAGGTGCTATGTAAATGCCAGATATTATTATTGTTCATGTTGGAGAAGCAGCCTGTCATAGTGAGTGGCAAGCTGACCTTGGAGTCAGGAAGAACAGTGTTCAAGTCCCATTACTTGGCTGATTGGGACAGATACTGGCTATTTTTACTCATTTTTAAATAAGCTTTATTAAGCACTAAACATTTTACAAATTTCACAATTTACCTCCACAGCTACCCTGGGAGGTAGGTGCTTTTATTGCCCTCATTTACAGACAAGGAAACTGAGCCAAAAGTTAAGCAACTTGCCTGGGGTCATAGCTAGTAAATTCCTGAGATCAGATTTGAGCCCAGGCCTTCCAGGCTCCAAGTCCACAACTCCCTCTTGCTTTACCTAACTGCATCTGTGATCTTAGCTATATAATCCTTGGTTGCCTCACAGTGTCAGAGGCTACTCTTCATGGCTATAAGTTTAAGAACAATTGCAGATCTGCATTGAAAGAGGGGATTTCTTCAGGTGAAGTTCCTTCTCCACCCTGCTGAAATTAGAGGTCTATGGCACAGTGGATAGAGGTTCAGCCCTTGAGTGAGGAAGTCCTGAGTTCAAATGCAGCCACAGCCACTTACTAGCTGTGTCACCGTGGGCAAGCCACTGAACCCAATTTGCCTCAGTTGTTCATCTATAAAATGAGCTGGAGAAGAAAATAGCAAACTGCTCTAGTATCTTTGCCAAGAAAACCCCAAATGGGTTCATGAAGAGTCAAATATGACTGAAAACCACTCAATAACAACCCCATTACCACTACCCCCACCAAAAGCAACAGGGAATAGGCCTAGAGCAGCAGAAATAACTTACTCCAAGTCACAGGTTTAGATAGTGGCAAACTATGACTAGAACTTGGATCTTGGGGACCTTGTCCATGTCACACTGCCTGTGAAATTCATGTTGGGAAAACAGGAAAAGGTGATTGAAGAAGTGAAATCGATTGTGTCTTCTTTCTTTGTTAATGGAGTATCTATACATAAAGTGGGATGAAGACATTTCTCCTGATTCTAAGTATCCTTTGTGGCCTCACCTTGAGTACCAAATTCTTGAAAGGTTACTACACACTCCACTTATGCAGTCATGACCTGCGTGAATATTCTAGAGAAATGTTGATTCCCAAAACATATTTGAAGGGTAGACAAGGCCATAAAGTATGTATCATGAATACGTGTGGTGACAGGAAGGTCTTTTAAAGGCAAATCAAGCCAATGACAGCAACATCCCCCTCACCCCCTAGTTGAAAATAAAAAGACCATTTTATCTGCCATCAGTATTAGCACTGAGTAAGCACCCTCACTGTGTGTGCAGCAGAGCGCTCAGTCAAGGTCACGTCTTCAAATGACAAGCACTGGAAATAATATTTAAAAATCCTGAAAGGCAAAGAGAAATGTGCGTCTCTAGATGGTACAGTTTTGCAAACACAACATTTCATAATCACAATTACCCCTAATCTTGTCAGTCTTGCTATCCGTTAATCTCCTCATGCAGCTCCTTAGCTCCGTAGCAGAATGCAAGAAGAGGGACGTTTCATGGAATTGTGGGCTCCACATTTGCTCACTTAGACTCATAGCAGAGGTCTCTGAGAGCTGGCACCAAGATGCAGAGGAGGCACGAACTGACAATGGGCCGAGCATTCAGAGGGTGAGGGCCATGCTTCCTGCTTCCTCCGGCTGTTGACATGCTTACCTACTCCCTGGGTCAGCTGGGAAGGGAGAGGATAGGATTCTGTTCTTGAGATCTGACTGTTCTTTTCCAGTGAGGTGTCTATGTATTTACCAGGGATTGTCTCTTTCTCTGGATCTGGGCCCTGAGCCAAGCTGTTACTCACCATGACAATGGTTGATGGGTCTCTCATGCCTCCTCACTCATTCTCTCTCCCCCTTTATTTCTCTTTCATATTATTAAAATATACCCTATTTTGAGGGGACAAGGATTTACATCCCATGCCATCCCACGAAGCATAGGTAACAAAACGTGTGACTACAAATACATCATCACAGTCACAAAAGTCAAAATTAAAGCCTTTCATAGCCATGACAGCTAATCCAGATTAAACAGTTTAAGAATTCAAATGCAGTTTTAGGAGTCCTGAATACATTTGAGAGAATTAATAATGCATAGATGAAAACCTTTACCTCATATTTAATATATGCCACAGTAACATCTGAGGTGACTTTGAAGGCAGCCTCAGCTATTTTGAATACGCCTGAAAATCAGGAAGAAAGCAACAAAAAGCCATTAGATTACCCAAAATTGCTGCTCAGCTCAAAGAAGATCCCCTCAGGCTGGCACTCAGAACCTCTTAACTCATATTTTAGACACAATTCTGACAAACATGTGTGTATAGCTTTCTAGTCCACAGAAGATTACCAGAGGATTTCTGAGCTGACTCCTGGATTAGTCCCAACCATCTAATAATTAGTATTTAAGTCTCAGATAGTTGCCTGGGGCACCAAGAGTTAAACAACTTACTTGGACTCAATTTCTAACTATCCCAGGCAGAATTTGAACCTATGGGTTCCTGGCCTTAATTCTGGTGTTCATCTACGATATCTGACTGCTTTCTAGTTCTCAGCAGATTTGAAGAAAGTTAGGAATGTGTTGGAAGGGAGGAAGGTGGTAGAGAGAAGCAGGGGAGAAGAGAGTGGTCTGATAGAAGCAGGAAGGTAGGAATGCACAGTACAGGAGGAAAGCTGAATGGTGGAGCAGAAAGAACACTGACTCTGGAGTCAGTGAAATTAGCTTCAAATTCCACTTCTGCAATTATATGGCTTTGGGCCAATCATTTAACTTCCCTGGGCCTTGGTTTCCTCATCTGTAAAATTAGGGCGTTAAATTATAAGGCCTCTGGAGTCCCTTCTTGCTTTAGATAGCACTTTGATTCCATGCTAATGACAAAAAGTGGCATGCATGTGTCTCAAAAAGTGACAGCTTCTTGTAACAATAAGTGGTAAAAAGGGAAGAAATAGGAAAAAAATATGAAACATAAACAGAAGAACATAAAAATATAGACTGATTATTTCAAGGAAAATTCCTACTCATTTCAATCAGTCATGAGAGTGGAAGGGAAGAAAGGGAATAAACTTTTATATAGCACCTGTTATATACCAGGCACTTTACAAATGTTACTTCATTTCATCCTCACAATAACCTAGGAAGTGTGTGCTATTATGAGCTTTATCTTACAATTAAAGGAACTGAGGTGGTTGTGACCTACCTGGGGTCACAGTTATTAAGTGTCTGAGATGGAGTTTGACCTCAGGTCTTCTTGATTTCAAGAGGCAACTAGATGGCTCAGTGGATAGAGTGCTGGGCCTGGAGTCAGGAAGACCTGAGTTCAAATGTGAGCCTAGACACTTACTAGCTGTGTGACCCTAGTTAAGTCACTTAACCTCTGCCTGCCTTCATCCACTGGAGAAGAAAATGGCAAATGACTGTAGTATCCAAGAAAACCCCATGGACAGTATGACCCATAGGGTCACAAAGAATCAGACATGACTGAATGACTGAGCAACAACTTGGTGGCCCCGGGCCCAGTGCCCTATCCACTGCACCACCTAGCTGCCTATTCTGTGAGGACAACATTGTATTGAAGCATGGCCTGATGAGTGATGCTCATGCTTTTTTTAGGGAAAAGGATAGAAACTGGACCTGTGATTTGATCTGTCCATATGACCCCTGGGTAGGGAACTACCCTCTACCAAAAGAGGCTAGCACCTTCCCTGTAACTTTTAGTCCTAGTAAGTCACCTCAAATACTATGAGGGTAAGTGATTTGTCTTGGGTCACACAGCAAGCATGTAGCAGAAGTAGGACATTAACCCAGAGGTCTTCAAGGCCCGCTCTGTCTTCACTATACCGGGGTGATTCTCTAATTTATGTCATCATATAGAATAATAACAGTAATAATAACTCACATTTATGTAATGCTTTTCAGTTTACAAAGTATTTTCTTCACAGCATTCCACAAAGTAGTCTTTATAATCTCTATTTTAGTGGTAAAAACAAAAACAACAAAACAACAACCAAGTCTCAGAGAGGTGAGGTGACTCATCATCTCTTGTGTTAGTGATGGAGCTACAATTCACATGCATTTCTTTTAATTTCACCTTTCCTTTCCACCACACCATCAGTAACTTGCTATTTTTTACACCAATACTGGATCTCCTGACTCCATGCTTTTGCACTGGCTGGCCCCTATTTCTGCTCCAGACTCTCCATAAATCTACTGCTTTGACACACCTGCAAGAAACCTTTCTGGATCTCCCCAGCTCCTAATGCCCCTATCCATTATTTTTTTATCTTGTATTTATTTGCTATATTTTTATTTATGTGGATTTTGTCTCTCCTTATAGAGTTTGAACTTCCTAAGTGCACAGGCATTTCCATTCTTGTCTTTATATAGCAGCTTCTGGCTCAGTACTTGGCATATGATTAACAAATGTTTATTGACTGATCCATTGATATATATGCAAAGTGAATAGAGACCATACTTCCATATTTTTGTGATACAACATTTGCTGCTAGTCCTTCCAATAAGTCAGGATACAATTCATCCTGCTCTT
>CM053580.1:384099052-384134989 GCA_028627135.1 Pseudochirops cupreus
CCTAAGTGCACAGGCATTTCCATTCTTGTCTTTATATAGCAGCTTCTGGCTCAGTACTTGGCATATGATTAACAAATGTTTATTGACTGATCCATTGATATATATGCAAAGTGAATAGAGACCATACTTCCATATTTTTGTGATACAACATTTGCTGCTAGTCCTTCCAATAAGTCAGGATACAATTCATCCTGCTCTTCTCAGCCTTTGTGATTCATCCATGACCAACTCAAATATTTCACAGGGAGGTCTACCCACCATGCAACAGGCCTTTCTCTACATCTCAACACTGCATGAACCCCAGTGCAGACACATGAGCTGTCCATCAGCTGTCCTTTTCTCTTACTGTCATATCTCTTTAAGAGTATATTTTATGATACTTCCCCCATGTAGCTCTTCATTAGTAACTGAGAACTGGTTATATAACATTTTAAAAATACTTCTATGCAGAATCCCTTCATCTTCCCAAAACACAATATACATTCCCATCTATAATTTTCATGTGTTTTCCAGGGTATGCACTGCTTTTATCCTTTTCTCAACTCATCTCAGTTCTACTCTTTCTTCAAGGCAGCATGATGCAGTGGGAAGAATGGTAGATATGGAGCCTCAAGCTCTGAGTGCAAATATCATCTTTGTCATTTGCTGTATTTGTGGCCTTGGGAAAGTCCCTTCTACTTTATGGACTTCAGTTTTCTCATAAGCAAAATGAGGAAAACTCAATGACCTATAGCACTTATTAGACATTTAGTCACACGCTGTTCTGGGATGGCTTTGATAGTGTTAATTTAACTTTGGATGTGCATTGTCTTGAATCAACAAGTAGACCATATGTTCCTTGAGGATCGGGATCATATATCACATAGAATTGTTGGTGTTAGCCACAGTGCTCGGAAGGCTAGGCATGTAGTTGAATCATACAACTTTAGGATTGGGAAGCCCCTTAGATATCATATGACCCACCCCCTTTATTTTTTCTGATGAGGAAATTGAGGCACTGGAGGAAGAAGTCCATGGTCAGAAAATCACAGAATTTCAGAATTGGGAGGGACCACAGGGCCTATCTGGTGCAACTGATATCTGGAAACTTGATACTATAAAAAATCCAACACGTACTCATCCAGCCCTTGTTCTAAGGCCTTTGATGAAAAGTAAATCTTCATCTCCCAAGGTGGCCTATTTCATTTTGGGGCAGTTGTAGCAACAATGCAATATTCACAGAGCTCACAATTACTATAAATATACCTACATGATGCTCAATTACAAAATATAACAGACTCTCTGGATAGAAGACAGAAGCAAAACATTAATTCAGACACAAGAAAACTGAATCCCAACTCCAGGAAATCAAATCCATCATAGTTATATAGAAGTTAATGCATCATAATGTAGCAGAGAGCTACACCATCCTTTAGCCTTCCAACAAACCAACACAAAAACAATATTTACTCACAAGCCTGTCTCCCTTCAGAAGCATCCTCTTCTCCCAACTGTCTAGCTTGCTCTGATTTCCAGCTTCCTGTGGGCTCTGCTCTATCATTCAGCAAACTCCTCTTACCACAGGCTCCATGCGATTACATTCAGCTTATTGGGGGCAGAGTATATTTTCAAAGGAGGGAAGGTCTTCAAATTCCCTTAGACTTATTAAAGGGCAGGGAAGATCTTCAAATTCCCATTACCATTACAGCAGCCTAATTGCTAAAATAAAGGCATTGGACTAGATGATTTTTTGAGTCAAGGGATAGCACTCTGAACTTGGAGACAGCAAAGACTTTAGTTAAAATCTAGCCTCAGGCACTTACTAACTGTGAGACCTATGCCTCTTGGTAACTTTTTCCAGTTGAATGTAGTTCTGTCCTTTGTGGCTAAAAAGGATAAGTCTAAACTTTCCTCACTGTAACTCCCTTTCAGATAGTGGAAGAGAGTTATCAATTTCCCTCTGGGTTTTCTCTTCTCTAAGATATGCTTACTTCCACCAACAGGTCCTACGGCATAGACTTGTGGTCCTTTACCAGTTTGGTTCTTTGTAATGGAACATGCTCAAGCTTATCATTGTCCTTCCTAAAATGTGCTGAATTTTATATAAATGAATATAATACTCTAAATTTGGTCTCACCAAAAAGGAGTGCAGGCTATCATTTCCCTCTTGTTAGTTTTGTCTGTATTGCCGAAGTTCAAGATTGCATTATCTTTTTGGGCTACTATATTACATTCTTGATTTTCATTGAACTTGCAGTCCATTATGACTCCCAGATTATCCTTAGACAAATTACTTTTCTTCATTTTGTACTTGTGAAGTCAATTTTTGAATGTGCAATGTAATATTTTATATTTATCCCTATAAATTAGAGTCAACACACTACTCTAGCCTGTCATGAAGTCATGAAGTTTTTGGATCTTGATTCTATCATCTAGATTTCTTACATTTAAAAAAATTTTGGAATAAAACAAGTATTTCTATAGCACAGTACAATAAAAAAGATGATTGTACATGAAATTGCAAATCTATTATGCACAACTTGGTATTCCATCCAAATATACAACAAGATTATCATGTAAATTCTTTTTGGCAAATGTGATGATGTCATCTATACTTCTATCCAAGTCATTTGTAAAAATGTGAAAAACAAACCAAAACAAAACACAGAGATGAGCATAGATCCCTGGGACACTCCTCTGGAGAGCAAGTACAAGGCAGGTGAGTGTCAGAGTCTGGTTCCTTGTAGGTATTCAATCAATATCTATATAACATATTAATGAACAAATGAATAAATCTGAGATGATAGTACAACAGTCTCATGTACTACTATTAATTGTCACACACATGCAATTTTATACTGATTATAACTCTGGGATTACTATGGCCACTTAGTGTTAAGGTGGATATAGTTTTCCATTAAAATGATAATCTTGTAAAGCTCTCCTTCGATGGATCTCAATTAACCTGCTGAAAATACTGACGTGTTTCCTTCCTTTCTTTTCCTAGATGAAAATGTCTTGCTCTGATTTATGAAGAATCTCATTCCTACTCTCCATTCATTTAAATCTCACAAAAATAACAGTATAATGTACTCATGATGGTAAAATCAATAGATTTGCACATTGTTTCGACAATGTCTTCTCGTAATTATATATTACCCATTAGTTTAAGTACCAAACATCCGACATGAGTCAGATCCAAGCAGTAATGGTTTATTTTTTTTTAACCCCTCCAACAAATCTCTCCTGGAATTTTCATGCCATTCATGTTTCTTCCTGCTCTTTCATTAGTAGGATGGAATATTGAAGTTTCTCTAAGTAAATATCTTTGAAAGAGAAACACTGTGACTCAGATTTGCATTTGAGTTCAAGCTATTTGTTGTCCCAACAAATGATTTTCACAGTGTATTTTGCCTTTGATAATGATACTAATAGTTGACATTTACATTATTTCCTTTGAATCTCAGGATAAATCTAGGAGGGAAGAATTATTACTCCCATTTTACAGATGAGTAAAGTGAAGACTTAAAGAGCTTTGTGATTTGCCTATGATCACATGACTAGACAGACCTGGTTATAGAACTGAAGTTATCTTGATAACAAGTTTAGTATACTATTCACTGCATCATCTTGCAGTATCAGAAGATGAGGATGAAGGAAAATTGAATGATAAATGAACTCCTACCTCTCCTTTAGGCAATTCTGTACCATTTCCATCAGATGACCCAGTGTAACTCTTGTAACTACTGTCTTGCTATAGTTGAGTCCCTTCCATCAGAGCTATAGTCCGTAGAAATTAGAAGTCTGTTATAAAGCTACTTCTATGATTTCTGACTTTTTGTTTAAATAATCTATTATTTCAACTTTGTTGTTCAGTCGTGTCAGTCATGTTCAGGCTCTTTGTGACCCCATTTGGGGTTGTCTTGGTAGAGATACTGTAGTAGCTTTCCATTTCCTTCTCCTGCTCCTTTTATAGACAAGGAAGCTGAGGCAATGGGATTAAGTGACTAGCACAGGGTCACACAGCCTCTGCCTGAGGTCAGAATTAAATTTAGGAAGAGGAGTCTTCTTGACTCCACATGTGGCAGTCTATCTAGTATGTCACCTAGCTACTCAACTCTACTTTCATGTTATTCTAACTTATTTCTGTCCCTTCTAGAGAACAAAGCCCAGTAGCCAAGGCCATAATCTAATCAGGGGCTACTTATTGTTGATAACTACAAGCCATTATGTAGAATACAGGGGTTAAAGTCTTGTCCAAAGGGCAGGACTCTTCAGAGAGAGTGGAAATTTCTGACCAAGGACGACAGAAAAAAAAGGAAATTGGAAGATCCAGGCTTACCCTGATGTAAAGGAGAGTGAGGCTTCTGGGTAGAGGGAACTAAAACCAGAATGAAGTTTCAAAGAGACAGTGAAAGGACATTGAGAACTCTGCGTCATTTAATTAATTAATGTCAATTGAGTCAATTAATATCATTTAAGGGTTCAAATGACAATTTGCCTAGTATTGATGGAGGGTTGTGGCCACACCCACTAATGCATTTTCAATGGACAATATAATCACATGATATAAACTGCACAAAAGGGATCTTATCAGAGGTTTGACTGGTAGTAGTTATGTACCTCAGTACTCATGCCCACCTTCTAACATCAGAATTCTGGTGACATAATTTCATCATGATGCCTGAAGATTCTGACAAAACTAGTCAAGTTCCCTCCAAGTCTCAAATTCCATGAATCTGTGATGTATGTGTACACTTTGTTTTTTGGTCTTTTTGTATCAATTAACTAGTGCTAGTCTTAATTTTTCTTTTTACCCATCTTTATTTGAATTTTTTTCCAGGAAATTTTATTTCTTTTTTTCATTGTAAAGATTCTTGACATCATCTCCACTCCTCTAGTGTGTAGACATTTTTCTTTCTTAAAATTTTATTTTTATGATGATTTTTACAATTATCAACAAAAACAAGTATTTCAGGCATAAAGAAAAACAAAAATAGAATTTATAAGAAAATGTAAACTTCTATCCCCTATAATTTGTTTTGTTTTATATAGTATATATACACATAATATTATATGTATATGTATATATATATATATATATGTATATAGTGTGTGTGTGTGTGTGTGTGTGTGTGTGTGTGTGTGTGTGTGTGTGTATTTAAGACTGTTAGGTGACCTAGTGGATAGAGCGTTGGGTCTGGAGTCAGGAAGACTCATCTTCCTAAGTTCAAATCTCGCCTCAGATACTTACTAGTTGTGTGATCCTGGGCATGTCACTTAACCCTGTTTGCCTTAGTTTCCTTATCTATAAAATGAAAAGGAAATAGTAAACCACTCCAGTATCTTTGCGAAGAAAACCCCAAATAGGGTTACAAAGAGTAGGATATGACTGGAAATGACAGAACAACAATAGTAACAAAGTGTACATGTGTATGTGTATATACACACCCATACCTAGATAGATAGATATACAGATACACATATAAACACATCCATCCATATATAAACATATATACATATACAATTTAACATGGTAGTAACAAAATCGCCCTGTTTGTGTCCCCTTCTGAATTTCTTTTTTGTTTTCCTATCTGCATTTTTTGGGTTTTTTGTTTTCATTTTTAAATTTTTCTCTATTTTTATCACTACTGAACAATTCATTTACTTACCTCCTCCAACAGAAGCCATTCCTTTCAGTGAATAAGTATAGTCAAGCAAAACAAATCAACACATTGGCCATGCATAAAAATGCACGGCTCATTTTGTGCCTCCAGTCCATTACCTCTCTGCCAAGAGGTAGGTGGCATGTTTTATGGGTTGTCATTAGTAAGTATCATAAGCATCCTTTCTAGTTCATCATTCTATTTGTTGATGAAAGCTCTGGTATGATTCATTACTGCCCTCATTTGTACATATGTAAGATGTAATTAGTTCCTGAACCAGTCACTTTTCTATTTTCTAATCTCAGTCTATTTTCATTTTTGAAGGAACATGCATTGGAAGTACTTGCTAATTCTCCATGACAAGTTGGAAATCAGGGGGGAAAATGATTAATTCATTATTCCTCTGAAAGTTGAATCCCTCACGTTTTTAGAGCAACATTTTATTTTTAAACTCTCAGAGAGCTAGTACCATTAGAAATTAAATCCTGGAACACAGTCTACTTACTACAGCACAAATAGGCTTGGTGGATCACTGGTAAAGACAAGATGATGACTAGTCATCAAGATTGCAAACAAAAGTATAGGGTCAGAAGATTATAAATCTAGAAATGTAAGTGCCCTTAGAGTGCAACTGGTCCAAGCCGCTGATTTTACCGATGAGGAAACTGAGGGCCAGAGTGGTTCAGTGACTCATTTGCCCAAAGTCATCAGAAGAAATATTTCAAAATACAACTTCCGCAAACACTGGAAAATAGGTAAATTACTTTGAGCAGAAAGCCTTCCAGCTGCCAGAAGAGCTGGCTTTAACACGAAACAGGCCTTGAAAATCTGAATGGCAAAAGCAACACAATCTGCTGTTTGTGCATCATCTCTTTCACCTATTTGGACCTAGAGGTATCTATTGATACTATTGTCATTATCTCTGAACATAAAGGAAACATAGGCATGAAGAATGTGTCTCTCAGAGCTTGGAATCCAATTTGGGTTAATGTACTTATAAAAATGATCTTCACATCTGGGTGCTGTGATTATGTTTTCTATTGTTTAGTTATCTTCAGTTGCGTCTGAATCTTTGTGACTCCATTTGGGGTTTTCTTGGCAAATATACTGGAGAGGTTTGCCATTTCCTTTTACAGCTCATTTTACAGATGAGGAAAATGATGGCAAACAGAGTTAAGCTACTTACCCAGGGTTATACAACTAGTAAACATCTGAGGCTAAATTTGAACTCATGTCTTCCTTACTCCAAGTCTGACATTCTTTTCACTGTGCCACCTACCTGTCCAAGATGGTGTTTAGTCTTCTATTTTTAAGATTTTTTTGTTCAGATAGGGATTTATTTGGCACCTTTCTCGATCAGTCCTCTAAGTCCCTTCTTAGGAAGACATTTATTCCTTGCTTATGGCTTATATGTAAATATATGTTGATTTTATTTAGTTCACTGAGAGACAATCCAGAGAAATGGGCATTTCTAGCTCTGCCATTAACCTCAGGAATTCAAGAGGTTGGGAGTTCCTGAATTGGTGATTGTTTCCCAATGGGAAGTCACATGCCTAATTTCAGAGACTGCCCTTGTTCCATATCTATAGTACTTATTGGGGGGGGGGGGGGAGGGTATTATCACTGCTATCTAAGGATCAAGTCTATAATTCATAATGTTTACATTTGTTTACTGACGAATTGGATGTGTGCTTCCATGAGATAGTGCGACTATTATTCATTTAGTTTGTGACTATTTATAACTCGATATGGACACGTTTGTTGGCCTTAGCCACTGGGTTCTATGGTACTATCCTACAGTCTTGAATGTATTTGGATCATTTCAATTATTTTGGAATCTATAGGAGCTGATTATCAGATTTCAGTCTGAACAAATTAATATCTTAGGAATCATAGATCCTAGATTTCTATTCTTTATTCAAACCTCAAATTACTCCATGATGGTTGGCAATGCACACAATTCCTACTTTACATAAGTGGACCATTCTGTAGACTTCTATGTAAAGAATTTTTACTTAATGCAAATTTTCTGGTGTACATGGGGAAGGAAGGGAGTGAGGGAGGAAGGAAGGCAGGAAGGAGCCTGCAACTTGGAAGAAGGGGGCCAGCAAACAGTTCAAGGACAAGTGGAGACTATAGACAGAGAAGAGTGAGCAGGAAGATGGGGCCAATTACTAGACACATGGGCAAGTGGGCAGTATGGGGCAAAGGTCTCTTCTCTCAGAGCCAGAAGGCTCAAGCCTCCCCTGATCTGGGGAGGGGGCTGCAGTCTCTCTAAGTCAGTTCTTCTGCTTTTACTTGGAGGTTTTTAAGATTTGTTTTTTTTGTTTGTTTGTTCTTCATTTTTTGGTGGGGTGGTGGTAGGCTGTAAAGCCAAGGGGTGGGAACTGAGGAAGATTGCATTGTACTGTGTAATTAAATTAACAAAAGTGTGTTTTGGAATGTGGATTTTCTTTTAGAATTCTTTACATAAAGTCAAATTTGTATAATCTGAATTTGTGTAAGTGAATAAAATAAACGAATTTAAAAGACTATTTACTGCATTTTCCCCCTACTCCCCAGAAATGTGATGAAGATTAATGAGAGAATTTTTATGAAGTGCTTTGCCATCTCTGAGTGAAAAGGTGCTATATAAATAGTGTTACAGCACTTATTTTAAATATTTATTGTTTACATTTGCATGCCATTTCATATTTAACATCTTAATTACTTATTTCAATATTTTATCCCATCCTATATACCCAGGGAATTCATCTATCTGCCTAATCATGAAATGCTAAAGCTGGAAGGGACCTTATAAGTCATCTAGCCCAGACACCTCATTATACAGATGAGGAAACTGGGGACTAGAGAGATGGTAACATGCTGTCATCTAATTTGTTATTGGCCAAGCGAGGCTTCATAATTCCCCGTCCAACGCTCTTTCCCTTGTATTATATTGTCCCTCCATGGGAGGAGGGCAAGAAAGAGCTTGAATTCTCTTCTGTTGGAGTTTTAATATTCCTTTGCACCCTGATTGTTTCAGTTTATGCATGAAGTCAGGCCAACTTTCTGCTTTCTAGTATGCTCATATACACTTTCTCTAGGCCTTACTTATTTGGGTAAGAGACCAAGTTTTTGGTTTTTTTTGTCCTATAGCTGTGCGGCTAATGCTAATGGTAACTGGTACTTTGAGTCACTGCTGCGCTCACTGATTTTTTTTGTGCATTCCTACCTTGATACAGTAAATCTTAGTTTCTGGCCTTCCTTTGTTAAGTCGCTTGAGATGAGAGCTGACCTGATGCTAGACCCTTGCTGACAGAAGTGACTCCATGTTTCACCACTAATTACCCACTCACTTACCTAGTTGTTCATATGTACCCAATGCTGATTTAGTCAGCTACATGTAGGCAAGCAATCCAAGGTTCTATTGATCGTGATCAGTTTTTCAAACAACATCTGATTCGTGTGTTCAAGATCAGTGAACTTTCTTAATAACAATATCTCTCTGACTGACAATGGAGGGTGAGTGTCCTCAGTCCAGGACACCCCTAATCAGTCCCTGTGAATCTTACCCAGCAACAACAATCAGATATGAAGCCAAACACCCGGGGATCTGGGCTCTCCATCAGAACGCGCATCCCACCTTACGCCTGAATTTGCCTTTGAGACTGTGCTGTTATTGTTGTTGAATCATGTCAGACTCTTCGTGACCCCATGTGGCATTTTCTTGGCCAAGATACTGGAGTAGTTTGCTATTTCCTTCTCCAGCTCATTTTACAAATGAGGAAACTGAGGCAAACCGGGTTAAGTGACTTGTCCAGAGTCACACAGCTAGGAAGAATCTGAGACCAGATTTGAACTCAGAAATATGAGACTTACTGTCTCTAGGCCTGGCATTCCAGCCACTGTACCACCTAGGTGAACCCAGTGTAAGAGTATAGGACTAGGGAATCGAATGCTTGAATACTATGAGTAGTGAGCTGCCTAACCTGGGATCCTTCACGTGCTTATGTTCCTTCTCAACACCTTACCCATTATTTCCTTACACTTTCCGATGCATGTTTGTTTTAGAGACTGGGTCTCTATCTCACAGAAGCTAGAAGTGCATCAGCCACTCATCACTGATATGGAAGCTTTGACCTGTTCTGCCTTTGCTCTGCCTTGGTTCACCCCTCCCTCTGCAGCCCGGTGTCTCCATTGTAGTAGCTCACCATACTGGTACCAGATTTTAACACAGATATTCAATTGTCTCTAGCCTGTCTGCAGCTCAGAATTCCCAAGCTCAAGCCCTCCATTAGCATCAGCCTCTCAAGCAGCAGGGTTTATAGGTATGGGCCACCACACCCAGCCTGAAGTGCTTTTAAATCTTCTTTTTGCTGTTTGAATGACAAGACTTTTGCTTAGTCTTCCTGGATACCATATAGAATCTACACCAAATAGCTTGAAACTAGTGAGGGAAGAGTCAGGAAACTATTTTAGAAAAATAGGGTCCTGGGAACTTAGAGATCATTTAAAGAGAGCTAAGGGGCACAATGGTTAGAGTATTGGCTTAAAACCAGGAAGACTTGGGTTTGAATTATGCCTCAGGCATTTACTTAGCTGAGTGACCCTAGTCAAGTCACTTAAACTTTCTTAGCCCCGTTTTTGTTATCTGTAAAAATGGAGATAATGGTATTCACATCACATAGTTGTGCTGAAGCTCAAATAACATGTTTAAAATGCTTTGAAAACTTTCAAGTGCTACCTAAATGCTAGGTGTTATTATTACCCTGTAACTTGACATCTTCATTTTTCAGGTGACAAAGTTGGATCCCACAGAGTTTAAATGATTTGGCTAAGATCACACAGTAAGTGAAAGCAGGCAGGTCTAAACCCAAGTCTACTGACGACAAATTAAACTGCAATCTCTATAGTTTTTTTTCTTTTATTTTCTAACTTATATATCAAGATATCTTCATACACACACACACACATATATACACACATACACACATACACACACATACACACACACATACACACATACACACACACATACACACACACACACATACACACACATACACACACGTACACACATACACACATACACACACATACACATACATACACACACATACACACACATACACACACATGTACACACACACACATATGAGCACTCATTGAACTCCTGGTCTGATTTTTGATCAGGTCAAATTTCAAAGTCCATTTCATATAATCTATTATGCCCGCAGGGGCTCGGTGTGAGAATAGATGACTAATTGTCCCTACTACAAATCCCCAGTTAGGTTTAAATAATATGGCTTTGTTTTCAAAGGCAACATTTACTTTTATTTTGAATATTTTTGTAGATCAACTCAGAGAGACCAAGAACTAAGAGGAATGATGAGTGGAGATAATCTTCCATAAATCTTGAAAAATCTATCATTTTTTTTTCTTTTCATTGCTCAGAAAAATAAGGATGAGATCAGCTGAGATAGAATGGAAAAAAGAAAGATTTTAAGCTAAACGTCACTGGGTCAATAGTTTACTGAAAGGAAACAGTATCTTTCAGTATTTTAATATGCCATGAAACCTAAAAAGTATATCACAATATATTAAGAACAGTAATTCGGCTTCTGTAGAATCATTGAACTGGATTATCAAAGACAATTTAGTACAATTTGCTTATTTTATTGTGAAGACAAGTGAAATGCTTAGAGCTTAGTCAAGTGATTTCGTCAAGGTGAACCGGTTAGTTAACGGCAGACCTTGGATTAGAACTCAGGTCTACTGAATACTCGTCCAGTATTCTTCCTACTTTTTCTAATCATTCTGTCTCCTCTTCATGGAGTAATCATCTTTTTAATTTCTTTTTCTTTCCAAAGTCTCTTGGATTTAGTTTTCCCAAAAAGAATTTTTCTACTACTTGTGTGCTCTTAGGCAGATCATTGGATATTCATACACCTCAGCTTCTTTCATTACAAAATAAAGATGTTGAACTAAATGGCAACTAAGGTTGCTTCCAGTTCTAGACCATTGATCTCATGATAAGATAGTATATGAATAAAAAAAATGAAGATTTTGGAGAAAGGGTGAAGAGCAGAGAAATAGAGCTAATTTGCCAAGTGAATAAGGAAAGAGACAATGTTAGAATGTTTTTTCTAGGACATTGCTGTTCCCAAGATGGCATGGAGTCAGTAGAGAAAATAGGAAAGGCTAATCATGAGAATTTCTCATCTTAAAATTACAATGTGTTCTGTGTAGGGCATTTAATAAATTGTCGACTTACAAAAACATGAATTAATAATAAAGGCTGCCTTCATTAAAGCTTTACTTTGGTTCTTCACTTGTTTGGAGAGGTCACTGGTTTGTTGAAGGTTATGCCAATAGAGGGCAAGCTTGGCAAGTCTCCACTCAAAGAGTTTTGAGATCAGGCTCTGTGTTGAACTTGGACTCTATTGTCTGAGGACCAGAAAGTTTCATTAGCAGAAGCAGCTGCTGAGTGGCAAATTTTTATCTTGTAACCTCAATGTATGAGGATTATTACTAAGCTATGCATGGATTGTGAGCCCCATCCCCAGAGAGAAGGCCAGTGTTGGTGAAAGCCTAGACCTGTTAAAGCATAAATATTCAGTTTGAACACTAATGTTAAAAATACCTGAATAGGTTATGTGGACCAAACAGATAATTCATATCACAATTATGTTTTGCCTGTAACCAAATCATTCCTGTCATCCTTCTGTTGTTTAATTTTGAGAGTTGGTTCAATGGAGTACTCTACCAGTATCAAGCCCATTACTATTCTTATATTACGTATGGCATCAGGATCATAGTATATCATGGCTTAAGTATTATGAAATATACTTGTGAAACTGTTCATATCTCTCTAAGATACAGCTTTGGTGTCACTGTGGAAAGACCATTGAACTTGGAGTTGTAAAATGTAGGTTTGAGGGAGCAAATTGGTACAATAGATGGAAATATGGCCTTCTAGTCAGGAAGACCTGGTTTCATGTCCTTCCTCAGCAACATACCGGTTATGTGATTATGAACAAGTTACCCGACCTCTCAGAGCCTCAGGAGACATTATTTATTGCATAGACTTGTGAGGATCAAATGAAATAATGTCTGTAAGACACTACATGAATGTGAGTGGTCACGATGATGTGAGAGATAAAGAGAAGGACTGGATGGTGATTTCACTGATAAAGAGTGCTTCTGTATGAACCACTGCAAGGTCTGTCTTTGTGGTGAGCTAAGTCCTTCCCAGAAAACCAGTAAGTACCTGTAGTACAATTTAGATATTGATCTTAGCCCAGATCTCAGCCCTCCCATTAGCATCAATACGTCACCAAAATGCATCTGTCAATGCTAGAAGGCTGTATTCAGTTAAATGATCAGACTGACTAACAATGCTATATTTATATGGTAGTTTTGAAAGTTATCTCTGCAATCTAAAAGAATAATGGAACTAAATAAAGACTGAACAATTCTCACACTGACCATAAATCTGCCAGTCAATCTTGAAGTGACCAGTTTTCAGGAAAAGTTGCTGAGTTTCTTGATCTCCCTCCAAAACTCAGCTAAATATGAAAATACTGACAAGAACAAGGATAAACTAATGGGATGGGAGAAATGAAGAGAGTAAGAAAAGTAGAAGGTAGAAGAAATACAGGGAGAAAGGGAAGAAACAAAAAGAAGAAGGGAAAAGTGAGATGAGAAGAGAAGAGAAAGAGAAGGCAGAGAAAGCTTTGGGCTAAGACTTCGTATCCATCTCTTCCGTATCCCTTCTCTCACCAGGCAGTCATTGTAATGTCTGTACAAAAGAATAGCAGAATGCTACAGGATGAAGTAAAAGACTTGAGCAGAGATTTTTAAAATAGCAAACAATATTAAATGATCACTAAGAAAACTGGTCAGCATTGACTCTCTGCCTGTCAGACTTCATCAAATAACTTTTCTCCCAATCCATAGTATTTCATTTAATGTATCTGTGGTCTCCCTGGATAGAGTGATAAATAGCGCTTCTTGAGAGCAGAGACTGTTTCAGTCAGTAAGTCAATAAGCATTCATTACACACCTACTATCTGCCAGACACAAGGCTAAGCACTGGAGACACAAAGAAAGAAAAACACAATCCTGGCTCCCAAGGAGTTCACAGTCTAATGTTTTCTATTTTGTCTTTGACACATATTGCTTGACACATGCACCTGACACATATATGGTAGGCATCTGATAAATGCTCATTGATTGATTCACTGACAAAAAACAAGTAATGCCAAACTAACCTTTTTTTTTTCTTTTGATGGGGTTATTGCTTTGATGGAGGCAAAGAGATGCCCTAGAATTTCATGCAAAACATTTGAAAAAAAAAATCTTTCCTGCTATCCTGTGGAGGATTTGAGAAGACACCAACTA
Organism: Pseudochirops cupreus; assembly: GCA_028627135.1. Classification (NCBI taxonomy): domain Eukaryota; kingdom Metazoa; phylum Chordata; class Mammalia; order Diprotodontia; family Pseudocheiridae; genus Pseudochirops; species Pseudochirops cupreus. The sequence goes on from CM053580.1 coordinate 384,113,083, forward strand.
GACAAAAGCTGTCAAACTCTCAGACTCTAGGCTGCCTGGTCTGAAAAACTCAGTCCCAAACCATGCTAAAATATAATTAGAAAATGTTTAATAACAAAAAATATAATGCAGCATAGATCATATTAATTTGTGGTTTTCTAAGTAAACATGCAGTCTGCAGGTTTTTGTTTCTATTTGAATTTGCCACCACTGAGCTAGATAACAGAATTGTTAAGTGGATTTGAAACTTTGTTGCTGCTTTATGATTGTGTCAACGAGTGACCATTAGTGATTGGCTATCAGTCTAGAATGGTGGTAATAGTGATTCTAATGTAGTGGATAGTAGTAGTGTAGTGGGGCCTCAGGCACATATCCAGATTCATGGTAATTATTGAATCAAAGGTTTTGATGATAAGCTTATAGAGCTTTGAAATGACAGAGGGCTGAGAGAGAGACAGCTAAAACTTGTAAGGCAAAGTCGGTAGCCATTAAGATTTAGGCTGAATCTTAGAAAGATTAATTTTTTTATTTATAGCAACTCTTTTTGTGGTGGTTAAGAATTAGAAATTGAAGAGATACCCATCCCTTGGGAAATGGCTAAACAGGCTGTGGCATATCATTATAGTGGAATATTATTGTGCTATAGGAAATGACAAGCAGGATGATTTGAGAAAAACCTGGAAAGACTTACATGAACTGATACATAGTGAAGTGAACAGAACCAGAAGAACTTCATACACAATAATAGCAATATTGTGTGATGAAGAACTGTGAATGACTTCACTATTCTCAGCAATACAATCATCTAAGACAATCTCAAAGGAATAATGATGAAACATACTCTCCACCTCCAGAGAACTGATATTGACTGAATATAGACTGAAATATGGTATTTTTCACTTTCTTTCAATTTTTTTCTTTAGTCTTCTTGCACAAAATGACTAATATGGAAATGTTTCACATAATTGAACATATATAACCTATATCTGATTGCTTGTCATTTCAGGGAAGCGTGAGGAGACAGGAGGGAGGAAAGGATAGCATTTGGAACTCAAAACTTTACATAAAAATGCTAAAAAGTGGAAGATAATAAAAGCCATCATAAGAATCCTAAAAAGATTAAATTTTAAAAGTACATTCATATGCACATACACATATACAGTCCTGTACTTGGGTTTGCAAGAACAAGATGGGAGAGTTTCGGCTAGAGAGGAGCTTGTATGAAAATATCTTGGGGTGAGGTGGGGCAGTTAGTGGATCATATGCTCAATATAATTGAGAGTCCAACATGGTAGGCCCTCAAACTTAATGCTATCTTAGGATGTATTCATAGAGGCATAGTATCTAGAATGAGGGGGAGAGGTGATAGTCCATCTGTATTCTGTCTTGGTCAGACATCTATTGTGATCACCACACTTTTAGGATGTTGATAAGCTGGGGAATGACCCCAGGTGGTAATTAGCATGGCATACAGTCTCAAGACCATTTGGACAAATTGAAGATGTTTAACTTAGAGAAGAGAAGACTTAGGAATTTAATGCAGTTACCTTCAAATATTTGAAGGGCTTCCATGTGGAAAGATTATACACATTCTATTTGGCCCCAGAGGGATTAACTGGGAGCAACCAATGGAATTTGAAATGAGGGAGACTTTGACTTGAAGTAGAAAAAGCATCCTAACTTCCTAGAACTATCCTACAATGGAATAAGCAGCTTCAGGAGGTTTTTTCTTGTGCATGGCACTACATTGATTTTTCTGATTCAGTGGCTGTTACAGAAAAAAAAAGTGCCTCCACCCTGACTTAAACACAAGTGTCTCATTTTATCATTGTCTTATGGACCCATGCCCTAAAACCATCTTAGAAATGAACCTGCTTTTAAGATCTTCTTTTTTCCTACAATAATAATGATCATTTTTATTATTATTAACTAGCCTTTACATAGCTTTTGAAGGTTTGCCAAGCATTTTACAAATATCTCAATATATCCTCACCACAACACCAGGCAGTGTTATTATTGTTCCCACTTTATTGATGAGAAAAGAGGAGAGGTTGAGTAAACTGTCCAGCATTATGTAGCTAGTAAGTAGCTAGATTTTTAACTCGTGTCTTTCTGACTTCAGAACCATAGCTCTGTCCAGTTCATCTCAAAGCTGACTCTAGCTTGCACACTTAAACTTAATCCTATTAGATGGGGCTTGAGATAGTCTGCCCTTTCCCAAATTTCACCGTAAAATGCTTCTAGCTCTGCAGTCCTGTGATCTGAAGTGAAACTCCCTTGTCTGAACTCCTATTGCATTCATTTCATATTCATTTAGCAATTAGTCTAGTGCTACCTTATAGCATCTCTCCTCTAGTTGCTTTGAACCGATATATGGAGGGGAGTAAGGGAAGTTGATCTCTTACCAAGCAACCCCTCCCCCATGACGTAATCCCAGAAAGAGGCGAATAGTAAGGTTTTAAATGAAAAAAAAAATGTAGTGAACATGTGTGCCTGTGTATATATGTGTATCTATACACACCTATCTATCCTGTATGCCTTTAAGAAATGAAAAAAAAATTGTGATTGAAATATGATTGGTAAAAGATTGACCACAGCCAGGAAAGGCCCTTAAAAAGCTAATTTGACAGTTCTATGGTCTCTCCAGATAGGACAGCTATAAAGGAAGAACTCAGCCCCTGAGAAGGAATTACTCTTCACTTTTTAGGAAGGGATTTCTCTCTTCTTCCTGGACCTCCCCCCTTTACCACGTCACTTTACAAAAGAGTTACTTGCCCAGTAGGAGACACCAACAAGAACACCATCATCAACATCACCAAGAACAACACCAACATCAAAGGGATGAACAGGGAATGGCGGAGAATAAGGACTGACTCTGTCTGTCTGTCTGTCTGCCTCTCTCTCTCTGTCTCCCCCACCACCACCTCTCCTTTCTCCTCTCTCTCCAGAAAGCTACAGGCATGGAAAGAAAAGAAACACTTTTAAGGAATGAAATCTGGCAGCAGAGAAGAGAACTAATTATTGATTCAAGAGATAATTAATCCTGTCACTTGGAGATTAACACTTTAAAGAGGAAGACATTCAGGGAAATCAGCTGAACAAACCCTCAATAGTCATTGCATCTGAGAGGAGAAGCATACGGATGCCATAAGAAGACAAAGGACAATAAGGCCCAGCAATACTGGAGACAGGCTTTGCCTTGACTGCATGTGCTCCCTACGAGCATACTTACACCACTTTAATTTATGTTTTTTCCTCCCCCTTCCTACTGACAGTATATCTGTGGGACACTGAGCCCAGGTCTATGGTAGAGAATATTGTATAGCTATTTTTCTTACCTTGCCATCTTGGTAAATGTCTTTTTTTTTTAAGCTGATTGGGTCTACTGGCTGATTATATTCTCATGAACACTAGTGGGTGGTCATGAGTTGCAGTTATAGGAGTCCAGACATAAGACTATATCCTGAAACCTGAGTGTAGTAACTATCCCAGGAGGATGTCTACATATATTTAAATCTTATGTTGCTATTTAATTTTTCATGTGTTTAGATTTTATCTCCCCAAATGGAATGTAAGCTCCTAGAAATTTGCAGTCATCTTTTATGCTTATCCTTTCATTCTTACCGTACCTAAAACCATGCCTTCCCTATAACAGAGACTCAAATAATATTTGTTGATTTTATTTTATTTGCTTTAGTGTTATAATGAACTACTGGTGCACTTATTAAATTCTTTCTGGGACTTCATCTAAATCCCTCCTTTGGCAATTGAAGCCCATTCAATTTATTCTTTCCTCAGTGAAAATGGAAACCAATTGTTCACAAACAGCATCAAATCTCTTTTCATACTTAAAAACTTATTTCATCCATTCTCAGCATTTTTTTCCTTCCAGGTAAAATAACTCCTGCTCCTTTAGCCTGTTCTCGTGAGCCTGCTCTTGAAATCAGGCATTGCTGAATATGATTGTGATGGATCTTCTTCAGATAGTTTTAACATCATCTCCAACATTCAGGAAGTCATTCCAGTTCCCAGGCTGCTATTCCTCCTCCTGAGATCACCCGTTACCTGCTCTGCAAGTATCTTGACTGTACCTGGTTATTTATTTCCTCCCTTGAGGACCAGCTCTGTGTTTTTGCCTTTCTCTGTGTCCCCAGGGCTTAGCACAGTGCTTGGCACACCATACCCTCTTAAATGCTTATTTACTTGCTGATAATCTTACTAACATTTTCTACATACCAAGTAACTATTATGTAGATTTTTCAGGAGAAACACACCTTAATTGTCTGTTGAAAATTACAAAAGATGAAGTGAATGTGAAAAGTGAAAGGAATTATGGGAAACTGCAGCAAACAAGTTTAAATTCTTTTAGAGAAAATATTTTTGAAAGTAAACTATGAAGATGCAGGGAAGACAGTAAAAATAGTAGCTAATAACTAACATTTATAGAGCACTTAAGGTGTGCATTGTGCTTTCCATACGTGATCTCACTTCATTCTCGCACCCAATCCTGTGAGGTAGGTGCTATTGTTAACCTTATTTTTCTTGCTGTTGTGGCTGTTGTTGTTGTTGTGACCCATTTGGGGTTTTCTTGGCCAGGATACTAAAGTGGTTCATCTTTTCCTTCTCTAGCTCATTTTACAGATGTGGAAACCGAGGCAAACAGGGTCAAGTAACTTACCCAGGGTCACACAGCTAGTAAATGTCTGAGGTCAGATTTGAGTTCAGGAAGATGAGTCTTCCTGACTGCAGGCCCAGTATTCTATTTGCTGAACCACCTAGCTGCCCCTATTTTACAGACAAACAAATAAATCTAATACACCACTCATTTATACAATTGCATAGAAAGGAGTATATGCAGAGGAAATTAAAATTTGTAGAAAATCTTCCCAGTTAGCTCAGGGCTCTGGTGCCATTCCCTCGGACTGGGTTCCAATTCCCACATTAACAGGCACATTGGGAAAATGTACAAAGAGAAGTTGTGCTGGATTTGTGCCCCAGCTGGTCAGTATGGCAGGGCACATCCAGAGTGCTGAGAACTAAGGAATGACTGTGATAATGGCTTAGACTTTCTCATTGTTTGACTGGGTCAGTGTTTGCAAAGCCCTTCCTCTGCAACGCACAGTGATAGGTGTCTTGTAAGAGTAAGAACTAGTTATACAAAGACGAAAAAGCCACCCCTTCCAGAATTTACTATATCAGACACAAGTTAGGCATATAAATGTCTTACTGCAAGGCAACATGGGATATGTGTTCTAGAAATGGTGCAGAGAGCAAGGAAGAAATAGAGGACCAAGAGTTACTTCTAGCTATTAAATGTGGTGGAGAGGAATTATGAAAAGTTTCAACAAGGAGAAAGAATTAAGTTGGCTCTAGAAAATGAGTAGGATTTGGAAAGATGGAAATGGGGGTAGGAGCATTCTCAAAAGAGGGAGCAGTATAGAGAAAAAAAATTATGAAGGGTAGAAGAGTGTTTTGAATAATAGTGAATCATGGTCTGAGTGGGTGGCATCATAGTAGAGTAGAAAGAATTAAAAGTCTCAGATGTTTTTCACTTGTGTGACCTGGGGCAAGTGACTTTGCCAGCAGGATTCATCAGTAAAAGGAAAGAGTTGCTCTAGATGGTCTGCTCTACATTTGTGATGCTAGACTCCTAAAGGGAGGGGTGACAGATGAAACTGGTAGATTGACTGAGAGCATGAAAGCCCTTGGATGGTAAGGTAAGACATTTAGATTTTGTGGGGAGAATAAGGAAAGCATAAACAGTGAATTTCACAGCTCATCCAAATCCTTTCTTTTAACCAAGACTTATCTACTCTATTCACAGGGAATTTAGTGGACAGATAGTTGGCCCAGTGGGACTTGGGAGCAGGAAGACCTAAGATCAAATCCTGCTTTAGCCACTTATAGCCTGGTGACTCTGAGCAAGTCACCTAAGATCTCTGTGCCTCAGTGTCCTCATCTGCAAATCAGGGATGAGGATAACACCTGTGTCACAGGGCTGTTGTGAGGGTCAAATGAGATAATATAGGTAAAGCGATTCATAAGGAAATCGGATCATTCGTTCAACTAGAATGATTATTATCGATAAATCAAGGCCACCCTTAGGAGGTTGTGGGTCTTCTCTCCCTCTACTTTAAATCAGATTGAATTACACTAAAATAAACATAAAAGAAAGTTTGGAAAGGGAAAGGAATCCACAGAAAGGCTACATGTGGCCTGGGAGACATGTGGAAAGGCATTCTTTTCCTTTGTTAAGTTAGACTGCTGGTGTTTTGGGGCATATGTATGTTTATGAATATATATATATATATATATATATGTATATGCATATGTATATATACATATACATATATATGTGTGTGTGTATATATATATATATACATATATATATATATATATATATATATATACATATGTATATATATTTGTGGCAGCTAGCTGGTATACTGGACAGAGTGTACACCAGGCCTGGAGTCAGAAAGACTCATCTTCTGGAGTTTAAATCTGGCTTCAGACACTTACTAGCTGTATGATCCTGGGCAAGTAACTTACTCCTGCTTACCTCAGTTTCCTCATCTGTAAAATGAGCTGGAGAAGGAAATGGCAAACCATTCCAGTATCTGTGCCAAGAAAACTCCAAAGGGATTTCAAAGAGTCAGACACAACTGAAAACAAATGAACAATAACAAAAATGCTTATGAAACTCAGTGTTTTTTGTTTTGTTTTGTTTTCACCTGGTAACTTCAGTTGCATCCCCAGTCCAGGACCTCATGAGTCACTGCCCAAAAACTGATACCTGAAATAGGCCCTAGGCCTCACAGCTCAGGGTCCTGATTTGATATCCTCTAGGGAAAACTGGTGTGAATGAGTTCTTTATGAAAAATTTATGAAAAGAGAACATCTCTTCCTACTTTATAAATCATCAGGGGGTAAAGATAATCATTTGATAAGACAGAAAAATGGAACTATTTACGAACTCTACCTGATAAAAGAAAAAAAAATCACTTCAAGGCTATACTTTATCCTGTACCATGTGAATTGTTTTGAACACAATCTAAGATGTGCACATGTAATGGAAGAAAATGTACCAATTATGATAGAATCACATAGTAATTATTTTGTTGGAACAAGAAGTTCCAGTGTGTATAAAATTTGTCCCAGCTCAATCTTACATGCACAGTAAAAGTGAATTACAAATATTTAGCTATTCGGAAAGGAACAGAAGAGGCATGAGTATTCCCCATTCCTATTTTTTTTAAAGCACATCACAGACAGAAGGAAGAAAGTTTAGGCTGAAAAATTAAATCTCCATCAGTCTCACCATCTCACTTTAGGCAGCTTTCTCACTTGTTGAAGAGAGAGATAAGGACAAGTATTTGTGATAGAAGAAAGACAAGGTGTATAAAAATATCAGCTAACCTTTAAGAGGTCCCGACCACTCATAAGATTTATCCACACAGCTGTTTCGCTCTGTGGCTATGACACTTGAATAAAATGAGCTTTTTCCTCTCACAGTTCATCACAAACACTTCAGAGAGCAATTCTGAACAGGGTACAGCAAGTGTGGTACAGGAGGACCTCTTTACAGAAGACTGCTAGCCCTTTAAGATTCATCTTTACTAGTCTGTGAAAGAAGCAAGAAGGTCACGGGGTTTGGAAGCCCCATGATTGGTGATGTTCATTGTAATGGCCAAATGCATGTGTCTATGAAAGAGAGGAGAAAGGAACACTCAATACTCCTTCCACATATTCCCTATACACTAGCACTATTTTCTCTAAAACATGTAGAATTTAACTTCAAAAAAATCCAATGCACAGAAGCACATCATGGGAGATTGCATTCCGTGGTTTTGCCCATATGATAGCCCACTTCCCTTCCATAGCTGAAGACACATTTAGGCTTCACTCCTGAGTAGAGGGTGTAAATGAATGAGGAGGAGGATACTTTTTTGCAGGGTGTGTACTGTATTTCCTTTCATTAATTTGTGTAATTCTTTGTGTAAACTCTCTGCAGATGAGAACTGCCAACTTGTGTTTTCATCTTGGATAGTTGCCAGAAGCACAGGGAGGTTATGTGTCCTAGGCAAGATCTGAAATCCCAGACAAGTTCTCTCATGTTGATATCACAGGAACTGAAATTCCCAGATAATCCAGTGCTTGCTACATGCTAAACAGTTAAAAAATGGTGCTGTGAATAGAGTATTGGACCTGGTAACAGGAAGTCCTTAGGGTCAAATCTGGCCTCAGACACTTATTAGCTGTGTGACCTTAGGCAAGTCTGTCTACCTCAGCTCTCCCATATGTAAAACGGGAACAATAATAGCACTCACCTCCCAGGGTTTCCGTGAAACTCAAATGAGATAATAATTGTAAAGAACTAGGCAAAAATGCATATAAATATTAGCTGTTATTTTTACTGTCATTAAATATTTTTCTATTCGTTCATTCATCTAAAATCCTCATTCTTACTAAGTTTCTGTCTCCTGAAATATTAAATCATATATTTAAGAAGAAGATAACTCTGATAAACTTGTCTGTTTACCCTCTCATTTAAGACTATAGGATCAGAGCTTTAGAGCTGGAAGAGATTTAGAGGATATCTAGTCCACCCCATTTTAAAGATGACGAGAGCAAAGTGGCTTGTCCAAAGTCACATGGGAAGTTAGTGACAGAAATGTAATTGAGCCTAGATCCTTTGATTCCAAGTCCAGTGTACTTCCCATGGTACCAATTGACCAATACTTTCCTTGTCTCATCTCTGAGAAGGCCCATTCTGTTATAACAAGAACTATGGACTATTTCCTCTTTTTTTAAACCTCTGTCACAGCACAGTGCAGTTGTTTTCCCAGTTGGTGTTCAGTAAATGTTGACTAAGCGATGCTACACCAAAAGGTACTCATGAAAGGTGGAGGAAAGGAGGAAACGGAAGACTTAAATAACAACAGACTGATTCAGCCAATGTGAATTTATAATAAATCCTTGAATATGAACAAATGTCTAATTCACAATGAAAAAGACCAGAGGACTATGACTCAATTCTGGATTTTTTAAATTTGTGGCTTATTTGGTTATATTGAGATTTTTTTTTTCAAGCTGTCCTTAGAATCCCATTCTCATGGGCAAGGTTCCTATTATGTGGTTGGGAGGCACTAGGGTACAGTGGACGGGGCCCTGTGTTTGGAGTTAGAGATTGAAATATTCAGAATCTAGACCACTCAAGGAAAAAGGAAAATCAAAGGGGACCTTTTTTATTTTCATATTTGAGTTTCTTTAAAAGGAAGATTTTTTTTTTCCTCAGAGGACTTCACTAATTTGATTTCAAAGAACTCCCCACCTCCAACTCTACCCTGGCTCCCAATCCAATCAGGGAGGTAAGGTAGTGTGGTAGAAATAACACTGGAGCAGGTATAGGGTGATCTGAGTACTAATGCCAGATCTACTACCAACTGAACTGATGTTCTACAAACCATTTTACCACCCTCTGACTCAGTTTCCTCATCTGTAAAATAAAAGCACTAGACCTGATGATTTCTAGGTCCCTGTCAGCCCTAAAGACTCTTAGTGATCTCTCCTTCTTTTATTAGACCCAGTTAGCAGCCCTGCCATGTGCTAATATTTCGTTTTGTATTTTATGTATACCTTACATACTATGTACATGCCTGACATGAATGACTTGGTTGCCTTTGTATGCCTTAGCATTAATCACAATGTACTACATGGAAAAGGTGAAATGTTGATATTCTCTGTAAATTATTTTCCTAACCGTTGTAAGATTCTTGAAGTGTTAGGGGAAAAAAATTGTGATATATAATGATAGTTTAGTTAATTTAGTTGAAGCAACTGAGAGGGTCTGTGGATAGAGCACTGGGTCTACAGTCAGGAAGGGCTGAATTCATATCTAATGTCAGACACCTATACCACCTATACTTAGGCAAGTCACTTAGCCTTTGCTTGTCTGTTTCCTCAACTGTGAAATGGGAATAATAATAACAACTACCTCCAAGGGTTGTCATGAATATCAAATGAGATAATATTTATTTTTTTCAAAAGCACTTAGCACTGTGCCTGCCTCATAAGGAATGTGGCATATTAAGGCTAGCTATTATCATAATTAATTCTGATAAAAGATTCTGTGACCCTGATTTCTTTGCTTTTCCTTAAACAAGACACTTGATTTCTTGTCCCAAAACATTTTCACTGACTGTCCTTATACCTGGAATATTATTCCTCCTCATCTCTGTTTCTTAGCTTCTCTGACTTTCTTCAAATCCCAGCAAAAGTCTCACCTTCTGTAGGAAGATGTTCCCAAACTCCCTCCTGCTCCCCCACACTCAATTCTAGTGCATTCCTTCTGTGGATTAGCTCCAATTTGCCCTGTATACAGCTTGTTGGTACACGGTTTGCATGTTGTCTTCCCAATTAGACTGTGAGCTCTTTGAGAGCAGGGACTGTCTTTTGCCTTTCTTTGTATTGCCAGGATTTAGCAAGGAGCCTGGCACTTAGAAGGCTCTTAGTAAATGATTATGGACTGAGTGATAAAAGGAAGAGGATCTCTTTTAGCATGTCATTGATTATAATCTTGTTTTGGGCCTAGATCTGTGATTTCGCCAGAATTGAGAACTTTCAGTAAGTAGTTTCCCTCCGTTCATGCAAATAAACAACTATTTAATAAAAGTCACATAAGCCAGAATGTGGAAAAGGTAGGACTTGAACCTTGGTCTTTCTGACTCCTAGGCTATCTCTAGTCACTATTCTATATTGCCTTTCACCGTAAATGTGGGGGGAAAAAAATCTTGTCTGCATCCTATAGTGATAACCAGGACAGATATATGATTAATAAAATGATCATGAAATCTAGAAAGCAGACCTTTTAATTTCATTTATTCATGCATTCATTTTGGTGGTTTTCAGAAAATTTGAGTGGATTTCCTTAATGCCCTAAAAGTTGCACACTCCCTATGAGCAAAATGAACTCTCACAAACATGCAGGAAACAAACTATTTACTCTTAGAACAATGGCTTTCAAGCTAATTATACTTTAGGCCTTCTGGGTTGAAGGCAATGAAAAGGAAAAACTTGTTTTGTCATTGTTTAGAGAAAATTTTTTCACTTCCTGTATAAAACATAATCATGTCTATCCCCCATAAGGACGCACAGCTCCAGGACCCCAAAACTTTGAACTCTTTCCTTGTATTTTATAATTACAAAAGAAAAACACTATGGTATTATGGTATGACATGTTTAAAATATTTTAAAAGCACAAGATATATATTATTTTATATTAATAAGTTGTTTTTAGCATTTTCAATATAAAATAACCTATTAATATATAAACTATAAAATGTAAAATAAACTTAATATCTAGGTCATTAGAGAATTCAAATGGTATTAAAGAAAAAAATGTGATTCAAAAGATATAAAATCTGATTGTATGGGGTAGCTAGGTGGCACAGTGAATAGAGCACTGACTCTTGATTCAGGAGGACCTGAGTTCAAATCCCGCCTCAGACACTACACACACACACACACACACACACACACACACACACACACACACACACAAACTAGCCATGTGACCTTGGGAAAGTCACTTAACCCCAATTGCCCTACCTTCTCCCCTCCAAAAAAAATCGGATTAAAGATTTTTATTTATTTATTTATCTTTGTTTATTAAAGATAAAGAAATAAATTTGACAAATAACAGCCATAGTTGATAGCAACTGTAAACTAAAATTAATTTTTAAAATTAATGATAAAAAAGAAAAAAGAAGTCTCATGTATTAGCTACAACAATCACAAAAAGCACGACCTGGGAGAATTGGGCAGACAGAGTAGAGAGGCTCATACTGGGTTTGCTATTCAGCCCATGCCTGGGACCAATGAAAGTGATGCAAATCCAGGTTTGATGATGGTTAGGAAGACTATCAAGGACAAACCTGTGGCTGCCAAGAATATGTTACACCCTGAGCCTGTTCTCCTTTGCCCACAGGTACTATTCCAGGTGAGGACCTAGAGGTCAGTCCTTCAGATCTGCAGCAGAAGGATCATCACTGGAAAGGAGGGTGGCATAGCCAACATATAATAAACAGATGGTTTGAAACCTGTTACCAAACAGCCATGCTTCAATGAACTGAAGTCAATTTTATTTTTTTCCTCCTAATTGCTTTTTTCCTATTAACCTTGGGGAATTTAAAGCATGTACATAGCATGTCCATTGGGTAATCCAGGAATGCGTGACTTTATGGTCCAGCCTTCCCTGCCTCTATGAACAAATAACAATCTCATTTGCTATTATTTGTATGCTAGGGCAGATTATACTCCATAAGCTCCAACATATCCCCATGTAAACCCTCTGCAAAAGGAGCAGCTGCAGCTCATATGCAAATTGAAACTCAATATTCCCTTTAGGGTTTATTTACATTAGTTTCTGAAAATAGACTGCATTCATTCTTACCTTAAATAAATTTTGGCTGGCTTCAAAGGTCTGGGTGAATCCAAGAAATAAGACAGGTGGAAGAATAAAAATTGGACCCAAATTTTGGTAGGGCTAAGCCTAAACTGATTAGGCAGATGTCTGTATTATTATAGAATTGTTTGCATGTAGCATATTATTATTAAATGTTTTCTATCTGTCTATGAATGAAAGAGTGAAATGAAGAAAAAATCATGAAGTATTAAGTACTTACTACGTGTAAAGAAAAAGAAGACAGATCCTGCTCTCAGAGAGTTTGCATTCTAAGGGTAGAGAGATAACACATATAGGAAGTTTTTAACTGCGAGTCAGATGGAAAGGCCCCATGTTCCCTAGAGCAAAGCAGATAGTAACGCAGCTTCTTTAATGCCATTTCCATTAGTAACCCCATGTCTGTGTCTAATGGTGAAGCATATGTTGGTGCCAAGGATTTGGATGGTAAGAACTTTCTTTTCTGAGTCTTTGTTAGCTTTAGTTTCTGAAGAGACAGAGGTTAAGACATATACAGAATTAGTTTCCAGGTGACATCACAAGGATTGCTTACCCAGGCTGTGGCTAGAAGCAGATAGTTTGTGGGGTTCTTCTGTTCTCAGGGTTTACCTGTTTATTGGCAGCGTTTGGTCAGCTGTTGGTATCAGTGATGGCAGGGTTGATGGGCTATTTCTCCATAAGGTTTGCTCCCCTTGATGATAACTGAAAAGGCCAAACTGGAAATGGGACTGTTTGTCTTTAGGAGACAGGAGGACAACTATTCCTAGGGTTCTTCAGATTATATTCCTAGGCAATCTTCACTAGGAACGAGGGATTTAGGAGAGATGATGCTCAAGATGGTCTGTCTGACATGGCACATTCTACCTCTTATCACTTTCTTAGGTTGCCTTGCTAGTTGGTCAGCAATTGATGTCACTGGTAATGGAGATGGCTGGCTCTTTCTCTACAAGGTTTTCCCTCTTGAGGATGGCTTCAAAGGTCAAATTGGAAGGCCGTTTACCTTGGGGGCATTACTGTTCCCAGGGATCTTGGACTTACTTGATTGTATTGGTAGCTGTAGGAATAGTGGTTGCCACATTGTGGTTCACCACAATGGTTATTTTTCCAATGATGGCTACCTCATATATGCTTTTACAATATCCTTGTCCAATATCTACCTCGCTATGGCCTAGAAGTGATACTTTGTACTTAAATGCAAGGCCTATAGAGTATAAGCTCTCATAGGTTCTACCATGTTAAAACAACTAAGTATTGTCCTAGAAACTGACTATATCTCTTTTGGAAGGACAAGTCTAGTTAAGCAGGGAGGGCCCACATTAGTTCTAAACTGGTCAATTGGTAAAGAATTCTTTGTCCATGGCAACCCATCCAACTTTCCCTAAATCCTGTGGGGCCTATTCCATTTCTGTGAGGATAGGAGCAGAATAGTGGGGTATGAAGAAGGTACAAAGACATAGTTTTTAGAACATCTATGTATATTAAGTTAACTCTTTGGACTCCAAATGTGAGATCCTTATCCAGTGACCATTAAGCAGACTTAGAACTAAAGGAACTAAGTCATAATAATCTTGACCTTCTTGTGATATATGAAACAAGAAAATAAAATAAATTTGAAGGTAAATGGAAGGATGGCTCACAGATTCTCCTTAGAAAGGCAAATAAAGGAATAGGTAGTGATAGTTTTTACCACACAAAGAGAGAAAGAAATATGACTTAATGAAACATTTTAGTGCTTATGATAAGTACGTATGAAAAATACTATCATAAAAATAATTGTGGTTTAGGTGTCAAAAATCTATTGAAGATGATGAGATTTTATTGAGAATGTCCCAATTTAAATAAAAATTTACTTTCATGCGTGGTGCAAAGGTTAACAGAGAGGAAGACAAAAAAAACCCAAAAAACCCAGAAAAGTATTTGTTGGAAAATGTGGTTCATGAATCAGAATGAGGATGCCAAAGGTCTATAGACCAAACAGAAGCCTCACACGAATAGATCATGAAAACTATTTTCAATGAGAGAGTCAGGAAATACCAGACATGGTAAGCACCAAATCATATCTGAAAAATGAAATTAATTTGTATTTTGACAGGAATGATTATTGTGATTATCAATGGCTATCAATTTGAGATTCACTTTTTAATCACCTGTCTGTGTACTAATAGATCATTAATTAGCCCACTAGAGCAAAGATCAAAATCAGATTATTTTTCCTTTTAGATGACAATGCATTGACTGTATCCAGCCCTAAAACACTGAAGAACCTTCTAAATGATATCCGTGGTCCCTCAAAGACTTTATCTTAAATATCTACTCAGGGAAAAAATGTGGATGAATACCTATTCAGACTATAATACATAGTTGGATGGACAAGCCATTTGACTGGTCTGTTGTTGTTCAGTCATTTCAATCATGTCTGACTCTTGGTGACCCCATTTGGGGTTTTCTTGGAAAAGATACTAGAGTGATTTGCCATATTCTTCTTCAGCTCACTGAATAGATGGGGAAAGTGAGGCAAACAGAATTAGGTGACTTGCTCAGGTCAACACAACTAGTAAGTGTCTGAGGCCAGATTTGAACTCAGGAAGATGGGTCTTTCTGACTCCCAGACCAGTACCCTATTCTAGCTGCCTTATGGTTGGTCAACCAGTACATATATCTTGGGCAGATGCTGAAGATGAACAATGATTCTAGCCTAGAATTAGATAGGAAGAAGAGATCGGTCTTGATTGCCTTTGCTTTCAATGACCCAAAGCTTCTGATCCAAAATGATGCAAAATCATGGAGTACTACAGTCTTTGAACAGGTAACATTGAGGGTGACTCAGATGCCAATAGAGAAGGCCTAAGTAGGTTACTACATATTACCACTGAAGAATTGACTAGGAGAATTGTCATAAAAGACGTTATCAAAAAGGTATATGCCTGGTAAAGGAAATGGACTAGGCATGAAGGGAGAGCAATGCATCACTTCTAGATAGCCTGTGTGCTTTATCGATATCCCAGTCATGTCAAGAGCTCTAGAATAAGGCCCTTAGCTCACTGAATGGGTTATCTGCAGAGCATAGGACTCTATGTCCTTGAGTCACACAGAATGAGAAGGTATGTATAGGTTACAGGAGAACCCAAATTGAGACTACTGATTCATTGGAATATTAATCTACCTTTCTATATTTTAAACTAATTTTTGCCTCTGTTGGCATGCCCAGTGTTTAGCACAGTCCCTGGCAACAGCAAGTTCTTAGTAAATGTTTGATGACTGACTGACTACTGCCTAAGAACAAAAAAAGACTTAAGTTAGGCAACCACATAAGACTATCAGTTTAAAGACAAGTAACTCCATGTGAACTGATTCAACCATTCTGGAGAGCAATCTGGAACTATGCCCAAAGGGCTATAAATAATTGCATACCCTTTGACCCAGTAATACCACTTCTGGGGGTCTAACCCAAAGAGATCGTAGAAGTGGGAGGAAGACCCATACGTACAAAAATATTTATTGCAGCTCTCTTTGTGGTGGCAAAAAACTGGAAATTAAGGGGATGCCCATCGATTGGGGAATGGCTAAGCAAGTTGTGGTATATGAATGTAATGGAATACTATTGTGCTATAAGAAATGTGGAGGAGATGGACTTCATATTTACCTGGAGAGGCTTATATAAACTGATACTAAATGAGAAGAGCAGAACCAGGAGAAATTTGTACACAATCACAGACACATCGTATATGTGATGACTAACCTTGATAAACTGGACTCTTCTCAGCAACGCACAATTATAAGACAACTCTACAAGTCTCAGGATGGAAGGAGATACCTACATTCAGAGAAAGATCTAGAAAGAACGGAGTTTAAATGGAGACTATAGACTACATATTATAGTTCTTTTCCATGTTTGGTTTTGTTTCTTCTTTCCCATTGTTCATTGTTTACAACCCTTCTATACAACCAGACTATTGTACAATGTGAAAGTATTTGCAGATCCTATACTTGATTGCATGCTGCCATGGGTTGGGGGGAGAGAGGGGAGAAAATTTGAAACTCAAGGTATTGTGGAACTGATTCTTGTAAACTAAAAGTAAATAAACAAATCAATTAAAAAAAAAAGACAAGTAACTCCAGTCTTGATTACTGAAAGGGCAGTGTATTTTTATAATTGAAGAGATTTTTCTCTTTTGATGAAATTTCCTCAAAGCTGGTGGAATTACAAATTACATCTTTTTCCATTTCAGTGAGTTGTCATTCTAAAAACACCTAAGGTATCAGAAAATATAGGGGCAGCTAGGTGACATAGTGCCAGAGTCAAGAAGACTCATCTGGTGTGTGGGTGTGTCCCTAGTGAGCACCATACGGGCTTCTTCACTGGAAGCATAAACAAACACCTTTCTCTACCAAAAAAAAAAAAAAGACTCATCTCCCTGAGTTCAAATCTGGCCTCAGACACTTTCTAGCTGTGTGACCCTGGACAAGTTACTTAAAACCCTGTTTGCCTCAGTTGATCATCTGTAAAATGAGCTGGGGAAGGAAATGGCGAACCACTCCAGTATTTCTGCCAAGAAAACCCCAAATGGTGTCACAAAGAGTCAGATACAATTTAACAACAACAGATCAGATATATCTGGTAGTCTTCAATTAACATTCATTTATTTTTAAATTTTATACTGTAGGTGAAATACATAGCCAGCTGGGGCAAGGAACACAACACCAGCTGAGCTGAAATGATAGGAAGCAGCCAGCCACATCCAAGTTACATTTGGCATTCCTTAGGGAATGTGTGAAAGCAGTTCATTGCTGTTATAAAAAAGGTCTTCAATCACATCATGGCACAGCAAACCTGAATAAAAGGATCAAATGTGACCAGAGCCTAATTGAGGGGAAATAGAGAAGAGGTGGAGACATGGCCAGAGGGCCTTCTTTGTAGACTGACTTAGATCATGCACAACGTAATCCACAGGCTCCTCCACAGCACAGTCATGCTATCTTTATATCATATTATCTTTATATCTGAAGCCAGAGTATTATTATTACATGATGAGAAAATTAAAAAAAAATACTTCTAGCCATCATTCCAAATATGAAAAGGATTCTTCAATTTATAACTAACTCTAGATAATGCTGAAGCATGTGAACTTACAATTTAATTATGCCACATCTACCACCTTCTTGTCTATCTCTAATAGGACTGGTCTTGCTGAACGGGAATCCATTTTATCAGTGTTAATGTAACATGTCAAACCTGCTGAAGCTGAATCTGCAGTAGCTGCAGATATTATGGACATTTGACTATAAAAATGATTCTGCAAAACATCCTCTGAAATAAAATTGTATTAAGTTCCCTCTAGAGGAGAAAAAGGGCTGGTGTAAATTGCTGACTTTAGGGGGAAAAATGTACTGTATTTAAACTTTATAGAGTTTTCATGCCTCATAGCCAAAGATAGCCAATAAGTGGTCCCTTAGCTATTAAAGCTTTCAATCGACAATTGAGATTCTTAGATATTAGGAGGTCTCAAATCAAACAACATTCATTAGTAGAAGGCCATAAGTCTATAGTAAAAATGACATTAATCAATATGGATATAAAATAAAATTCATGGAAGGTGATGTTATAACTCCACACGGCATTAAATTTAACTAGAGTACTAAATGTCATTCTGGCTATTTCAGAGTTTGAGCATCACCTAAGATTTTGTATTGGACCTCTCTTTCTCTGTCTCTTGATCCTCTTCCTGCTCTGGTATTGGGAAGTGATTACTAACCTTGGCTTTCTCTCTCAACAGTCTCCTTTGGTAAAATCATTGGATCTTTTGACTTCAATACTGTATGCTTGGGTATCCCACAAAAGCTCTTTACTCGACTCACTTTTATTCTCATTCTCTATATCTTCCCCCTTAGGGATTTTATTAGCTCCCATGGATTCAATGAACATTTCTATACACATCATTCCCAACTCTACATGTTCAGCCCAAATATTTACCCTAAACTTTACTTCTATACCATCAACTTTTCTTGTGTATCTGCACTTGAATGTCTCCTAGGTACCTCAAATATGTGTATCCAAAACGGAACTCTTGACCTCTTTTAGTCTCACCACCAAACCAAACCCAGAAACAAACATTTCCTTACTCTATGTATATCTTTGCTCAGGCTGTCCTGTCTTCGGAGAATGATCTCAAATCTTACCTCCATTTCAGCATCATAAGACAATAGGACAAATACCAACTCTAAATTTATAGGACCTGTGTTCATATCCCTGCTACTTGTGTAAACTTGGGTAAATCACATAACCATCTCTGACTTCAATGTATATAATGTCTTATCTATATAACTAAGGGAGTGGACTAGACGTAGTGACTGCCAGTCATAGACCTATAATCTTATCTTATATAAAAAAATTTATATTTATTATTATATAATAAATCATATTATCTGATTTCTATAGATTATGATTTATTAAGCACCTTTAATCCATGGCACTTTGCTAAGTTCTGGGGATATAAATACAAAAAAAAAGAAAAAAGAAAAAAAAAAGAAATAATCCCTGACCTCAGGGAGCCTAGATTCTACCAGTGAGGACAACCTGGCTGTATAGAAATATATACAAATGTGAGGGATGAGGGTTCCACAGTCCCACTGCTGTCAGTCTGCAGGCATAATTAGGCTTTAAAATACCTAAACAATTTTGTCTATGATATGATTCCTTTATCAGGTACAAAGTTAAGCAGGGAACAGTTTATTGACTAAACAAACAAGCTAGCCAGCCTTTAAATAGGTGGGGAAAAGCAGTTGTTTCAATCTCAAAGGTAGAGGATTTCCTTTAGAAAGATTTCAGTTAGGATACCTGAGAAGAAATCAGTCCTGGGAAGAAAAAGAGACTTTACCTCCTCCTTCCTTCTCCGTCCTTCCTCATCTAATGCCCAATGCCCAATGACCATATTATTAGAGAGACTCAACCAATAACAAACAATTCAGACAAATGGGGCACAGAGGGGTACAAAAGGAAGGAAGCAGCTCTGAGGATCATAGCTCTTTGAACCTGAGAAGAATTCTATCAACTCAAGAAAAAGGACTCTTAGTAAATGGCACCTGAGACATCAATCTACCTACTTGCTTTAGAGTACCATTATACTCTACATTTGAACTTACTTTTGCCATAGGTCTGTATATAATTGTGGAAGAGTGTGCCCTAGGTCTTTGGAGAAATACTTTTGTGACACACACAGACACACAGACACAGACACATACACAGTCATAGACACAGACACAGACACACACACACTTTGAGATCCTCAATACTATATGCCTCAGTTTTCTTGTCTGTAAAGTGCAGAGGTTAACAACACTTTGTATTAACAATAATGAGTAAATAATGTATTTGTATAATAACACTTTTATCATTTACGGATGATTGGGACAAGGAAACCTTTTGCAAAACACCAGAATCTATTGCTACATGAGAGAGACAGTCTAGGAATGTGTTCATCTAAGTACAAGGCAGTGTTACTATTTAATGCTTTGATATGCAATAAAATATTCATCATGAGACCGTAGAGACAGAGAACACAACAGGGAGAAAAATTGTGCACAATCCGATGCGACTTTCCAACTTGGCTGACGTGATCTGCTACTCCAAGCTCTAGTACTAGTCAGAATGGAGCAGTCGTGTGTATCCATGAATGTCAAAAAGACAAATCAAACTAAGGAATTGAGGATGGATTTTCTTTTTGGAAGGGAAAGGAGGAAGGGATGAATCAGCTATTTTTTAAAAGCATGTGCTGTAATCCTATAAAAAAGGAAAGATTAAAAATATCTTTGGAAATTGGGTTTGGTGTTAGTTTGTTAAAGACTCTGGCAGCAGGCTTTCATGCTCTCTCCTAATTAAATCTTTGATGGAAGAAAATAAAAGGAAGGGTCTATAAGTAGTTTCCCTTCTAAGGACTTAAGTGGTCTCACTCAAGTGAGTGTAATGTGCTCCAGGGAGCCCAGACATGAAAGTTAGGAAAGGTGGTAGTAAATTACAGGAGACTAAATGTTTGCTCCATTCACCCTCCTTCTTAGTCAAAGACATGGAAGGCTAGGTCTTTAGAAGAGGGGAAACAACATTGAAAACTATAGACTGAATAGTAGAAATCTTTGTAGGATGTGGTGTAGCAGCAGTGCGTTGAGGTGAGATAAACTGTTACCAAGCTACCTGATCTTAGGTCAATAAAATCAGTCAATCAAACAGTAAACACTTATTAAACACCTACTGCCTTAGGGCCTTCTAGAGAGTTAAGTAGCTGGGCAGTGATTTGGGGAGGCATTGAGTGATAGAAAGTGGGAAGGGGTCTTTACCAGAGGGTATTAAGAATTATGAAATGGGGTGGCTAGGTGACACAGTGAATAGAGCACCGGCTCTGGAGTCAGCAGGACCTGAGGTCAAATTTGGCTTCAGACACTTAACACTTAGTAGCTGTGTGATCTTAGGCAAGTCACTTAACCCCAACTGCCCTGTCGTCCCCCCTCCAAAACACAAAACAAACAAAAAAGAATTATAAAATGTCCTAGTTAGAAGGGACCTCATAGTACATGAACAAGAATGTTCTCTGAAATATCCCTACCAGGGGGGCGGAGCTAAGATGGCAGCACAGCAGCAGCAACATATTGCAGCTCTCACATAGCCACCCCAAAATACCCATAAAATAGGACTCTAAACTAATCCTGGAACTCCAAAATGCACACAAAGATACTTCCCACTAAAGTCAGCTCAGCTACGAGGAACTATATCCTCACTGCTAACACAAACCAGCCTGGCCTGAAGCCCTGGCTGAGCCCTGGGGGCGGCTGGATGGGAGGAGCCGAGGAGCCTCTCTGGTGAGTGGATTAGCGGCAGCTGCGAGCAGCGTTCAGAACTAGGTCAGTGGAACTTGCGAAATCAGGGGAGAAAAAGCAGTCTGGCCGAAAAGTCTCCAGGGCTGGAAAGCGAAAGGCAGAGCTTTTGCACCTGCCTCCACATTGCAGCTTCTGCACCCTCGGCCTGCAGACTGCAGGAGGACCAAGCGATTGTTCAGAGGCCGAGTGCTCTCACGTTGAACAGTCTGGATCCGGATCGCGGTCTTGGGCTTTGGTCTTGTGGGTCTTCTGTATCCAGCGAGCCAGAAGTGGGAAAGGGATCCAGCACCTTCCTGAGAGCTATGGCAGCTGGGAGGACCTCAGCGATTTGAGACAGAGCTTTCCCTTCTGGAAGCAGAGCCCCACAGAGATTTAAAAAAAAAAAATCACAGACTGACCAGCCATGAGTAAGAATAAGCATAAGAAGCAGGGTAAGAACAGCAATCAAACCCTAGATTCCTTCTTTGAAGAAAAGAAGGACCAAGGCAGAGAGCTGCAAGACAGCACAGCCAGAGCTCCCCCACCAGGGGCTTCCAATAAACATGAAGATTGCCTTAAAGCTAGAGATGAGCTGAAGAAGGATTTTGAAAACCAAATAAG
>CM053580.1:384135489-384169306 GCA_028627135.1 Pseudochirops cupreus
AGCTCCCAGGTCCTTGTCCAGTCCTCAGGGCAATCCCTGGCACACACTGAAGTTCACAGGGTCCAGCATATCTCAAACTCTTCACCACTTCTCTTGCCTAGAACTCAAGGATCAGCCAGGCCATGAACAAACAAAGTCTTATCTGGTCATGCTTCTTCAGACAAGCCCTCTCAGCCTTCCAGGCAAGCCCTCTCAGCCTTCCAGGCAAGCCCTCTCAGCCTTCCAGGCAGGCCCTCTCAGCCTTCCAGGTGGCCTTCACCAGATTCTGGTCTCAGGAAAACTCCATCTCAGTTCTCAGTCAGTTCTCAGCTTCCAGATGCTGGGAGAGAAACTCTCTCTCTCTCTCTCTCAGCCGGCTTCAGTCTCCACAATTCTTTCTTGAGCAGGAGCAGGGTTTCAATTCTGTCTGTCTGTCTCTGGAATTCTTGCTTATGTACATACCTCAGCCAATCCCCTTCTTCCACATCAACAGGGGCTCAGCCAATCCCCTTCTTCCACATCAACAGGGGAGTTCATGCCTTCTCAACAGTGGGACAGAGTTTGCACCTTCCACTTAGCCCCAGGGTACTAAGTGCTAAGTACCTTGCTAAATTGATTACTATTACATTACTTAGTACTAAGTATTTTGCTAAACTGATAACTATTACACCCAGGATCTAGCAGCTTCTACATTAAGGGATTGAAGGGCCTGGAATATGATATTCCAGAGATCAAGGGAGCTTGGATTAAAACCAAGAATCACCTACCCAGCAAAATTGAGCATAGTGTTCCAGGGGAAAATATGGTCATTCAGTGAGGTGGAGGACTTTCAAACATTCTTGCTGAAAAAACCAGAACTGAAAAGAAAGTTTGACACTCCAACACAAGAAGTATGTGAAATATCCCTACCAAAAAGCTCCTAGGTGAGCACTCTAAGGCCAAGGAAAACAAGTCTGATGCCTCAGTCGCTGGCTGGTCCTAGAGAGTTGGCTCCTATGTCTTCTTATTACGTTTTCTCTCCTCCAGGCTAAATACCCCTATTTCCTTTAGATAACAGGAGGCTTATCTGCCTTTTTATGCCCTTTTGTAACATTCCTCCTCTTCTTTTGGAGGCTGCCTTTGAAGTACATTTGAACCTGATTTAACTTTTATTAGAATAATCTGAGGAGATAGAAAAGGGAAAGTGTTTTTAGTGATGACTCTATTTCCCAATACTTTCTAGTAACACAGTTCTTATATCTAAGAAATTGTAGAATTATAGGAAGTGAGAGCTGGAAGGGAGTTTCAAAATACTTGGGTTCAAAACCCTCATTTCATAGAGAAAAAAACTGAGGATCCAGAAGTTAAGTGACATGCCCAAGGACACACAGAAGCTAAGTTGTATTACAGGGTCTAAACCTTAAATCTCCTAACTCTCAGTTCAATCTTTTCACTGCATCAGAATCCTATTGCCTATTTTCCCTCAGGATGTAACTCAAAACTAATGGGGTGAAGGGGAGGAGGGGAGAGAATAAAGGTGGAAGGGCATAGGTTAGGCTCTATATTTGAGGGTGGAGGTGGGGTTGGAGTAGTTTATCTCCATGATACCTTTTCTAAATCTGTGATCATGGGATCCTGTGGGACCCGTCTCCAAGAAATTCAGAGTCACTAGGTGCTATATATTCATGACACCTGTAAGGCTGAATAAGGACAGAATGGAAAGGGCTAAAAGGTTGAGTGATTGACTGAATCAAAGTCTGAGTCATTGAAAAAGCTCTAAATAGGATATGTACCTTCCTACTCTCTTTTTAGTGTTCTGATACCTCCCTGGGTCAGAGAAATCTCCTAGGATACATATTAATCTGAGTGACATTTATAGTTGTCAGCACCACACACTTCAGACTGGGATGCAAACAAAGCATTTTTTTAAACCTAGTATTCCTAGAAAGAGATACTATTAGATGTCATGATATAGACACCTCATATCCTAAGATCTAACAAGACAAACCATAGCAATTCACTGAATCAAATTCCTGATGTCTTCTCTTGCAATGATTTCTAAACACTTTTTATCTTGCAGCCATATAACTTAAAAGGTCAGCTAGATGATGGACGATAGAGCACTAAGTTTATAATCTGGAAGACTCATCTTCATGAGTTCAAATCTAGCCTCAGACACTTACTAGCTATGGGACTCTGGGCAAGTCACTTAACCCTGTTTGCCTCAGTTCCTCATCTGTAAAATGAGTTGGAGAAGGAAATGGCAAACTACTCAAGTATCTTTGTCAAGAAAATCCCCAATGGGGTCACATAGAGTTAGACATGACTGAATAACAAAAAAACAATTTTTTAAATGTGAGCATACACACACGCACATAAATTTACTTATTTATATTACCTATATATACTACTATATACATAATTATGTATTATAAAACTTATGCAAAAAAAAATTCTTGACCCCTTTATAATTTGTAATCTTAAAGAGTTGTCTGAAATTCAGAGGTGAAGTGTTTTAACCAAGGTCTCCCAGCTAGAAAGTGTGAGAGATGGAAACTTAAGCTCAAGTCATCCTGATTCAAAGTGTGGGGTTCTATATATTATATCATGATGCTTCTAAGAATTTAATTTAGAGGCAGCTAGGTGGTGCAATGAATAGAACATCGACCCTAGAGTCAAGAGGACCTGAGTTCAAATCCAGCCTCAGACACTTGACACACTAGCTGTGTGACTTTGGGCAAGTCACTTAACCCCAACTGTCTTGCTTTCCCTCCTACAAAAAAAAAAGAATTTAATTTAACATAACAATGAAAGGCAGTATTTACATAATTAGTGACAAGTAGATGGCTTGGTTGATAGAGTGGTAAACCTGGAGTCAGGAAGATCTGAATTCGAATCCAGACCCAGATGCCCACTAGCTGTGTGACTGTGGGCAAGTTATTTAACCTTTGTTTGCCTTAATCCATTAGAGAAGGAAATAGTAAAACATTTTAATATCTTTGCCAAGAAAACCCCATGGACAGCATGGTCTATGGGGGTCACAACTAAATAACAACAAATCTATATAATTATTACATAGCAATGATTTTGCAAATGTCTCACTTTAAACAAAGTCAAAGACAAATTAGTTTTGAGTAAATTTCTATTCCTTTAAAGAAAAGAAGTCAGTTTATGCATCTGACGTCTGAAACCTCGAATCTTAAAATAGAATGACTGTTTGCCCCCCTGCTGGTTACAGGCTTAGTCTGATTTGCATATAAAATCGTCTTTCACTAGAGGTGGCCTACCCTCTGTGTTTCTGCTGATTGTAGAATCTTCCCCTTTTATAATGAACTACAGCCCGACTCTGTCGCTGGCTATCAGAATTCCCTGTAAGCCAGGATTGTTTCTCATGCATGTATGATTCAATCATTTTCTTCATTTTAATATACAATCCACGTAAGGATTGGAAACTTTAATGCCCACTAAAACTGCCTCATTAGAAACTGGGATTTATCAGAACAATGGAAGTTAGAATGGGCACCTCAGCTTAAGAAGGACATTAATAAACTGGTGAGCACTGAGAGGAGAGCAACCTGAATGGCAAAAGACTTACGGAAGAGAATGTGCTGAAGGGACTGGGAACTAGAACAGACAGAAAAGGGAGGAGAGGGGAGAATTAAAGCTCTTTTAGGTATTTGAAGGGCAGCCCTGTGGAAGAGTGGTTAGATTTATTCTTTATAATCCCAGAGGGCAGAGTGAGAAGCATGGGATACAAGTTCCAAAAAGATAAATTTGGATTGCTAGATAAATACAGACAGATAGAAAGAGAAAGAGACAGACAGACATATAGGTAGACAGAGACGGACAGATAAACAGGTAGATAGAAAGAGACAGATAATCAAGTAGATAGAGACAGATAGACAAAGCCAGACCCTGAATAAGTAAATTAATTTAGATAGAATTGTCATTTTTATTATATTAGCTCAGCCTACCCACGAGCAACTGTTGCTTTGCCAGTTATTTAGATCTGACTTTATTTGTGTGAAAAGCATTTTTGTAGTTGTGTTCATATAGTTCCTGGGTTTGTTTTGGCAGGTAGACTCCCAAATTTTTATAACGTCTGCAGTGACTGTAAACGGAAGTTCTCTTTCTATCTCTTGGTGTTGGGTTTTGTTAGTAATATATAGAAATGCCAGTGATTAATGTGGGTTATTTTATGTCCTACAACTTTCCTAAAGTCGTTTATTATTTAAAGTAGTTTTTTTTACTTCATTCTCTTGATTGTTAAATTTTCATTGCAAACATTTATGCTTCAGAAATCAGCAAACACACCAAATCAGGGTTTGATGTATTGTTTTCATGATTGTCTAAGACTTAAGAATGCGATGTAGAAAATGTTAATAATTCAGATTAAACTTAAAAGTGAGTATCGTACTTTTTTTCTAGAGAGAGAATTGATAAACATTTGTCCACACAACACTGGTAATTTATATTGCATCTGACAAAGCATTTTCTTTATAATAATTCTATGACATAGGTTGTGAAATTATCATTATACCCATTTTGTAGATGAGGAAACAAAGTCAGGGAGGTCAAGCAATTTGCTACAGTCACAAAACTAATGTGGTAAGACTAATGTCTACTACAGTTTCCTCACAACATGGATTAAATCCATGCTTCTCCAAATCCCTCCTAGGAGGGGGATTAATTTTCCTGAAAAGGAGACAGAGCTGTCCCTGAGACCTAACTGATCTTTGCTTTCCTTGATTCAGTTTTCTGGCTACCTAAGGAATAAAAAGT
Organism: Pseudochirops cupreus; assembly: GCA_028627135.1. Lineage (NCBI taxonomy): Eukaryota > Metazoa > Chordata > Mammalia > Diprotodontia > Pseudocheiridae > Pseudochirops > Pseudochirops cupreus. Next base: position 384,140,230 of record CM053580.1, read on the forward strand.
CCCCCCAACGTGGAGTCTGGGCTTCTCAGACTTGGGGAGTGCCTGAGGCCATGCTAGTCACGCTACCTCATCCTGCTGACTTACTGACCCAGTACATTTCCATTAAGGAGGAGAAGGAAGAGAATCCCTCAGAGTTGAAGCTAAGTTCTGCTATATCCTTATTATATCTTTGCTGTGTTAGAGTAAATCTCTTTTTGTTAACTGCTCCTTCTTTCCTGAAGGAAATCAAATCTGAACTAAAAATGTGCTCGTGTTGACCACTCTCAACAATTGGTGTTGGAGATGGGATTCAAACCTAGGTCTTCTGAAACTAAGGCTAGTCCTGCTCATTACACCACACCAAGGATGTCAAAGTCAAATTAAAATGGTGGCCTTATGTACATAAGGATCCTTGTGGCTGCATATTGCCTTAGAAAACACATATTAATATTATCTCTTATAAAACATAAATTATTATGTTCCATCATATTTTTATTTCTTTTATTAAATTCTTCCCAATTCATTTTCATTTGATTCTGTACACACTTGGGAATGTTGTGGACCACATATTTGACACCTCTGTATACAGTAGGAGGCCTCTCTCCATGATTTCCCTTCTCCTGACTCCAAGATCCCCATTTTAATCCTTTCCCATAATCCTTTTCCTAACCATTTTGTTACAGAACAAGTGTTCCATGATCCTTTACCAAGTATTAAAATGATTCTGTATGGCTTCAGTTAGTCCTAGAATTTCCTGATCACTTCAGTCTTTCTTTGGATAGACCTGCAATGGGTTAAGCATATGATACCATGTCTCCATTACTCAATATTGTATACTTTTTTTTTTTTGGTGTCTAGTGGCTTTCATTAAATTCTAAGCCACTCAAGAGCTATTTAAAACTTCCCCATGAGTGAATAGAAGAGGTGCTCTATAAATGTTGCCTGACTCCCTAATGGATGAGAACTCATTCAAAGGATAGTATTTGTAACATTCCTAAAGCAGTACTACAATAGGCTAATTGAACAGACATGTTCTGGTGTTCAGTTATTGAAGGGCAGCTGGAAATAGCTACTGGGTTTTTTGTTTTTGTTTTTGTTTTTTTCTTCCTGTGATGTGCTTATAAATTGCTCAGTGCTGTAAGTATGGTATCTATTACAAGTAAAAAATTGTATATTGGAGTATATAGCTTTTTGATATTGATCTATTGCCTTCCTATCTATCTGAATGGAGTGTGAGCAATATCATAACCATACAACAAGATACTTGTTGTGTAAAGTAACCTGAATTTACAACATTTCCACTTTACATTGATGCCATGAAGCCAGTCATTTTTTTTTCTAGTTTTTTATCACTGTTTAAGGAAATCTCCTCCTTCTTACACTTAAACACCAGTATCCTGGTACTATTTTTTAAAAGGATGTGTTAGTTTTTCAAATGATTTGAGATATATTTTTAGCTGTTCCGATGGGTGAGTAGAGCACAAACTCACCTAATTCATTATTGAACAGGCCTTAAATCACGCTTCATATCCCATCCACTTGTCTACCAGGAAATCTTGGCTTACCCAGACATCTTGCCATCTACCCTGCCACTGCACAAGTACTCCCTGCATGCCACCCCCCTCTTTCCTTCTTTCCCTAAGAGCAGTAATTAAATAAAAACTGCCATTGCTACTGGAAAGACTATGACAATTGATTACTCTATGGTTCAAATTCTGTGACTTTCCAGGCCAAAATTCCCTCCCCTGGTTACCAGATGCCTATATGTGGTGCCTCTTTTGATGTAAGAATGGAAGATTGTTGAGGGCAGGTAATATGCAAAATACTTTTGTATTTAAGTTCCTACCACCTAGCACAGCAGTATGGTATAGTGCAATTGCTTAGATTTACATTTCTAGCCCTAGTTTTTCCTGAATTTCAGTCCTATATCACAAATTCCTTATTAGACATTTCAAACTGAATGTCCCACATACATCTTAAACTCAACGTGTCTAAAATTGAACTCACTATGTTTTCCCCCTACATATTCCCTCTTTTAACCTTCTCTATTTCTGATAAAGACACCATCATTCTTACAGTATCCCAGGTTCCTAATCTTAAGATTATCCTTCATTCTTTACTTCCCATCACCTTGCATATAAATTTGTTTGATAAATTTGGCCATTTCTCCCACTGCTACATTTCTCACACCCAACTCTTTCTACTCATTAAGCAGCACTTTTGTTAAGGCCTCATAATTTCTCCCCTAGATTACAACAGCTTTCTACTTGGTCTTCTGCCTTAACTATCTCACTATTCCCTTTCCTAAGTACAGATGTGACCATGTGACTCCTCTACTCAACCAATTACAGTGGCTTTCTATTTCCTCTAGAACCTAATAAAAACTCATCTGTTTATCTTTTAAAGTGCAATAAAGCTTGACCCCAACCTACTTTTCCAGCCTCATTGGATATTATTGCCCCTCACACACTCAGCAATCCAGCCAGACTGGCCTTCTCTCTGTTCTTCATGCATGAAACTCTAGCCCTTGTCTCCATGCCTTTGGGATCATCTGTCATGTGTGGAATAAACCCCTTTCTTACCTTTCCTTATAGAAGTCCTTTCTCCCTTTAAAATGTGTTTTAGACACTGTTTTCTATTTGGAGCCTTTTCTGGAACCCACAATTTCCAATGCCCTCCAAAACTCTTTTGTATTTAGCTACATCTGCACACACACACACACACACATACACACACACACATTTTATATTTATGTTATATTTACATATACATATTACTACATATTATGTGTGTGTGGCCTACTCCTTTAGAATATAAGCTAATTGTAAGCAGGGACTGTCGCCTTCTTAGTATTTATATCCCAGTGCCTAGAACTATAGTTGGAATATAGTAGGTGCTTATTAAATATTTAACGATCCCTAGTAGTGATCTTTTTCATTCATTCATTTAATCATTCATTCAAACATTTACTAACATTTTTGAAGAAAAAAATACAGTTACAAGAGCCTCTGAGAGGAGGATAGAACAGTAGGCCCCAAATCAGGAAGACCTGTGTTCAAATCCATTCTCCAACATTTGCTAGCTGTGTGATCCTGGGCAAGTCATTAAACCTTCATTTGCTTCAGTTTCCTCATCTATAAAATGGGGCTAATAGTAGCAGTTACCTTCTAGGGCTGTTGTGAGGGTCAAATGAGATTGTAATTGTAAAGTACTTAGAACAATGCCTGGTAAGCACTATGTAAGTGTTAACTGGTTTTGTTCTCTTTGTTGTTGCCTGGAAGCAGCATTTCTTAAGCACCTACCACATCGTAGGACCTATGTTAACGTCTGCATAAAGAAGGCAGATCAAAAGTTCAAAACTATTACGTGTTCATAAAAGTGAATCCTAAAAATGGAAATAACCAGAATAGCCTTTGAAGGGAAAGCTGATGTCAAGACTCGCATAGAATTGAAATCATTGATTCATTGTGTCAATTCCATTTATTTCAATGTAGCTGAGCAAAGGTTCTGTTGGAATTAGATCCCTGAAATCAATGTAGGTCGTTCCTACAGTCAAGATTTCTCAAAAAACGTGGATATTTTAATTGTGCTGCATATTTCTGATGAGTTCAGGACAACCAAGAAATGGCTCAGTTATTTTATCTGCCATACATTTTGTGGTAATATAGCCTTCAGGGTGAATCTCTCTCTATCTGCATTTTATAAGGTCTGGTTTGGATTGGTTTGGCTTGGTATGCATTCTGCAGAAGCTGAACCTGGTTGAATAGAGTGCTATCTGAGGAGAAAAAAAAGGACTTATTTACTCCAAGATGACTAACCTTTTATATAATGTTCATGATTTCTCCTTGTCAAGCTAAGATCTGAAACACTGAGATGCCACAGGAGGATAGCTTGAGGTATGGCCCCCTAGGATCTACCTTCTAAAATTTAGGCCTTTGGTTTTTGTCCCCAAAATGCATATGACAGTGAAACTAAAAGAAGTCATAAAACAAAACATCCACCACCGCCAAGATCAGGAGTAGAGGAAATACAAAAGAAGAATATGGAGAGAAGATCTTTCATAAGCTATTAAAAGGCCAATAGGGTAATGAACAGTGACCTTAAGGCTCTCCAATTGACCTCTGAGGGTGAAGAATTTCTAGCAGGTGGCCCTGTAGTGCTTTCACAATTCTGTGCGTATTTAAGGCAGCTAGATGGTACAATAAATAAGGTGGTAGACCTAGAGTCACAAAGACTTGAGTTCAAATCTAACTTCAGACACTAGCTAGATGACCCAGGGTAAGGCACTTCACATCTGCCTTCCTCAGTTTCCTCATATGTAAAATAATGGCACCTACCTCCAAGAGTAGTTGTGAGGATAAAATGAGGTAATGTTTGTAAAGCTCTTCACAAATTTTGAAGCGCTATATAAAAGCTAGCTATGATTATTTTATCAACTTTGGGTGTATAAAATATAGAGCTAGAAAAAACCTTAAGGATCATTTAGCCTACAATCCATGCAATTCCTTTTTTCTTAATAGTTCAATGTAATTAGCTTCATTTGTAAATCCTGTATGTCCTGGACTACTTCTTGTTAAGAGTGTGTGTGTATGTTTCTGTATGTGTATGTGTATATGTATACCTATACACACATATATACACATATATGCAGACACATATATACATATACATACACACATATATACATACATACACACCCATATATTATATAGATAATTATATACATAAATATGTATTATTATATATATATTTTTTTTTTTTTTCTGAAAAGGGGTCTATTGGCTTCCCCAGATTGCTCAAAGAGATCATGACACGAAAACATATTAAGACCTGGATTTCTAGTCCAATCTATTTATTTTAAACATTAGGTTATTGTGTTGGCTAAATGATTCTCCCAAACCATACATGTAGCAATTAGCAAAACAGGGATATAAATTTAGGTTTTTCTCCAATCCACAACTCTGTCCCCTCCATTTCACTGATCACTATGCTCTTATACAGATGTGTGGCTAGACAGAATTAGATGTGATTAGGAGCCCTTTCTACAGCTTCTAGAAATAGGTACTGCCTTCAGTCATCTCTAGGGCTATTGTTTACAGACTCTCTAATCTTTCAAAGCTGTCTTTTCTGTATCATCTATAAAAAGCCAACGCATTGAAAATTGCTGAATGGCAGTTGATGCACTAAATATTATTTCCTAGCAAGGCAGCTCTGTTATATTGCTTAACAGGGGGACAAAAGCATATTTCTTCTGGTTGCTCCACTTCTGATTTTCTCTACTTGAATTCATCACACATTAGTTGGTTAGCTATTGCCTGCCATTTACCATTCAGGAACAACCTAGCCAATGAAAACAGAGTCTGTTACTTCTGTGGAAGCATTTTTATAACTTTCTTTTTAGTTTCTCTAGAAATATTACAAAATACTATTTCTCCTATCTAAAATCCTTTCTAGATTTTCCCTTGGGAAAGGGGGAAGAATAAAGTCTATCTTTCCTTTGAAATGGAGTTAGGGAATAAACCAAATTTAACTCTTATCTAGATGGGATCCTTTCTTCCCACACTATCTGGAGTGATTGGTATCAGCACTCAACCAATGACAGTGTCTATAATCTTTTGAAATTCAAGATTAAGATATTGATTAAGGAGGGAACTCTTAAGAAGAAGTGGTCCAAGGATGAATCAAGTAGTTCAGGGTTGTTTATCCCAATTTACATTTAATTAATTAATATTTGTATAGGATGATCTTTTCCTTGGTCAAAATTCCTATAAATATTACCTGCAATTTGGGGGGGTGAGGTGGGGAAACAGAATCATGTAGGAGGGCATGGAAGATTATGCCACTTTAGACCTTTTTTCCCAAACTAGAAACAAGTTGGATATATAGTCAGTAAAACTGTTTCTAGTAGATTTGAGCCTAAAGTGCAAGTTTGTTATTAATATTAATTTTTTTCCTTTGGCATTTCAAAGCACAATTCTATAAGGGTACATTAACTGTCACTCTAGGATTTTGGTTCAAGATGACTAGCAAATTCTTTCATAGGATCATTGATTTAGAACTGGAAGAGATCCCAGAGGTTATCTAGTCTAACCTCCTTACTTAACAGATGAGGAAATTGAGGCCCAGTGAGGTACCATAACTTCTTTAAGGTCATAAAGATAACAAGTGGCAGAGTCAGAGAAAGGATTTGAACCCAGGTTCTCTGACTTGGGAGCCAGCATTCTTTCTACTGTACCACATTGTCTCTCCATTCAAGATTCCCTAGAGTCATGATATGCTTCAAAGTTCAAAATATTCTCCTCCTCATAATCATTATCACTGACATTTATAATGCGAAGGTTTGCCACACAGTTTATCCTATCTGAACCTCACAAAAAACCTTGTGAGATTGGTACTGTTAGCACTAGGATCATACCATTTTTTACAAGAGGAAACTGAAAGGCAGGTCAAGTGACCTAGCCTACTGAGTGTTAGAAGGCAAATTTGAATCTAGGCCCTTCCCACATCCAGCTCTGGCAGACCATCTTCTCTGCCATGATGCTTTTCTTCTACACACAGTCTGAACACCATGGCCCAAAGCAATTTACTCTTAAGAGACTTGAGCTGGCTGGCCACAGACCCATGCTCAATTAAAAAAATCACAGACCAAAGCTTAATCAGACACAATTTAATTAAAATGAGTTGGTTATCTTGACCCAGTGAGGTTTGCCAATTTTTAACTTGGCACCCAGAGGCCATTTGCTCTTTGACTGATTTACTTTGTCCTGTATCACCCAGAATCAGCCTGGCTATTGGCCTAGTTTTGCATCTCTAATTTAGTGATGTCATCCTACACCAAGTTTTGAGTGCAGTTCGTGTTATTTTTGGCAGTCCTGCGTTTTGTGTGTTTTGATCCTTCTTTCTTAGGGATGGGGGTGATGAGATTTTAAAGGGGAAAAGGACTAGTCCCAGAAATACAAACATGGTGTCTCTCTGACCATCAAAATGAGCTTGGTGTTTTTCTGGCAAGTGTGATATCACTGCTTACTGCCAAGTCCAGATACCTAAATGGTTCTATACTGTGCCTTGAGGGGATTCTCCTCTCTTTGTTTTTTATTGAGAGTATGTATATATTTTAATGTAATTGATAATTGTTTTCTTGGCTCTAAAGCCTTCACAGTACTCATGGCAGTGTTTGCTTCACTGACAATCTGCCTGAAATGCCTGTTAAAATAAATACACTTCAATTATCAAAAAATCACTCAACATCACTAGTGTTCATACTGATTTAAAACTATTGGATTGATACAAATTCTAACAAGAGCTGGAATTTGGAAGTAATCACATTGTGTGGCTATGCCTAATATAGAGTGATTTGGATATTAGACTAGAAGCATTTAGACCTACATCTAGTGTTAGGTGGTTTTCAGAAGAGATCACTTCATTCAACAAAAACTTAGGAAGCACCTATTTATTTGGGACACTGTGCTAACATAGCAGCAAGCACCTTAGCATACCCAGGACGGCTGCTAGCACAGGTTCTTTGATCTGCTTTTCTAAAGGAAAACAACTGAAAAGGGCTAACAATCTTACTTTAATCAAACATATATCATTTATTTATATAAATAAACTATATTTAATAGTTCAGGGGGGAAAGTCAGCACCTAGAATTTCAGAGAAAACACAAACAGAAGTTACAAGCAGATAAAAAAAAATTACAGACAGAGAAAATAACACAATTCAAGAGGCCAACAGACAGGGCTTCTATCTATCTGACCATCACATACGTACATAGTTAACTACCAGAGAGAGAAGCACCAACATCTGGGTTTTCAAAACCAGGGGGCTCAAAGGCTATCTGGTCAAATCACACAACTCTTCCCTTAAGTGAGCCCCAAAGCAAAATCTCATGTCAGGATATAGTAACAAAAGGTGTTCCTTCATGAAAAACAAGCCTCCCCTAAGCAAACTTCTTTTGTTGGGCTCCAAGTGAGGCCCATTAAAGGGCAGGAAAGATCTTCAATTTCCCTTACCATTACAGCTAGGCACTGGGAGACAAATAAGGAGAAATAAATAAGAAGGGTTCCTTTACCTAAAGAGCTTGCAACCCGGCAGGTAAAGTGAAATTTACACAAGTAAATATGATGAGTTTAAAATATAATATTAATCTTTCAACACATACCTATTTGTACCTACTCTGTGCCAGGCACTGTGCTAGGAAATTGGGATAACAAATCAGAAATGATTTGTTCTTCAGAGAGCTTACATTCTATTTAATAAAAGTGTTATTAAAAGGGTCTTGTGAAAAGAGTATTGGACCTGGAGTCAAAAGGAACCTAGATTTGAATCCTAGCTCTCTTACTCACTACTTTTGCAACCATGGGCTATAGTCACTTTAATTCACTGAGAATCAGGTTAATCATCTGTAAAACAGGGATTAAAAATGTCTGCAGCACCTAATCATAGGATTGTTGCGAGTTAATAAGTTAAAAATACGAGTTTTTTTTAAAATCTTAAAATCCTACTTAAGATCAGCAACTATTATAATTATTATCTATTCAGATATCGTTAATGAGTAAGATAATCATAACTGATTTCTCTTCTTCATGGAGAAGGCATTTATTATTATTATTAAAATAGTTATAATACTAATAGATATCATGTACATAATTTGGTAGGTAGCTTTACAAATATTTGGTCTGGGTCATGAAGGATGTGTATGTAGTAACACACAGAAGTGAAACAGAAGAGGGTTTTGCAGAACAGGAAACACCAAAGTGCAGACAGGGAGTGTTCATGGGATTTCATTCTGGATGTCCAAATTATTTCCTTAGCCTCTAAAGTTTCAGCTAACCACTCTGTTAGTTTCACCACATTTTTATAGGAAAACCATTACACCTTATTGAAAAATGAACAAGAATGTCCATGAATATGGTTTTAAAATATGCCTCCAAATCAAACCCAAATTATATCCAACAAAAACAGTATATTTTTTTGGAACAGACACTTTAAATCAACAAGTTCAATGCCAGTCGGATGATATTTGCCAGCCTAGGTTGTTCTAAAGCTATAAAATTGCATGAGTGTGAAATTGAAGGCTGCTTTTTATGGGTTGTGAGGGTTTCTTCCTACCTAGTACACAGTAATTGCATTTCTGTACCATCTAACTCACCCAAAGTTTTCTAAATCCTTTGCAATATTTATTCTGACTGGAGTCGATCAATGATGCTGTTGACTGGGGGTGTTCATCCTGTAAGCTCCTTGTGCCTTTAACACATGTCTCTTTTTGGCCTTTCTATTCCAGAGGAATTTTATTATCTAATTCACACCTCCCTCCTCAAATTCCTCAATTATAATATCCCCAGTCTATTTCCTTTCTATTCCTTTAATTATTAGTAACAAAAATGACAGAGGATATTTGCTGCAGGCTGATGGTGGCTATGCATCCCTCACCTACCCCAGAAGCAAAGCAGTGGGACCCACAATGGGCAGGGTTAAAATGAAGTGAGGCGCTGATGAATGTGAGAGAGGCTGGTGCTACTTTGGCCAGACTGATGATTTTGCACATTTGTTTTAAAAGTCTTAATACCGAAGTACTTTATTATCATATTAAAACTTATAAATACATCTTTGGTGGGTGGGAAGGAGAGGCAGATTCCTTTGCCAGATATTGTACCAATGATTCTTGAGTCTGAGAAAAAAATGTATGCCCAGTGAGAAAATGGCTGTTCCCTGGACACTATGCATGAACCATACATATATGTGTGTATGTATATGTGCATATGCACATATACATATACACACATGCATATACATATATGTATTTGTATGTACATCTAAATATATAAATTTATGTGTATATATCAGGTTAATGTATAGTAGACTAGAAATTAAGTTCTTCTGAATTGAGACTTGAAAACACATTTAAAAAAAATCTTTAATGTTTCCAATTTACATAGGTTTCCTCCACATTTGTCAATATCATTTTTACTGATATCTCTCTTGGTTGTTTTTTTTCTTGAGGGGGGAAGGCAAGGCGATTGGGGTAAGGGACTTGTCCAAGGTCACACATACTGCTATCACTCTTTTAACCCCACCTGTACTGAGTTCTACTGCCCTGAATTAAGATAGCACAGCTACTGTCATCCTGAAGCAAATACCATCACTTACATGTATACGCACATGTATATATGCATACATATATTTATATATGGGGATATGTATACTCTCTTTCTATTCCTTGGGAAAACTATCCATCCTTGCTTTCCCTCTCCCTGTTTTGACTCACTACTGGAAAAACTGGGGAGACAAAGACATATGTGGACTTGAGTAAATCAAGGAATCTCCTAGAAGAATTATAGAATGTACTGAAAACTACCAGAAGACAAGAGAGAGACAAAGGTCATGAAATATAGAAAGAACGACAGAGAGACAAGGGCAGAGAATAAGATATCCAAAGATGAAAAATAATAAAGGAAGGCAAAAATATACAAAAAGAAGACAAATCTAAGAGAAAATAAAGAGACATATATTACATATGGTGCCTCATCTAAAGAAACTACTTTCTTTTTAAGAAACAACTATGCAAAATTTATAGAAGGCATGAAAACCCAAATTAATGTCTGGCTTTTTCCCCCCAGTCCAGGGAATCTTAACCTGGGTATTTTGATAACTTGTTATTGTTGAGTCATTTCAGTAGTATCTGACATTTCATAACCCCATTTTGGGGTTTTCTTGGCAAAAATACTGGAGTGGTTTGCCATTTCCTTTTCCAGCTCATTCTACAGATGAGGAACTGGAGCAAATAAGGTTAAGTGACTTGCCCAGGTTCACACAGCTAGTACATGTCCAAGGCTGCATTTTAGCTCAGATCTCCTGACTACAGGGCTGGCATTCTGTCCAATGTACCACTTGACCACCTCATTTTGATAACTAATTTTATATAATTGGTTTCCATTGTAATTTTATCTATCTTATTTTATGTATTTAAAAACATTCTGAGGAGTCCATAGCTGCACTAGACTGACATAGGATCTATCACTCTCTCTCACACACACACACACACACACACACGCACACACACACACACAGAGTAAGAACACCTGTTCTAGTGTGTAAAGCATGCCAAACCAAAGGAGCCATCTTGTTTATTTTCAGAAAAATTCTCTTACAGGAACTATGTTAGCAACTCTTCAGATACTTTTATGTGATTCCTAATGTATGGATGAAATGGGGGTGAAGGAATCATTTCATCATTAATTGCTTTTGAGGAGGCACCTTGTAGACGAAACATCTGGATCACTCACTAAAACTTCCACTTTTTTGTCTGGATATTTGTCATCTTGGAGACAAAGACTTCACATATTAATAACTTCAGTTTATCAGTACATCCAGTACATCATACAACAAGAAGCAGACTTTACAAATTATCTGCAGGATATTAAAAGAAACACAGTCCTCTGCCAGGATTTTGCCTGTTCTAGCTTTCCAAACCATAGCTGGGCCCCTGGGTGCTAATAGCCTCTTCCTGGCATTCCATCAAGCATCTCTAAATACCTGCTAAGTTGCCTGCCTGCCCCAAAAGGGAAAACTTCATTTTTATATTTGAAGACAGCAAACCAGGAACTCCTCCCTTTGGCCCCAGTGACCCAGGGGATTAAATATTAAGCATAACAAGAAGCTGACTTAGAGAAAATGATAAAATCAGTAGAAATGGATGACAAAAGCTGTACTGAATTCCACCGTGAATCAAGATTTCTTATCACAAAGACTTGAAAATTGGCAGAGGAAAAATTTGTATTTTTCCTTATGGCTCATTCATTAGTCCTCTGTGAACTCATGTAGGTATCAAAGGAGAATCTGTGAAAATTTCAGTTACAAGTAAATGAAGCTGAATAAGATAATTTGCCCTTGGGGGGCAGAAAGGCGCTTGTGAAAATGACAGCACAGCAAAGTATTTGAGAGATCTTGAGCCTCAATGAGGGAAAGAGATCCTCATAAGCCAGAAAACTGGGGAAGTAATGTTGAAAGGTAAATGGTTCTATTAAATTCTGGCAATTTAACTCTCAGTGGAAGCCCCTTCCCTATTATGCACTCCTGATGAAGCTGGAGTGCTACCTTTTACATGAAGCTCATTCTGATCCCTGCCCACCCCCACCCAAGAGTTAATTACTGACTCCCCCAAATATCCTGTATTTATTATCTTTCTGTTTATTCTGTATATTCCTCTATAAGTACTTTTTTGTCTTCTCTTGAGAGCAGGAATTGTTTCATTCTTTCCTTTTGTATTTGCATAGTGCCTGACACTGCCACCACCTTGGCGTGGACTTCCATCACCTCACAACTGCGCTGGACTCTGGCAGTAGCCTTCTAATTAGCCTCTCTGTCCTGAGCCTCTCTGGACTCTAATCCAATCCATTCAACTGTCAGACTGACCTTCTTAAAGTTCAGTCTGGCCATGTCACCTTTCAGTAACTCCTGCAATCACCTCCTCCAAGATTTATACACACACATACATACACACACACTTTATATGAAATAATATACATGTATATATAAATATAAATAAATACACATATACATGTGTTGTGTCCAACTCTATATGACCCCATTTGAGATTTTCTTGGCAAAGATACTGGAATGGTGTGCCATATCTTTCTCCAGCTCATATTTACAGATGAGAAAACTGAGGCAAACAGGGTTAAGTGACTTGCCCAGGGTCACACAGCTAGAAAGTGTCTGAGGCCAGATTTGAACTCAGGAAGATGAACCTTCCTGACTTTAGGCACAGCACTTTATCCGCTGAGCCACCTAGTTGCCCATGCTAACTAGAGAAGACCACTGAGCAGAAGATACCTGAGCAGAGAATAATAATACCTGACTTATCTATGAATAGACACAATTATTCTGACAGGTGTGAGAGGAAAGAAAATGATGAAAGGAGAGGCTTGCTAGGAGTGGGAATGAGGACCTAGACTAGAGTGAGGTTGTAGTAGTCAAGAAGTAGGAAGAGATGTAGGAAGTGCTATAAATGAAGAATCAGCAGCACTTAGTAACTGTTTTGTGAGGTGAGGACAAGGGAAAAGTCAAATGATCAGGTTATAGTCATGGATTGCAGGTTAAGTAGTGGTGCCATAGTGAGCAATAATTGAACTGGAAGAACAGATTTAACTGGTAAAATGATGAGCTCAGCTATGAACACTTTGAGTTTGAAATCCTGGTGGACTTTCAGCTAGAGATGTCCTTTAGGTATTTGGAGGTATAGATCTGGAACTCAGAAAAAAAAGGTTAAGGCTGGACACATAAATTTGGGATCCATTTGTGTGGTGGTAGTAATTAAGAGTTCTAGGGGAGAGAGCATAAAGAGAGGAGAAGAGAACCAAGACACAGACCCTTGGCACGTTTTCCTATTTGGGGATGAGTAAGGGGATGGAGAGGTCAGTAAAGGAAATTGAAGAGGTTCCATTTGAGAAGTAGGAGTATGAGTGTAGAGTAGGAGAGGATAGTCAGTGATGTCAGATTTGGAAAGTTGGTGTTTTGGAGTCCAGCCATCCAGTCCTCCTACCCTGAAGGAATCTTGTATCTCCTTTCTAAAAATGGAAAAGTTTCTGGGTAGACAGTAACAAGATGTAACTGAGAAGACACCTTTACAACATCAATCAGATGATGAAATTTGCATCAAACACCTTGCAAGGTGCTCTGAATTCTGTTGAACTTGTTTGTTGAACTTAAAAGAAATAAATAATCAAGACTTTGGACTTTTACAGAGAAGTCAAGTAAAAAAGATCAAGACGCGCTGAATCGTGAAAACTGAATCTCTGGGAAATATAGTAGCTAGTATTCCTAGGCTCACTCTCTTCTCTTCTTCTTGGTTCCCTTGGGTACACTTTCCTTACTCTTAGAACACTCCCCACCCCCAGCCCCATCACAGACACCAACACTTCTCACTCCTCCTCAGGCACAAACTATTTCCATCCAGAAAGTGTTGAAAGCAATTATCAGAAAGTCAGTAGAAAATTGCTATTCAGCAGCCATTCTAGTTTTAAATATTACAGGAAAATGGTTTCTCTCCTTCCCAGATTCGTGAGCAGAGCAGTTAGGAGCAGGGACCATTTTGCTCATGCTTTAATAACAAGATACCCAAAAGGACGCAGTCAATTTGTTTTGACCTTAGCTAGTAACATCTAACTCAGGGGTGGGGAATCTGCAGCCTCGAGGCCACATGTGTCCCACGGCCCTTTGACTGAGTCCATCTGGGTGTACTTGACCTAGAGGGCTGCATGTGACCTTCAGGTTGCAGATTCCCCACCCCTGGTAACTTGTTTTCTCCCAGGCACATGACTGTTGCTTCTTCTGTCTCTGGAGAGAGCCTTGTTGTGGCTCTTTGGAAAGGAGAGCACTTAAAACAGCGAGCATCTGAGATTTCTGGAAGATGGGAAGTGATTCCCTCTCTCCCTTAGCACTACTTAGACCAATTGAAGAAGAAATTAAAGGGCAGAACTGAAGGAAACCCATATACATAAAGATTTAGAGCTAGAAGGGGCCTCAGTAACCACTTTAGCCCAGTGATCTCTTTTTACATGTGGGGAAACTGAGGTCTATCCAAATTATATGACTTGCTCAAGGTTGTAAAGAAGCAAGATTTGAACCTAAGTTCTTGGACTTCAAAAACCAATTCTTTTCCCCCTTATGACACTGCCTCTCTCTATAAATTAATTCAACTTCCTCATCTTATAGATTAGAGATGGGGGAAGTGTAATAGAATAATACTTTAATTACTTTTAGCATGTTATAATTTTATTCAATTAAATTAGAAATAATAATATAATAAGGATTTTTCCCCTTCATAGGAATTTTAGTTGCTATATTTAATATAGTTGGTCCATTTTTTTGCATGTGTGCCCAGAGGGTTCTAGGCAATAAGTACATTTTTAATAAATCAAATGAATAATAAAGTTCATTTTAAAATTACTTTAGGCAAAAATTGTGACTTTGTAAAAGCTCTCCTTTCCTGCAGGGCCCATGCTCTCTGGATATATGATTGTTATTTTTTAAATGATTCCTAGTTTCATTTAATATTCATAACCAAATTCAAAACCACTTGTTGCTAAAACCCTATCATAAAACAAGTTAGGCTTGCCTCTGTTGGCTCCTTAGAGTACCTCAATGTTATGACAGATGTGACAAAAATTGTAGAGCTATAGGATAGCTCTGAAATATACTAGAGAAAGTCCTCCAGATTGAAACAGAACTGTATTGAATGACTGAAGATCAATGTTAAATCATTTTGCAAATTTTTAATAGGAAATAGTAATTTTGCTTTGCTAATCAAGCATGGGATTCAAGGAATGTAGACAAAGCTTCACATTAAGGTAACTGTAGGATCACATAGTCATTAGTTGTAATATTATTGATATCAATACTACCACTTATACAGAATACCAAGAATTTTCCTGCAGTTTTAATATTTTTTCTTGCTTTTCCTTTTTTTTTTTTTTTGGAAGGACAATTGGGCTCAAGTGACTTATCCAAGGTGACATGGCTAGTAAGTGTTAAGTGTCTGAGTTCAAATTGGAACTCAGGTCCTCCTGACTCCAGGGCTGGTGCTCTATTTACTGAGCCACCTCACTGCCCCAGAGTTTTAGTATTTAATAGCCTAGAACTGCTTTAAGATTTGGGATACCTTCCATAGTGCTTTTATCTTTTCCAAGTCTTTCACCTTATTTTTTTTTGAAGGGGGGAGGGCAGGGCAATTGGGGTTAAGTGACTTGCCCAAGGTCACATGGCTAGTAAGTGTTAAGTGTCTGAGGTCCTATTTGAACTCAGGTCCTCCTGACTCCAGGGCCAATGCTCTAACACTGCATCACCTAGCCCCCTCTTACCTTACCTTTTTTTGGTCTGCACAATAACCTTGTATGGCTAAGTACTGGAGATATTATTATTCCTACTTTAAAGATGAAGAGACTGAGGTTCTGAGCCCCCTTGTGTCATAACCATTCCCATCTCATAAACCTTAAATAAGTGTTCTAGCCATGTTCAGCTTTCCCTTTAGAATTCCTTCCATTAACACCTCCTCATCTTTATCACTATTCTTTTTAAGATTGAGGTGACAAAATTCATTCCTTGTTGTATTTATTTTTAGAGGCTTTTCAAAAACCACATATAACCTAAGAAATCTTTTAATTTCACACGTAATTCAGTTCCTGCTTTAGTATCAATTACCAATTTGCTCACTCAACTGAGAGATGAATTTTTCATTCTATTATGAGTTAATCCATATATTCCAGAGCTCATGTTAATGAGTTTGTGGTCCCTCCACATTTCCGAACCCAGTGAGACTCATTTCCTGTCTCCCACATTTGTTTTCAGGAAGAAATGGAGGAATAGTTTGTTCTTTGTTGACTCAGGGGATATTACTGACTTACCCCAAGCAGTTTTTATACCAGGAGTTATTAATTTCTACTAATGGTGGCAGGTTTTTACCCAGGTTGACAAAAGGGAATAGGGAATGGACCTGAGATTTCAGGAAACTGAAATTCTTCTACCCATGTTTTTTTTAAATTTTCAAATTATTTTATAGTTTTCAAAACTCTTTTACATATCCTCTTTTTGATCCTTAAATCAACCTCTTGAATTAGGCAAGGTGAATACTCTATTGAAAAGGAGAAGAAATGGAATTTGTTTGCTTTTTATTTTGAGGTCTTAGGAAACTGGCCAGATTTCAGGGGATGGATATTACAGCAAACACAAGTTTTTGCCAACACTGCTACCTCAGTGAGAGGTAGAGTATGGTTTCCTACATGTTCATTTTTACATTGCTTCATCCCTTCCACTCTCTACCACTCCTACCTGCACCCCAGACATTGTCCTCCAAGAACTGAGAACAAGAAATGCAGGTAAGCTGTGCTATAAAATCTGATCTTATAGTTCTCATCATTGTTCATTCTACATGATATGCACATGGTTGCGAGGGTGCTAGAAATCACCCTAGAATCCTAGACAGAGATAAATATCGATGCATACACCACCATATGAAGGAACATTCTGGTAAATGTTTAACAACCAGATTTTTTAAACAACAGCAAAGGCTGCAGCAGCAACAACAACAAAAGTTATGGCCAAGAGATACTTTTAGGTTTAATTTACATTATTAATAGTCAAGTCTAGAAAATCAACAAAACAATAAAACAAGTCCTGATTTTATAGAATTTGCCTGTTTCTAAGGTGTAAATACTCATATTGAAAATTTAACAATCCATTCCAGTTGACTCCAGCATACCCCGTGCTTATCCTCCATAGAGAGGAAAGAGATCCATTGTAAACACTACAGGACACATTGCTATTGGACCACCCAGCCAGCCTCCTCCTGCCTCACTCACTCACTGTTGTCATAACTAAACACAGCTGACCGTGACTGCCTACTCCACTGTCATGTTTCATGTACTCTATACCCAAGGCACTGTCACATCTACCTACTTTTTGTCACACACACACACATATGTATGTACATATGTATGTATATATAAAAATCTACTTCCTAATATCCCTAAATGTCATAAAGGATTGTAATTTTTTCACAACAGGTAAAGTAGGGCAAGAAAACTTTCTATTTGTAGCACACCTTGTTCCCTATCATAATTCTCTCAGCTGACACCTGCACTGTCACAGATACACCCAATGGTTCCATTACTTTTTATACTCCTTGACTTGGTTGTTGCTTTTTTTTTTTTTTAAATTTTGTCTCCCCATCTTGCCCAGGCTGGAAATGTAGGGCCATTCTTAGTCTGGTACCCAATACTGATCAAGACAGAATCTTTGACTTGCTCCTTTTCTTTTTTGTTTGTTTGTTTTAAATGTATTTATTTACTTTTAGTTTACAACGTTCAGTTCCACAATCCCTTGAGTTTCAAATTTTCTCCCCTTCCCTCTCCTCCTCCATGGCAGCATGCAATCAAGTATAGGTTCTATGAAAACCTTCACATTAAACATTAGTCAAGTTGTAAAGAAAGATTATAACCAAAGGAGTAAAGAGAAAGAAGGGACGAAACAAAACAAAACACAAAAGAGAGATAGCGACTTGCTCCATTTCTGAGCTAGGCCAGTTCATTCTTCCTTAGGCAGCCTAGTAACCCCATATGCCCATCCCCAACACACATTCACTCAAGGACTCATTATTTTGCTGCTAAACAGAGAGGTCATCCAGTTGACATAGTGCACTGCAGTTCAGAACTTTAGAGCTCAAGAGATCTGCCAGCCTCAGTTTCCTTGGTAGCTGGGATTACAGACATATGCCACATACCCTCAGTCTCTACTTGTCAAAGGACACTTCTTAAGACAGCGAAGTGTCTTGCCTAGAATAAGGTGCTTTAGAATTTAGTTTCATTTTTCAAGGAGGATATCACTGAGTTTCACTGTTCCTTATCAGCCTGAGAAGTAGTAAACAAATCATTTAAATATAATCTTTACCATCAAAATACTTTTATTTTTCCTAAAATGTTTGCTTCTGATGTGGTTTGTCAAAGTTAAATCCCTTATGCGATGTCGTACTCATAGTAAATGGTGAATCTGGGACCAAAGTTCACGACTGCTCTAGTTCTATACTTTTTCCACTTTGGAC
Organism: Pseudochirops cupreus; assembly: GCA_028627135.1. Taxonomy (NCBI): domain Eukaryota; kingdom Metazoa; phylum Chordata; class Mammalia; order Diprotodontia; family Pseudocheiridae; genus Pseudochirops; species Pseudochirops cupreus. The sequence continues at coordinate 384,158,804 of CM053580.1, forward strand.
ATGCATTTGCAGGATAGTTGGCTAATAGGATCATATATTTAGGCTGGAAGGAACCTTAGAATTCACCTATCCCAATCATGGGGCAGCTAGAAGTCACAATGAATAGAGCACTGGGCTTAGAATTAAGATAGATGTTACCTCAAATCCTGTCTCAGGCACTTATCAGCTGGGTGACCCTGGGCAAGTCACCTAACCCTGTTTTCCTCAGTTCTTCATCTATAAAAGGAACTGGAAAAGGAAATGGCAAAACATTGCCACCTCAGTATCTTTGCCAACGAAATCCTCAAAGGGTTCACGAATAGTCAAACATGACTGAAATGATTGAACAATCAATTGAGGTAATTGACTTAGATGAAGAATCAAACCATGACTCTCCTTCACAATGCCATTGTGTCATCTCCTACTGATGTTTAATTCCCTTTTTAATATAAATACTTTAGAACTTATAATTCTGCATTTATATATGGGAGATTTATTTATTTATTTGCATTTTGGAGGGGGGAAGGCAGGGCAATTGGGGTTAAGTGACTTGCCCAAGGTCACATGGCTAGTTTTTGTGTTAAATGTCTGAGATCAGATTTGAACTCAGGTCCTCCTGACTCCAGGGCCAGTGCTCTAATCACTGTGCCACCTAGCCACCCCAATACAGGATATTTAGAGCCAATTACTGACAGCAGCAGGGTGTGGTGGAAACAACACTGAAGTTATGAAGAACCTAGGTTCAAGTCTTGCCTCTGCTGATTAATAACCTGTGTGACCTTGAACAGGTCTCTTAAATTCTCTGGGCTTCAATTTCTTTATCTGCAGCATGGAGGGAGGGAGGGTGTTCTAAATGACCTAAGAGGTCTCTTCCAGCTCTAAATCTAAGGTCGTATGTTTCAATCTAAGGTACACTGAAAAGAACGGGGGGGGGGTGAAATTACAAGCATGCAAAGAATCCCATTGCTGTGCTTGACTGATCTTGACGGGCATATGTTCATGTGGCAATAGAGTATAGGTTTGATGGTTCAATGCACAGCTCAGCCTTTGGCTCAGGAAGAATCATGACTAAAGGAAAACCATGAGAGTATGAGCTGGCATTGAGGGTCACTGGTATGCCCACCATCTGTCTCTATAGGAAGTGAAAAGTCTCACAGACATTTCAAAGTAGAATATCATTAGTCTGACCATTTGTCACATAGCACCATCATCGAGGTCAATGATAGCAATGTTCCCATTATAAAGCCCATTTAGATGCTACTCATTGCTGTAGGCATTACAGCAAAGGCTAACATGAAAAGAATACCATATGTGTCTCACACTTTAATCCATCCAATCTATAGTACATCTAATTAAATCACAAGATTAACAAGGTACTAGACATAGTAGATGGGCTTTCTAGCAGTAATGGAAGATTGCCAAGCTAGTCATAATATATTAGCACGCATTCATTCTCAATTTAAACTACTTTGAAATATTGGGGATAGAGACAGGGATAGGAATTGGACCCATAACTTCGTTGGTGGAATGAATTCCCAGGTGGGGAAACTCCCTCTACCCCTGTAAGTCAATGCCTTCTCTGATACTTACATCCTTAAAGAGTTTCCTAGAACATTAAGGGCTTAATTGGCTTGTCCGCTATCTTGCGATATCTTAATGTATATCAGGAGCTGAACTGAGGTCTTCTTGCTTTGAGGCCAGCTCTCTACCCACTGTATATATTGCCTTGTGTGTCATTTGAAATATTATGCTCATGAAAATGAAAATAAGCCAAATGAATAAAAAAAAAGTTAAACAAAAAAAGTATTTGAGATGTAGACAATTTACAATCATGCATAGAGTAAATTTTCTGTTGTGAAACATTATAGTTAAATTGATTTACTCCTGCCCACTCCTACCTCTCTGCACAACATTCCCCATGCTAATACTAATCCTACTACTGCTAATGCTAACTAGCAGTTCTATTGCACCTACTCTGTTCTGTTGCCCAGCCTTTCGTTACTGAATGGCCATTGCTTCAGACAAACAGACCAGGGAAAAACCTTAGCCTAAAAAGGCCAAGGTCTCCCACTGCATCCAGGGCCATCGCCAGTAGGCCTGATCTATGTCTTGCCCCGGACTCAGATGACTCAGAGGAGGGAGTGGGGCTGATGACTTTGCACAGCTCTACCTCACTTAAATCCAGTTCACTTGCAAGTCAAGATATCATCCTCCTGATACCAGTGGTGCTCATCAAGAATGAAGGACAAACAACTTTGTTCTGGGCCTTGTGCTAAGCATTTTACAAATATTATCTCATTTAATCCCCACAACAACCCTGAGAGAGAGATGCGAATATTAGCCCCATTTTATAGTTAAGGAAACTGAGGCAAGCAAAAGTTAAGTAACTTGAACAAGGTCATATAGCTAGAAAGTATCTGAAGTTAGATTTAAACTCAGGTCTTCCTTACTCCAGGTCCACCACTTTTTCCATTGTATCATTTACACTCATACACACACACACTCACACACACACGTATGTGTTTGCAGGCATGTATATATACACACATTCATATGCATATGTGTATATGTGTGTATACACATAATTTATATGCATATGTATGTATACACATAATTCATATGAATATGTATGTATATGTGTGTACACACATAATTTATATGTACATGCACAAATATATATTTTAATCACTATTGTCTATCTATGCATAAGTACTTAATAAATGTTTATAAAATTTATAAAACTTTAAATCAGAGACATAGAATGAAAAGCTGGAAGATGCAAAATAACCAAGGGAAGAATTAGCACTATATAATAGGTGTTATATAAAGTTTCATCCTACACAATTAATACACAAAATGAGTTTTTACATATTTGACTGAATTCAACCATACAACTTCATTCAGGTCAATGAGAATTTGTATTAGTTTGGCGTCAAATGAGATTAATTTCATGCTGGAAAATACCTGATTTCTTATCTTAGGGAAGAAAATTTTCATTTAGAAGTATTTGTCATAAAGCTATGTTAAGAAGCCATGCAAAGTAGTGAAATTAACTGATTTTTAGAGCCCACATTTATAGCACATGGTCAAGGACAGGAACTAACTAGTTGTGTAACCTTGAAGAAATTAGCTAACCTCTCTCGGCCTTTATTTCAGTGTCTGTTAAATAAAGGGTTTGAAACAGATGGTCCCTGAGGCCTCTTCCATCTCTAAATTCTATGATTCTAAAATAAAGTGGTACTACTGGACTGGTGCTGGTCAACTAGTAAAATTAATAAGCCAGTCCCTGTACCTCGACAAGAAATAAGCAGGAAACAACATATTTTTCTTTAACCTCTTTTCCTATGAAGAGAAGGACCTTTCTTCTATGCGGACAAAGAGCTGCCCCAGAAATCCAAAACTGGCTGCGTAAGAATCTGTCTCAGCAATGCACGTGTTCAGAAGAGGATTAGCTTTTGATAAATTCTCTTTTAGCCACCAGTGATTGTAATATGATGTTTTTTCAAATGTCAGGTAGCCAGGATAATATTTTCCTTCATTGCTGAAAATAGCTATCAATGGGTCAATCATCAATAGGGGTTTGCAAACTTGGTTTTTTAATCTATATTGAAAACCATATTTCAATATGATTGATGTCTTTTGTAATCACATTATTTTGTTTTATGCATTTAAAAACATTGTTCTTAAAAGTGGTCTATAGACCACCAGATCACCAAAGACAGACAGATAGACAGACACACGCACACACACATACACACACACACACACACACACACACACACACACACACACACACACAATGAATGCTGCTGCTCTAGATAATTTCACATCTGTTCTTGAACTTGTGATACATTTGGCTAGTCCTGATGCCTGAATTAGACAGTGGTTCTTGCTATGTCACTATTTTACATGCTTAGAATACTTCAGCTGAATTTTCATGCTCTGTAATTTGTCTTTTCTCAGCACTTTTTAAGTGGCATTTTAGTTTTCCATCAATGGCACTAGTATTTCCTTCCAGAAAAAAAAATAAGCTAATTTTCACCTTGACCGACAAGTGTCTTTCACCTGTAGATGTAACAACTTGTTGGTCATGAAATTCTGAGCATCGCTCTTACTTCTCTTGATTTCATAATGAATCCCAATGGTTTACATTATTAGAAGCATTGCTGGGCCTGACCTCATCAGTTTGGTGTGAGAAGATGGACTGCTTCTTGCAAATGCCTATAAGCTCTCTATTTGAATTTATTATCTAAAACATGAAATTCCCCCTCTCACATTTGAACATTTCATGGCTTATAAATGCCAGAATTAACATCTTTTCCAAATATAAATTTTAATATAGAAAATTGTACGGTTTCCTGCATGAATTGATGCTGAGTGAAGTGAATAGAACCAGGAGAACATTGTACGCAATTGCGAATGGCAACATTTGTGTGGTAACCAGCTTTGACAGACTAAACACTTCTAAGAAGTGTAATGATCCAAAGCAATTCCAAAGGACTCATGAAAAAAAAATGCTATAGACATCCAAAGAAAGAACTGATTGGAGTCTGAATGCAGGTCAAAACATATTATTTTCAATTTTTTGTGTTTTTTTCTTTGTCATGTTTTTTCACTCTTGTTCTGATTCTTCTTTCACGACATGACTAATGTGGAAATATGTTTAACATGATTGTACATGTATAACCTAAACCAGATTGCTTGCTGTCTTGCAGAGAAGGGAGAGGAGGGAGAAATGGAAGGAGAAAAATTTGAAACTCAAAGTCTTATAAAAATGAATGTTGAAAATGATCTTTATGTACGATCAGAAAAAATACTATTAAATGGGAGAAAAAGAAAAAACGACATATATTCACGTTACAAATAGAAGTGTTCAGTCCCTTTATCTAAATATGATCATTAATATTTATGAAACAAAAACAGCTATGTGGCACAATAGATGGAACACTGGGCCTGGAGTCACAAAGACCTTTGTTCAAATGTAGCCTCAGACACCTACTAGCTATGTGACCCTGGGCAAGTCATTTAATCCAATTTGCCTCAGTTTCCTCATCTGTAAAATGCGATGTAAAATGCGATGGAGAAGTAAATGGCAAAGCACTCTAGTACCTTGCCAAGAAAACCCCAGATGTGGTCATGAAGGGTCAGAATGACTGAACAACAACAATTTATGAAGTAGTCCTCTTTTAATGGAATTGATACTGCCAAAAAGATGTCTAAATACTTCCCAGGAATGTAGAATAATGGTGATTATGAAAAATAGGACAGGAGACAAGTCCCATCATAAGGAAATCAGGTATGAAAGAAAGACACTTTAGGAGTAAAGGGCAAGCAATATCAATTTATAGAAATCTAGTGAGATAACGTTCTTTCTACATAGCTGGCTATAATATCAATCAAAAACCTTCCACAAACGTCTTATTTGGATACCCTGATGTGTTCTAGAAGTGATCTTGAATTCTCCATGTAACTACCAATGAGATATTCGAAAAGTGTGGTCTGAATATGTCAGTCCACTGGTCAATCAATTATTGTCTGCCTATTACATCTAGGATCAAATTCAAATTCTTCTGACATTTTAATGTCTTTCAGTCTGTCTTCAAGCTTATTATACATTACATATCACACACAACCTTTCTAGGCTTGTTAGGTATTAGTAGCATTTCCACACTATAGTTCAGTGAAATTGGTCTTCTTGACCTGTGCATTTTTGTATATTTCTCCATATTTGGAATATATTCCCTTCTTTCTTCCACCTCTTAGAATCCTTAGTTTTATTCAAAGTTCAGCTTAGGTGTCATACATGAAGCCTTTTCTGATCCCTTTAGGGCAAGTGACTACCCACCTCTGATATTATAAGGGTCCAGCCCTCATGACTACAGTACTACAATTCGTACTTTTCATCTTATCTTCTTGAGTCTTTATGGAAAATATGGAACAGAATGGACTATGGTGAAGCATATTTGATTCCACTTTGTCCAGCACTGTCTTTAGCCATGCTCAGAAGCAAATGCTGCAGCCACAGTCTGTCTAAAGCCAAACTGTCTGGCAAAAGTACTCCTTTAAAACAAATAGCTGCTCCCCTTGAAAACAGCAGGAATCCAGAGAAGAGTTCCAAAGGCCAACACTGAATGAGAAGAGGAGAAAAAGTACCTGGAAATACATCAAAGAGGAAGCAGTACTCTGCTTCCTATGGCATAAGGACCAGGAGAGCACAATGATTTGACATGGATCCTAGATATTACTGTCATTTGGTGCAATTACTTTAGAATTGGTAGAAAAAAAGGTCACCTGATTGCTGGATAAATGGTCTCCATGAACCCAAACCCTTGCATGAGAACCATGAATTCTGCTGTTATGTTCAGCAATCACGTCAAAATATAGCTTTTTTTCTGAAAGAAGAAAGGGTTGCTCCTAGACCTTGGAGATGTGTCTCCCTTGACTTCAGGGATAAAGAATTCTCAGGTTAGAGAATGCTTAAGAATGAATGCATACCTGCTACTTCTCAAATGTGAGAAATTGCTCCAAGAAATAAATAACTTCCAAAGAAACGATGTGACAATCCAGAACGGAAAAGGGGAATATTTGTCAATGGATATATGTGGTCTGTGAAAATATGGGTTCACAAAGAAGATAAAGAGCAAACGTTGGCATCAGAAGATATGGTTTTGGATGCGTCTTCTGCCTTTTGTTAACTGTATGACTTCGAATCACTTCATTTCTCTTGGCCTTCTCTTTTCTCAATTGAGAGGTTGACTACATGATATCTAAGGTTCTTTCTATACCCAGAATTCTATGATGATGATGGTGGTGGTAGGTGTGGTGAGGTGGCACTGAGAGTCACTATAGTGAAAAGAGCTGTTGTTTTAAGGACACAACATATTTTCCATGCATTATCCCACTCAAGTTTCACAACAATCCTGCATGAAATTTAATATATTATTATCCATTTTTTACAGATAGGAATGAATGGATAAAATCCCTTCGATTAAATACTTACTGTTGGCCAAGTTCTGGGCTAAGCACTGAAGATAAAAATAGGAAAAATAAGACAGTCTCTGCTCCCAAGAAGCTAGGGTATAAAGCTGTTGTTTTCAAGTAATAGAGTCACATAACTCAGAGTTATAAACAACCTAATATTTTCCATGGCCTGGGCTGCTGGAGTCAGGAAAACTCATCTTTCTGAGTTCAAATCTAGACTCAAGTACTTACCAATGTTGTGACCCTGGACAAATCATTTAAACTTGTTGCTTCAGTTTTCTCATTTGTAAAATGAGATGGAGAAGGAAATGCCAAGCCACTTCAGTATTTTTGCCAAGAAAAGCCCAAATGGGGCCACAAAGAGTTGGATACAACTGAAAAACAATTGAACAACAAACAAAATAAAAAATGTGGCAGATGAAGAAACAGAGTATGAGAGACTTACCCAAAGTTACAGAGCTGGCTTTGTCCAGCATCTTTGTGGACAAAAGAGAATGATAGAGGACAAAAATGATAGCATAATTATGGGCATTCTGAACTAGTTGAATTATCAGACTCAAAGAACCATAACTAATGGTTCCCTCTAAACTTGATGGGAGGTTTCTAGTATAAAGCCCCAGGAATATCTTTTTGACAGAATGATAATGAATATATATTTTTTATTAATGGCCTTAATGGAAGTATAGGTGGCCCGTTGCTTTTTTGTCTTTGTATCTCCTGTATCCAGCATTAGAGACACATAGTAGATGTTTAATAAATGCTTGTTGAATTGAATAAAATGTCAAATTTTCTGGTCACATGAAATTGCAAGCAACAGCTAAAGTATTTTTATCTCAAGAAATATGCAAAAGGCTAGAAAAACGGACTAAATCTGGAAGACCAATTCAGTATAATGTGAGCTTTTTGAGAACAAAGACTATTTTAGTTTTGCCCTTATACCCCCAAGACAAAATAGGAGGCATGAAAAATGTTTGTTGAATGAAATCGGAATCTAATAAGAGGAACTCTAATAGGAATAAAGATTCCAAAAAACAACTTCATGGAGAAGACGTGGCTAGAGAATGGTCTTTAATTTGTGACCTTGCCTTAAATTTTCCTTTGAAGACAGAGAAGAAACTTTGGTAGGTTTTTGTTTTAGCATCCATGTTTTCTTGGTTTTTTTCATTCTTGAGGTCATCCATTGTCTAGTGACAGGAGTCTTGCCCCACACCATCCTTGCTCCCTCACGGAGGGGCATACCACAGAATCCTGTTAAAATTGTGATAAGAACAAATCTGCCTAGATATTTGGGCAAGAAGAGAGAACTGAAAATGGAGAACATTTGCAGAGGAATTCCTCTTCCTCCTCCCTGAAATGAGCATCAACAATCTGGGACAAAGGGAAATCAATTACAGTCAAGCTCCCCTTTACAAACCAACCCATTCACTATCCAGGTCAACTATAAATGATCAAAAAGGTTATATAATTGCTGAGTTAGTCACAATAGGGAGATAGATGGAGGAAGACATGTTTTCTTATTAAGAAATAGTGATGAAGAACTGTAAAGCTACTGCATAGAAAATAGGTAGGTAGAGTAACCAATTATTTAGAGCTACTGTTCAATAGACTGCTTTGTGTTTAGGACATATATCTCTGTCTGGTTGTTTCCACCTAGGAAAGTTTGCCTCATGGTTGTCCCTGGTGGCTAAGCCGCCTTCATCTAGTCTTCCGTCAGGTGTAAATGACAGAACACAATCATGGGGATATTGACTCGCTTTAATGATCTTTTTCCCCCTTCCTATGTATAAGAAACCACCCAGTAATTTATATACGAATAACAAGGCTAATTTATCTGATCAGTCAGTTATGCTTTTACCTTCTTGCATGTTCTCTGCCTGCGGTTATCTGTTACATCTGCTTACAACCTAATGTATGTGCTGTGTGCTGTGACTAGAAGCCAACTGAAATTGATTACCATGCAATACCCAGAGTGGATAAGTAGATCTCCAATAACGTTAACTTTCTGAACTCACATGCTCTGGGTCTGATTGCCACATCCAAGCTCAAATTCCGCTCTCGAATACAAAGTAGAATAACGAAATGTGCAGTGTTACAATTCCAGTCATCATATATATAATTAAATATATATACACATACATACACATATAATTACATCATATATAATTATATGTAATTATATCATATTTAATTGCATCCTATATTAAAATATTAGATATAATATCTAATATAACATATTAGATATAATATATAATTCTATAATACATACATATACATATATATGATTACTGGAATTGTAACATGGCACATTTCATTATTCCACATGGCGTTCCAGCCATCATATTATATACATATATATGTAATTACATATTATATTAAAATATTAGATATAATATATTAGATATAATTATATAATATGTTTTATATACATATACATACATATATATATATATATATATATATATATATATACGATGACTGGAATTTTAGCACTGCATGTTTCATTGTTCTGCTTGGTATTCAAGAGGGATTTTATATATATATATGCATATAATATGTATGTATATATATAGTATGTATGTATGTATGTATGTGTATATACTAAACCAAGATTTACTAGTCTTGAAAGATGTATACCTGTACTATACCACATTCTTAGCATTCATAAACTTCACATTAATGAATCACGCGGCACATTGTCTGAATGTCAGAGGAAGTCAATGCATCAGTCATTGCACCTTTGGAAAAATTTAAAAAAATATTTTGGGTATCTGAAATCTCCATAAATCTATCATCAAGAATAACATTCAAGAGTTTCAAATAAAATTCTCTACTGAAACTGTTGGACATTGGTGCAGATATTCCTTCTTTTAAATGGATCTTATATATTTTAAAATATTTTATCTTTCCCCAATTACATGTAAAAACAATTTTAACATTCTCTTTTCTGAGTTTCAAGTTCCAAATTTGATCCTCTCCTCTCTTCCCTCCACCTTCCTTGAGATGGTAAGCAATCTGATGTAGGTTATATGTGTACAAAAATACAAAATATATTTCCATATTAGTCATTTGTGGAAGAAAACTCAAATTCTTCCCCCCCCACCAAAAAAAAAATGAAAAATAGCATACTCCAGTCTGTATTCAGATCAAATTCAGAACTGCTTTCAGTTTTTTTCTCTGTAGGCAGGTAGGATTTTTCAATATAAGACCTTTGGGATTGTCTTGGATCACTGTATTGCTGAGAATAGCTAAGTCATTCACAGTTGACCTTTGTTCTCCTGGTTCTGCTCACTCCAGTCTGCATCAGTCATGTAATTCTTTCCAAGTTTTTATGAAACCATCCTGATCATCACTTCTTATAGCACAATAACATTCTCTTACAGTCTTATACTACAACTTGTCACTGCTAAAAGAGTTGTTATAACTATTTTTGCACATATATGAGTCCTTTCCCCTTTTTTTCATCTCTTTGGGATACAGAACTAAACCTATCTATACTACAGAACTTAGAATTCTCAGAGTTGATATAAAAGACTATCCACCTCT